>CM028131.1:1465260000-1465860000 GCA_016271365.2 Neoceratodus forsteri | reverse complement strand
ATTACACTTAGATAATGGGATTTTTTTAATAGTTTTTTATAAAATAATGATTTGATTTAAAAAAGTGGAAAATGTTAGTAAAAGTGCAGAGAAATGCTTATTTATGTAAAATAGTGAATTTAGTGTCACTAGAGGATGCTTAATCCCTGTTTATATGTTTGTATTATGTGCCTAGATATGGTTTAATTTGCGAGATAGCGTGGGGAGCGAGAGGCTGAGGTGTAGAGTGGGAATGGCGGCATGTTCTGTGACACAGGATTCGGTGACACGGAAGTAAGACGATGAGCTGTGCAGAGTGAAAGAAAAAGGTAGTTTTTGTTTAAAAGCAGAAACAGAGGAGCGGGAGTTTCATTTGACTTGTTCGCAGTGAGCGATTAGCGGTGTTGGGTAGCGGCAGTTTCGAGGGGGTGCGAGGTTTTGGGCCTTGTCAGCACCGGAATGAGGAGCAGCTTAGCAGGGGGAAAGAGCAAGAAAAATAATTGCTTTTTACTTCTTTGCAGTATGTTAATATTGAGTAGTTTGCAGATTGGCTATGTGTGTGGGTGTTCATAGCAAACAATACCAGCTATCGGTGTGTAGGGACAGGGATATCAGGAGGTGAAGGGTACTGCAGGGGAAACTTGTTATTCGGAGGGCCTTTGTTAAGACATAACGGCCCGGGTGGCAGGTTGTTTCAGCCAATCAGGATGCCAGTTTCACTTTAGGCATTATCTAATAATTAATAGTCTAGTGCTTAGCACTGTCCTCAACTTCCTATTATAGATCGAATGAGCACTCCTGACCAATAGGAACACTCCTTTTCTCTGCACGAGACACTCTTATTCTGTGAAGAGTGTCTCATGCGCAGCTGCCCTGATAACAGGCATGTTCTGGTAAGTTAAAAAAAAAGTTATATATTATTGATCAAACTTGATCAATAATATATTAAGACTGCTGCAGAGACCACTCTTGCAGCTGCAAGAGTGGTCTCATTTACATTATTAGGGTATCAGAACCAGTCACCTTTGGTTCGCAGTTCTCATACCCTAAAAGTGCACGTAAGACCATTCTAACAACCGTAAAAGTGATTTCTGTAGCAGTATTAACATATAGATGTGCTATACAGTAAAATCTGAAAATGTCCATTACTGACCCATAACAGAATGCATCATTGTTTGATAGTCTCCTCCCTGAACTGGCTGCACTTTGATGCTAAATTAAAATAGATTCTGGCTAATCCACTACACTCTGTACTGTCTACTTGCTCTCCAGGACCAGGATTCACAAAACTTTGCCCGGGCGCAAACATGGTTTTGCGCGAAACTGGGTTCTTGGCCAAGTTTGTATTCACAGAAGCCCAGTTTCCTTGCTCAAACCAGGTTTGTGCTTGGGCAAAGTGTGGAGGGAGTCACAATGCAAATGAGGGGAAGGGACCTGAATATCGGCGCAGTTCAATCCATAGACCATTTACTCCACGCAAGGACCTGTTGCACAGTCTCCATGCACGGAGCAAATACCACTGACTGAGACCTTGCCATAATCCCACGCAACCCTAGTGGTTGGTGGAGGTACTGCGGCAGACACCCTGCACAACCCTCAGCACAGTAGTCCCTGGTGTCCAGTGGTCTCCCCCATCTGATCCCTCATCCAATGTACGACACTGTTACCCTGGTGCTTAGTGGTTCCCCTCCTGCCGATTGCCGGCCCAATTGTAAATTTGTAACTGTCCCTGATGCTAGTGCTAGTGGTCCCATGCCCCACCAATCGCCAGCGTGAATGTAAATTTATAACTTTCCCTGGTGCTAGAGGTCCCCCCACCAATTGCTGGCCTGATTGTAAATGTATAAGTTTCCCTGGTGCTAGTGGTCCCTCCCCCCACCCGATCACCTGCTTTATGTAAAAAAGCATATTCCCTGGTGTCCAGTGGCCCCTTCTCCCACCCGAACACCTGCCTCATATAAAATAAAAGGTTCCCTGGTGTCCAGTGGTCCCTCCCCACCGATCACCCACCCAATATAAAATAAAAGTTTCCTGGTGTCCAGTGGTCCCTCCCCCACCCGATCACCCACCCAATATAAAATAAAGTTTCCTGGTGTCCAGTGGTCCTCCCCACCCGATCACCCACCCAATATAAAATAAAAGTTTCCTGGTGTCCAGTGGTCCCTCCCCACCCGATCACCCACCCAATATAAAATAAAAGTTTCCTGGTGTCCAGTGGTCCCTCCCCCACCCGATCACCCACCCAATATAAAATAAAAGTTTCCCTGGTGTCCAGTGGTCCCTCCCCACCCGTCACCCACCCAATATAAAATAAAGTTTCCTGGTGTCCAGTGGTCCCTCCCCACCCGATCACCCACCCAATATAAAATAAAAGTTTCCTGGTGTCCAGTGGTCCCTCCCCACCCGATCACCCACCCAATATAAAATAAAAGTTTCCTGGTGTCCAGTGGTCCCTCCCCACCCGATCACCCACCCAATATAAAATAAAAGTTTCCTGGTGTCCAGTGGTCCCTCCCCACCCGATCACCCACCCAATATAAAATAAAAGTTTCCCTGGTGTCCAGTGGTCCCTCCCCACCCGATCACCCACCCAATATAAAATAAAAGTTTCCCTGGTGTCCAGTGGTCCCTCCCCCACCCGATCACCCACCCAATATAAAATAAAAGTTTCCCTGGTGTCCAGTGGTCCCTCCCCACCCGATCACCCACCCAATATAAAATAAAGTTTCCTGGTGTCCAGTGGTCCCTCCCCACCCGATCACCCACCCAATATAAAATAAAAGTTTCCCTGGTGTCCAGTGGTCCCTCCCCCACCGATCACCCACCCAATATAAAATAAAAGTTTCCCTGGTGTCCAGTGGTCCCTCCCCACCCGATCACCCACCCAATATAAAAAAAAAGTTTCCTGGTGTCCAGTGGTCCCTCCCCACCGATCACCACCCAATATAAAATAAAAGTTTCCCTGGTGTCCAGTGGTCCCTCCCCACCCGATCACCCACCCAATATAAATAAAAGTTTCCCTGTTGTCCAGTGGTCCCTCCCCCACCCGATCACCCACCAATATAAAATAAAAGTTTCCCTGGTGTCCAGTGGTCCCTCCCCACCCGATCACCCACCCAATATAAAATAAAAGTTTCCCTGGTGTCAGTGGTCCTCCCCACCCGATCACCCACCCAATATAAAATAAAAGTTTCCCTGGTGTCCAGTGGTCCCTCCCCCACCCGATCCCTATTTATTAAAGTGAATAATTCCCTGGTGTCTAGTGGACCCCCTTCCTATCCAGCTGTTACAGTACATGCTCATTGGCAGCTCAGCTGGCAGCCTGCTGTGGTGGAGAGTGGAGGAGTGTGCCAGTTGCTGGCTCGGAATCGGGATGGGAAGAAGTGAGGTGATGGAGCACTACCTTCTGGGGTGGGGGGACAGGGGTCCACTGGACACCAGGGAATGGTTTCACTTTAACGTACAGGGGATTGGGATGGGGGTATACTGGACACCAGGGAAACTTTTATTTTATATTGGGCGAGTGATCGGTTGGGGGAGAGGGACCACTGGACACCAGGGAAATGTCTGTTTTATATTGGATGGGTGATCAGGTTGGGGGAAGGGCCACTAGACACCAGGGAATACAGTGAAGCCCGCCAGGATGAAGCGCAATGTCACAGGTTTCTTGCATGACAAAAGGGATTAACTCGCATTGATATTGCATTGTTTACCACAGTACCTGTACTGCAGGATTCTGCAGTTGGGCTTCATCCTGGTGGGCTTCATAGTATGTTGTTTTTACATTGGGTGGGTGACCAGGTAGGGGGAGGGACCACCACTAGCCCAGGAACTTCTAGTCTACAGTTGGGCTGGCGATCGGGGTGGAAGGGACCACTAGACACCAGGGATACAGGAATGTGTCTGGGACTGGGGCTGTGGGGGCTCGCTAAACTCGGATGCAGCCTATGTAAATGGGCCCATAATAGGCATGCAAATGGTCACATAACGCCTTGCATGCTCAATGGGCTCATTTACATGGCTGCATTTGTGAACTGGAAATAGTGCACCTGTGCTATTCATTGCAAGGCCATACTCCTGGATGTATGTCAAGGTGGCGCTAGTGGTAATGGAGTTACTGTTGACTTGACCTAGCTCTATTCTCAGTCGGATAGTGCAGGTGTGCTATCCGACTGAGACTAGCACCGTTAGATACCTGGGCAAATGCAAAGCGCAATGCAGACCTTTGCAACGTGCTTTGAGACTTTTTGTGAACCTAACCCCTGGTTGTCTAGCAGAGAAACCAATGGCACAGAATCACAGCTTTAACTTTAGTTGTGCTAATGAAAAGTTACTAAAGATACCTCTTATGAAAACCAGCATCTGTCAAAAATTGCTCAGCTATATTGCGGCATAAGTTTGGAACCTTCTGCCATCTTACATAAGTAATATAAAATCCCATGATGCTTTTAAGTCATAGGTCAAGAGTTGGACTTAACTGGTGGACAACTTCACGTGTATTTGTTCATGTACAGTGTGTATCATACGTAGCACTTCTGATAATGTATGAATCAATACTTGACTGCTGCAGTGTATATTCAAAAACTGTACATTTTCCCTATTCATATTCATCGGCTGACCTGTATATAATATATTGTATGTAGTTAGTGTACCATTACTCTGTGCCTCCTTATAATGCGTACTGTGTACTGCTCAGTGTATGAATCTCTATATGGATTGCAGCATTTGACTGCTGCTCTGCATGTCTTCTGACTGTGTTTTATCCTGTATCTGTCATGATGTATGTAGCCCTTACTGCCTGGTCCTTTCCTGTAAACAGGTTCCAGTACCCCTAACAGTCATGGCACACCTGCACACAAAATTAAAAGCAGCAAGCATATGCTTAATCAAATTCAAATAATTTATTTCTGGCCACCACAACAGTGCCACCCCACCTGGAGACTCACAGCACAACCTTCTAACTTTTCAACCAATCTTGGTCTTTAACGAAAATAATGCCCCCTAGTGAACACTCTGTTTAAATAACAAATCTTATAATCACATAATTAACATTCAAAGTGCTAGTGCAGTTCTGAAACAATGTGCAACCTTTTACTAATACAATTTCATTTTATAAAACAGTGTGCCAAAAAAAAAAGTAAAACATCAACACCAATCTCCCTTATTTCATTACAATAGACGTAGAGGCCTGTTACACTTTTTGAACCACAAAACCTCTTTAATGAGGTGTCAGTTAATGCTCAAGACAGGTTTTGAACCAGGTCCATAGTTACAATTTCTTCCTGGAAGACACTTCCTTACATTATTTTTTGAACTTGTATCAGGACCAATTCTAAGGTCTCTCTATATATAAAAAGGTGTTGAAATACAGACCATTTCTGGGAAAATAGAAACAGGGAGAATAAGAGGACAGTTTTCAAATTTATACAAGAATATACTAATAAAATACAGTAGCAGTGGGAGTGCTACGTCAAAAAGGAAACTCCCCATATTACTTCATTTAAGAGGTGGGATACAAACCAGACTACAATTTGAACTGCATAGGAGATAGAATTTACTTACAAATCCAAAGGGCCCAAAGTTTAAGAGTGTTCATCAGGGGGCACTATCTTCATTAAACACCAAGTCTAGAAGGTTGTGCTGTGAGTCTCTAGGTGGGGTGGCACTGTTATGGTGGCCTTTTATTTTGTGTGCAGGTGTGCCATGACTGTTCATTTTCTGGTTGTTATCACTGTCATTGAGCACCCAGTTCCTAGTGCAATTCCTGCTTTGGTCAGGTTCTAATACCCAGTGTACTTACCAGGTAATCAAAACAAACAAACAAACAATTAATTAAATAAAATACAAAGTCACACATGCCCCCACAATGCAAAGCATCATGGGCTGCATATGCAAATCACCACAGAATGTTATGCTGGTCCAACTTTAAGCAGAATTGCATGGTGCCGAAAGGCCTCTCACACAGTTTGCAAAGGGTCCTACCAGGACTCATCAGTATGCCTCGTCTGTTTAACACCCCAGTGGACTGGACCAGCTACCCCTAAGGCAGTGTGCCTGGGATATATTGTGGTGAACCCATTAAAATAAAAACCATTTAAAAGACAAAAGAACCTCTGTGCGTAAACACTGAGGCAAGGTTTACCAAAGGGCATTTGGCTGGGAAGCCAAGTTTCAAGAAAATACAAAGTCACACACCCCACAATGCAAGCATCATGGGCTGCATATGCCAAATCACCACAGAATGTTATGCTGGTCCAACTTTAAGCAGAATTGCATGGTGCCGAAAGGCCTCTCACACAGTTTGCAAAGGGTGCTAACAGAAGACATAGACACGTGTTTCGTCCTACCAGGACTCATCAGTATGCCTCGTCTGTTTAACACCCCAGTGGACTGGACCAGCTACCCCTAAGGCAGTGTGCCTGGGATATATTGTGGTGAACCCATTAAAATAAAAAACCACGTGTCTATGTCTTTGCATTGTGGGGGCATGTGTGACTTTGTATTTTCTTGAAACTGGCTTCCCAGCAAAACCCTGTGGGTAACCTTGCCTCAGTGTTCTCACAGAAGAGTCCTCTTTGTCTTTAAATGTTTTATTTTAATGGGTTCCATATATATCCCAGGCACACTGCATAGGTAGCTGGTCCAGTCCACTGGGCTGTGCAAACAGACGAGTCCTGGTAGGGCTGGACGCTGTCTATGTCTGCTGTGGCACCTTTGCAGAGCTGTGTGAGGGGCCTTTCAGCACCATGCAATTCTGCCTAAGACGGACAAACCTCTAATGATGCATATGCAGCCATGTCTTTTGCATTAATGGGGCATGTGTGACATTCTGAAACTTTACTTCCCAGCCAAATGCCCTTTGGGTAACCCTTGCCTCAGTGTTCACGCACAGAGGTTCTTTGTCTTTAAATGGTTTTTATTTTAATGGGTTCACCATCAATATATCCCAGGCACACTGCCTTAGGGGTAGGTGGTCCAGTCCACTGGGGTGTTAAACAGACGAGGCATACTGATGAGTCCTGGTAGGACGAAACACGTGTCTATGTCTTCTGTTAGCACCCTTTGCAAACTGTGTGAGAGGCCTTTCGGCACCATGCAATTCTGCTTAAAGTTGGACCAGCATAACATTCTGTGGTGATTTGCATATGCAGCCCATGATGCTTTGCATTGTGGGGGCATGTGTGACTTTGTATTTTCTTGAAACTTGGCTTCCCAGCCAAATGCCCTTTGGGGTAACCCTTGCCTCAGTGTTTACGCACAGAGGTTCTTTGTCTTTTAAATGTTTTTTATTTTAATGGGTTCACCACAATATATCCCAGGCACACTGCCTTAGGGGTAGCTGGTCCAGTCCACTGGGGTGTTAAACAGACGAGGCATACTGATGAGTCCTGGTAGGATGAAACACGTGTCTATGTCTTCTGTTAGCACCCTTTGCAAACTGTGTGAGAGGCCTTTCGGCACCATGCAATTCTGCTTAAAGTTGGACCAGCATAACATTCTGTGGTGATTTGCATATGCAGCCCATGATGCTTTGCATTGTGGGGCATGTGTGACTTTGTATTTTCTTGAAACTTGGCTTCCCAGCCAAATGCCCTTTGGGGTAACCCTTGCCTCAGTGTTTACGCACAGAGGTTCTTTGTCTTTTAAATGGTTTTTTATTTTAATGGGTTCACCACAATATATCCCAGGCACACTGCCTTAGGGTAGTGTGGTCCAGTCCACTGGGGTGTTAAACAGACGAGGCATACTGATGAGTCCTGGTAGGACCCTTTGCAAACTGTGTGAGAGGCCTTTCGGCACCATGCAATTCTGCTAAGTTGGACCAGCATAACATTCTGTGGTGATTTGCATATGCAGCCCATGATGCTTTGCATTGTGGGGGCATGTGTGACTTTGTATTTTCTGAAACTTGGCTTCCCAGCCAAATGCCCTTTGGGTAACCCTTGCCTCAGTGTTTACGCACAGAGGTTCTTTGTCTTTAAATAGTTTTTATTTTAATGGGTTCACCACAATATATCCCAGGCACACTGCCTTAGGGGTAGCTGGTCCAGTCCACTGGGGTGTTAAACAGACGAGGCATACTGATGAGTCCTGGTAGGGACGAAACACGGTTCATGTCTTCTGTTAGCACCCTTTGCAAACTGTGTGAGAGGCCTTTCGGCACCATGCAATTCTGCTTAAAGTTGGACCAGCATAACATTCTGTGGTGATGCATATGCAGCCCATGATGCTTTGCATTGTGGGGGCATGTGTGACTTTGTATTTTCTTGAAACTTGGCTTCCCAGCCAAATGCCCTTTGGGGTAACCCTTGCCTCAGTGTTCACGCACAGAGGTTCTTTGTCTTTTAAATGGTTTTTTATTTTAATGGGTTCACCACAATATATCCCAGGCACACTGCCTTAGGGGTAGCTGGTCCAGTCCACTGGGGTGTTAAACAGACGAGGCATACTGATGAGTCCTGGTAGGACGAAACACGTGTCTATGTCTTCTGTTAGCACCCTTTGCAAACTGTGTGAGAGGCCTTTCGGCACCATGCAATTCTGCTTAAAGTTGGACCAGCATAACATTCTGTGGTGATTTGCATATGCAGCCCATGATGCTTTGCATTGTGGGGGCATGTGTGACTTTGTATTTTCTTGAAACTTGGCTTCCCAGCCAAATGCCCTTTGGGGTAACCCTTGCCTCAGTGTTCACGCACAGAGGTTCTTTGTCTTTTAAATGTTTTTTATTTTAATGGGTTCACCACAATATATCCCAGGCACACTGCCTTAGGGGTAGCTGGTCCAGTCCACTGGGGTGTTAAACAGACTAGGCATACTGATGAGTCCTGGTAGGACGAAACACGTGTCTATGTCTTCTGTTAGCACCCTTTGCAAACTGTGTGAGAGGCCTTTCGGCACCATGCAATTCTGCTTAAAGTTGGACCAGCATAACATTCTGTGGTGATTTGCATATGCAGCCCATGATGCTTTGCATTGTGGGGGCATGTGTGACTTTATATTTTCTTGAAACTTGGCTTCCCAGCCAAATGCCCTTTGGGGTAACCCTTGCCTCAGTGTTTACGCACAGAGGTTCTTTGTCAATTAATTAAATAAATACATAAATAAAATACAACTATAACATAACAGATTCAAGCTTTTATTTTGGCAGATACCTGTTCTTTAAAGAGGATTATACAATGGCAAGAAAAAATCCTGGACTCTGATTGGTCGGTCTTGGGCTGGACCCGTGATGTTATCCCAGTACAACATCACAGGTCTAGTCTCAGCCTCACTGTGAACTTGCAGATGATTTCTTGGATCTAGAGCTCTTTGTTTGCATCTCCTCTTAAGAAACAAAAATATTTTTTCACACTAATAAAAACATTCTTTAAAATAATTTTTTTATTTAATATATAACAATGAGCCATTGTATAATAGCAATAATGCCCTCCAGGGTGTGTGTCATTTGGGATAACGTCATGCCTCAGTTGTTCAACGCACTTGGCCTGTGGTCTCATGCCCAACCACCTGAAGTGGGACGTTATCCCAGCACGCCACACATTCTATCAGGCTTTATTGCTTAAACAGTCAGCACAATGGACCCCACACTCAAGTGTGGGACTGGTCCCAATGTGCACTTTGTTGGCAAAAACATTTTGGTTTACTTACTGTTTACTGTAGTAAAGTAGTTTATACCAGACCAATTTTGTTTAGTTGCAGACTGCTATCTTCTTTTACTACAAATCCCAGAATCCCCTGCAGCTGACATCAGAGCAGTAAGCTGCAGAGGGAGATTCAATAGCCTCTAGTGCATGTTAGAGGCTTTTATAATCTTTAAGTAGATGTTTACCAGGACCGTTCTTCTCCAGGGGACTAAGTATAGTCCTCTGTGACTGTACATAGCCCATGGAGGACAGTGAGGCCAGCTAACAAAAGATCAGAGCTTATAAAAACTCTAACATGCACAGCAGACTATTGAATCTTCTCACTGCTTCCTACTGATCTGATGTCATCTGCAGGGAATTCTGGGATCTGCAGTAACAGAAGACGTCAACCCACAACTAAGACAAACTAGTCTGATACAATCTATTATACTACAGTAAACAGTTAAGTAAACCAAAATGTTTTTGCACACAAATTGCACATTGGGACCAGCCCCACACTTCAGTGTGGGGACTTCAGTGGTGACTGTTCCCCTTTAAGAAAGTAAAAAACGGATCACGTGATGTGCTAGTTCGGTGAAGACGTGCTGAGCGCTGCTCCCGGGCTGATTCAACCCCAAAAGTAATTTAAACATCCCCGATTAGCGTAAACGGACTGATACCTGTTATTAAAATCGGCAACTGATCGCCGCGCATACCGGAGAAGTTTGTTGGATCCGGTAATCTGTTTTGGGATCGCGAGTGTACTTCCCTGTGGTGCAGCATCGATTATGGAGTCCAGAAACCCCGAACTCTCCAACGCATGGGCGCCGCCTTCCAAGCGCCCGAAGGCCCCCTCACCAGTGCCAGAAGACCAGGAGGCATGTTTGGGTGCGGAGGAGAAAGGCCAGATTCCCCCGGATGATATAATGGAAATCAAATCGCTCCTTCGGGGGTTGGTAGCTGACTTTGCTACAATTAAACCTACTTTGAATGCTCTGGCACAGAGAGTAGGGGATCTTGAAGCTAGAGCTGCTTCGCAAGACAGGAAAATGTCAGCACATGAACAGGAGCTTGTGGCTTTAAGGAGACAGGTGAAAAAACTCGAGGAGAGAGTAGATGACCAAGAATCTCGTAGTAGAAGGAATGAATTGATTTTGGCAGGTTTACCAGAGTGGTCTGAAGGTTCGGATTGTATTGCCTTCATCCAGGGGCTGCTTTTAAAGATCTTGGGCCCTACACCTTACGGAGAGGCATATAATATCGAGAGGGCACACCGATCTCTGAGAGAGATTCCTCCCCCAGGGGCTCGCCCCAGGGTTATTATAATGCATTTCCTGAATTTTAGAGAGAAGACCCACATCCTTATGAGAGCGAAAGCCCTTAAAAACCTGCATTGGAATGGAGCTGCAATCTGGCTTTTCCAGGATCAGACACCTGCCATCCGTGAAAAGCAGAAAGAATATATTGACATTAAAAAAGCTATACTTAGCAGGCATGAAGTTTCGGATGCAACATCCAGCTACTTTGGTGGTCAAATTGCAGTCGGGAGACCGGAGGTTTTTGACAGCGAGGGATGCTGCAGAGGGTCTGAAAGTTGAACTTCCGGACCTGTTCAGGGCGGCAACCTGAAATTCTATGATGGGAGAAGTTATTGGATGCGGCTGAGGACTGCTTTTCCCATTTATTTTACCTTGGAATTAAGCCATTCAGTAGTACTGTTGTGCAATCCCCCCTGAGGATTTTGAAGACTTTGTGACTTTTGCTTTAAAGCCCTTATGAGGGAGGGGCTATGTGTTGGGGCTATAGAAGAAATTTAAGAAGGAGGGAAGGGGCTTTCAAATATTGATATCCCTGGTAAAGGGGAGTAGAAGCCTGATTTGAGTTAATTTGAGGTTGGAGGGGGCTAGGGAAAGCGCTCAGTGGCTGGCTCATCTCGTTTTCGACGGTGGTTAGGAGGACGATCAGAGGATCGGGGTTGTGTCAAAAGGGGTGAGGTTGGGAGGGAGGGGAGAGAGAGTCCAAAGTGCAGATCCTTAATTTTTCTTTTGCTGGCAGCCGGGGCTGGGAGGTCAAGATGGGGTGTAGTATACTATTATGTTTATGGTCAACATAGTATCTTGGAATGTTAAAGGCCTCAGAGGGAGGAAAAAGAGGCTAGTGACCCTAAAGTATATTTCTCAGCTAGGGGCTCAAATTGCTTTATTGCAGGAAACCCACCTGTTAAAGGAAGAGTTAACGCTCTTGAGAAGGCTCTGGGTGGGTCAAGTGTTTGGAGAGGGGACACGCCAAAGCTTCAGGGGGTCGTTGCGATTTTGATCTCAAAGAGTTGCCCATTTGTCCCCTTGCAATATAAAGCGCGGGAGGACGCGCGGGGAGTCTTCGTCACGGGCACTATTATGGGGAGGTTAATAACAATTACCTTTGTATATGGGCTAACTCCTTCTAACCCTGATTTTTTTTCCTCCCTGGAATTAGATTTAACTAGCTTCTCATCCCACCCCCTAATTATAGCAGGGGATTGGAATCTCTGCTTTAGTAACCTGGTAGATAGGAAGCCCCCTTCTAAAAAGCCTCCTTCTAGAGCGCAGGTATCTTTGGCTAGATTTCTAGAGGTGGCAGCGTTGACAGACCCCTTTTGGAAGTTTAAACAAGGGGATTGTAATATGACCTTTTATTCGGGGGTGCATAAAACTCAAACACGTATTGACTTTTTCTTGGTTAATCAGGAGGCCCTGCGGGGGGTTAAGAAAATATTTACTCACAGTAGAGTTTTGTCTGACCATTCTCCAGTTCAGATGTCTTGGATAATGGAGTCTGTTTGGACAAAACCTTTCAGATGGAGGCTAGATGAATCTCTCTTCTTAGAAGACAATATGTTATCTCGTCTGGAGGAAGCTCTTAGGGATATTATTTCGACCCAGATCCCTACCCTCGTCAATAAGAATTTAGCTTGGCCTACTTGTAAAGTTCTATATACCAGTATAGCTCAGACTCTCTCCATTAGGAGAAACAGGATGAAGAAAGCAAGGGAGGAATTCATTTGGGGTGCTATTAATTCACTTGCTCCCTTGGAGGGATCTGGCGAGGAGGTAGACAGGGAACCTGAGGAACTGAGGGACGAAATGGCCGGACATTATGTACTATAATTGGAGGCTTGGACCGAAGGCTCAAGCTGAATCATACCTTTGCAGGGGATCTGCCCAGTAGGCTTCTTGCAAGTAGGGTAAAAAGTGGGAGGCTGCTACATAATCCCATTTTGGAATACCATGGGAATTGGTTACAGACCCACAGGCTATGGCAGATGTCTTTGCGGATTACTTCACAGAATTATATCAAGGGGCATTAGGTAGCACTGAGGAGAGTGTGTGGGGGTTTCTGGAGAGTATCAATTTACCAAGACTGGAGCAAGAACAAGCCCAGGCCTTGGTAATTCCTATATCAGAGGCTGAAATAAGTGATGCAATTAATACTTTACCTAGGGGCAAGACTCCAGGTCCAGATGGTCTTTCAGCTGGGTTTTATAAAGCTCATTTGAAGACTCTCATACCTTTACTCCTCGAGCTTTTTTCTTGTATTCTGTCTGATGGAGTTCCCCATTTACCGCTATACCAGGCTTATATTACACTTATTCTCAAACCAGATAAACCCCGAGAAATGCCAGAGAGTTATAGGCCTATTGCCCTCTTGAACCAGGACATTAAATTATTATCTAAAATATTGGCTAATAGAATTTTAAGGATAGCTCCTCGGATTATTAGCCAAGACCAGGTTGGTTTTATGCCGGGCAGGGGGGCTCATGATGCCTTGTGTAAGCTTCACCATGTCCTTTTGGAGGCCTCCAGCTCTTGCTCAGATATGCGCTTTTCTCCTTGGATGCTGAGAAGGCCTTTGACCAGGTCTCCCATTCCTTTCTATTTGCCACCATGGAGGATGGGTTTCCCGGAGGGTCTTCTCAGGGGCATTAGGAATCTCTATGCTATACCTACGGCCAGGGTCCTCTGCAATGGTTTTTTGTCAAAGGAATTCCAACTTGATAATGGGACCAGGCAGGGTTGTCCCCTCTCACCAATTTTATTTAATATTTATCTGAAGCCCTTACTGCGGGCAATTCAATCGGACCCTGAAATACGGGGGATTGTGATTCAGGGGAGGGAACTGAAGTTTTCGGTTTTTGCAGATGACATCCTATTGCATCTTTGCGACCCTGTGAAGAGTTTTGACAGGGTTTTGGAGGTTATAAAGAGATTCTCGGTGGTCTCGAATTATAAGCTAAACTTGACCAAGACACAGGTCCTCCCTCTTACCCCACATGTATATAAGGCAGACTTTGACCATCTCCAGCTGAAATGGGCTCCAGATGGTATTGATTATCTGGGTATTTGGGTTACTCTAATTTTCAGCAAGGTGTAGAGGCAAATCTGAATAAAGTATTAGTAGCAGCTAGGGCTGACTTGGATAGGTGGAACAAGCTTCCTCTAAACTTGACAGCTAGAATGGGATTAATTAAAATGAATCTATTGCCTAGATTTTTTTATCCCATATATTTGTCCCTGTATAATATTCCTAAGTCCTGGTTTACTAGAATACAAAAACTTTTTTCTGATTTTCTATGGAATTCCAAACCTCTGAGGAGGAAACATGTGGTTTTGTGACTTCCTTTTAGTTTAGGGGGTCTTAAAATTCCAGATCTTTATTTATATTATGTAGCCGGGCAATTATCTATAATGACCCGGTGGAATAGTTCCCAGGAAGGAGAGGGCTACACTCCAACTTGGTTACATATTGAACAGCAAATCTTGAGAGACAAGGGTATCTCTCCCAATTCATTGCTCTTTACTAATCCAGGAATTCTTCCCGGAGTGGGTAATGATTCCCCAATATTTAAGACAGTCCTGGCCTGGTGGGCTCTCCTGTCCCCACTTCGTAAAAAGCTCCAGAAGGGCTGTAGAGATCAACCTATTTTAGGTAATCCTAACATGACTATTGGTGGCCGATTAATTAGGGGTTATTAGGCTCCGCAGTTAGCTAAATATGTTTGGTCAGACTTAATTCTAGACGATAAAGTAGTGTTTCCACCTCAATGTAGTGGTATCAATTTTTTTAAGAAGATTCAGGTTACTAAAATGTTGCAGAGGATGCAGAGGGATAATATATGTCCGCCAGGGACTCCATTTTCCTGGGACAATCTTAAGGGAATTAATTGTGCTCGTAAACCCCTGTCAATGGTGTATAGGGCACTTCTCGACTTCTTTAGTAAGGAGGTTTCGACGAAGGTGGCCTATTGGGAAAAGAAGGATATCCTCCTGAGGCCGGACTGGGAGGCAACTTGGAAAAGTGTGGCTTACATACCTATACGGCTATACCTAAATATAGAACTATGCAATTCTTCATCTTTTCCAATTTGTACTATACCCCTGTCAAACTTTGTGCTAGGAAGCTTGGACAGACAGATCTATGTTTTAGGTGTGGGCTGAGTCCGGGGGATACGTTGCATATATTTTGGGACTGTCCTAGGATATACCCAATTTGGGCTCAGATTAAGCAGTATATGGACCCCCTTTTAAATTATGTGGACTATATTTCACCCAAGGTTTGTATTTTGGGGGATATGTCTCAAATCCGAGATCGCAGATCAAGTATCATATTGCCCTGATGTCTGCCCTAGTCAAAGCTTATGTTTTGAGGCATTGGAAAAGTGAATGTATTTATTCATATGAACATTGGTTAGCGGATCTGCTGAGGGCACTAGGCAGGATTAAGCTCCAAATGTCTCGGAACGGGAAAAAAGGAACATATGATAAGAGGTGGCGAATCTTAGAGGCAATCCATTCGACCCAACTTAAGCTTCCCTGTCATCGGTCTGTCTGTCTAAGTGTAGTCTTTTGACATGGTGGGTAATTAAATTATCTAATCTTGAATATCTATATTTGGATTATCTTTGTTTTTTACTTTTAGGTTTGGAGATCTGTATGTATCAGGATTAATTTCCTTTTTCTTTTTGTGTGTACATTAAGTAGATAGGACCTGGGCTGCCAAACAAAGGGTTTTTTTTTTTTGGGGGGGGGCTCTCTCTCTTTCTCGGGACACAGCTGCGGGAACATCTCCCCCTTGATTAGAGGGTTCTGGGAATTATAGGTCTTGTGGATTAATCCCAGCCTTTATGCCTTGAGGTCTTTTTCTTTTTTTTCTTCTAAAATCTAGTTTTAAACTGGGTAGCCTCGTGTTCATTTTCCCTCAATTTGGGTAGTGGTGAGCTGATTTTAGTGTTTGGATAGGGGGTGGGGTTTCGGCAGCTGTGATTGTATATAGTCTCTGTATATAGTTTGCCTACCCAGTTGTTAGGGTGGGCACCCGGAAACCCGGGTTCGCTCTATATACAGTGGCGTGAAAAAGTATTTGCCCCCTTCCTGATTTTCTCTATTATTGCATATTTGTCACACTGGATGTTTTCAGGTCTTTAGACAAAATATAATATTAGATAAAGGGAACCTGAGTGAACAAATAACGCTTTTTTTTTTTACTTATTTCATTTATTTAATGAAAAAAGTTAACCAACACCAACGGGCACTGTGTGAAAAAGTAATTGCCCCCTAGTTAAATCAATCCAATTAAAAGGATAATTAGAGTCAGCTGCTTGAACACAGCCAGGCTTGATTACAGCCAGCCCTGCTCAATATAATTCTCACTTATTTTGACCCTTACCATCAGAGTCACGTTGCCAGCACAAAGATTCAACAAGCACATTATGCCATGATCAAAGGAAGTTCCTGAAAGATCAGAAAAATGTGTTGCCCTCTATCAGTCTGGAAAGGGTTACAAAGCTATTTCTAAGGCTCTGGGACTCCATCAAACCACAGTGAGAGCCATAATCTCCAAATGGAGAACACTTGGAACAGTAGTGAATCTTCCCAGGGTGGGCGGCCTGCCAAAATTACTCCAAGGGCGAGCGTGAAATCATTCAGGAAGTCTCAAAGGATCCTAAAACAACATCCCAAGAACTGCAGGCTTCTCTTGCCTCAGCTAAGGTCAGTGTTCACGACTCCACAATCAGAAAGAGACTGGGCAAAATGGGCTTCATGTGAGAGTAGCAAAGGAGAACAACTGCTAACCAAGAAGAACATAAATGCTCGTCTCTCATTTGCCAAGAAGCACCTGGATGATCCACAAGCCTTTTGGGAAAATGTTCTATGGACAGATGAGTCCAAAGTGGAACTTTTGGATGACATGGATCCCATAATGTCTCGTAAAGCAAACACAGCATGCCACAGTAAGAACACCATACCAACAGTCAAACATGGTGGTGGTAGTGTGATGGTGTGGGGATGCTTGCTGCCTAAGGACCTGGATGACTTGCCATAATTAAAGGAACCATGAATTCTGCTCTGTACCAGAAAATTCTTAAGGAAAATGTCGGTCATCCTTCCGTCAGCTGAAGCTGAAGCGTAGTTGGGCCATGCAGCAAGACAATGATCCAAAACAAAAAGCAAGTCCACATCAGAATGGCTAAAAAGTAAAATTAAAGTTTTGGAGTGGCCTAGTCAAAGTCAGACTTAAACCCAATAGAGATGCTGTGGCAGGACCTGAAACGAGCAGGTCATGCTCGAAAACCTACCAAATGTTACTGAATTAAAGCAGTTCTGCGAGGAAGAGTGGGTTAAAATTCCTCCACAGCGATGTGAAAGACTGATATTGAATTATAGGAAGTGTTTGGTTGCAGTCATTGCAGCTAAATGTGGCATAACCAGTTATTAAGTGTAAGGGGGGCAATTACTTTTTCACACAGGGCCAGTTTGTGTTGGTTAACTTTTTTTCATTAAATAAGTGAAATTAAAAAAAAAAACAAGTGTTATTTGTTCACTCAGGTTCCCTTTAGCTAATATTACATTTTCTCTAAAGACCTGAAAACATCCAGTGTGACAAATATGCAATAATAGAGAAAATCAGGAAGGGGGCAAATACTTTTTCACGCCACTGTATCTGTTTGTATGTTCATTCAAAATGCAATAAAGATATTATAAAAAAAAAAAAGAAAGTAAAAAACAAAATTGATAGCTTTGGGGGGGTAGGCACAAAGGTTTGGTCAGGGGATCAGATTAGATGGGGAGGTCAGTCAAGATCCTCAAGGGGGCATGGTCAACCTCATCAGGCTGACAGGATAGAACACATATTTCTCTGTTTCTACAGTACATAAAAAACCTAATGAATTAATGTTCACTTACACTTTACAAGGTAAACTATTTGGTATAAACTTTAGTGGCAGGACGACCCAGAGTATAGTGTTGTGCTACCATGCAGACAACCCCGGTTCTTCACTGTAAACCCAAATCCTTGTAGTCTAGCAACAGGAGGTGGAGGTGGTGCCAAACCAGCATTCTCCATTCCTTGGATAGGGAGTCATGAAAACCTACACTGCAAGCAACCCCTGCAACTAGGCAGGAGGTGCCTGACACATTATGTGTCACAACAGCCACAGAATGCTGCATAGAGAGGCACACTGAGATGGACAGCAAGGAATGCACTTGTGTCACTGACCTGTACAAGCACATTAGTGCCAGGAGACAGTTCGACACAGAAAACAGGAACTAGCTCCTCATTCAGGTCGCCCCCAACTCCAGCGTTACCTTTTTAAAGTAACCCTAGGCCACACCTGGCAGAGAAGCTCGTGTCCCATCCTATCATTCAAGGTAGGTGGTCCCTGCCAGGGCCATGGGGGTTAAGTCACAGAGGGCTAAATAGGGAAAGATGAACACAGTTGAGTTGGATGCGAGCCCTGAAAGGAGGTGTGGGGGTATAAAAATTATGGGAACCACACACAGCTTACAAGTAAAGCTACTGTACATAACTCCTAGTGATGTAAATATCACCTGCAATGTCTAAGTTAGGTAAAATAAAACCTAATATGTAAACTTTAAATGCAGCTTCCATGTTAAGAAAAATAAAACCTAATTTATATGCAGTTTACAAGCTACATAGAACCTAATGTGTAAACCTTTTATGCAGCTTACATGTTAAAAAGCCTTTATTTAGTTATTGATTGAAAATTGATAACTGGGGAAGGCAAATTGAGCCAAATTTCATTTCTAGGTGCAACCCATGGGGTTGGGTATAGGGAAACAAATGCACACAACAGTAAAATGCAGTCAGTGTATACAAAACAGCATAATATCTATCTATCTATCAATCTATATATATATATATATATATATATATATATATATATATATATATATATATATATATATATATATATATATTGTATGTAGTGTTACCATAGTTAGGGTTGAGTAGCACTTTTAAGGTTAAAGGGTCAAACTTTGCACCTTAATACCTTTGCCACTGTTCAACAGATTTACTTGAAATTTGGTAGGCACAATTGGGAATGACAGATCTTGGGATCTGCCGACTATCATACCGTCGGATATACGGGTGCGGAGTTATTAAGCGACAACGAATTGCGCAATCACGCTTTTTTGCGATTTCTTTGCTCTCACCTACAGGTCGTGCAGTTTCTGCGAGTGGTCCAAAAACTTCAGGGAACATGCGGCCAGGATGCCCAATGTGCCTTTTGAAGATTTTGTGAAAACATATTAAACGGTTCAAAAGTTATTCAGAAAACAAGTTCCCATTATAAGTCAATGAGAAAAGTTAACAAAAAGTTTGAAAGTGTCACAAATGCAGTTTTTACTTTCGCAAATGGCCCTTTCACTTTCGCAAATCCACCATTTTGTTTTCAGTTAGCGATCAGAAAAATGCTTGCCATTTAAATTTGGGATCCTCTAGCAACCTAATTCTTTTTTGTATTCACCTAGTCGGACCCTGAGTATGCTAGGCATATCTTTATTTTGGGGTAAAACATCCCAGAAATATGTTTTTTAAATTTCTGGAAAAAGTAGTTTCGCAAAGTACTTTCAAAAATGTGACACTTTCGAATGAATTTGTGAAAGCTTTTGCAAAGTTCGACTGTACTTTTCCAGACTATGGCCAAAATGACAGGAGTTCTTTGTCACCCTGCTGCAAAACAGCTGTTTGCTCTTTTGGGCTGAAATTTGGAGGGAAGGCAGCCAACATCTCACAGATGTGCCTTTTGGTGGTTTGGTGAAAAAATATTGCACAGCTTCCAAGTTGCAGTACTCCAAAGTTGACGCTTTTTTCCCATAGACTAACCAGGTGGCGTACGCTGCTCCTTTTGGGGCTCGTATCTCGAAAATGGTGTGAGATACAGATTTTTCATTGTGAATTTCTGTGAAATTTAAATTTTTTTCTACATCATACGGTTGCTGAGATATTTGCAATTAAGTACTTCCAATGCTCGTTTTACGCTTCCATTGCCATTACAATGCATACATTCTTTGTACACACTGTCTTTCTCTATGCAGTTGTCCACCAAAAAGAGGTTATGTGCTTCTGTTACTGTTACGCTTACTGTTTCAACTTGCATTTGTGTCCCCGTTTGTGTTACTGTTCCTATCTACGCCACCGTGTGCGGTGCCCTTCGCGTTGTCATTTGTGCTTGCATTTACCTTACTGTTACCATTTCCGTTTCCACCTTGTGTTTGCATTGCTGTTCCTCTTACTATCTCACTAGACATCATGTGGCAGGGGCCCCATGCCCCTGCTGCTGCACTATATTCAGTATTTTTCTCTCCTGCTGCTGCATTCCATTCACTATGTCTCATCTGTGGCAGGAGTGTGGTGCCCGAAGGGCCCCGTGCTCCCGCTGCTGCATTACGTTCACTATTTCTCATCCATGGTGGGAGTGTGGAGCCCGAAGGGCCCCGTACTCCCGCTGCTGCATTATGTTCACTATGTCCCGTCTGTGGCAGGAGTGTGGGGGGCCCAAAGGGCCCTGTGCTCCCACTGCTGGATTATGTTCACTAGTTCTCATCTGTGGACATTAATGGTACGCTTTACTGATTGCAGCTGCACACAAGTTTTCACAGTTAGGAGTTGCACAGTCTCACCTAGGAATTTGTCCCCCCCATCAGAGGAGGTACTGTATCCTGAGTGGAGAGGTGCAGTTAAAAACAAAAGGCCATGGACATTAACAGTACATCTCCTTGGTTGCAGGTATACTACAGTCACCACACTTATTATTTGTGTGTACTCAGCAATGCAATACTACTCCTACACTATACATTAAGTATTGTGTCCTGGGTGGATAGACACAGGTAACTTTAGGTTGTGGAGATCAATGGTACAGATCTCTAATTGCAAGTACACTCAAGTTAGCACAGTTGTGAGTAGCATGGTGTCACCTAGGCAATGCACCCCCACCCTCTGTACACAGAACAGATACTGCGTGGTGAGTGTAGAAGTACAGCAAAAAATAAGTTCATGCACATCAATGGTACGCTACTCTGATTCCACCTGCACACAAGTTTTCACAGTTAAGAGTTGCACAGTGTCAGCTAGGAATTTGCCCCCCAACCCGAGGAGGTACTGCATCTTGAATGGCGAGTCATAGTGAAACAAAAAGGACATGGACATCGATAGTAGAGCTCCTTGTTTATAGGTACACTGCAGTAACCATAGTTATGACATTTCTCATCCATGGTGGGAGCCCCATGCTCCTACCACTGGATTGTGTTCACTATTTCTCGCCCGTGGACATCAATTGTATGCTTTCCTGATTGCGGCCGAACACAAGTTTTCACAGTTAGGAGTTGCATGGTCTCAGTTAGGAATTTGCCCCCCCCCCCACCAGAGGAGGTACTGTATCCTGAGTGGAGAGGTGCAGTAAAACAAAAGGCCATGGACATTAACGGTACACCACTTTGGTTGCAGGTTTACTCCAGTCACCACACTTATTATTTGTGCATACTCAGCAATGCAATACTCCTCCTACACTATAGATTAAGTATTGTGTCCTGGGTGGATAGACACAGCTAATTTTAGGTTGTGGAGATCAGTGGTACAGATCTCTAATTGCAAGTACACTGAAGTTATCACAGTTGTGAGTTGCATGGTGTCACCTAATGCAATGTCCCCCACCACCTGTACACAGAACAGATACTGCGTAGTGAGTGTAGAAGTACAGCAAAAAATAAGTTCATGCACATCAGTGGTACGCTACTCTGATTGCAGCTGCACACAAGTTTTCACAGTTAAGAGTTGCACAGTCTGAGCTAGGAATTTGCCCCCCCAACCCGAGAAGGTACTGCATCCTGAGTGGCGAGCCACAGTGGAACAAAAAGGACATGTACATTGATAGTACAACTCTTTCTTTATAGGTACACTGCAGTAACCACAGTTATGACTGTGTCCTGAGTGGATAGCCACAGCAAAAATAAGCCCATTGATATGAATGTTACACCTCTCTGATTACAAGTACAGTTAGGAGTTGCATGGGTTAGTCAGGCAATGCCCTATCCTCAGGCCAGGTATTGTGTATTGAGCTACTGTAGCTTGAGTGTAGAGCAACAGTTAAAGAAAGGGATGGATATTTACGGTAGAACTGCCTGATTGCAGGTAGTGTCTAGTTACAAAATTAATTACTTGCACGGTCTCAGGCATGCAATGACACCCGTCACAATGATAAATAGGAAGAATGTAGCAATGAACATCATGCAGTATGCTTAAATGCAGTACTGCAGCAACACAAACATACATAGTATCACTGTAACATTACGATAAAAGAAAGACACAACACAGGTAGATAAGGCTTAAAAAGATTTATTGCTCAATTAATCGTTGTGGGAAGGCCGAATTAAAAATCCAATTGGTGCACAAAAATCAGTCTCACAAAACAACCGCATAAATGTTTTTCACTGTTACTTGACATACATGTAAACCAGTATCACAGACAGTAAATCAGTGACATGTTACAGAATAAAAAAACACAGAAGAGCAGCATGACATCACCATATTTGCACAGTTTACACATATGAAACAGTTATGATGTTGTTGTTATTATGTGACTGATAGTGTGAATGTTCTTGGGGTGGGCGAAAAACCAGATGCGACTTATAAACTCATAGCAGCAGAAACCGACTATGGTTTACTAAGAAATAAATTTTGAAACTAACAGTTAAACATTTATATTACTGTATTCTATGTGTAGACATACGAATACATGCACACATAGATGTACATGTTAAGATATACTGCAATATTACTGCATTTGGAAAATTCCCACCCAACCCCTCAATATAGGTGATCAGAGAATATTATCAGGAACAAAAAAATGCTCAGTAGTCATCAGTGGAAGTGTCTGATGTACAGTTTAGAACAATTGTTAACATACATCAAGTTGAGGTGAAACACAAAGATGTCTGATTCTACATGGTAACAGTATTATATACATCACTGTTAATGTTCAAAAAATAGTTGCATTGATTCAGAACTAGTTAAACGTCTACATCTGTTGCATCTTTAAGTTATATGAAAGCAATTTTTATTAAATACTATTAATATAACATATAATGGTATGATGAGCAAGAAATTTGTGCACTAAATGATACAGCTATTGACAATGGAACACCTCAACTTGTTATTAATGATGGACTATAACATTACAGAACATTACATATGTGAAACTGCATAATATCTTATGATAAGAA
Source organism: Neoceratodus forsteri (assembly GCA_016271365.2). Lineage (NCBI taxonomy): Eukaryota > Metazoa > Chordata > Ceratodontiformes > Ceratodontidae > Neoceratodus > Neoceratodus forsteri. The sequence goes on along the minus strand of CM028131.1, from coordinate 1,465,836,836 downwards.
ATATCACTGTGTTACTGTTTACTCTTTATGAGTCTACAACTGTTTAAGAGAAAATTCATTGTTATAATGCTATCAACAACTGTTTAAGAGAAAATTCATAGTTATAATGCTATCATTCAACATATATGTAACTTAATGCTATTAGTGTTTACAACAGAGTACTAAGTACAACCCAAAATTATATTAAACATTGTATGTATATATATTTATATACAATCTAGATACGCAACAATGAAACAGTCATAGTAATGCACTGTTGCGAAAAACAGTTTAGATATTTATTCAAGACACAAAAATAAGAAGAAAAAAATGAACACATAGCACACATGATAGTTCTCAACACGTGACAGAGTGCTGTTAATCTTTAGTTAAAGATATGATGCACAGTGCTATAAATTCACACAGACAAGCATTGTACTTTAGTACAATCACACATCTAGCTAATGTGCTAAGTGTGTTTTCCATGTCTGCATATAACACACTCATAACAAAAGACTATGACAGAAGAGTTTGACCAGATAGGAATATCTCTTTTGACATGCAGAAGTTTTTGTTAGACATGTAAGTGTGGTTTCTCTAGTGATTGTGAAGACAGCTGGCACCGATTAATGACCACTGCAACTATTTTCACTGTGTCACTGATCAACGCAACAATCTTAAAGTCACAATGAGTGTATATATGCAACAGAGCCATGTGATATATCTCCTGTATAATCAAAACTATACATTTGGTAATAACAAATGACAGTGTAACTAACCTCACTCCGTAAGAAAAAATGGACAGCAAAGAAAAGGAGTTTCACATGTTGTGTAACTATTCCTCTGACACATTAAGATTGTCATAATTCTTTAGTATCAGAACATATGCATTTTTTAAGTGTTGCGGCAGTCTCTGTTTGAAAGAGCTTGTTGCATCGTCGCACTCGACCCATCCAGTTCTGTACCTCAACAAAGAAGTGTAATGTCCAGAATGTACAGACTGGCCATAGTGGTAGATGATAGCATAATGATGAGTGTCAAACACTGCTTGGTTAAATACTACCCTACCAGCTGTGAAATCAGTGATGGATGTGTCAACTCTGAGCCCATTGGAGTCAAATCTATGCAATACTGGCATAAGATATTGAGATGAAGTCCTGAGACGTATGGACTGAGTACAGGTACCTCCACACCTCACACACAGGTGACCACTTACAGCATTAGTAAACAGCTGCTGAAACTTCACAGTTTTAGTCTGAGGCACAAACAAAGAAATCCAAAGCATGTCTTATGTGGTTTCTCACTCTGAATGACCTCATGAGAGACATATGTACTTTGTAACATATGACACAGTAAAATAGTGATGCATAGAAGTTCCCTCTTCATCCAGGCTGTTTATGATAGCCATCATAAACTCGGTAGCGTCCTGCTGCATGTTTGCAGCAAATGTACTGCAGCCATCATATGTGCCCAGCACTTGCCGCAGAGGTGTTAGTGACTGCACATTCTAAGTTTGATCAGAAGCCATGTTGACAACCTGCTTCAACTCCTTTGATAGTGCAGTGTCTTGTGAAGCAGATATTGCCTCAACAAAGTGTGGCATATGGAGAAAGACCTGCATAGCTGCATTAGCATAGCAGTTAACTCTAGTATTGTTGTCGAACACAGGCACAACAGCCATTCCAACTGACTTCTGAACAACAGCTGGCTCCGCATCTGTATTTGACATTGTGACCTTCTTAGAACTCTGGACAGTTACATCAGTTGTGCAAGCTCATTTTCTTTTGTTACCCACTGTAGATATGACTGAAGGATGTGAGACAACCATGTACGTTGGTAGTGGTATTAAAGACATCTCCGGCTGGTATAGACTACATAATCTGTTGTACTCAACGATACAGCACTTGTCAGCACGTATCTTCTGAGGTGCAATTGTTATGATGAGCAACCCAGAAAGACTACATACACATGAAAGTGCGACGTAGCTCATGCCATCTTTAAAAATGTCTGTACCTATGTCCACCATCGCTGAATCCAAACTCAAGCCTTGAGACTTGTGAATGGTAACAGCATATGCAACACATATGGGGAACTGTTTCCTGTTCATGTAGATATCCTTGAATACCTGAAACTTGACACAGGTACGATCAGTCTGGACAGGATGTTCCATGTTGTCAAAGTGGACAACAAGTGTCTTGATAAATGTCTTTTGAACACTGTAGACAAAGTCAGTGATGTTACCCATGGCATCATTCACCATACCATGCTCCATATCAAGATTTCATCATAGCATGATATGTGCATTCTAACAGACTGTAAATACAGCTTCTAGACCAGCTGTGCGTGAAACATCTGACTTCAATTCAGACAATCGTTCAGTCATCTTAGCTACCAGTTTCCGACTTAAAATGACACCATCAATTGTGTCAACAGCATGTAGTGTGAGAATTGATTGATTTTCTCTCTGCAACATGACACTGTTGAACTCAGCGCATTTCTTTAGCTGTGGCATGAGGCATACAATGCGTGTGCCCATGGAACACACATCACTGAAAACATCACATGCAGTTTCTATGGATGTAGTGTCCATTCTGATTCTTCAGCCATTTAACATTGCAACATGTTCTGGTGACAGAGAACCTATACGAGCTTCATCCAACAGTGGTTTGTAAGTCATGTCAGCACTTTGGCACATGTTCTGATACAGCTCAACATAGGTAAATAACTCCTACAGGTTAAAACCTCCAATGCAGCCAAGTGTATTCTTGGCCTGCTTCACAGTTAGAGCTGTAAAGACATGTTCTGCATTCACAGGTGCAAGCTGTAAAAGGTCTCCAAATACAACAATGCTTTTTCCACCAAATGCATCTTTATAGTCAGTCCCTGGGATCTTCTGTAGACGTAGATGTATACAGGCAAGCATCAAATTAGAGACCATGCTTATCTCATCAATGATGAGTACCTTCATCTTACAAAACATAGCACGAGGCTGAGATGCAACCTCAAATGATAGCTTACGATACTCTCCTGCTTTGCCATGCTCCACTGGCAACATGAACAGACAGTGTAACGTCATGCCACCAGTGTTGTATGCTGCCAGTCCGGTGGGAGCACTAACAGCAACAGACATCGCTGAGCCTGTCAAGCTCTGTATTTCAGCCGTGATGGCCTCAATAAGGAAACTCATACCTGTACCAGCTGAACCACTAACAAACATTAGCAGTGGTTTGTAGTCAAGGCAGTCACATTTCTTCTCTTCATGCAGTATCCCATGCCGTACTGCATCCGTAACTTGAGAGTGAACCACACGCTGTTGCTCATTAAGTCTCTGTCTCAACTCAGCTGGGTTAGCACCACAGTGTGTTCCATGTTCCATGGCACTTTCCACTTCCAACATGAGAACTTCTGGGGCATTCAGAGGCAGAGGTTCCCCAAGGATACCTTCTCCTTCTGGATCACGATTGTCCTGTGAGCTAACAGGAGTATCCTCCTCAAGTAGCTTGTGTGCCTTTTCAAGCTGCTTCTTCTCAGTATCAAGTCTCTGTATATATATCTCTGAGTGTTGACTTTTGAATGTCTTGTAACTGTGATTAAACTCTTCCTCGAAGGGGGCGGAGCCTAGCGGCATGATGGTGGCAGCATAAGTTTTTAGCGCTCTCTCGGGGGTAATTGTTTTTCCCGAATCCGTTTATTCATGGCTGTTGAAAGAGATTGTGAATAGGCAAGCGCAAAAGAGGAGAGCCTGAGCTTTCATCCGCTGTGACTTTTACTCTGTTCGGTGCTGCCTGAAAGTAAAGATGAACCTAAAGAGTCTGCCTACTTCTAATCGACAGGGCTCGGTGTATCCAGCTCTGGGAGTAGTTCCCCCTCGAGGAAAAGCAAACAAGGAAGCGGCGTTGGTATTGCCAGATGGCCCGAGAGTGCCAAAAACACTCAACAATGACAGAACGGCTGATATCGGTGAGCTGTGACAAGTCTGGGTGCTGGTTATACCGGTAGTGTCTAAAGGAGCATCGCTAAACCATAAAGAAGCTGCACAACCCGAAAGGGCAGGCCTTGCGAATCCTGCACTGGTGATAGTACATTTCAGGAGAATTGTGGCCATAGGAGGCACCGGAAGAGCGTAGGGTGAATAGAATCGATGAGTAACGCGGACATTAATATGGCCATGGTAATGGCCAAACTTGACCAAATATTACTGGACACTGCAGATCTGAAGCAAACTGCAAATGAAACCCGCCAAGATCTCTCCAACTTAGCTACTCGGGTGGCCCACACAGAACACAAGTAACAACATTTGCACGATATTGTACAGGACCAGGAGAAAATTGTGCAGGTCCATCATAAAAAGCTCCAATATTTATTGAACAAAGTGGATGACTTAGAAAACAGGGCTAGAAGGAAGAATTTAAGGATTGTGGGGGTACCGGAGGGGGCTGAAGGTAAAGATGTGGGCATGTTTCTCAGAGTATTCCTTCCAGAGCTCATTCAAGATAACAACTGCAGCCCTCTGGAGATTGAACGGGTGCATCGCTCACTGGCCCCCCGCCCCAAACAAGGGGAGATACCCAGGCCTATACTGTGCAGATTTTTAAGGTTTCCCGGAAAAGAGTACTATTTACGAAAGGCAAGGGAGCAAGGTTCCTTCTTGTGGCATGGCTTGCTTATTCAGCTATATCAGGACTTCTCCCAAGATCTCTCCAACCGAAGAAGGGCTTATGGAGGGGTGAAGCAGCAGCTCTATAAGCTGAGCATACCAACATCACTGAGCTATCCTGCAATGCTACAGATTTTCTATAAAGGTGAATATATTTCATTTGAAAGCCCTACTGCAGTGGAGCAGTTCCTAAAATATATTCAAGGCACTCAGGAGCCCACTGTTCAATATACCTCTCAATTGGCAGGGGACCGACCATCCAAGATGGAAGTGAGCCAGGCAGGTCAAAAACAGGACAATAAGCCAAATCCCCCGAATAAGAACAGCAATCAGGCCTGTTACCAGATATCGAGGGCCCGATCAAAGAAGAAGCCAACAACAGTTGAGAAGTCTTCTGCGATGAGAGATCGGTCGAGGAGCCGGCAGAGGCGACATTTACAGTCAGACACGAGCAGCTGCTCTCTGGGGGACACTCCAGTTAAATTAAGTAATAGGTATGAGCCATTAACCGATCTCCTTCCTTCCGAGGTGGACATCTCTGAGGTGCCCCAACAATCTGGAGAGACATGAGATGACTTGGAGGATTGGTCCCCAATGTCAGGTGAATGGGATGATTGCACTCCTATTGTGGAGACCGAGGTGGATGAAAACTCTGCCAAAAGCCTGGAGGCCCTGTTTGCAACCTCAGATGACCCTATTGGTACTGTAGCACCCTCTTAGATTACTGAACTGGGAAGGGTAAAATTAATCTCGATTGGATACTATCAGGTGCATTTGGGTTGGTGGCTGGGTTCGTATGGAGATGGGGCTGACCTCTCTGTCTCAGCAGGCGTGCTATAGGCACCTGAGGAGGTTTATTAGGGCAGCTTGGCACATTTCATATACAAATGCTACCTATGACTGTAAAATGTATAATATGGCAGGGTACCCACCTGGGTTCCTGCTCACAGTCGCTTGCCAGAATTATATATAAAGTTCAATAAATGGCTGTAGGTACTGGTCCTAAGTTCAAGTTGGATGGTTAATGTTCACTATATACACTTCTTTCTTAATGTTTAAATGTTGTAGACAATGTTTAGAATCTACTTGTATGCAAACTGTGTACCAGGCCTCTATTCAGGGGAAAGTTTGTTCTGCCTTTTGATGTAGTTGTTAATTAGGATCTCTTTTATATCTGGTGTTTGGGAAGAGTAGGTGAAATCCTGATGAAAAGGGGATACCCCCCCCCGAGTGAGATTGGAGCACAATAGAAGGTTTTTTTTATCTTTTTTTCTCTACTGTAGAAATGTCTGTCATGTTGCTGCTTTTGGCATCGCCTCCAGAGGGGTGCTCTTGGGACACTTGATGTCTTCCTGCTCCAGATACAATGCACCACCTACATTACAGGTTTCAAATGGCACAATGGTGCCTTGGGAGGTACCCCATCACAAATTATCTATGGGTGTCATTATACTGTTCAGGAATGGTGGGGGTCTGTGGAGGGGCATAAGAGTAGGGCAGGGCCTCTCTGTAGTTAAGAAGGAACAAAAACTAAATGACAACAAGAAGCAGCAGGGATTTGAATCTGTAAAGGCACACACAGAAGGGAAGGCTCTATATGGAAGGGGTTGGGTGTTTTTGAGGTTAGTCAGTTTGGTGGGCTATTTGGCGACCAGAAATTTCTGTATCGTGTAAAAATACAAAGACAATGGATAGTTTAGTGGATATTACCCTGACCTCTTGAAATGTTAGGGGACTAAATTCCCCAATTAAAAGAAGTAAGATTTTGACCAGACTTTGGAAAATTAAGAGCCATATAGTGTTTCTTCAGGAGACCAAACTAAGTCACAAAGAATCCAAGAAACTATTTAGAGAATGGGTGGGAAGGGAAGTTCATAGTATCTCAGGGAAGGCTAAAAGAGGGGTATCTATCCTATTTCACAAACAACTGAAATGGGAAATAACACTCCAGAAATCAGACAAAGAAGGCAGATGGGTCCTGGTTGAGATGGCAACACCAGTGGGTCCCATCTTACTAGTTAATATTTATGCCCCCAATGAAGATGCCCCAGAGTTTTTCAACATGATATCCCAACAAATACTGGATATGACTATGGATAATCCAGGGATAATAATTGGGGGGGACTATAATTTAACAATGGATTACCTCCTAGATCGCTCAAATCACAAACAAGAAACCCACACTAGATCTCATAAAGCCCTTCAAGACGTGCTTTCCTTACATAGTCTTGCCGATATCTGGAGGTTACAGCACCCAACAGGCAGAGACTACACTTACTTTTCGGCAGCTAAAGCCATGGCAAGTAGACTGGACTACTGGTTCACGTCTGAAATTGTGTCAGCACGGACTATAGATGCTCACATAGAGCCCTTATATTTGTCTGGCCATGCGCCACTGCTTTTAAAGGTAAATATGTCCCCATCCACCTCAACCAAATCTGCTACTTGGCGGTTGGATCCCCTCCTCTTGGCGGATGCAGATTTTCAAATTTTAGTCCATGAGAAACAAAGTTTTTCAGTCAAATCCTGAGGGTCCTCCCTCGCAGCACTGATATGGGAGGCATATAAAGTCACCATGAGGGTCAAATTATAAGTTTTGCCAATTATCGCAGAAAACAAAGGGAAAGTGAGATGGTACAGTTAGAGGAAAAGTTGAAGCAATTAGAGGCAGAATATAAGAGAAACCTGGGGAGGCTCAAGAGCAACTGCTTACGGGCAGAACTGACCAGGGTTAGGCTACAACTTAATACACTAATGTCCAGAAGGGCTGAATTGAATATAAGACGTGCTCAACACAAATATCAAGCGGAGGGAGAGAAAGCAGGCAAGCTTCTTGCCTATAGATTAAAGGAAAGGCAGGCGGATAGGCATATTTTGGGTCTTCATAACACAGGGGGGTCAATGGTATACTCTCAAAAAGAAATTAATGAATCCATGGTTCTATTCTATCAAAATTTATATACATCCCATGTGAAATGGGATCAGGGAAAATATCATAAATTTATGGATTGCTTGCCTCTGCCCACCCTGATGGAGTCCCATAAACTAGACCTAGCTGCCCCGCTCTCTAAGGGGGAGGTGAGCAGGCAATTCTGAGCATGGTCCCCCACAAGACCTCGGGTGGTGATGGATACCCAGCTGATTATTATAAAATAGTACACCACGATATAATAACCCCTTTCATGGATATGTTAAATGAAGCCCAAAGTAAGGGTGAACTCCCCCAATCCATGAGAGAGGCGGTGATTACTGTCCTCCCGAAAGAGGGAAAGGACCCCTCATTTCCCAGTAATTATCGACCAATCTCATTAATTAATGCGGATGCAAAAATTTTGACCAAGGCATTGGCAGCAAGACTGGAGAAGGTACTACTCGAAATTTTACACCCTTCTCAAGTGGGATTTATTAAGGGTCGTCACAGCTCAGATCATGTCAGAGCCTTGGTTACACTGATTCAAGCAGCATCGAAACTCCCCACTCCAGCTGCATTAATTACGATCGATTTTGTAAAAGCCTTCGACTCAGTAGAGTGGGAATTTTTGCACGCGGTCTTGAAGCAGTTTAACATAGGGCCATATTTCTCCTCCTGGATACGTACCTTATATCAAGCACCAGTAGGCAAAATACTTACTAATTCTACTCTGTCCGCCCCTTTTCAGCTTTATAGGGGCACCAGACAGGGTTGCCTCCTCTTGCCTCTACTCTTTGTTTTGGCGATGGAACCCCTGTCAGCTGCTTTATGCATTCACCCTAAAATACATGGCATTAAAATGGGAAACCAGGAGTATTACACAAAAGCATATGCGGACGATTGTTTGATTCTAACAGGAGATTCCCATGAGAGTATGCCATTTATTATGGACACCCTTGTGGAATTTGGCAACATATCTGGTCTCCAGATCAATAAATCAAAGTCGGAGGTGTTACCGCTTAACTCCCTCACATCTAGCGAGAAAATTAAAAACCTAGGTTCAAAGTAGGCTGATCAAGATATTAAATATTTAGGGATTATTTTATCAGCCGATGTCTCCTCCATGACACATAAAAACTTCATGCCTATATGGATGCATCTGTCCAGCAGTGTCACACGGTGGGAGCAGTTACACTTATCGATGGCAGAGAAGATTGCAGCCCTAAAAATGATGTTCGACCCCAAAGTGTTTTATCTGCTAGCCCACCTCCCCATAAATATCCCCAACATTTGGATACAGAAGCTCCACACACTTATGAGTCGGTTTCTATGGGGGACCAAAAAACCTCGATACAGCAAAGCTAAGCTGGGTGCCCATTGGAATAGAGGGGGATGGAATCTTCCCGATTTTAATAGATACTCACAGGCTTTCCAGATAGCCAAAGTTTGTAAGAGTCTAAATAGGTACTCTCAGTCCTTTCCTGCATGGGTAGAAATAGAAAGGGCTGCTCTGGAAAATATCTCCCCCCTTTGCTTTCTGGGTCACTCTTGTCCTAGTGCTGCGCAGGAATGGTTAACTATTAAATCCAGCCTTCAAGCTTGGCAGACCTTAAGGAAAAACAGTCACAGGTGCTTGAGTATTGGGTTACATACCCCATTGTGGAACAATCCTTATCTGAAAATAGATCAGAAACCCTTTGACTGGCCAGTTTGGAGAAACTGTCAGATATTCACATTTCATGATCTACTTCTGGATGACGAGAAGACGTTTGTGTCCTTTCAACAATTGAGAGAATCCTACTCTCTGCCACGTGATTGCTTTTGGCAGTACTTGCAACTTTGTAGTTTATACAATACTTGGATAAGATCTAAGTGATCATGTGTGATGTGTGGGACACGGGTTGGGTCCCTCAAGGAAAAGCTTCCGTTATCCCTGTGGTCACATCGAAATAAGGGGTTAGCAGGCAGGATCCAAGGTTGGATCAGGGATGTTTTACCAGACCCCTCCCTAGCGGCCAAGATAAGATGGGAAAAGATGTTAAATATTACAATCACTCTACATGAATGGTCCAACTGTTGGAAGATTGCCCATAAGGCCTGTATAGATTAGAGAAGTCTCCTTATTAAATATGAAATTATTCATCTGTGGTATAGAACCCCTTTACAACTTTACAAAATGGGACTGACACCTCACAACCTTTGCTGGAGATGCCAGTCACCTGCAGCAGATTTACTTCACATTTTGTGGAGCTGTAAACCCCTTCAACCCTTATGGGGAAAAGTAATACATTTTTGCTCTAGTACCTTAGCCATTTACTTACCTCACTCACCTTCTTTCTGGTTACTGGGTTTAACATGGGAGGTAAGGTCATTGTCCCGAGCTCAATTGTTACGGCTCATCCAAGCATCAGTCGAGCTTCTTGGCTTATTCTTAGGAAATGGAGAACATCATACCTCCCATCATTCCAAGATTGACTAGCCGCAATGGATTCATTAGTTGCCCACACTCGCCTAATTCATTATGCAAAAAAAATGAGTACAGCGTTTATGGAAATATGGGTGCCATATATAGGTCAGGTTAACCAATCCCAATTTGTACCACTGATACCAAATGCAAAAGAGTTATTAAAGCCCCCCTGAAGTAAATAGCCTATCACTTATGGACTGAAATACTGTGGTGCCTGAATATGTATATTGGATAACAACCAGTCTATAAGATATTGAGTGTAATAATGTATTAGTTTACTGTTATTGCTTGGTGTATGACCTGCTGCGACAGGTGTGCTGAACCATTAATAAAAAGATTAACTGCAAAAAAATTAAAAACTCTTCCTTGAAAGTATCACAGTCCCCTTTCAATTCACCCTCATTCCTCCAGAGTCTAAATAGGAATAGGAAAGCAAAGTAGTAATGCTCTCTGCTCTCAGATGTGCCTAGATGTAACTTACAGTGGTCGATGAGCCAAGGCCTATGTCTCTTAACAAGACAGCCATCCACTTCTCTGACCTTGTAAATGTCACATGTACAATCAGGTGTGACATCTATCTTGTAGTCAAACCACTTAGCCACCTGATATAGACACATTTCATCCATGTCTTCATGTCTACGGGGGTAGTATGTGTCAATGAGGTTATTCTTCAAGATATGTCTTGAAGAGGGTCTATTGACAGCCAGTTCCTCAATCTCAGCATGAGGAATAAGTACACGCTTTCGCTTCTCTTTGTAGTTCACACTGAGAAAGCGGACAGCATCAGACTTGCCGTACAGATGTGTACCAATCAAGCGATCACCGGCCTCATAAGCACCACATTCTCTGTGTGAAAGGGTCTTTAAGCCTAGTGACCACAACTGAGATGTCAGGCTCTTGCTTGAACTAGCAATATCTTCCCAAAGATCTTGCAAGCTAGTCTGCTCATGTTTAGTTATGTACGAAGTGACATATCGCACCTGAGCCAATGAGTTGTCAGCCACAAACTGTACATCTATGTTTGCTTGCCACATTAGGAGAACAGTAGGGTTGTAGTCATTGATGTACACCTCTTTTTCATCTCTGGGTAACTCATATACCCTCTTGGTTGATTTTGCCTTCAAGTGGTGTCATATTGCTGAAAACAGATAATTCATGCAACCGTCCTGACAGACACGTCTAGGAAATCCGAAACGACATTTTGTGTACCAATCAGATTTGTTCTTCACTACCCGGCGGCAGTATTTAGCACAAATATGGCACTGGAACTTTTGCACCAACTTCCACAGTGTTGGACTGTCATACTTGTCTAGAATGCAGCAAGTGATATATTGCTTGATGAATGCAGCACTTGTGCTGCTTCATGCTCACCTATACGGGGGGCATCCTTGATCCACAGCAACACCTGAATATGAGGTGCACCTCGCACCTGATACTCCGTCCTCCAAAAGTAATGTTCCACAACACCAAGAGGCGGATTGTCCTTTGACAAAATGAAAGTCAGAATATCATGGAACCACTTGTGGAAATGCCTTGTGACAGAGACAGGGTCAAGTGAGCACATCTCTCTGGGAGTCATTGATGCAATACCTTCAGCATCAGAGTTTGCCCACTTCAACAGTTCTATGACCTCATCCCAGGCATACTCAGCACAACTGAGTGTGACAAACCATGTGGCTGCACCATGCTCTCGCAGCATTGTCATCACCTCAGAGTGTCTGCGGTACCAATATTCTTTGGTGCCATGTAGACTTGACAGAATAGAAGACAAATTAACTTGCACATTTTCATCCTTCTGCTTCAATTTCTGAAGAAACTGTGCAGCTGTAATTCCATCAAGTGGAGTAGTCAGACGAATAGTATGTGCAATAGATGCAGACAATATGCTAAGTTCACTCTCCCACAGGAGATGAAAAAGGTTCTGTATGTTGCATCTGAATTTGCCATCTTTACTGAGGACACGGCTTGCTCAGTACTCAGCACCCTGTACATGTACTTCTCTTTCATCTAGTCGACCACCTGACCCTGTTTGAAATAGGTCTGGGAAACAATGTGCTTCGAGTGTTGCCTCCCAAATGCTGACAGGCTCACCTTCCACCTGTTTCATTTGATAGAGATCAATGTTGTCTCCTACCGGATCTGTGTTATGTAGTGGGTGAATTGTGTACTGTTTGTACACATTGTCATTTGTTTCTACATTGACCTTCTCAATCATTGGCTTTGTGCTATCTAAGTCATCATGATCAAGAGGCACAGTAGTGATTTGATCAATATTAAGGTCAGCATAAAAAGGATTGTTGTTCTTTAAGTGAGTAACTACAAGCGTCACCTTCTCAACATTTACAACATCCTGGCAAATCACCTTTGACTTTGTTGGCACACCATTTACAAGAATGACCAAAGTGTTTTCAATGGAGATAGCCTCCACATTTTCCTGCAGAGGAAGTGGAAGATACATAATGGAACCCTTAAGAGATCTGATGAGTTCTTTTTGTGGAATGTTCTGTGTCTTAGTGTTCATCTGTAGAATAGTTTGAAACAGTTTCATTGTCTGAATAAGAATTTGTTCAAACATATTCAATGTGACAATCTCAGTTGGTGTCACATGTGCCTCCATGTTGTTCAAGACTGACCTTGGTGGCAGAATGTTACACTTTACTCTGGAAAAAAACGTGTTTGCACATCACAATGATTGGGTCTAACTCAAAGTCAGACTTTAACAACAGAAATGCTGAAAGTCGAAACCACATGTCATTGTATGTTGACAAGGTTTCTAGATTCACTGTGACCGTTTGTTTTCCGTAACAAAGCCGTTCACATGACACACATAGAATCAAACTTCTATCTCTTTGCCAACTCAAATTTGGCTATTGATTTCCCAAACTGTTTGAGAAACAGACACACAATTTCCATCAGTAATAGATGCCTGAGTAATCGCAGTATCAGTCACACTGCTGACACGTCACAGCTGTTTTAGAAATTTAATGGCACCATGCATGTCCCCAGACAACAGTAACTCATTGAGATGAGTATACTGAGCGACAACTCACCGAACTTCTTATACCCTGTACACAAAGTTTCTCATGCCTGATTGATGTACTCCCAGCATGCGCATATGGTGTAAGACACTGTCACAAACACCACTATCTATGCATGCAAGGGAGTGACCCATAAGTCCAGTGTGTGGACGGATCTCACATAGGTTGATGGTCTCAAACAGTTTATATCTGTCTTTACGGTCAGTAATTACAAAGAGGTTGATAAAGTCCTTAACTTTATCAAATGATGATTGTCTATGGTTGCAAGTGTCATTGCATGTCCATGAGAGACAGTGACATTTACGAGGCTTAATACTTGCCTCCGAGTCATCATCTGACTCCATCGTAGAATCATCACACACACTGAGCACATTACAGACTTTGCCGGACTCATCAATGCACAACTTGCTGTCCTTTTTCTGAGAGTAATATGACTCTTCCCAGAAAAATGCCTCTGAGTGCTGTGTGCAGCCACTGTCCTGTGAAAACATCACAGAAGTAGTGCAGGTTCAAGAGAGGATATTGTTGTAGCCTCATCTTTATATCATGCACAATTTTCCTAAACTGCTCAAGTACATGAGACATCTTATGCCACAAGCGTTGAAGAACAAAAACTGCTCTACTAATAAATGTCTGTACTTTCAAATGCAATTTCATCAAGCTGAGATGACTCTTGATTTTTCTGTGCTCATGTCTCATCACAGCAGCAATAAGTCTTTCAATCTTGGCTTTAGAAGCTGGAGATGAAAAATACTTTTGCTTCCTCAGAGAAGCATCAGGAGCAATAAATTGTTGATGATGCTTACTACGTGTGTTGATGCGTGTCTTTGCAACAGTTGCTTTTCTGCTCACAGATCTGCACAACTGTTGCTTGGCTACACATTTTTTTTTTGCTGTTGAGCAAGCATGTCCTTCACCAACAGACTGATAAAGGTCTGAATTTACTTTTTCTGGGGATTGCTCAATATTTTTACGTCTTGAATTAGTATTGCTGTTTTTTACATGGCTCTTAAGCAACAGTGACATACTATTATACCTGTTTCGTCGCTGCCTAGACTTCTGTCTTTGCTTAGAAGGAATCTTTCCTGATGTACAATTCACACTTGAGTACAGCAATGTTACAGGAGAAACAGACACCTATATGGGAAATACAGAAAAGCAAAAAAATTAGACTTCATATATGTTGTTTGCTTCTAACATTACATAATATAATGGGCTATACATATGTGATATAACAACAACACATTGTCTCTTCAAATTGTGGCAGATATAACTTCTAAAATAATAATCAAGAATTGTGTGCACTTCTGTATTTGTCCATAAAAATAGGAAGTAGGATAGCTGTCCCTTCACAAATTTTAATTTTTTTTAAAAACACATGAAATAGTGTTGTGCATTTGAAAGTGTCTCAAAAATAGTGTAAATTGTACGAAAGTATCACAAAAAATAGTTTCAAACATTCAAAAGTGTCAAACTAAATTTCGAAAAATATGGTATCAAACGTACGAAAGTATCTCAAAAAATACTTTAAAACTTCCACACTTTTGATAAAATAGTTTCATACGTTCGAAAGTTTCGAAAAGTAGTGTCGAACCTTCGACAGTTTCGCAAAAGTACTTTCGTGCGTTCAAAAGTATCGCAGATTTTTACCAATGGGGAGTTACTGTGTGCATTAATGAATGATCTCTTGATTGCAATTTGATTGACAGGTTGTTCTGCCAATCTTGTGCTAGCTTGATCAGGTCATGTAAGACAGCCAATCAGAGACAGAGAAGAGTCAAGAAGAAGGAACAGCGCTTTCTTAGAGTGAACAGCCACACAGCACATTTCTCACTGTAAGTACATCACATTTTATAAATTATTTTTCTACTATGATAAAAAGTGTTAGAAACACTTAAATAGTATTAATCAAAATGTTTTTTTACTGTTCTATTTGACTATGTTGCTAGAAATAACATATGGTATTGTATTATTTAGGTATAACTGTTTAAAGTCAGACAGTCATTTGGTACTTACTTGCACAGATACAGCTGCAAATGGAGGGAGATAGCAAGGTGCATGTGTACCATAACAGAAAAGGAACCAATCAGACATGTCCCTGCACTTGTGATTGTTTGAAACTCCTATCAAAATTATGCATTTTTGCCACCTGAAATTCTCCCACATTTTAGCTTAAGCAGACTGCAGTCACAGTCAGTGTACACACTACATTGGTTAAGGAGGGTTGAGTATTAGCCAATGATTACTTTAATTTGTGACTTATGGGTCAGCCCACAGAAGCAGTGTTTAACGTGGGAGGGAAATTGCAGTTTTACTTTCACTACTCTCTAGGTACTGCAGGGTGAACACTGACTTTTTTAGTAGCTCTCTGTCCACTTCTAAGTTTAAAAGCTGAGAATGGCAGAAAACAGCACAAGGACTTTTTGGATTGTTGGCAGCAGTATTGTGAGGCGAGCTTCTGAGTTTGCTCAGAACAGTTATTTTGGAAGAAACTGCAGCTCCCAAATTGCTGTGTGAAGTGGTTTGGCAGGGGTGGAATGAGTTGGGAGCACCTCATACCTACCATGCACAGACTTCTGAGTACTCAAGCTCACCCTTATATACTGGTGATCCATCTTGGAGGGCATGATTTAGGCACCAAACGCTGGGTAGATTTAGTGTCAGAAGCAAAATTGGACCTTGCTTCTATTATCAGTATGTTACCTGCCTGTAAAATCATTTTTTCTGATATTACAGAGTGTAGGGTATGGCGAGCAGAACACCACGCATGCTTGCTTGACAGAGCATGTAGAAAGGTGAACATACAAATATCTGCATAGCTATGCATGTCTGGAATGCACACCATACGTCACCCCGAAATTAAGTATTATTATGATTGCTTATACCTACCAGATGGTGTGCACTTCTCACATGCTGGCAATTGCCTTTTCCTGGGAGACCTTCAAGATGGAATCCTCAAAGTCCTCTAAGAATGTCAGACTGTTTGTACACCTATTGAACTGTAACAAAAAACAGTTCTTTTCAGAACCAAACATGTTGGTCAAAAAATAGAATCGGTATATACATCACTCACACAGTAATAACACATACTCTGGGATATTCACAGTGGAATGCTGGGCTGGTAACACTTGTGCTTGGATGCACTACAGGTGTTGTCAGGGTGATATTCAATGGTGTTATGTCATGGTTCAGCTATGTTGAATGTCACTGTGGCAGCTGCATTCTGCATGGTTCTGTGTCATTGTGCTAGTGCAATTGGCACAGTGAAGCAACAGCGTATACCAGTGTGTCAGTGGTTCTGCTACCTGTGATTACTGTGATATTCAGCTGTTGATATGGAAATGGGTGCAAAAGACACTGGGCCACTGTTTTCATTTTGTCAGGTGGTTTGGCATGCTGGGGTAGGGTTTCAAGCATGCCACCTAACTGTGTGTCTGTCACTGGGTGCTGTAGCTAATGGGGGGATAGGGCAGCCTCCATCAACAAACCAGAAAAGGGGTGTTGCAGGAGTTGATCGGATTGGCTGTCAAACAAGGAATAGGGGGTACAAAACGAGTGGGATTTCTCAACCCCTTGGCAAACAAAAAAAGTGAGGGGGTTACATTACGACAACAGGCATTGTGCACCATTGTTGGCACACAATTTATGGGTGTGTTCATAGGCAACACTGGCTGTCACTGCTGGCATGTTGGCTGCACGTAGGGTGCAGTGTGTCATGGTCACACTGTGTGAAAGCTTAAGTCTCATAGTAATTGACCTCTTTTTTGATGTTGCCGCATAATTAGGTAGACAGAGTGATAGCAGCTGCTGCTGCTGAGTGATTGGGTAGTGTGGGACACACCTACTGATACATACCGTCCATTCTCTCAACAGTGACCACGTCTCCAGATCTGTAGTATCACAAGATGTTGCCTGCACAAGTACAGGATCCTTAAAATGAAAATGTTTGGTCTTTAAGAGAAAGAAAGTTACACTATGGATGTACCTGTATTCTACCTGTGGTATATGTTATTAGTTGAACATAACATGATACAACACAGGGTTGTGTATGGTATTAGTGTGTTTCAATACAATAATTCCCATACATGAATGGTAATATAAGTGACAATGACAAATGAGTTTTCGAAATGCCGCTGTTACCACGTTCTAAGCATAACAGTTAATAAAATACATTGAAATATCTTGATCACAAGGCATGACAGTAATAGAATGTTTGTTTTTTCAATGCAGAAAACAAGCTTGACAAAATGAGACAGTGGTCACTGAGAGAGGTGTGCTTGCTGCTTGAGGCAGTCCAGGCAAGGGGTAATGCTCGAATTCTAATGAGAAGCACAAACCGTAAGTTGAACGCAATGTGGAGGCGCATCAACAGCTTCCTTCACATGATACTGAGGGTCAAGAATAAGACTGTCATCCAGCTTAAGAAGTAGTGGAAGCTGTTGCACCAGCGCTTCTATGTGCTGAAGCAGAAAGAGGAGATACCAGAGAATGATAAGTGCTGGTACCACCTTGCGTATGAACTGTGGGAGGCTGCAGGCAAGCCAGCTGCGGGGGAATGCCTCTCTCGACGTAAGTTATTCAAAACAATTTCCTCTAATTAAATCATATCATAGTACAGGTACAGAGGTGTAACAAAAACAGTCTTTCTTTGATTGAGATGTTTGTTGCTTTAGGCATCCTATTATCACAGTATGATGCACTATTCAATTCTCACGAGTGTAAAACAACTGAATATTTTATAGGTCACGAGGGACATAATTGCTTGTGTCTTTTGTTTAGTTTTTGGTCTTAAGGATGTGATCTTAAGATCTGAAGTCTTATTATGTACTTGTAGTATTGCATGTCTATTATTGTCGTGACATAATAGCGGGGGAATTACTATGCAGTATCTATTGTATTGAAGCAGACTTGAATTTCATATGCCATATTATATAAGTACTAAGTATTGTGTACTGAGTCAGTTTGTTACTTTCCATTTATCAAATATTTATTTGCACTAATTCTGATTCTATATGCATCTCCAATGACTCTGTCGTAGCTGATTAAGGACAATGTCAGGTATCTGAAAATGTCGACAGCTTAGAGAGAGTGCTGTGAAATGAGTAAACATTGATATTGAATACTTAGGGAATCTACATATTTTCTTTTTTCACAGATCAGCACAGGCGACCCACAGCCCCACCCGAGGTGGTACCAGCACAGTCAGAAGCTGTAGAGGCTGAGAACTCAGACAACGACAATGTAATTGTTGTTGAATCTTATGGTAAGATGCTCATAGAAATTATTACTATGGATAATTGAGGCGGTATGAGGCCGTCACGTAAGGTGTGTACTAGACTATTTCACTGACACCTTTTAACGAAATACTGTGCAGAAAGTTACTATGAGTACCAGTAAGCACCCAATATTTCTCAGTATTCCAAACAACAAGGAATAGTGCTTAATAACATTACTGGTGATTTCAAAGGGAAACTTTTTTCTTGCCAGATATACAGTTCTTGCATGCATCTCACTTTCTGTTTAACTGACTATGTTCTAATACTGGTAAGTAACTTTCTAGACACCAATGCTATCTGTACCATTGTTAAGATATGGAATTCTTATCTGTTTTTTGTCAATACATTTCGTCTTCCTTCACTATAAGAACACATTTGTAAACATCATAATTTTTTTTTTCTCATCTCGCTTTCTAAATGACTAACACAGGCAATCATACCAATATATCTTATGTCAATCCTGGCTGGTATTTTCAAAGTGTGTTTGCATATCGATGTAGTACCCACTAATGTGAGACCTACAGATGTGACCAAACACGATATACAACTTCTGTAACAGTAAATGTAGCACTAATGCTCCAATGAAGTTCCTACCAATGTTGACTGTGTGTGTTTTAATAATAACTATATCTGAGGTGGGACAGTTGGATAAATGCAGAACTATAATGGTATTTGTGAAGTATTGTGTTTCGCTGGTGCTGTGCTGGATACGTATTGACACCTCATTATGTGTTTTTGTGAACTTAGTAGTCGATAGTGGGACTGAGATGCACCCTTCACTAACCATCCAATCAGGAATTGCAACATAATCCTTCTACCTGCTTAGCGGTGGGTGTGAGCTCTTAACGGGGCTTTTATAATCTTGGCAAACTGAATGTTGTTTCTTTACACATGTAGTATGCGGTCACATTTTAGAACTGTGGTACACTAACTGTCCCAGTCACGCTGAGTGTTGAGATGTTGGGTGCCACACCTCACATCATGCTGGAGACCCAAGTTTGGGAATGGGCCTGGGCCATTGGGGGTTGGCAGTAGAGGACTAGGATTCAGTGTCCTCATTACTGTTCTCCTACTGCTCATGAATGGACTGTTCTTATGTTGTGCTCTAGCAAGTAATAGTGACAACTGGTGGCACAGGTGATGCATGTGTGATGAAGGGGACATAGTACATTGGACGACTACATTTCTGCATAGATAGCATTGTACGTTCATGGTACCATTGGGAGAGTAAGTGTAAATGGGATGGGTGTGACTGAGTAGGTGGATGGATGCACACACATGTGCAGGGAGACTGTTGTGGAATTGCACTGGATGATTACGATGCTGATCTGAGTGGCAAGGGATGGTAACCTCTGCAGTAGGTTGGCTGTGCCTGTGCCAGACCCCCTTCATGCAAGTGAGTTTGCCGGTCTCAACATGAACAGGGCCGGCAGCTGGATGTCCCTGCTGGTAAACGACACGAGATTTTCCAAAACACAAATGTGTGATAAGATAAGACAACTATGGTATATGGTTTAATAACACCATAAATAATATGAAAAATATTTTTCACAGTTAAAGTTTTGTGCTATATTTATATATTGTGGCATATGTTTCAATATTCTTCACTTATATATTTTATAGTGGCCAGGGAGGCAGTGCCGGTACCACCTGTGCAGGTGAAGGAGGAGCCTGGCACCAGATCTGAGCGTAAGTACCATAATAGAAGATGTTCACACAAGATGTACTGTCACCACCACCCCCAACCTTTCTTCAACAGTATGGAGGACCTTGTCACCTCTGAGCCAGCCATTCAACTTCTGATCGCTAGGTAATCTTAGAGCTGTGTACCTATTTGTGAAAGGCATGAGTAAGTGGTGATGAAAACAGTACTATAGTACACAATCTCAATATGTGGATGGACCATTCATATGTTGAGATTCTGTAATACAATCTGTTGTGCATACTCAGAACCTAACTTTTTTGCTTTACTATGCATACAGCTGTACCATATGGTGTCACTTTCTGGATAGTTGGAAGGTATCTTACTGTAGAGTGTAACCTGTTCCTGAACATGCAACATTCATGATTACATTGTTGTTTGTCAGTGGGTGGGTGTTCAAGGTGGTACTAGTGCATGAAGGGGTAATCTATGATTTGGAAAGACTAGTATGACCTATGAGAGGAGCTGTACTAAATCAACTTTGAATACCTTTAAATATTTATCTCAATGGGTGTGCAAGGGTGAGACAGTGTACTGGACAGCTGTATCATGTATGTATATCATCATAACCGTCATTGTATGAGGGGGTGGAGTGTGCTGGAACAAGAAGTGTATAAATGGATGTAAAGCTCTTGATAACTAAGATGAAAAGGCCCACTGGACAATGATGGATAAGCAGCCAATTCAAAACAAGTTATCAGTTGAGTGGGTAGAGTCCAGTGTAGTAATACAACTAGTAAACATATTATTAAAGTGTGACAGGTACACAACCACCATAGTGAGGGTCATATATTTATACATGTTTTTTGTCACTTTACAGTGTGCCCTCACTTAAGACGGTACACTGGCCACTGCCGCTGTTACCACAGGCTTGAGCGCAAGGTTGTCAGTCTTATAAAAGACAATGTTGCACTGCATGAGGGACAGGACAAATTACTGTCCCTCATGACAGTGCAGCAAGCAACTGTCAACCTTGTGCTTGAGCCTGTGGGGACAGCAGCAAGTGACGTGGTGGCCAGTTCCAGTACTTCACCTGCACCAGTTGCATCTAGTCTCCCTGGCCAGGAATGAACAGCCTCCACAGCTCCTCTGGTATCTCCTCTGTAAGGCGCAACAGCTTCCATTTCTACTGCACCTCCATATTGCGTCCAACTTACGGGCTGAACTGCCTCAAGTAACAGCACACTTCTCTTCTACAGTTGTGGGTGAATAGTGTAAACAGTTTTTTTTTCACTATTTGTCTTACATGCAAATATTTTTGTACATTTTGTTATTACTAGAAATATATTTTTTTATATAATATTTACTTAATTTATCAATGCAAGCTGACAGTGAATATGTTTTATTTGTTTTTTTATTTATTCTTGAAGAAAATAAGTATTTTTTTAATTTTTACACATTTTTGTTAGGAACAACCTGTTTTCATATGCAAATTTTGTAACTATTTTTTCAAATCTTTGCATTTCAATATATAAATATTTTTGATAAAGAACACTTTGTCTTGCTGTATTCTTTACTTGTGGGGGGACGTCAATTATCAATACCTATGCCACAAGTCAGCAGCCATTTTACTTGTTCTACGTCAAGAAAGGGTATTACATGTGCCATATAGGTTTAAAGGTATTACACATCACCAATCTAACACACAAAAAACAGGGGAACACATATTTTATGTGAATTGAATGTTGACCATGCATGGTACTGTTGCTCTCAGTGTGTTCAGTTTCATCATGTCCTGTCAGGAAATGATTTGAACATGAACATATAATTTCTAAGTACTACACACACTAGCTGACAGGCCATGTCAGCAGGTATTGAAAAATCAAAATGGTATACTTGAGGTGGATCTCAGCTGACTATTCATTACAGACAATTCAGTAGATGACTTTTTGTGTTCTTGGATATCTGTGTATTTGACTATGTGTGTGTCTGGTACTGCCACCATGACATTGTACGTACTATTAGTACTTGTCATTCTAAAAAAGAAAGGAAATTCACGGCAAAAAAAATCCATTTAATGCATTAGTTAGGGTTGTTCCACAGTGACAAAAGTGAGGAAATTTGGTATTAGAGTTGAAAACCCTAACTATGCATTCACCCCCCCAGCACCACACACACACACACACAGACACACACACACATGCAAGTAGGGGGGAGGACCAAGGCAACACGACCAATCACAGACAACCAGCAGCAGGTGACAGAAATAAAATACAACTGTCTAAATGCAGTACAAGACATCCCCACCCACCTCACCAGGTACTGCATGCTCAGTGGCGATCCACAGTAAAACTGAGGCCATGTACACCAAAAGTACACATCCCTGATTGCGGGTGCACACAACGTACAACACTTACGAGTTGCATGGCCTTACCTAGCGATGCAACACACCACACCACATCTGGAACTGTTCCCCAAGTATACAACCACAGAAAAAACTAAGGAATAGTACAAGTATGGTGTGTGCGGTTGCTTTCAGATATACATGACTTAACACTGTTAGGCAATGGAGGCCTTAGTGATACAGTGCCCCACCCACTGAGATCAACTACTGTATGTTCATAGAACAACTCTATTGAAAATGAACCTATGAAGATAAACACTGTAACTCTGTGATTGTAGTTTTGGAAAGGTTTGTACAGTTACGACTTGCAGAGTCTGAGATACAGAGTGACAGTCATCTGCTAGTACGCTTGGTGCATCATGACTGCAAAGTTACAGGTAAAGAATCTCTATTAACATATACAGTGCACCTCCCTGTTTGCTGCCGTTCTCCAGTTAGCACAGTTATCAGTACTATGGCGTCACGCAGATAATGGCCTGTCATGAACCAACACTATATACTACATTGTAAGTGGACACTAACGGCTAAACAATACAGGTATTAACCAATAAGACATGACCAGGGGTTATGTTAATGGTCTGTTAGGGGTGTACTGTGGCATAAGGTGTAGCCGAGTGCCACATGTCCCTAGAGGGTGATTAACTGACCATTTACATAATCCCTGGGAGTGTCTTATTGCTTTTATAATAAAACATGTTTTTAAACAGTGTTAAACCTTGTTCAGCATATGGCTAAGCTCTACATGTATTTCAATAAAAGATTAACATAAGGCTGTTAGAATGTTTGCAGCCAATCAGAAAGCTGCATTTCTCAGACCCTTTTTATAATGTAGATAAATGGTGCACCTTACTCATTGCGAGGATACTCAGCTTAGCACTATTTTGATTTTTGTGGCATTAGACAGCCAATTCTATTTTTTTAACCATGTACTGCATATCCTGTACAGAAGTATAGGAAAAGTCAGTCTATTGAGATCTGTTGTACACCTTCGTCATTGTAGGTCCAGTCATGTTAGATGTTGATAAGTTGTGTGAGCTTAACTAGGCAATTACACAACCTGGCACATATCAGTTACTGCATTCTGAATATAGGAACACTATTCAAAGTAAGTCTATGGACATGAACAGAAGACCTACATCACAGAAACTGAATCTGTCTTACATCCGTTGTGAGTTGTAGAACCTTGTATAAGCAATAGCTGCACCGTACCTCCAGATCAAGCTATGTACAGTATGTTGACTGGACAGACATGTAAAGCATAGTACAACACAGATGAGAAACAGAAACACAATATTGATTGTATCTTGATACTGGCTGTGGCTTTTATTACATTTACATAGCTGTATTTCATCATGTCTACTCCTAATTGTACAAACATATACACAGGTCCAAACAGAGATTTGCACTGTTGATATTCATTCAGGGTGCACTATCATGTCTGTTGGGGCATGTTGCATCACTAGGTAAGGCCATGCAACTCGTAAGTGTGGTACGTTGTGTGCACCCGCAATCAGGGATGTGTACTTTTGGTGTACATGGCCTCAGTTTTACTGTGGATCTCCACTGAGCATGCAGTACCTGGTAAGGTGGGTGGGGATGTCTTGTACTGCATTTAGACAGTTGTATTTTATTTCTGTCACCTGCTGCTGGTTGTCTGTGATTGGTCGTGTTACCTTGGTCCTCCCCCTACTTGCATGTGTGTGTGTGTGTCTGTATGTGTGTTTGGTGCTGAGGGGGGTGAATGCGGAGTTAGGGTATTCAACCCTAACACCGAATTTACTCACTTTTGTCACTGTGGAACAACCCTAACTGATGCATTAAACAGAGTCTTTTTGCCATGAATATATATATATATACACACACACACACATACATTATCTGCAAAAAACTTTGTTATTGGATCATTAGGGTTCCAGTGTAAAAAAGTAGGGAAATTACATCTTAGGGTTCCCAACCCTAAGACCCCACCCCACTCTCAGTTTCCAACCCTAACACCCCACCCTTACCCTGAATCAGGAACAGGTGTGAGGGGTGTGCCTTGGGGTTGTGAACACTAATGCTCACCCCATTCCAAGAGTAAGTAAGCTAAGATGAGTGCAGAATAATAGAATGGAGTAAGCATTAGTGCTTGCAACCCCAAGGCACACCCCCTTACACCTCTTCCTGCATACAGGGTGGGGCTGGGGTGTTGGGGTTGGAAACCAAGGGTGGGGGTAGGGTCTTAGGGTTGGGAACCCTAAGATGTCATTTCCCTACTTTTGACACTGGAACCCTAATGGTCCATTAACAAAGTTTTTAGCAGAGAATTTCCCTACTTTTTGAGAAAGTATAATTAAAGCTTATTTGCCTGTGGGAGCGCAGGGCCTCTGGAAACAGTGCTCCCAAACCCTCCATAATTTTGTTAAGAGATTGTAATTGTATCCTTATTGCCCTGCACTCCATCTCTCCATACTCCTCTGCATATTTGTGTGTGGGAGGACCCTGCACTGCTATCCGTGCATTAGTCCTTAGTAGTAGTATTCATATTTCTTTTTGAGAGTGCAGGGCCCTCTGGGCCCTACACTCCCATCCATGCATTAGTCCTTAGTAGTATTCGTACCCTAAGTCACACACATCTTTGTAACACTAACCTGAACAGCTGTGCCTAACCCTAACTTTGGAACAAGTAAAATTTAATGGAGGGCACACATGACAGAAAGTATATCTCAGCACCCTGAACAATATCATACATATGCCCCCATTAACTCCAACAAACACATAACCTAACCCTAACCAAGCTCTGAAAAATGTAATATTTAATGGGGGGCACACATGACAGAAGTTGTACCTCTGCACCCTGAACAATATCAGATATATGCCCCCATTAACTCCAACAGACACATAACCTAACCCTAACAGAACTCTGGAACAAGTTATACAGTATTTAATGGAGGGGCACACTCAACAGAAGGTGTACCTTGGAACCCTGAACATATCAGATATTAGACCCCATTAACTCCAACAGGTATATAACCTAACCCTAACCCAAATTATCCTATGGAAAATTAAGCAAAATGTAAAGCCACAGAACTCCAGAGCAAAATAATATAGTTTTATCACACCAGCAAAAAGCACTTCTGTGAGGCAAGCCCTCAGTACCCTGAAAATTTCAGCCCAAAATTGCAAACTGTTTCTTCACAGCGCAGTGACAAAGAAATGACTGTGTACACCTTCCATTACAATGTAATCCTATGGGAAATTAAACAAAATATTAAGCCACAGAACTCTGGAGTAAAGTAATATATTTTCACCAAAGCTGCGAAAGGCACATCTGTGAGGCAAGCCCTTTGTATCCTGAAAATATCAGCCCAAAGTTCCAAACCATTTGTTTTATATGACGTGACAAACACTTATATAAAAAATCCTTTTTTGTAAATTGTGGAAAAACAGAATCCTTTGCTGCAAGCTGCGAAAAAATATATTTTTTCATGTAAGAAGATTTCCATGATTTGCGGTAAAATAAATGTAAACAAAATGGGGGCAGCATGAAAAAAGATTCTGCATTTTGTGGCAAAAGATTCCGCATTTGTGAAAAAGAATCTTTTTTTGAGCAGGACATCTAACTTTTCTTATAGGAAATAATAGGAAACTTTAAAATGTAATAACTTTTGAATGGATTATATTTTTTTTATCAAACCTTCAAAAGCCACATCTGTGACCCAAGACCTGTATACCTTGCAAATTTCAGACCACAAGTCCACACAGTTTCTGAGAAATACAGTGACAAAGAATTTACACAAAAATGGTAATTTTCAAATTTTTTGATGCTCAGTATCTCCACACCCACACATCCAACTAGAATGAAACTTGCCACATCTAGATCTTTGGTCCCTAATGGCTCACTCAAAATTTCATGCTAATCAGTTGAATGGTTGTGAAGTTATTAAAGTTCAGAGATTTGGGTTCAACATAGAATTGGCTGTTGAACCCTAATATACAGGTGTGACCGTGCCTGTATAATATGTATAGACATATAGATACATAGATATAGATATATACATTTATTGCAAAAATCTTCATTAATGCACTAGTTAGAGTAAACTGACAAAAGCAAGGAAATGTGGCATTAGGGGTTCCGACCCTAGCACCTACCCCCACCCTGCAGGCAGCAACAGGAAAAGCCATTATGGTTTCAACTCTCTTGCCTCTTTGCAAATCAGGCATTGGGTGTGCCTTGGGGTTGTCAACCATTATGTTCACCCCATCCTCATATGCTGTACCAACCTCAGCTTATTTACTGATGGAATGGAGGATGGGAGGTTTAGGAGGGATGTCAGGAAGCACTTCTTCATAGAAAGGGTGGTGGACACTTGGAATGTGGTGCCGAAAGAGGTCATCTCATTAAAGACAGTGAGCAGCTTTAAGAGAGGCTGGGATAGGCATGGGGGAAGATAAGAATCATGGGTAGGGAGGATGGAAGGAGTGCGGAGGGAGGGCAGGAACATTAGCACAAGCTGTGGACCCTGCAATACGAGCAGACTTGATAGACCAAATGGCCTTCTTCTGCTGGCTTCTTCGCATGTTCGTATGTCACTTTAACCCTAACTGGTTCTATGATGCCTGTTCAACAACACTTTTGTCGACCGGCATCTCAGCGATGGGATTTATGTCGGCTGCAAGTCGCAGTATACATAAGTCCTGTATGTCTCCCAGTCCTGTTTTTCTATTGGGGGCTTCACCTCCGAACCCCCCATGGGGGGGAGACCCACATCCCCCATACTTTGGATTATCAACTCCAGTCTGCGTTGATTTGGGAGGGGGTGCAGGACCAGGAGACAGTGTGCCCCTGTATTGGGTGCACCAGCACAGCAACCTGTTGGCAAAGTGTCAATTTTGCCAACAGCGAGGTATGTCGCTGTGTTGGCGTCACTGTCAGGTAATCATACCACCCTAACTAATGCATTAACAAAGTTTTTTGCAATGAATTTCCTTACTTTTTGAGATAGTATAATTGTATCCTTATTTGCCTGTGGGAGTGCAGGGCCCACTGGGCCCTGTGTGCCCATCCATACATAATTTTTTAGATAGTGAAATCATATCCTTATTTGCCTGTGGGAGTGCAGGACTCTCTGGGCCCTGCACCCCCATCCCTCCATAGATGTGTGTATATATGCTGATGTGGACACGCAGGACCCCTGGCCCTGTGCTTCCATTTGTAGTACAACAGCAACCAAATTATCAGCATAGCCTTCTTATTACCCCACCTCATGAACATGGTACTGAAACTTTTCAAATCCCTGCCAAAACATCATTCTACACCACTACAATGTTATTCCACACCAGAGGTGTGAAAACATGTTTTGGTTAAGATTTGAAAAATGACATCTGTCACGTTCATGTGTTGGTGTAAAGAAATGACTATGTTGAAAAGTTTAGGTGGAAATGTTGAAAATTATGAAAGTTATGAGCAAGCGTAGCTTAATTTCAATGGATGCACATAACTTTGCCATTTTAACATATTTTGACCTCACATTTTGAACATACCCTTCTTATCACCCCCACCTCATGAACAATGGTGTTAAAATCTATCAAATCCCTCCCAAAAGGTGAATTTACCAGGTGCCCGCAAAATTGCCTTTCAGGCCAGATTTGCATAATTCCACTACATTGTTCATGAGGTGGGGTCTCAAAAATGCCATGTTGAAAATTTGGCATCAAAATATGCAAAAATGGCAAAGTTATGCACCAAAGTTGAAAATCCCATTGAAATATTGTACACTGAACCTCACTTACCTTATTTCTCATATACTGTAGCAGTCACTGGTTCCAGCAGCAAGACATGTCTTCAATTGGAGAGTGGATCTTCACCCTTGGACCTGTTCAGGTGAGTGAGGGTGTATATGGGGGTGTGGGGGTGCAGAGTGGTGGGTGATCAGTGGGAGGTTGTGGTGGGGGTCATATCACAGATGGACCATTTTCTTTTTTTACAGATAAAAAAAGACATTGAGGGACCAGTTTCTTCTTTTCATTCCTGAATAGACATCGGAGGGTTGGGGTGCCACTAGACACCAGGGATACCACAAATGTCAAGCAGGATGGTTATCAAAGGGTGTGGGGTGCCACTAGACACCAGGGACAAATACAATCTTTACAGGGATGGCAATCAGATGGTGGGGGTGCCACTAAACACCAGGGACATGGTTTTAATTATGGGGGCAGGAATTGGAGGGTGGGGGTGCCACTAGACACCAGGGAAAAATCCCATAATTATGGGGAGAGTGATCATTGGGGGGCCACTAGACACCAGGAAATAATCCCATAATTATGGGGATGGTGACCAGAGGATGGGGGGGTTCCACTAGACACCAGGGTTAAATAAAAGAAGTACAGGGATGGTGATCAGGGGGCCACTAGACACTAGGCTGAAATCAAACAATGACCAGGATGGCAATCTGGGGGCACCACTTGACACCAGCTAAAAACATAAAAAAAATACAGGGAACAGCAATGGGAGGGTAGGTGACACCAATAGACACCAGGTCAAAACAGGAAAAATTCACATAAAGATGGGGACATCTTGCAAAATCTTTGTTTTATTTGATGGGATCCTTTTTTGTTTCAACGAATAAGCCCATAAGGCAAAAGCTGAAGATAGTCACAAAAAAGGATTTAATTTAAAAAAATAAAACAAATGCAGGGTGCACTTTCCCAACAGTTAACTGCAGAATCCGCCTAATGGAGTCCCAATGAGCAAGACACATGTCTTGCTCTCTCTGCAGGATGTCATTTTTGTGGGTTTTTCAAATTTTTTTTTTAAAGAAAAACGGTAAACAAGATGGCGGCAAATGAAAAAGGATTTTTTCAAATGAAAAAGGATCCTTTTTCGTTCTGACCAAATACTTTTTTCATTGCAGTTCTCCATTCAAAAGATTATACTGAGCATGCTCAGAACCTGAAATTTTAAAATTGAATAACTTTGGAACTGCTTAATATTTTTTATCAAAGCAGCAAAAGACACAGCTACTTGACAAGCCCTTTCCACCCTGAAAATTGCAGACCAAAATTTCAATCCATCTGTGCACAAGGTGATGAAGAAACAGTAAAAAACAATGATTTTTTTATGTTTTTTCACTGTACAAATCTCAGGATTCCACACATCCAACAGAAATGAAACTTGCCAGGTCAAGAGACCTTTCCCATGAGACCATGCATGCAAAATTTCATGCAAATCTGTTGAACAGTTGCAAAGTTATTAAAGTGCAAACTTTGAGGTTTAACATAAGAAACCCCTGTTCATCCCCAACTATAGTGGCATTACTGCACCCCTATATATTATAGTGGCATAGTAGTGCCACTATAATTAGGGTTGAGTAGGGTTTTCAATGTTAAACTGCTTACTTTGCACATTAATATCTTTGGCACCGTTTGACTAAATGAGATGACATTTGCATGTATTGTCTGGGAGGCAAAGTCCTGATCTGTGGAAATTTCTGTGACAGCAGCTCGTGCAGTTTCTTAGATCCACATACTGTATGTCATTTTTCCTAAAAATGCTAACTTTGTTCCTATTCTTAACATTGTTTTTTTTGCTGTTGCCTACAGCCTACATGGAATGGATTTTTTTCTCCAGACTTGCAGGGGACATGTGTCATGTCCTAAAGTAGTGCCTTTGGTAGGTCTGGTGAAAAAATATCAAATGGTTCCAGAGCTATAAAGCTTTACAATTTAGTGTTTTCCATTCTGAGCATGTGCAGAAGGGTTTTTGAGATAGTGTTCTGGTGCTAAATGAAAAAATTGATATCGCAGATGCCCGTTTTTGATTTTGCGCCACTTGCTTGGTAGGGCACCAAACATTTTTTGTGCCATGCCAACTGCTATCTTGTTGATTTTTTTTCCATGAACTAACAAGCTTTGAAAATACATAAATATGCTGTTATTTTAAAAAACAAACAGCAGAACCTAGCTAAACAGGCCCTGTTTAGCTAGATTATGTGGTTTGTTTTTCAAAATACGAGCCATAAATACATTTTCTGGGCATCCAAAATCCTGGGTGCCCAGCTTAGCGAGAGGAGCCATTCCCCATGTTCTCTGTATGAGAACAGCAAGACTTTCTTGAGTTCTGCAGCTGCAGCTGGAACTCATGCAGTGGGTTGCAGTGTGAGCTGTGAGTCTCCATTTCCCTGGTGTCTAGCCCCCCAATAAGGTTGCTCAAAAATCTACAGCTTGGTTTGAATGTTGCGTTTAATATTTCATAACTGTTTTTTTTTAAACACATGCAAATTGGATGAGGAAAGCAAAGAAAAACAGAAGGATACAATAATGATTGCATAAAACTCCAGGCTTGTAGAAGAATTTTTAAAGGATCACCTAGCAGTGAATTTAAAAGCATTGCTGAGTTTTATAGCTGCCCTGATGTCAGGTTTCAAATGGAAAATTGACTGCAACTCCGAGCCAATGGGCTTCCTCAATCTGAAACCTATTTAGCATAATAGTATGGAAACAAGGAAACTTTTTTCAGCTGTCAGTCAAGGACAATCAGCTGACTGTCAACTGGGGCTGAAATGTTTAACTCCTTCCAGGCTGAACAAGTTAGTTTTCATAAATGGGGGAGGAGGGGATGGGACATGTCTATTTCCAGTGTCCCATGCCTTTCACTGGGCACTGAAAACATTTCCCAGAATTTGATGTAAATGGTGTGTGTGCGTGTGTGTGTGTGTGTGTGTGTGGGGAGGTGGGGTGGGGTGCATGTGTTTTGGGGGAAGAGAACTAGAAAACTCAAATAAGAAGCAACCATTATTTTAACTTGAGATTGAAGTTGTTGCAGTTTTCTGGCAGTGCTTAGAATATTTCTTTTACACTGTTTAGTGTCTAGAGTGCAATCTAAAACTTGTTTCCTAGATTTAGGAGTCTATCCAATCCTTTCTAACTTTTCTGTCTAGGGTTAAAACTGGAGCTATTTTATTTTGCAGCTATGACCTACAACAAAAGCTACTTACAATTGCCTGCTAGTTCTCGGTCTGGAGCCCGTTACCAGTCCACAGTATAGGCATCGGCATCAAAGTTTCCTAGAAGCATTAAATAAAGCATTCACAGGATCTGCTTGTCTCTAATTTGCAATGTCTACATTTTTGGTTAAATGAGAAAAAAAAGTCTTGGCTTGGGCAGTTGCTTTTCTTGGCCTTTGCAATTTCGTTTTAACATGAATTCTGTATCCCGGCAAGACAAAATCTGCTTCCTGTATTGTTAAATTGTTCATGTAGCAAAACTAAATAACACCATAGTGGTAACTGTTCCCAAATGTTGATGCAGTATCCCTGTCTCAGCACAGTCCATAGTTATGTACTATCCAATATATGAATCCCTGTTGCTCTGAGATGCTTCCCTGCTGCCTCAGAAAAGTAGGGGTGGGGTGCCTTTCTTCACTTGCTTAGACAGAACCGTAGCACTAGGCATTAGCTTAGGAAGCAAAGGGGTAGGGATGGGATTTTGGGCTAAGAGGGTGTGACCAGTTATAAAATTAATCTTTTCTCCCCCTCTATTTCTTTTATACAGCTTGAAGAAATCACTTGGGAAAACGGCAAACAGGAGATGAAAGATAATTGCAACTGTTCACGTTTTGTAACCATGATGGTGCCACCTTTTGGCGAAAGGTGATTGGAGCTGAACCAAGTCCAATTTCTAGAGAGCACTTTTAAGGTTAAAATGCAGAGGATGTAGGGTGGCATGGGCTACCTCAGAGGGTTTTATTTTTTCCCAGGTATTTTACAACTTGGAATGTTGCAGTGACAACACTTGTAAATCAAGTTGTGTAATAATATTAAATAAATGCATCTCTTTCCCCATTTCATAGCCATTTATTGATTTTGACTGATTATGTAGTATGGCCTATTAATATTTTCTAAATCTAGGATTTCAGTATAACCGGTAATAAAATGTATTATTCACTTTGGTTATCGGGTACTGTTGCTGCCAAGTTCTGATCCCTTTCAAGGTCTTGGTGTACATATTTCAGAACAGTTTGTGTATACTGAAACTAATAAGACAAAAACCTTTAACACTTCGACGTCAGATTTATAGTCTTCATAGCAATATCCATAGAATAAGAGATACTTGTACTTGCTACTGAGAGATAAATGGTATGTTCACAGTGAGATTAAGTGCAGTGCTACAAAATTGTTTATCTGAAAAATCATTCTCAGAAACTTGACTGTTGTTCACCATCACTCCTTACCTAACTTTGCCAAGCCATACCTCATGTCAGGAGCAGGGTAGGGGAACTGAAATAAATCATTCTACCTGTCAAAGCATCCCACATACTACCCAAAGGCACCCAATTAAGAAAATCCACAAATGAACAGCAAAATGCTTAAAAAATAGCAGTAACTGTCAATTTAACTAGTAGATAATTTGATCTGATTCTGTGGTTGAAAGCAGAATGCATTCAGGAACATAATTCTAAATGCCTGGCCTTGTAAGTTCTTTCTTCGATAGTCCTTTGTGCTTCAAGATACAAGAATGGGGTGGGGGAGGGGGCAGAATTAGAATAATTGAGATCCTAGCATTGAGAAAGCTATAATAATGTGATTTTGGCTCTCTGTGCACAATTCCATGTTGGCATTATGTTGCAGTGTATTTGGCGCTGTGTTACCCGGAAATACTGTGAAGGGTAACATTTTGTTCTGTTATTGTCTGGGCAATTCATTTACAGCTAAAGGATTTAGATTTAA
Organism: Neoceratodus forsteri; assembly: GCA_016271365.2. NCBI lineage: Eukaryota > Metazoa > Chordata > Ceratodontiformes > Ceratodontidae > Neoceratodus > Neoceratodus forsteri. Next base: position 1,465,803,756 of record CM028131.1, on the reverse strand, counting down.
CCCACGAGTCTGCAGTTCATTGGTTGCTGCTCCACTGCTGTATACATGAACAGTTTATGTCGATCTCATTTAATCTCTTGGTCCAGTTTTAATCAGAGTAACCCCCCCCCACACACACACATATACTGAAATGCTTATAACTGAGTCTGCAGGTTTACTTTATTGTCAGCTGCTGTGTTTGATCTGGGGCATTTTGGCAAATCCTATTTTTTTCTGTAAGGGAGTAATCATTTTTTGTAAAGAGGGTACATTAAAAGAAATGTCTAGTGATACTGAAATGCTGTGCATGTTTCAAATGGACCAATCTGGAGCCTCAGATCAACAATTGCATGTACAGAGAGCCCTGTGCATATCATTGGTGCCCCGCCAGTCTGAGTCTGAACCTGAAAGATAAAATGCGGTCGAATCGGAAACAAATAATACTCATGTAAAAGTAAAAAAAAAAAAGGGAAATCAAACAGCTCACTTCAAAGGATCATCACATTCCTTAGAGATTTACTTGTGTGTGCAATAATTCATCTTCCTTGCAACATAAAGAAACAATAACTTTTTTCCTGAGAGCAGAGATTGTGCAGAAAAAAATCATTAGCTCTCTGTGCCTGAGAGGTTCCATCTGGCTATATGTAGTGGTGACAGACTGTACTGTTAATCCCTACAAATGTGTTACTTTCTCTGAAAATCATATCCCACGCAGAATAGTATCCTTTGCATTTAATGTATTTGTCCAAGATGCAATTGCTTTACAATGGAGACATTTGACAACGCCCAGGCTGGGGAACTTCAGCTAATACTACTTTTGGGTATCCCTTGCCTCAGTGCTTTGTGCTGAGGTTTCTTTTCTTTTTAATACTTTTTTTTTTGCAGAAGGGTTGAGTTTAGTAGGGATCTCAGCAGAGATAAGATGTGGACCTTAACAGAAAAAAAAATTGTGCTCCAAAGCGGAAATCCAAATTCACTCAGGGTGTTCTCACATTTATGAGGGTGTTTAACTGAATAGCTTCTGTGCTAGGACAAGTTGTGATGGAGCTAGGATCTGTTTATTTTACATTATGATGGTGACTTGGTTCAGCTGGTTGGTAATAAACCTGTCAGTTTTAACAACTTCTGTGCTGATAATGACACGCTGCTTAAGGCTTTATTATCATGTCAGTCAGTCCAGTCCATTTTGGGGGAAGGGGGTTCACATGCGAAAGCCTAAGGCCAGGATCAGATCTGTGGGAGAACACTCCTCCAAACAAAAAACAAAGCAAAAAAAATCCTTACCTTTCAAAGGGTACACACTGGTTGGCAAACTGTCACATGCTGGCAGTCTGAAAATCCAGCTACTGGACACTGTGCTGGCTAGGCTTCTGATTGACTGGCTGCTATGCTGGATAATACTGAATCTGCAGCTCTTTTATTAAATTAAAATAAATATGCTGGTGTGATAGTGATTTTTTACTGCTCTGGTGACTGCTGTTCACTGTGCAGGTGCCTGAACTCAAAGTCTGTCCTCCTATTCTGCACTACCACTACCAAACACCTGCACAGCAAATACATACAAGCAAACATTCAACATTGACAAATGCTTGTTGGCTGAGTGGATGCTTTAGTGTGACTATGTGAATGATCTTTGGAAGATGTGTGGGTGCCTAACTTAGGGAACTTGGGCTAGATTCACAAACAGATTTGGGACTAAGTCCCACACCAGAACTCCAGTTGTGGATCAAAATCCCCACACCTACGGAGATTGCTATGCACAACGCACCACTCGTGGCAGATGCTATGGCTGGTACCTCCAACAGTAACAGTTTTCTGCAGCTGCGGGGATTTTCCTGGCAACACCAGCTGCAAGCTGCCATATATCATGGAGCTGATCATAATCTGGCCCCACCTTTGTGAATACCCACAGCTGTGGAAAAACTGTGGCAACCTGTGGATTCACAAGTGGCAATCCACTTGCACCAGGTTTTTCCCACAGCCGTGGGAATTTCTGACAATATGTGAATCCTGCTTCTTGTTTGTATGAGTAACCCAATTGAGTATGCATGCATGAGTGCTGGTGTGACTAGACCTCTGTGAGGCTGGTTACCTTCATGTGGTGCAGAAGCTTATTGCAATGTAACGTTCACATTGTAACTAAAAGCCAGTCAACTTCTGTTTGATCGGGTTGTGTCTGTTATACGGTATAGATAACGTAAACTGTTTTTAATGTACCATATTAACATTGGCTTACTTCATATTATTGACTGAAATGGAGAGTCTGTGTTTGCATGGTGGGGCAGCACATCTTTTGATTTTTGTGTATACACCATTTGGGGAGGCAACAGTGCCATCAACTCTCAAGTTTAAAATTCCTGGCTACACCCAACTGAATTAGTTGCTCAATATGTCCCTGGTCCTTCTTTGTCCACTATTCAGGAGAATCCAAAACTTTAGAGGTATGTGATGGTCACAGGCAGCCAGATGGAGATCTGTAGAGCATGCAGCAAAAGGTGGAGAGTGTCAGTGGTGGGTGGAGGTCAGGAACCAGCTATTACCCATGAAATCCTTCTCAGAGGTGCTGCCCATCTATGGCGTAGGAGAGGCTAGGGTGTTACGCACCATGGGATTCAATCAGTGGTTGAAAAACTGGTGCGGTGCTCAGGGATTTGGCTTCATTGGGGACTGGGGGTCCACCTGGAGTGATGCAAGCCTATACCGGCATGATGGGCGGCATCCGTCCAGGAGGGGAACCAGGATCCTAGGTGATAGGTTTAAATTCTTCATTGGCAAGCATTTAAACTAGCCAAGGGGGGAGGCACTGGAAAGGAGCAGGGAAATCCTAGCCCCCTTCAAAAAAATCACGGTAGTAAGTGCAGTAAACACCAACATAGAGGTGTCGATAGGGAGAAGGGCAGGGGTAAATGGGGAAAGTGACAAAGGCAAGAAGGACAGAGATGGGGCAAAAATGAGTAAGGCCATCAGGAAATGGAGGGTAATGAGTACCAATGCCCGTAGTCTGGGCAGCAAACTCCCTGAGCTGGTGGTCTTGATGGAAGAGGGATGCCTGGATATCGTAGCAGTCACAGAAACATGGTACACAGAGAACCATGACTGGATGTTAACATACAAGGGTACATAACCTACAGGAGAGACAGGCAGGGGAGAAGAGGGGGAGGAGTAGCTCTCTATATAAAGGAGGGATAAAAGTAACTGAACAAAAGAGTAAACAGGGAGGAGAGGAGGCACTGTGGGTCACCTTGGAGACTAGAAAGGGCACCACAATCTGCACAGGGGTTGTGTACAGACCCCCATGTCAGGGGAAGGGAATGGACAAGGATATGATAGAAGGCATTCTTAGGATGGCAGAGAAAGGGAAGATACTGTTGATGGGAGACCTGAATATGTCAGATGTTAACTGGAGCACATTTGCTGCAGCCATATCCAAGAGCAGGGCCATTCTCAATGCCCTACATGTGGCAGGCCTCAGACAGCTAGGTTCGGAACCCACTCATGAGGGAGCAATCTTAGACCTCATACTCTCAAATGGGGGCAGTGAGAAGATCTCAGATCTAGAAGTGGGTTGCCATCTGGGAACAAATGACCATCAAACAGTGTGGATCATGTTAAACTCAGCTACAGAGTCAAGCCATACAAAAGTAAGGGTACTGGACTTCAAGAGGGCTGACTTTGGCAAGATGGGAGAGTGCCTCAGAAAAGCACTAGCAAACAGACTAGAAGGAGGGGTGGAACAACAATGGGGAATCATCAAAACTGCCATCACAGATGCAACAAGCCTTTGTGTGAAGCAAATAAACAAATTAATATGAAAGAAAAAGCCACTATGATTCTCAAAAGAGGAGGCTGGGAAAGTCAGGGAGAAAAAGATAGCATTCTGGAAGTATAAGGAAACACAGAAGGAGCAGGACAGAGAGCTGTACCAGTTAAGGCAGAAGGAAGCAGGGAGGGAAGTCAGAATAGCAAAGGCCCAAACTGAGGAAAAGATAGCCAACTAGGTTAAAAGGGATAAAACCTTTATAGGTACATCAGCGAGTGAAGAAAGACAAAGGAGGGATAGTGAGGCTGAATAGAATGAACGGTGGGTGGGCAGAGGGGGACAGTGAAAAAGCAGGGATACTGAATGAATATTTCTGCTCAGTATTCACAAAAGAGGAGGGGGAAGTGCCTAATCCAAATAACAGAAGCACTCTTGATAGGGGACTCGATCCGAGTCCTTCACAGAAGAAAGGGTTCTACAAGAACTCCTAAAACTGAAGGTGGACAAAGCAATGGGGCCTGATGGAATTCACCCCAGAATTCTAAAAGAATTAAGGGGGGAACTAGTGAAACCACTGGCTACTCCTTTTAATAAATCATGGGAGGATGGTGTAGTACCCGAGGACTGGAGGAAGGCGGATGTGATTCCTCATCACAAAAGTGGGACCAAGACAGAGGCAGGAAACTACAGACCTGTCAGTTTGACCTCTGTGGTAGGGAAAGTGATGGAGTCACTTCTGAAGGAAATAATTGTTGAGTACTTAGAGGCCAGTGGGGCACAGGACCCAAGGCAGCATGGGTTCACATCGGGAAGGTCATGTCAGACAAATCTAATAGATTTCTTTGACTGGGTGACCAAAGTAGTAGACCAGGGAGGGGCTGTGGACATGGCCTGCCTAGACTTTAGCAAGGCATTTGACACAGTCCCACACAAAAGATTAATAGTCAAATTAACCAGCCTGGGAGTGGGTCCCAGGGTGGTAGCCTGGGTAATACATTGGCTGGACAACAGGACACAGAAGATAATTGTAAATGGAGTCCACTCTGAAGAAAGAGGGGTTACTAGTGGGGTACCGCTGGGTTCAGTGCTGGGTCCAGTCCTTTTTAATGTCTTTATAAGTGACACTGCAGAGGGTCTGGAAGGAAAAGTATGCCTCTTTGCAGATGACACAAAGATCTGCAACAGGGTTGATACACAAGGAGGCGTGGAAAGAATGAGAAGGGACTTGGCAAGGTTGGAGGAATGGTCAGAAGTATGGCAGCTAGGATTCAATGCAAAGAAGTGCAAAATAATGCACCTGGGAAAGAAGAATCCAGGGGAAGAATACACAATGGGGGGGAGGTAGTAACAACAACAAAAAAGGAAAGGAACCTGGGGGTAATCATATCAGATGACCTTAAGGTTCTCAAGCAATGTGAGAAGGCAGTAGGGAGGACTGGGGGTATACTGGGATGCATAGGGAGAGGCATCACTAGCAGAAAACAGGAAGTTGTTATCCCTCTGTACAGACATATGGTGAGACCACATATGGAGTACTGAGTCCAGTTCTGGAGACCCCATCTCCACAAGGACATAGACAGGATAGAGGCAGTCCAGAGGAGGGCAACTAAAATGGTGCAGGGTATGCAAGAGAAGCCCTACGAGGAGAGACTTAAGGTGCTAATATGTATACCCTTGAGGAAAGAAGGGAGGGGGACATGATAGAAACTTTTAAGTACCTCAGTGGAATCAACAAAGTCCAAGAGGGTAGCATCTTTCAGAAAAAGAGGACGTGCAGAACAAGGGACACAATTTAAAGATGGGGGTGGTTCAGGGACAATGTGAGGAAGTATTTTTCACAGAGAGGGTAGTGGATGTATGGAACAGCCTTCCTGAGGAGGTTGTGGGTCTAAAACTGTGGGAGAATTCAAGAATGCATGGGACAGACATAAGGCAATTCTTGTGGGGGGTAGGAAGAAATAGGCTGTTGGTTAACTAGGATCTGCAGCCTATCCTGTAGGTAGGGAAATGGGCAGACTAGATGGGCCAAGCGGTCCTTATCTGCCATCAAAGTCTATGTTTCTATGTTTCTAAATGCAATCAGAGCATTGGCCAGTCCTTGGTTGTGGCCTGCATTGGCTGTAGCCCCACCTGTGTATGTGCATCTTGTGCTCCCTCTCCCCTGGTCACTATCTAGTAAATCCTTGGCATCCAGTGGTCACCCCTCCCTCTTCCTATTCCCAATCACAAAAAATCCATGGCATCTAGTGGTCTCCCCTTCCTCTCCCCATTCCCAATCACACACAAAAAAAGATCTAGCATCTGGCACGTCCTTCCCTTGCCTCTTTGAAGAACTCTGCCCATCTGGTGCCACTGACCCCACAAAACAGGGAAAAAGACATTTCTTCCAAAAGTCTTTTTCTTATAGTAAGTAAGTAAGTAAGGCTTTATTTATATTGTGGTGCCCAATCCCAGAGGCTCTGGGCACCAGTACAGATAAAAGCAGGGTTCAGGAAACATAGTACCAATATTATTAAACTATATATATATATATATATATATATATATATATATATATATATATATATATATAGTCACATCCTATTAAAAACCATCATAAAGTGCTTTATTAAAAAGATTGGTCTTCAGGCCCCCTTTAAAAAAACCCACCATTGGGGCCTCACTCAATGATCTTGGCAGTAAATTCCAGAGGACTAGGCTGGCCACCTTGAAGGAGCGATCCCCCGAGGTTTTCAGTCTGGCCTTCAGAATCGCCAGGAGACCCTCAGAGGAGGAGCAGAGGGAATGTACCAGGGCAGCTGGAGTGAGGAGGTCAGACGGGTAACCAGGGCCCAGGCTGTATAAGGCCTTGTAGATGAGCAAGCCCACCTTGAAGATGATCCTCCACCTGACAGGCAGCCGGTGCAGATCCCGCAGGACTGAGGTCCTATGGCAGGATTTAGGTAGGCCCGCCAGAAGCTTAGCCACCATGTTCTGCACTAGCTGAGTCCTGGCCCCAAATCTACAGCACAGTCCTTGCATCCAGTGGCGCTGTCAACCTTTACACAAAGAAAACCCAGAAAGACGGTCCCACTTAATGCAACATGGACTGTCAGTCAGCCCAAGGCTCCCAGTGTTACCGTCAGTAGCTGTTTGGCCCTGGGGGGGGGGCACTGAGGCCTAACTTCATGTCCTGATGTGACAAGGGAAACTTCCGGACTCAGACCGTGGTTTCAGGCTCATATTGGATCCTTTCACTGCTGGTAGAAGCTGCCTGAATCTGAATGTCTATCGACTGTAATAAGGGATAAAGAAGTGTGTCCCAATATTTCAGCCTAAACCTCATTTTGGTCTAAAACATAATGTATTTGTGTAACTAATATTGATCTATGAAGCTGAATTATATTAAAACTTGTAAAGCTACAAGTTTAACTGAGCCACAAGTTGTAATATTAAGGTGTCTTTTAATATTTGTACTGACCATTTGAGTAATAAAAAACAGGTGTCTTAAGTGTCTGCAAGACAGAAATACAGGGATAGAGTTCAAGTTACCCTTTTGACTATTATTATCAGGAGGACAGGCCAGAATAAATGCCTGTAAGCACATTCCTAAGTGCAAACCGATTTCTTCCTCCTAAGACCTTGATAACTGGTAATGACTACTATTGCTAGCCTTATATAGTAATATAATTTACACTATCAATACATTTGTGCTAAGTAAGGATTAGCTCATGCAAGAACTAAAAAGAGAATTGCCTTTTAAGTTGATGTTTATATTTGTTTTGTACCAATCATAGACGACCATAGTACTGTCTTCCACTATATAAGCAAGCCACCATACACTGTTAGTTTGAAGAATGAAGAATGAAGGATGTACCACTTGTAATCTCTCGCTGTGATTATTGTTATAATCATTAAATTCTTCCGCCATCAGTATCGTCTCCGTTCGTCTCCTTTCTAAGTATCTGTAATGGATAACTTACTTAACTGTAATTTTTTTTTACCTCCTCTACACCGACCCACTCATACCTGCTGTAAGTACTGTGGAGACATTACTTGTAATGATCAACAGAGTATTAAAGTTCACTCAAGACTGGGTTAGGAGGAGATGGTAGTGCTGAAATGGGTGAGTTGGTTTTCTTGATTTAATAGGGTTTGAGATAAACATGTTGTCTGGCATTGGAGCCTGTGATGCTACTTCTGTTAGCCCTGAGAAAGGAGAAGAACTGACACAGTAGCCCAAACTAATTTCAGTCTAGGAGAGGGAGGAGAGAGGTGTTCCAGATGCCAGCTGTTGTGCCCCTTCACTGCCAACTTAAGGTAACTGCACGCGCTGACTGTATAGGTTGAGGTTTTCTGTGCTTCCTCCATACACTTTCCTAGGTGCCACCGATCCCCTTCCTCTACTCCTTACTGATCACAGATTTTGTCCTGGTTCCTGCCTCCACTGCCTACTCTGGCAGGACCCTAGTCTCTGCTTTTTGATTTCAACCCTGTTACCTGTCCTGGAGTAAGGGAGCATACCGTTATTCCTTATGAGACTGTGGGCCTCTTCTGTGTCAGTCCTGCCCTCACAGTACAGTCCTGGGCCTGGTATTGTGGGACTGACTGAGTGGCTCCAGCCGTGGTTGGGAGCACATCCATTGTGGACTCTTCCCAGAATGCCCTATGTGTGTCTGTATTTGTTCACACAGGTCCCAAAGGGACCTTTGTGAATGAGGATACGATTCTACTGTCTCAAAAAGAAAAGGAAATTCATTGCAAAAAATTGCATTAATGCACCAGTTAGCGTTCAACTTAATGCCACAAAAGTAGGGAAATGTGGCGTTAGGGTTTCCAACCCAACTCCCCCCCCAGCAGCAAAAGTACAAGCCCACACAAGCAACCACAGACAGCCATCATCAAGTAAGACAAACAACATACAACTGTTTCCAGATGACACAAATGCAGTAGCGCTGATGTGCTACCTTCGTGGATTTGTATCTGCAGCCACACCTGTGTCTGGATGTCATACAGTGGCCCAAATATTCAAACTGCGCTCAAAACTAGCACAACAGCAGGAGCAAGCACAAACCAGTTGTGCAAATGCGCAACAGGTGCGATATTCAAACATGGAGCAGAGCAAATTGCGCAAGCAACCAACGTCTGAATATCACACATACTGCTCCATCACGCAACCAGGAAGGAGAAGCTGAGCCAAAATGTTGTGCTATGGAGCAACCAGGGAAGCTCAGCTGAGCATTCCAGAGCTGCCATAGCGCAAGCACAGCCCCCCCAGAGCAATGGAACTGCACATCCAGGGAGGCAGGCTGGGGCCCACCGCCAGCCATGCCACACATGGGCACAGGAACACATTGCAGAACCCACACCACACCTGCACACCCCAAGCACAGCATCATTGGGGGTGGGACGGATGATCCACGTGCCCATGGGGACAAGCCAACAAAGCATAGCAGAGCCATGACATCCCAGCACAACCACTGGCAGGCGGAGAGTGCCACACACAGAGGGTTGACAACCACAGTGCACATCAGCCCCCCGTATGCACAGCACACCCTGCACCGTGACCCCAAGACACCACCCATGTGCAGTGACTGGCACTGCAGGAAACACCATGCATCCCCTGGCACATCGCCAACCCCGTGCTGCAGAGAAGCATACAAGCCAGACTCACCTCTGTAACCCAGCAGTGGGTGGCAGCAGACGGCAAGACCAACAGAAAGTCAATGCCATGCTGGTGATATTCTCATGCACACACACGCACACACACACACACACACACACACACACACACATGTACCAGGACCATACTACCCCAGATGGTTATACACCACTGCAACTGAGCAACCATAGCCAGCTGCAAATCAGAGACCAACACAGCATTCATATCAAAATATAAATGTATTCTCAAAGAGTAAAGTACAAAACAATCAACCAGAACTATTTACAAGGGGGATGGGTACAAGGTCGGGTTGGTCAAGGGTAGGGATTACAAACTTGGAGAGGAAGGCAGGGTGGTAGGGATGGGAGAAGTGGGAAGGTAAGAACAATTTATGGTCCCTACGACCTGCGTCTCCTGGCTGGTGTTGCCCATCCATGCCACCTCCTCCGAAGGCCATGCCTGTGGATGGACTGCAGGATGGCTTGGTTGTCCTCCAGCAGCTGTCTCAGGCTCCGGACATCCCTCCCAATGCGCCGGAGAACCTCGAGGCCTAGGAAAATGGGAACACAGTCAATGGCTGTGACTGACCACAACCCTGAATACCACCCAACCTGTAAGCCATATAGCCCAATGTCCCGCACCTGTGATGGTGTACACCCACCCACAGTGAACATGCACATGGCCATCACAAACAGGCGGCACCAGCTATGTGCACCACTGCCCACACACACTGCCCACGTCCATCACAGTACAAACAAGGCTGGCAAGTGACGTGGCAACATGGTGCGATGTCAGTTACACAGCTATGTGCCCAGTGCATGCCTGGACCACCAGTGACGCATACACAGACGTGCTGTGATACTGCACAGTGATGCATGTCACCTGTGTCGTGCCTACATACATAGATACATAGACAGTGTCGTCAGATAAGGGCCTATGGCAAACCCAGTCTGTCCATATGAGCTTGTAAGTTCACATTGTTTCCCTAGAAGTCTGTTGCCCCTTACCCCTGATCTCCAGAATTCCTTCATGTCTGTCCCCTGCAGTCTGAAATCCCGTGATTGTGTCAGCCCCACCACTTCCTCTGGCAGGGTGTTCCACTGTCCACCACCCGTCTGTGAAGACAGTCCATCACCATGTGTCCTCTGAATCGTCCTCCCTCCAACTTCATCCCATGCACTCTAGTCCTGGAACATCTTTTTCACTTCAAAAAGTGTGTCCTGCACGCTGATCCCCCCTGTAAGATACCTGTATGTCTCCATCATATCCCCTCTCTCCCCTCCCTCCAGGGAGTACATGTTCAGTTCCTTCAACCTGTCGTCATAGGACCCGTGATGCAAGCCATGCACCATCTTTGTTGCCCTCCTCTGAACCTTCCCTGGCCACTCTATGTCCTTACGTAGGTATGGTCTCCGGAAATGTACACTGTACTCCAGGTGGGGCCTCACTAGTGTCTTGTATAGTGGAATTATGACCTCCCCTTTCCTGCATGGTTGTATTGTGCAGGGCTAGTGGACTTCCCCCCCCAGCATGCAATAGCATCCATGAAGTCATGATACTCACATTGCTCAAGCAGCTCTGTCTGCCGCTGTTGCCCCTGCTGCTGTTGCTGCGGCTGCTGCTGCTGCTCTATCCGGGGTGACTCCTGCTGCCACTGGGGCCCTGGCACGGCCCTCCTCATCCCGGCCCTGCATCCTCAGATCCCAGCCTGTGGGAGACATATGTTGAGACAAACATCAGTGTGACTCAAATGCAGAGTGCCCCCTGCCCCAGTGAGAGTGCCCACCCACACAGCCATAACCATCCATCGCACAGCTGCACACACTGACACAGCCAACCGTGTCCGAGCCGTCACCTATGCACAGCCACACAAGCACACACACACCCCTACAGAGAATATAGGTGCATAGATGGTACACTCACCTGGCCTAGGCACCACGCCCCGCCTGGCACGTGCCCGCAGCCTGGCCAACATGTCCGGCTCCCTCCGGTGGAGGTCACTGTACCGGTGCCGGCACTGCTCAGCAGACCGGCGCCATCCAGTGACCTCCACCAGGTCAGTGGCCACTTGCTGCCACACTTGCATCCTCGCCATGGTGAGGGGGGCCTCACCATAGAGTGCCTCACAGTGGGGCTCCACCAGGGCCACCAGGTTGGCCACCTCCAGTGGGCTCCAACTCACTGCCCTCCTCCTAGCCATCTCAGCCAGTTTACAGCAGGCAATATGGCGCTCCGCTGCACTGTAACCCCACGTGGAGATGTTGTGCAATAGACCACCACAGGCTCCAATCGCGCTGTTCAAACAGCGCCGTCACTTCACATATCGCTGTCACCAGACAGCGCAATAGGGATGTACACATGGCATGCGAACAGCGCCGGGGGCAAAGGGCATACACAAGGTCACGGCAATGACGCAAGGCTACGCACAGTGCCATCGGACGTATAGGCATCCTGCGTGACTGCCAAGCTGTGTACCAGTGCCACAGTGGACTATTGCACAGTAGTGCCACAGTGCCATATAGTGCCCAGTGCTGTAGCGCCACTGGCACAATGGTGGCCATGGCCTGAATTGCCTATCGCGCTCAGCAGGTCTGCAGCACGATAGACGCATGCGTAAGCCGTCTGGGCATGCGCAATGCAGTGTAGCACACAGGCACAAATCTGTGCCATTGGCTCAGCCGGCCCTTCCGTAGTGCGCAAAGTGCAAATTCGCGATATTCAGCCGACATATGCAAATCATTCGATCAGCCATTCAAAGGCGCAGTGGCGCGATTAGCATGTCATTAAAGTTGCGCCACTCCTCATTTGCATGTGTTGCGCTATAAAAATGCGACAGTGGGTTGTGCTGGCCAGATTCGGTTACTGCAGGTGAGAGGTGAGTTACATGCTGTGTGATGCTCAGGACAATGCTCATGGGCAAGGGTGCCGGAGGATGATAAAGGCTGAGGGGGCTGAGAATCAAAAGGGCACTTAGAAAGGGACAAAGGCACCTTTCTATAGTATCTGCCATACGGAGAAGAAACATGGGGGCTAGCCCCAGGCAGCACCTATGCTCATGGGAAATGCTGTAGACTGCACAGTGACAGGTGTCACTTCCACCCATACAGATCACCATGACTGACCAGAGCCAAGGTGAGGGTGAGGGCGGCGGGCGTAGGGAGGCCGAACTTCACAGCGGCAGAGGCGAGGCCCTCTTCCAGGCCTACCTGGAGGATGAGCCACTATTGAGTGGACGGAGGGCACCCTCAGGAATGTGCAGCTGCATGGGAGGGGTAGCTCGGGCCGTCAACCTGCAGAAGCCACCAGTGCTCGTGCAGGAATGCAAGAAAGATGGGGACTGACCTTGGGAGGCTGAAGGGAGGGTGGCAGCCTTCAGGGCGGCACGTGCTGGCACTGGTGGGGCCGCCAGTGGTGTTTGCAGCTGCCCCAATGGAGGAGACACTGGTCCAGCCATGCAGCTGAGTGCCATTGTGGGCGTACCAGGCGGAGGATTCCAGACAGGTGGAAGCCCATCACTGCAGGTATGACATGGTGGTGGTGTTGGGGCGGTTGTTCACATGCACTCACATGTACTCTCTTTCTGTTACAGATCCTGTTCATCTTCAGGAGGCGGTGGTGGTGGTGGGTCCAGACAGTGATGCAGACCTGCTGGAGCGTGGAGGAGGACATCCACCTCCGCCTCGTCCAGCAGGCACTGCAGCACATGCAGCTGGGCCAACAACTCTGGTGTCAGTGATGTGGGTGCGGGGGTGCAGCCTGTGTCTCAGCAGTCTGGCATGCAGGGATGCCAGCATGCTGTGCCTATGGCAGTGGCATGTACCTGCACCATTGATGATAGCAGGCCTGCAATGGGCAGTGATAGGTGTGTGTCCCATAGCGGACACATGGCAGGCCAGCACGTGCCCCTGGGCCTTCCTGGTTCACACCTGTGTACCAGCATGCTGGCACAATCCCAGGCTGTGCCTGTCAGCACCGGTGGCTGTGCAGGTGTCCGGCACTGTTGCCAGCATGGAGGTGGAACAGGTGGACCTGGGGGCTCAGCAGTTGGAGGGGCGGCAGCAGCAGTCGCACACCAGGTCTGGGGGTACAGTGTCAAGCAGTGGCACATGTCCACCGCCCTTTGATCCGCCCATACCTGGTCCTGGCGAACAGCGCCCACCCTCAAGGGTGCTGTGCACAGGACCGTCCACCTGGGGGTCACGATGCCATTGGGGGCACAGTACCCATTGGATGCACACACCCGCCTGCTGCAGGAATCAGTACAGCTGCAGGGGCGGGTTGCAAGGTCCGTGGAGGCACTGTCTGTGTCCGTGGAGCAGCACAGCAGGGAGTGTGCTCGGGACTGAGCCGAGCTGGTCCTTATGTGGACGGACGTGACCGCCCGCCATTGACAGGCTGACCCAGGCAATGGTCTCTGTCGGCAGACGCATTGGGCACACTGTCAGGTGCCCTGTACACATACCCACACAGTCGCTCTCCACTCCCCATTCCGGCGTCGTGCGACACCAGGCCTGTCGATGCCGGGTTCTGCTGTGGGCATCCCGAGCACCCCTGGTGCACATTTGTTCGGCATGATGCAGACCCCTGTGCGGGCAAGGTCGCGTTTGCACAGTGGGACCCCTGGTGGTGCAACAGCGCCACCCCATGTGGCCCCTGCTCAGCCTGCCAGTGCTGCTGGGCCACGGCAGGGCCGACCACACATCCGTGGTGGCCGTGGGACAGTGCTACATGACTGAGCTGTCTCCCAGTGCGGGCCCTGTCTGGTGCTGCCCTGTGTGCAATGTGTGTCATGGTGGGCAGTGCACTGCTGGGTGCTCTGCTCCTGCAGCTGACACACGGACCACCTGCACACTCTCCCAACTGCTGTCCACAGGTGCGTGTGCATGATGATGCCTGCATTGCACTGTACACCAAGGTGCAAGGGTGCCCAGGTCCTGACACACGTACTTGGGCGGTACAGGTGGTGGGGTGGTCGGTGGTGCTGTGTGTTGGCAATGTCGTTTCCCATGATGCTGTGCTTCTGCCCATGTATGCCTGGTGTGTGTGTGTGTGTGTCCATATGAGTGCTCACCCTCCTGATGGTGTGTTGGTATGCCTGGAACCTTCAACTCCCTGACCTTCATGCGGTGTGTTCCCCTGTGTGCCTGTGGTTTGCGCATGGACAGTGTTGCTTGCAGCTGTCCTTGACTTACCTGTGTTGGGCGTAGTGCTCTTCTGCAATGGTGTCCCAGTGCAGCTGGGCCTGCCGGGTCAGTCGGGGGTCCCTCCATCCTAGGGGGGGCTGCTCATCACCAACATCACTGGAGCCACTGGCGTCCCCATCGCTGTCCCCCTCTTCGACCTGTACGGCTATCCCATGGTCTTTGGCCATGTTGTGCAGGATGCAACAGGCCAGGAATATCCCACAGCCCTTTTGGGTGATGTACTGTAGGGCACCGCCGGAGGTGTCTAGGCATCGGAAGCGTGCCTTGAGCATCCCAAACACCCGCTTTATGATGTTACGTGTTGCGGCATGTGCCTCATTGAAGCATAGCTGTGCTGGGGTCGTGGGGCGCCGGTACGGTGTGAGCTGCCAGGGACAGAGTGGGTATCCGCAGTCACCTGTGTGGAGATAGTGGACAGCAGTGTCATGTCAGGTCCATATTGGCCATATCCTTGTGTGCCACTACCATGGCACCTGTGTCATTCCCACCCTTGCCCAGAGTTTGCATTCCATACATGTACTCACCCACTAGATGACCCGTGGGGATGTCCACTCTCGAATCGATGGCACAGTGCAGACTGGTGCCAAATGAGAGCATCATGTGCTCCACCAGGGTGTGTGGCACAGACATTGATAATCGCAGTGGCATCACACCACCTGGCAGTTGACACTGGAAAACCCCTTCGGTTCCGATATGCCTGGCCGTTGGGGCCAGGTGGTGTGCGAATGGCCACATGGGTGCAGTCTATGGCCCCTAGCATGCCAGGCATACGTGCTACCCTGTGGAACTCCTGCATGTTTGCTGTACGCTCTGCCGCAGTGCTGGGGAAATGGATGTACTCCGCAGCATGAGGCAGTAGTGCGCTGAGGAATTGGGTGAGGATGCGTGATGTGGCCAACTGTGTAATGCCTGTGGTGTCCCCTGTCGGCCTCTGGAAGGTGCCCATGGCGAGCAGGCTCATGCAGGCTGTCACCTTGGTCTCCACAGACAGGCGCACTCCGTCGTGGGTGCCTGCATCACATCACTGCACAGCTCACAGAGCTGTCTCAGTATTCCCTGTTCAGGTGGTACCGGCCCGCGATCTCGACATCTGTGTACAGCTTGGTGATGCGGGCCGCGATACCGCCTGTTGGGGGCACCGCCCGGCAGGGCCCCTCCGCGCCACGTCCCCCTGCAGCATGGTGTCTCACCCCTCATTACAGCTTACATGTGGAAGCTGGCACTGTCCATCTCCCTGGCTTTTGCCCCCGGCTGCTGTTCCTGTGTTACCCCGCTGCCCCTGCTGCTTCCACTGCACAGGCACCCCGCTGGCCTCTCTGTCCTCCTGGACCCACTGTCCCTGTCTGCCCTTCCAGCTTCTGCTCTCTCTCTCTGTCTCTGTCTCTCTCCCCCAGTTTGCGGCCTGCTAGGGTTCTTGCGCCGCTTCCTTGAGCCTTTTTATTTTGGCTCAATTCCGCTACTGCGCAACTTCCGGCTGAGCCACTCTTGCGCATTGCGCAAGTGTTCGAATATCGCATTGCGCACTTTATGCATGGACCCGCCCCCTTCGGTTGCGCATGCCTTCATTTCCATTGCGCTGTTGCTCAGCATGTTTTCGGTGGCGCAACTGGCCCTTCCTGAATATCGCAGAATGGCGCATTTTTGGAGTTGCGCACGCGCAACCCTGTTGCGCATGGCGCAACCCTTTTGAATATCTGGGCCAGTGTGTTTTACAGACAGAAGGCCCCATGGGACCTGCACTTCTGCATACGTAGGTACTCATGCATGCTGCACAAGATACCTCGCTAGATAGCATGATCTGCTACTGCACATTTTTTCTATCTGCAACTGCATAACTAAAAACCTGCTACGCTCTTGAACAGTTTCAAGATCTGCTGCTGAAACCAATATACACACATTGCAACAGTATTTCCATCTGTGTATAAGCAGGCCCCACATGTGCCTCACTTCTGCGGCTAGAAGTCAGTGTGTGTCTTATTGAGGAGCCCCCTCAGGGGCCTGAGCTTCTGCACACAGACGTACTGTTGCAATTTTTTGTATCTGAAAACCTGCTACCCCTTGAACAATTTCTAGATCCGCTGCTCAGACAATGATACCCACATTGCAGCGGTACTTCTGTCTCTGTAACAGGGCCTGCCTGTCTGAAGCCAGAAGTTAGTGTGTACAGTATGTCTTATACCTGTGTCTGAAGACATGCAGGCCCCTGAGATGCTTGCACTTCTGCACAAAGAAATACTGTTGCAATTTTGGCGTCATGGATTTTGTCACCCCCATGCTTGTGCAGCCAGATGTCAGTGTGTGTGTCTTACATCTACGGCTGCAGAAGCACAGGCCCATCAAGTGTGTGCATGTCTTACAGTGTGCACGAGCACTTGAGGCTACAGAAGTGCTGGTCCATTATGGGCCTGCACTTCTGCAGACAAAAGAACTCTTGTAATTTGGGTATTGTGGATCTGTATCTGTGGCTGTAGGGGCCTGCTCTTCTGCACACAGAAGCAGTGTTGTGATTTGAGTATCCTGGAATTCTGTCTGCACTGACAAGTAAGTGTGTCCATCTTGCAGTGTGTGTGTGCCACAAATACAAATCCATGAAGGTAGCACATCACTGCTACTACATTTCTGTCATCTGGAAACAGTTGTATGTTGTTTGTCTTACCTGATGATGGCTGTCTCTGATTGCTTGTGTGGGCTTGTCCTTTTGCTGCTTGGGGTGGTAGGGAGTTAAGGTGGGAAACCCTTACACCACATTCCCCTACTTTTGTGACTTTAAGTTGACCCTTACTGGTACATTAATGCAGTTTTTTGCAAATATGTATATTACAGTGGCGCGGCCACTCCACTATAGTTAGGGTTGAGCTGTGGTTTCTATGTTAAACCTCAAAATTTGCACTTTAATAACTTCACAACCGTTCAATGGATTTGCACAAAATGTTGCATGCATGGTCTTATGGAGTAGATCTCTTGAGATGCCACGTTTCATTATGATAGGGTTTGCGGAGTCTGAGCTGTGCATAGTGAAAAAAATGTTAAAAATCACTGTTTTTTGTGCTTTTTTTGTCAACGCGCTACACCCAGAGGGTTTGGAATGTTTGTCTGAAGTTTTCAGGGTAGAAAGAGCTTGCCCTACAGAAGTGTCTTTTGCTGGTTTGGTGAAAACATATTAATCTGTTCAAAAGTTATTTAATTTTAAAGTTTTGTGTTCTGAGCATGTTCAGTACAGTTTTTTGGATAGATTCCTGGAATGAAAAAAGAATTTGGTTTTCAAGAAAAATAATTCTTTTTTCATGAAGAGCCAATTCTTTTTCATGAGAAAAAAAAAATCCTTTTTCATGAGCCGCCATCTTGTTTTCCATTTTTTTTTTAAATCCACAAAAATGATGCCTCCAGAGACACCAGCACGTGTATTTTGGTAATCGGGACTCCATTAGGTAGATTCTGCAGTTATCTGTTGGAAAAATAACCCTGTATAGTACTTTATTAACATGTTAAATCCTTTCTCGTGACTCACTAATTATTTTTTTGTTAGTCCTTTTTCGTTCTCATGAAAAAGTATTTCTACTCGTGAAAAAAATATTTGGGACTTAATTTTTTCTGATTCTTCTTTTGTGAGAATATATCCTTTTTCATGAGCTTTTGTTGTTCTCATGAAAAAGGATTTAAACTCATGAAAAAAGGATTTGTGACTGTTTTTTTCCGATTCTTTTTTCACGAGAACGGATCCTTTGTTGTGAGCTTTTGTTATTGTCACGAAAAAGGATTTCTACTTGTGGAAAAGGATTGGGACTTAGTTTTTTTCCTGATTCTTTTTTTCATGAGAACAGATCCTTTTTCGTGAGCTTTTGTCATTCTCATGAAAAAGGATTTCAACTTGTGAAAAAGGATTTGGGACTTATTTTTTTCGATTCTTTTTTTCATGAGAAAGGATCCTTTTTCATGAGCTTCAGGTTTCATTTGAAGTACGTGAGTTTCAATGTGTTTCAATGGGGTTTTCAACTTTGATGCATAACTTTGCCATTTTTGCATATTTTTATACCAAATTTTCAATATGGCCTTTTTGAGACCCCACCTCATGAGCACTGTTTGCGGAATTATGCAAATCCAGTCTGAAAGGTTGGTTGGCAAAATGACCTTTTGGTTGGGCTTTTGAAAATTTGCACCACTGTGGTTTATGAGGTGGGGTCATATGAAGGGTATGTTGAAAATTTGGGGTCAGAATACATAAAAAACAAAGTTATGTGCATTCAACATACATATATGCATCTAAGGAGGCGCGGGAGTGCAGGGCCCAAACATTATGGATGGATGGGAGTGCAGGCCCAGAGGGCCCTGTGCTCCCACACTCAAATAAGGAAACAATTATGGAGGGATGGGAATGCAGTGCCCAAAGGGCCCTGCACTCCCACAGACAAATAAGGATATGATTATACGAGCTCAGAATGTCAGGAAATTCATTGCAAAAAATTTCTTAAGTTTACTAGTAGGGTTAAAGCAACAAAAGTAGGGAATGTGGCATTAGAGTTTACAACCCTAACACCCCACCCCCACCCTGCAGGCAACAACAGGAGGGGGGTATGCCTTGCATTTGTCAATCCTAATGATCACCCCGTTCTCATATACTGTACCCATCTCAGCTTACTTACTCATGGAATTGGGTAAGTGTTAGGGTTGACAACCACAAGGCACACCCGCGCCTTTTGCTGCCTGCAGGGTGGGGGTGGGGTGTTAGGGTTGGAAACCCTAATGCCACATTTCCCTTCTTTTGTTGCTTTAACCCTAACTAGTGCATTAACAATGTTTTTTGGCAATGAATATCTTTATGTATGGGTTCAACTAATGGCAATATATATGGTACAGTGAAAAATGTACACTATCAACAAGGAATGTAAGTGAGAAATAATAGAAGTATAATGAAATATAGCCACAAATGTTAAACCATTAGCAAGGGATAAGAAAGGAGAACATAGGAAATTACCTAATCCAAGACATACTAGAGGGCAGCAAGTGTAAGGCAGGCAAGAGAGCAGATAGGCCTCAAACAGCTCAGAAAAAAGGGGGCATTGAACAGAATAACCTGGGCCAGGGCAAGCCCAAGTGGGGGTGAAGAGAAGTTTAAGCCAATGTTTGTAAGAATGATAAAAGGGAGACAAACAAAGAGATGGGGAGAGATTGTTCTAAATGAAGGGAAGTTGGGAGGAGAAAACAGATTGCCCAACAGCAGATTTGGAGTAAGGAATGGAGAAGTTTTGGGAGTCTCTTGAGCAAAGTGCATAAGAGGGGTAGGAGTTGGGAGAGAGGAGGCAGAAGAAGTAGGAAGGAAGAGACACAAATCAGTACTTAGAAATGAAGAATGCACGATAAGTGAGGCGGCAGGAGGTAACAGATGGTATTGAGAGGTTGGTGAAAAAGGGAGCAGTGGTGGGAATGAGTGAGAGCATTAGCAGCAAAGCAGTAAAAGGCATTGCATAGATTGTCCATTCTGCTAACGGAGGAGGAAGGGGTGGTATCATAGATTACCTTCACATAGTTAAATACTGGGAACACCATCTTGGTGACTATTTCAAGGCAGACAGAGAGTAGAAGGTAATCCTTATTGTTGTAGAGGGGCACAGAGTTTGTAGTGAGCTTTCTCTGGATCGCATTAATATGGGTGGAGAAGCTGAGTTTTCCATCCAGCCGCACACCTAGGTACTTGAATTTGTGATTGACCTCAAAGGGAGTGCTGTCCAAGGTAATAAAGGGAGCCTGGCATGCTTATGGCTTGTGCCAAAGGTCATGGACATTGTCTTCTTGCTATTGACCTGAAGTTGGTGGGATTGGAACCAGGATTGGATGTTATTAAAGTCACACAGTAGTGATGTTTCCAGGGTGGGGACTGAGTCACTTGAGGAAAAAAGTACAGTATTACTGTATCTGCATACATGTGGTTATGTGAGCTGATACAGACAAAGGGGAGGTCTTTAAGGAAATTTGAGAACAGGATGGTATCGGATTGGGGGGGCAAGGCATTGCCAACCTATACTGCTTGGAGATGGCCAGACAGGTAGGATCAGCACCAGTTGATGGCTGGAACTGAGATACCTCTAGCTCTTAACTTGTCCAGAAGAAAGGGGTAGACTACTGCATCAAAGGCCTTAGCAAGGTGGATGAAAATGGCAACAGTGATGTGCCCCTTGTCCATACCATTAAGGATGGAGTCAGTAACACATTGGAGGGATGAGATGGTGGAGTGGTTCTTGCAGAAGCCAAACTGGAATGGAGGGAGGAAGTTAGTGGAGTAGAGAAAGGCCACAAGTTGGGTGTAGACAAACTTTTTTTGCAGCTTAGCAAGAGTAGGGAGAAGGGAGATGCCAAGAGTGGCCAGGGGAAGTAGGGTCACCATCTTTGTGGAGGGGGAGAACCTTGGCAAATTCCAGGACTGTGGAATGGAACGGAGGTACAAAGCAAGGTTAAGTAAAATAGGTGGGTAAGGGGGCTAACCATAGCAAGGGTAGAGAGATGGAGTCCAATCCTTCTGGGCTAGAGCCTTTGCGGAGGTGGAGGAATGAGAGACCACATAGTGTTGCTAGAGGAGAGATGGTGAGAAGTGAAAACAGAGAATCTAATATGTGAACTTATATGCAACTTACAAGTTAAGCTACATAGAAAATAATGTGTTAACTTTATGTCCAGCTTACATGTTAAGCTACTGTACATATACTTGATGTATAAATGTTATATCCAACTTACAAGTTAAGCTACATAAAATAAAACCCTAATGTGTAAACTTCATATGCAACTCACAAATTAAGCTAAACAGAACCTAATGTGTGAACTTTATATACAACTTACAGGTTTAGCTGCATAAACCATATTGTGAACTTTATGTGCAGCTTACTGTACAAGTTAAGCTACATGTAGCATAATGTGTAAACTTTATAGCCAGCTTACTCATTTGGCTACATAGAACCTAATATGTAAACTTTATGTCCATCTTACAAGTTAAGCTACATAGAACCTAATTTGCAAATGTTATATGCATTTTACAGGTTAAGCGACATAAAATATAATGTGCAAACTTTATATGTATCTTACAAGTTAAGCTACATAAAACCTAATGTGTAAACCTTTATGCAGCTTACAGGTTAGGCTAGATAGAACCAAACTTGTAAATTTTATATCCAGTTTACAAGTTACAGTACATCGAACCTGATGTGTAAGCCTTATATGCAGCTTACAAAGTAAACTACCTAGAGCCTAATGTGTAAAGTTGAAATCCAGCTTTCAAGTTATACTACATAGAACCTAATGTGTGTATGTTACATGCAGGTTAAGAAGATAAACTCTGTAAAACAATGATCCTAACTTCACTTGCAGCTTGTGAAGGTAAACCTTGGTAGCATAATGCAGTGGAGTTCACAGGCATAACAGAGCACTTTTTGTTTGGTTGGCAAGTAAAATCAAGGGACAGAGCAGGCTGCAGATTTTTGCTTTTATGAGCAGAAACAAATGCAAAATTAATTCAAATCTTTGTAAAAACTAAGCCCCACTAAAATCTTTCTTTTTTTTGAGCCTGTGACGTACGCACCAAATGGCATTCTGAAGAGTGCAATCGGCAAACTGTATGGGCTGATTAGTGGCAACTCCTGACACTAAGTTTAAAAACTTACTATCCGGTTCTGGTTCATGATCTGTTTAAGCTGCTCCCCTTCTGCCACTCCCTCCAGGCATTCGGTCTGCCTGAATGTGAGACGTGAGACCGTGTTTTCTGTTAGCCTTCCCGTCGGCAATAGTCAGTTACTATGTCTAAATCGGGCCACCACTCAACTGAGTTAATTGATGGACTCTGATGCCAACCAGCAGTTAAACAAATGAGGAAAACTCTCGAACTTTCTAAAAAAACAAAGAGAGATAAAACCTCTATTCTATACTCTTCGAGTGAAGCTAAAAATGGCCAGTCTCGCAGCAGATATCAGCAGGAGAAACTCACCTTTGCACTGGTACAGATTAAACCGCTTCTTCCCCTGATTCCTGAACCTCCTGAGCAAACAAAAATAGATATGGTTATGGCCCTCTCAGCTCAGGAGTGTTATCCCACCTTGACCCAGACACTATGGTATCCTTAGCAGCTGAAACCGCACACGATTTGGAGGAGCAGCTCTACGCTACTGCCGATGAAGATGAGGAGTTACAGCAGCCTCACCCAGATACTCACCCAAATGCTGAACTGTTAGTGCCTAGTGCTGATTTTCAGGGAGAGAAGGGGTTGGGAAGTCCTGTAGCTGCTGAATCTACAAATGTCCGTAATAGGCCATTCTGTCATGGCCCAGAAACAGTTGCATCTGATAACAGGGTCATAGCAATTTTACCTAATAATGCCACCACTTCACAGGGCCTGCTTGTGTCTGCTTTGTATGAGAGCAAAGCTATAAGAGATGGCAATGAGGTGGCCAACTTGGATATGCTCTTACAGTTTAGAAATCAGATCATGCAGGACATTAAGGATGGGTTTGAAGCCCTTAATTCAATTCTATCAAATATTACTGTCTCTCTTAATGATATTTCAGCAAAACGTCACTCTCTCTCTCTCCCTGCAAACTGACGCTGTTGAACAACGGATCAGTGATTTGGAAGACAATGCAAATAAACTACCAAAGAAACTGGATCAGCATACTGCCCTTCTCCATGAGCTTCAGTTGCACATTAATGACCTAGAAGACAGGTCAAGAAGACAAAATCTTAAACTCATCGGTGTCCTAGAAGGCTTGGAAGGAAGACTGGACCCTCTACCTTTCTTTGAAAACTAGTAACCGAAGCCTTGGGCAGGCCGTACCTGGACAAAAAATTATTTTGGACTGCACCCATTACGGATCAGGTGGGTGCCCTAATTCCAATTTTGGCATGAATCAAAAGAAGCCAAAGTATGTGTTCCTTAAACCGCATTACTATTCAGATCGAGAACTCATCTTGAAACATGCCAGAGTTAGCAAAGGACTGACTTGGGAGGGTGTCAAATTTTCTGTTTTTCCAGATTTATCTATGGTTACAATGCAATCAAGACATGCATTTGATAAAGTACGAACTATCCTGAAACAGAAAAATATTAAATTTGCCCTCCTGTATTCTGTCAAAATTCGATTTTTTTATAAAGGGCAGATGTAAATTTTTGATGACCCAAGGTTGGCTGAAGAACTATTAACCAAGCCGCAGGACATGAAAGGTTAAACTGAATGTTGCCTGCTATGCTTTTTCTGTCCCTCCCAGATGTTTTCCCATGTTCATTGTCAATTTGTTTTTCCACACGGTTTATGCGGCTTTATAAAATATATTTTTGCTAGTAAGATCTTATTATAGCCCTAGTACTAATCTTTGATTGGCCTGAATTGGTAGGGTGTGGGGGTCTTTTAAAATATTAATGAATAATTTAAAGCCCACACAGACCTGATCTCCTTTAGAGAATCACTATCATAGTTGATGAATTGGGTAAGGCCCGCGGCACAGTAAAATGGATCATTGTTTTCATTTTACTTTCTTCAATTTATGCTCCCTGTGCAAAGGCCACTTTTTTTCCCAACATACTGGGAATTATTTCTCAGTTGTTGAAATTAGAATCGGTGGGGGGAGGGGGGCTCACTGGCTTCAACTATAATCAATCTAATCAGTGTTATTTAAGTGTATGGTTCATCTATGAAACATATGTTGGGAGAAGGGGAGAATTTGATTGCTATACTTTGGCTAGGGAACTGTACTCTTATAGATTTATTGTTTGTGTGCCACCACATGGTTCCATTAATTTTGTTACAAATTTAGATGGGTAGCACAGTTAGATATTTGACATGGAATGTGAAGGGAGTGCTAGATGGAACCAAGGCAAAGGCATTTTTTAACTATTTGGATAAACACCAAGTTAAGTGTGCACTCTTCCAGGAAACACATCTTTCTCAAGATCTCTTTAATTTCTATGCAGAAAAATGGGGAGCATGCCTTTTATAGTACAAATGCAAGGGGAGTCTCCATTTTCATAAAAAAAGGTTCAGGTTTGTCTTTTGGTCAATTTAAAATAGATCCCAATTGGCGCTACATTATTGCAGAAATATAGGAGCATAATAATAAATACACACTTATTAACATATATGGTCCCAATGAAAATAACCCTGAGTTCTTTAACTAAGTCTTCTTGGAGATGGCTAATTTCTCTCCTCCTTATATTGTCAGGGGAGATCTCAATCTAATTTTTAGTACTGAATTGGATAAATCGAGCACAGGACATGAAAGAATCCGTTCAACCGCCATTAAAGTTAAGCAATTCTGCATTGACTATAATTTAATCGATATCTGGTGTGTCAGAAACCCCAACTTTATGCAATACTCTTTCTACTCTCCTATTTATTATAATTATTCTAGAATTGATTATTTTTTTTTACCTCTGAGTCTATCCAGTATCTAATTGAAAATATTGAATATAAAAATATCATTTCGGACCACACTCCCATGTTTCTGGATGTTAAGTTACAGGAAGATAAAACACCCCCATCCTTCAGATTTGATCCCATATTAATAAAAGATTAACTATACATAGCATATATGAATGAGAATAAAAACAACTACTTTAATTTTAACATTGCTCAGGATACGTCCTGGTCATATATATGGGATGCCTTCAAGGCCACAATGCGTGGCCATACAATCTCTTTTACAAGCCAATGGAAGTGAAATAGAGGCAAAAAAAATTAAAGATCTGGAATTAAATATCACCAATCTCAAACTCGCTCACTGTATAAATATGGACCCGGAGGTCTATCAGAAATTAATTCAACTTCACCATGAATATAATATGATGGCAATAGAAGAAGCTGAACAACAACTACTGTACACCAGATCTCGGTATTATGCCCTTGGAGATAAGCCAGATAAAATTCTGCACTGACAATGAAAAAAACAACAGCTTGAAAATAATATTAACTCAATCACCTCTCCACCGGATGATTTAGTAAACAATGCAGTAGAAATTAATATTATTTTCAAAAATTTCTATAGTACACTATATACCTCAGAGCAAATGATTAGCCAGGAATGAGTACATGAAACATTGAATAATCATGCTATTCCAAAGATTAACAAAGTCCAAAATGATATGCTTGAGGCCGACATATCTAGCTTAGAAATCTGTGAGGCAATTAAAAATCTTGCCCCCCCCAAAGCACCAGGTTCTGATGGCATACCCATTGACTTTTATAAACAATTTTCTCAGAGACTCATCCCTCATCTCAAATCACTTTTTCAATGTATCTTTAAATCTAAACATCTTTCTCCATCATTTAAAGAAGCATATATCTTATTATTAAAAAAAAAATCTTTCTTTTTTCTTTTCACTGTGCAGATATTTTGTTCCCTGAAGACACAAGGACTCACTTTATCATGCCTTATTGTTGTCTTTCCCCACTATTCTTTTTTACCCAAGGTAGCCCTGCTGAGCTACAGGATCTAATTTATTGTGGACCCTAGTCATAACCAGATATTCTACTGAGTAAACTGATGCATAGGAAGGTCAAGCGACTTGTCATGGCCTGGGATTTTGGTGAAAATTGGACTTTGTACAGTATGTCCTGTTTCAGAATTCTGTTCTCTAATCACTGGACCACACTGACTTCCTAAACTGAAGCTGCTACTTCCACCATACACATTTAGGAAACAAAGCAGGCCACTAGCCCATCGAGTTCTTACCACCAATAAATAAGTGGGAAGGCCGTGTTACCCCTTTCCTTCAAGGTACTGATCTGGTTTAAGCTTGAAGGTTGAAAGTGTCGACTGACAGCAGTTGCTCTGAAGTTTGTTCCAAAAGTACACTACTCATTCTGTGAACAATTTCTTCCTTATAGTTCTCTTGAATCTTGGAGTTGTATCTCTGGAAATAGCTTTAAATAAGCTACAAGATAAGCTGACCTTTCCCATACCTCTGAAATACATTTGATTTTGCACCTATATTTTCTCTGTGTTACCCTCTCCCTTTATCC
Organism: Neoceratodus forsteri; assembly: GCA_016271365.2. Lineage (NCBI taxonomy): Eukaryota > Metazoa > Chordata > Ceratodontiformes > Ceratodontidae > Neoceratodus > Neoceratodus forsteri. The sequence goes on along the minus strand of CM028131.1, from coordinate 1,465,777,182 downwards.
ATCCCTAAATTTTGAAGTTTATGCAAGTATCAGAAGGGAGAAATACAACAGTGTCAGACATTAAAGCTGTGGATAATTACCCATTCAGGTTCTTTGTTTAAGGAAATCACCTGTTCTTACAGTTCTCTAACATCTTAGGTGGGACTTTGAAAACCCATGATTTACAAGCGTTACACCTGTAAATCTTGGGACACGATTTTCCAAGGTCAGTTTTGGATAAAAGGCTGGCTTACATCCAAAACTCCAGACATGGTGTTGTCCTGGGCCCAAAACTGCTTATGCCCATATTGTTATGAAGTTTACATACCCTTCCACCATACCAAATCTTACAGATATCATAGTCTTATGATATTCTTTCTGTCTGAACTGGGTACTTACTTACGTTATCTCCAATAGGAGTGGGGGTCTGTTAGCTGGGCAACTTCACAGCAGGGCCCTGATCTGAATACCAAAAGACCCCCACTCCTATTGGAGATAATATGTAAGTGGCCAAGTTAGGCAGAAAGAATGTTATATTTGAATGATTTGCCATGGGGAGGGGGAGGGGACACATAATTATCTGTTTTACTGATGTATTCCATAAGTAGTAGTACCCCTTGTGAAACTTGGACAGCTGGTCCTGGTCACTGTATCATTTTTTGTAATATAAAAATGGGTTATGGTCTTGGACTGTCTCTCTTGAGAAATGCTGAAACAGCATGTGAGACGACACACACACACACATACAGGTTTTAGATACAAGGTGTTACATGAAAGACAAGAAACTAATTACAGACTTTAACTAAGTTAATTATAGCTGTAGTTGCTAAGAGGGGAAAATCATAAACTTTGATAACGCTTAGAGGAAGAAGAGCAGGTTGTGACATTTTAGTGCAAAGTCATAAAAGATGCTTTCATGTCCTGGAAGGGGGAAGCTTATCATAAGATCAAAGAGAGTCATATGAAGAACATGAGTTATGCTGAGGTTGCAGAATTTAATACTTGGAAAAGACATCCTGTTTTTATATAGATATTTTTTTTATATATTCTGACAGGGAGGAGCTAGGTGACCTCATGCAAATAGGTGGGGAAAACCAGCTTTTAAACATTATTCTGTTTTCCTTCAGAGACACTTTTATCTATACTCTGACAAAGAAACATCGTTGAGCACTTTAAGCAGGCATTTAGAGAGAGAGAGAGAGACAAATCTAAGTACTGTAGTAGGAATTGCACTGTTAAACCCTTGTTCTTTCAAAAGATTGTATGGTTCTTGTGATAATAGTTCTGTATTTTATGTGTTACATATTTTTATCTATTTTAGTAAAACTCTATTTTTAGAGCTTACTTGGTCTGTTTTTGATTTCTTTCCTTTACAGGTAGAGTATATATGGGTAAAGCAGACACTGTACATAAGCTTGAATGGTGATACCAAACTGGAAAAAGGTAAGCGTTTTAAATCTGAAGTCTTTTATTACAGTTTTTAAGGGTTCATTTCTGTACACCTGGTTAGGTGCCAGTAGGCAAAGATATCTGGCCCCCGAAGACAGAATTATCTGAGCCTGTGCATTGGGTACATTAGCAAGAGGGTCACAGTTTGAATCCCTCCAAGACTTGAGACCAAAGGTTGACTTGAACCCACAAAAACAGACAAGAGGGTTACCTTGTTCTGTTAACAGTTCACAAGACTACACTCGGAGGTTGGCACTTTGGGAGTAGAGGGCTGACCTGCTGAGTGGGTTTGTGACACCCCTGATGAAAACACCATTTAAAGTTTGTGAGTGAGCAAAGGTTGAGCAGCAAATTTGGGTGTTCTTGTGATGCTTTGGAGATGTATGGCTCTCTCATTAGCGAGCTCCTCACTGGTTACCTAACCATTGGTTGGGGATTGCACTTTAATTAAAGGTACCTAATTTAGGCAGTGCACCTTATATAATGGAAGCCAATTAAGACAGTTCCATTTTAGAATAGGGACCCAGCTGATGGGTGGTCTACCTTGATGTCTGTTAGCTGGGCAATATCAAAGTAGGATCCTGATGCAAATACCAAAAGACCCCCACTCCTATTGGAGAGAAAATAAGTAACTGGCCAATTCAGGCAGAAAGAATATTACATTTGTATGATGTACCACAGGAATGTGTGTGCACTGAATTCTCTGTTTTTACTGATGTATGCTATAAGCAGTAGAACCCCCAATGAACAAAATCTGTCCAGAGCCGATAGGGCTGTGGCTGAGGAAAAGAGGGCAAAAATATTGTAAATTTCCAAAGTTACAAGCCTGCATTTGCAAATTGTAACATAGGCTCATACATTTGTTGTTTTGTAATATTTTTACAGCAGATTTTCAACATGGCCTTGTTATGACCCTGCCTCATGAAGACGGGCAGACAAAATGTTCAACTCCTGGCTTAAAGGTGATTTTGTGCAGGGACTGTGAAATCAACTTTCGGGATGCAAAAACACAGTTTAGGCAAGAGTTGAAAAATGACAGCTGCCACATTCATGAGGTGCTGTAAAGAATTGGCTATATTGAAAATTTGGGGTAAAAATATTAAATATTACCGAACTTACGAGCCTGCATTCACAAAATTCAATGTAGGCTCATAAATTTGTTGTTTTTTAATATTTTTACACCAAATTTCCAACATAGCCTTCTTATGACCCCACTTAATGAACACGGGCAGAGAACATTTTCAACTCCTTACCAAAAGGTGATTTCATGCAGGGGCCGCAAAATCACCTTTCAGGATGTAAAAAAAAACATTTTGGCCAGGATTAGAAAAATGACAGCTATCACATTTATGAGATGCTGGAAAAATATGGCTATGTTGTAAATTTGGGGTAAAAATATGGAAAATTACCAAAGTTATGAGCCTATGTTCACAAAATTCAATGTAGGCTCATAACTTTGTTGTTTTTCAATACGTTTGCAGCAAGTTTTCAACATAGCTTTCTTATGACCCTAGCTCATGAACAAGGGCAGACAAAATGTTCAACTCCTGCCCAAAAGGTGATGTTGAGCAGGGACTGTGAAATCATCTTTCGGGACTGATCTGCCTAATGACAGTGCCATTGTTCATGAGGTGGGGTACCAAAGAAGGCATGTTGAAAATTTGGGCCAAAAATATGTAAAAATGCCCATGTTATGGCACTAAGTTCAAAACCCCATTGAAATACATTGAACTGAATGCCTGTGTCTTCAGTTTGTGGTCCAGCTTTGAAGAGTGACGACATGTCTGTGGTCCAGAGAGGATTATGGCATTGGCCCCTGATGAGTAAGTAAGGGCTTGGGAGGATGCTGGGTGGTGGGTACTGAGTGGGAAGGGTGGGTGGGGTAAAGAACAGCTGCAACAGACATCGATGGACTTTTTTTTTTTTACAGGTGAAAAAACAAAATTAGGACCAAGGATCCCTGATTGCAACACTGGGGATCGGGCACTCCCAGTGTCACAGTTATGTTTCTGGGGGTGGGTGGTGGTGGTTGCTGAGAGGGAGGGTCAGGTGGGGAAAAATTCTTATTTAAAGAAAAAGGACCAGCATCAGGGAGAACATGAATGTGACACTGGGGAATGGGCACCCAGTGTGATTGTTGTGTTTCTGGGGGTGGGGTAGGGTGGTGGGTGCTGAGAGGGTGGGTTGGGTGGGAGAATTTTTATAATAAAATAAATAAATAAATAAATAAAATAGGTGGAATGTGGCCCTCCGCCATGACCAGGATACTGCCGCATGCTACTGCGCATATGCGACTGCTAGCACATACACAGTAGAGTGCAGCAGCCATCTTGGACCCGGTGGAGTATGCTGTGTTCTGCTGTGACTGCTGGCACTGTAAAATAGTGCAGTGCTGTGTCAATGGTTCCATAGGAGCCATAGCACCACCACAGCCCTACTGGAATATACCTCCTACATCCACAAGGCCCTTGATTAAGGATACTTAGTCAGATCAGTCTAGATCGACCTAACTAAGGCATTTGATATTGTCCATCATGCCCTTCTCCTTAAATCCCTGACCACAGTGGGGCTAACTCCTGATTCTATGGCCTGGTTTGAGAGCTATCTAACTGACAGGTCACAACAGTTCAAAATTGACTTTCCTCTCCCCTCTCCTCCAGCCCCCCAGTTCACTCTGGGGTCCCCCAAGACTCCATCCTGGTCCCCCTTCTATTTAGTGTCTTTTTAACCTCACTGCACTGTGCCTGATCTGGTTTTTTACTTCCATACACTGATGATGCAGTCATTTTGTGGAGCAACCCTCAACCTCAACCCTTGCAGCATGCCCTCCAGAAGTCCTTTACTGAAGCTGAAACATGGTTCACTGATTACCGGCTAGTATTAAGCTATTAAAAAACCAAGACCATGATTTTTGCTAACCACCAGAGCACTTATAATGACTCCACATTACTTGTCCACACCTCCCAAGGCTCTCCCGCTTGAACAGGTCAACTCTTTCAAATAGCTGGGTATCACCCTTGACTCCTCCCTTACCTATCATGCACATATCCACCTCCTCTGTACCACCATCAACTCCATAATTGGCCTCCTTTACCAGCTCAAACACTGTCTGCCCCCCTGAAGCATTACACCTAGCTGTGTTGTCCTCGGTCCTCTCTGTTCTGGACTATGGAATTGTGTTCTACAGATCAGCAGATAATACTACTGTCTGTCGCATGTAGACAGCGCTAAACAAAGCCTGTTGCCTGGTGACAAGTTGCAATAGATTGACTCATATGTGTGACCTCTACAGTCCAGTCACTCAAACTCGCTAAACTTTGAGTGCTGCCTAAAATATCATACATGCCTTCTGACCAAGAAAATTCAGTGCAAACTCACCCTGCCTGGTCTGCATTGCTTCATCCAGCCTTCCCTCCCCCAAAGAGTCTCCAGCAGTACTGCCAAGGCTCCCTTTCTGGTCCCCCACTGCAGGACATCCCTGGGTCAAATAGACTTTTATCACAGGGCCCCTTACTGGCTTAATGGACTACCTGGTGCTCTCTCTGGCGGAACTAAGGTAGGCCCTTTCAAAACCACCCTCAGGGAATTTCTCACTAAGAACTCAACATGTGACTGCCCCTAGCATCCTTCCCCTAAATCTTCCCCCGCCTTCTTCTTCCTCCACTTTCTAACTCATAGTGTGCCATAGCATGTGTTAAGTTATTATGCATCCCGTTCTCTGATAGTATGCCAACTGTATTTTCTCTGCATTATATTAATTACTATTGTGGGACACTTGTCTTATTACTGTATACTTTTGTTGGTACTTGACTCTGTGTTGTCTCTGCCCACAGAATGCAACATGTTTCTGTTTGCCACTTTCCTTCTTGTATTCCTTATGTAACATATTGTTTTATTGTTTAACCTGCACCTTTATTAAGTCCACTGTGTAATTGCTTGTATACTATGTTAATCTGATGAGGAGCCTTTGCAAAAGAATCTATGACTCAAAGGGTGTAATTCCGATTTCTCAATAAATAAATAAATAGGGACAACATTGGTGGACTGCTTCACAGATGCGGAGGTGACTGTGACATAGGTCCAACATGTTGTTCGTTCGCAAGGAATACGGAGTCCTTTTTCTCATACCAAGAGGTCTGTGGGGCTCTGCCCACTGCAGCCTTAAGAAGCCATTTAAAGTTAGCAAATGAGCAAGGGTTGAGCAGCTAATTTTGTTTTTGTTTGATGCTTGCGAGATATATGACTCTCTTATTAGCTACTGTAGCTCCCCACTAATTAGCTACACATTAGTTGGGGATTTCACCTTAATTAAAGGAAGCCCGTTTAGACAGGGAACCTTATGTAAAGGAAGCCAATTCAGGCAGTTGCATTTTAAAATAGGGACCCAGCTGATGGGTAGTTTACCTTGACATCTAGTAGCTGGGCAACTTCATAGCAGGGCACTGGTGTGAGACCCCCACTCCTATTGGAGATAAAATGTGTAAGTGGCCAATTCAGGCAGAACTAATACTGTATTTGTAAGATTTTCTATGGAAGATGGAGGGTGAGCACTGAATTCTCTGTTTTTGCTGATGTACAGTATGCCATAATCAGTAGCATCCCTAATGAAAAAGCCATTTAACGTTTGTGAATGAGCAAGGGTTGCACAGCAAATTGTGTCTTTTTTAAAGGTTTTTCCTTGTTTAGATCCTAGTTTGAGTCCTTATTACAGAAGGCAAAGGGGGCTAACCTGACTGTTAAGTTGCTGACAGGTTTTGACCCCATCAGGAAGCCCTCCTTCTAAGATGGAAATACATAAGTGTCCTGGTTGCCCCTCCTGGCACTGGACAGAGGCAACCTCAGGTCCAGGCATTACTCTCACAACCATGCTGAGGTTAACAGATGTGGCAAGGTCCTACTGCCTTCAAAATTCTTCAGTTTATGGAGTCATTAGAGGTTTTTATAGTCATACATGGGAAGGGTCATATGCTGTACAGTTGTAGCAATTGAGACGGTCAGATATGTTGTGACATTTCTGTGATATCTCTAGATAAATTCCCTGCCTGCCTGCAGTATGACTATAGGGCCACCAGAAAAAAATCTCTTTAGAAGTACTGCAAAAAATCTAGAAATATCTGACTACGTCTGTTGTTGCAGCTGTACTTTATGTTTTCCTCTGGAATATAGATGGAAGAGTTCTGAATAGAGTCTGTCATCTGTTTGGACCACTGCACTGTGGAGTTTAGTATCATGGCCCAAAAAACTACTTCTGAATAGTGAGATGATCCTGAACTGTTCTAGATGGGATCTGGATCCACATCATAGGTTTCTGGATCTGTTGGACACCTCATGTTTCGTTGACCCCTCCGCAAGGGGAGCATCCACTGGAGTTGAGGCATATAATAAAGCTTTGGTAACAATGTGAACTCACTGACACCAGTTCCTATCTCCTAGTCACTTCCTGCCAAAGTGCCCCGTGGTGTAAACATGAGCTTTAGTAGTTGAAAGTACTGGGTTAGCAACTTAGCAATTAGAGTGCAGGTAGAGGAAGTTGTAAGTGGTGGCCAACAGGCTTGTTCTAATAACCCATAGTTAGTCTTACCAAGAACACAAAGGACAAAATATCTCTCTAGAATTATTGCTTTAAAAATAGTAGGCTTACCACCCTTTTCCAAACTGTAGATGGTCTTTCTTAAACTTGTTTATTGGTTAATTCCATTGTAAATGCATAACATTACAAAATCATTCAGCTTCTTCAAAGTTAACAGTATCTAAAGTTTAAATCATCTTATTAAAATATCAGTCCTTTTAATGAGGAATCATTAAGGTAAAAATATAAAAAACACTATAAAAAAAGGTTATAGCTCATTAAATAGGGAGAATAAAATTTCTAGACAACAAATTGCTGTTATGCCCAGGTGGATAAAAAGAAACAGACAAAAGTAAAAACAGTTAATGGTACATAGAAGGGAGGGGAAAGGGAAGGAAGGAGGGGAGAAAAGAGGGAGGGGAAGGGGAGGAGTGGAGGGGTAAGGGAGGAGGGAAGTAGAAAAGGGGGAACAGGGTGGGGAGGCTGGGTAGGAAGGAAGGGGGGTAAGGGAGATATTAGATTCTTCATTCAGTTAACTCATTGCAAATTAAGTAATTACAATATATTGGGCCCGATTCTCAAATGCTGCACCAAAACGCAAGGTGCGTTCACCAGGCAGCAGGACTCAAGCAGCACGCTGCACCAAGATGCAAGCAAGACGGGATTCACAAATGCACCATGCGTGAATGGAAAGACCCACTGCGTCAAGCACCCCATTCTCCAGCACAGCGCCAGATGGCTGCTAGTGCCATGATGCATGGTGCGTTGCGACAGGGGTAAGACATGCAGGATGCAGGAGTGCAATTCACAAAGGTGCACCAAACAGCAGATGTCAAACACCTCCTACACCACACAGAGCTGATCTAAGGGGACTTAGAAAAAGGAAGGGAAGAGGCAGGGTTGTGTTACAGGACTGAGACACAGGACTGCAGCAGGACAGAGACAGACAAGTTCCAGGAGGATATTTGCACCACAGGCCCTACTGGGCATACAGCTGGCCATGTAACACTATAGGTGACGGGCCCACCAGGATGCACAACAGGGTGGCGCTGTACAGCAGGTGCACAGACAGCAGCAACTCAGACACCGGAGGCATGCCATGTGTGTGTACCATCCACACATCGCCCACATGGACCTGACCGAGGAGCAGTGCATCACACGGCATCAGCTTGGCAAGGCAGCCATAGCACAGCTATGCCAGGAACTTGATGCTGACCTGAGAAGCAGGACCTGGAGAGGCCATGCCATACCAGTAGGGGTGAAGGTATGTGCAGCCCTACGGGTAATGGCCACTGGTGGATTTCAGACACTGAGCGGCGACACTGTGGGCATCTCACAGCCCTCCGTATCATGGTGCCTGAGGGCAGTCATGGATGCCCTCATACACAGGTTGCACCAATACATCCACCTATGCACAGACACCCAAGAGCAACTGGCAATCAAGCAGGAATTCTACAGCACAACAGGATTCCCATGTGTGCTTGGTGCAGTAGACTGCACACACATCGCCATAAGGGCACCACTGGATGAACCAGAGACCTATGTCAACCGGAAGGGATTCCATTCCATGAATGTACAGGTCATCTGCAACAGCAGGTGCAAGATCCTTGATGTCGCGGCACAGTATCCTGGGTCCACACATGATGCGTACATCTACAGGAACTGTGGAGTGCGTGAGACCTTCCAGAGCAGGACACTCACAGATGGCTGGCTGATTGGTAAGGCACACACAGACACACGCAGCATGGGTGGGCATGGGACGCATGTGGGCACAACACTAACCTACACCCCCCTCCCCACAGGTGACAGCGGATACCCACAACAGCCCTGGCTGATGACACTGGTGAGGCATCCACAGAGTGCAGCAGAACAATGGTGCAATGATGCCCACACAGCAACATGCAGTGCAACAGAGTGCACATTTGGCATCCTCAAGATGGGGTTCTGGTACCTTGACAGATCACGGGGTGCACTGCAGTACACATCAGTAAAGGCATGCAAACTGTTCATAACATGTTGTGTGCTGCATAACATAGCACTTGAACATGGCACACCACTGGCAGAGGATGAGAAGGCACCCAGTGAAGATGGTGACACTGCGGGGGGAGGAGAAGGAGGCAGCGGGACCTGCCTATGACTGGCGACATCAAGGCCAGACACAACACACACTAGCTGGACAATGAATGTGAGCACAGCTCACTGAGTCACACTTTGGATGAGCACACAACCGCATGCACAGTGTGCAAGGACACAGGTATGCCAACACCACCACGCTGTGTTCTGGCTATGGACCACAGCTCCGAGGCCATGGGATGATCACATGCATGCAGCAATGGCACACACAACAGGCACACTGGGCAGCAGTGCCATGGCATTGCGGGGAACAACAAAGCAGTGCCAGGAACCCAGGGACCACCATGGAGCGCACACACTGCAGGTGGACCGGAACAGCTGTGGCAATATGGAAGTGTCACCGCCTGGGCCACCACACAGGCAGTGGCAGCACAATTGACACAGATGTGCCCATTGCCTGTGTGCCAACCCAGATGGTGCAATGCACAGTGACACTGACAGCAGCAGCATGAGCAGCCGGGTATCCATTGCTAGCAGGGGTGACATGTGGATGAGCAGTGTAATGTAGGGATGGTGGGATGTCAGGGGGTCCCATGCATAGTAGCAACAGCGCTAGACAGCACAGATTGCATGGGATGGGAACAGCACTACAGTCATGTATCCCACAACACACTGGTGCTGGTGCCAACATGCAATGTTATTGCAAGGTGGGCATCAAAGATAGGCACAATGGGGATATGTAGGACTGTGTGGGTGGGAGGCTGCAAACACCATGCAGCACAGCCACAGGTGTTCACAAGGGTGGCTGCAGGACATGATTGTGTTGTGGCACACCCATGGAGCATGGCATGAGGACTGGTAGTGTCACTGGAGGCATGCCCCCCTCAAGCACAGTTGTGGTACCCTGCACAAAAGACAGGGGGGGATGACAACCCATGCATCGCAGGTTGTGCTGCATATCAACAGTGGGAAGACGCATGTCATGCAGGGCGGCAGCCACAGCAACGTTACTTGCGTACAGAGTTATCCCATATGCAATGCACATTGCATTGCGTGCTGTGTGCTGATGCATGCTGCATCACGTGTGCATCACAGCATGTGACTGATGGGGGGTAAAGCAGGGAACATGTGGAGCTGAGCCACCAGCACATGCAGGGCTTCAGTAGCACATGCTAGGCCACATAGGACAGTGTAGCACAGGACACTGCTCCAAATACACTGCAGAGGGAGGTAAGGGACTAAAGCATTCACAAGGGCAAACAGCAGGTGGCAGTCCAAGTTGCAATGGCATGCTGGAGCAGGGCACCTAACTTTAGTGATGCTGAGACAGTGCTTCTCATCAGCCTGGCTGAGCAGTGGAGCAAGGTGCTGTTGCCACAGGGAGCCGAGCAGTCCAGCCCAGCAGACAGGAAGAGGGTGTGGTCCACCATAGGCAGCAGGCTCCAGGCGGTGTCTGGAATCAGGAGGACCATACAGCAGGTCAGACAACAATGGAATGACCTGGCCTGGATGGAGGGATGGCTCCTTGCCCATCTGAGGAGGATGGCACAAGAGGCAGATGTCCAGATGCGTGGAGGACAGCCACGCCAGTCAGGTATGTGTAACCAGTAACATGAATGACACACAGCACGCTACAGTGACCATGACTGCACAGACGGGTACTGATGATGTCACATACCAGTATGTCTCCACAGGAGAGGGCAGTGACACCAAAGGCCAGGGCAGGCCCAGGGAACCTGGAATGGATGGAAACGGCAGAGGACCCCACAGAGAGCAACATCGCCAAGGTAGGTGTACAGCAGTCATGACATGTATGCAGCTGTGTAGGCTACTGTGTGGGGACTAGCAGGCAGGCGGGATGCACACACACACACACACACACACACACACACGCACGCTGGCAGGGACAGCACAGGTGGCCGTGGCTGGTGGTTGCTGGTAGGGCACGTGCACCATGGACACATGTGTGGGTGAGTGACCCACACATTGTCGGTGCATGTCACAGCCCATGCAACACGTGACATGGCATGATGATGGCCTGCCGGGCTTGCGTTGGTGGTCTGGGCAACATGCAGTGAGGCAGTGCATGGAGTGGCATGGGCACGTGGTGCACTCACTCACAGGCTGTCACATTGTTTTCCAGGTGTTGATGGTGGTGCAAGGAGTGGGCAGCAGGGCCAGGATGCATGGTGGCATTCCCTGGAGTGGGCAATGTGAAGTCTGAAGCGGAGTGACACACGGGCGTACACAGCCAGGACCCGGGCAGGCAACAGGTGGCACCACAGCAGGTTGTGGAGGACACAACAGATGAGGAGGATGTGGAGGAGGTGGAGGAGAATGTCCTGGGTGACTGACAGACCATCATCAGCATGCAGGGCCAGGCGACAGTGTTATGGAACTGCCTGCAGCAGGTGACATGGGCAACATGGCAACAGGCGCGGACACCCATGGTACAGCTGGATGGGTGGGTACTGACCAGACTGCGGATGGTGATGTCCCCATGCATGACAGGGGTGATGCAACCCCCGAACATGGTCCAGGGCAGCTCGTGATTGAAAGGGACATGTCGCCAGACAGGGATGCAAGGAACGATGATGACATGCAGCCCCAGCTGCACACCTTCCGTGACTTTGCTCAGGGACTCAGCCTGTGCATCAGGCCCATGGCAAGGCTACTGACCAACCTAAATGATGCAGTGCATGATCTGCTGGACTACCTGGACCAGATTGGTGGACATTGATTGGTGGGCATGTGAGTGCAACATTGTCCTGACCTCACTCATGCAATTGCGGACATGCTATGGATAAGGCTCATAGGTAGAATGGACACAGGTTATTGGGACTTCAGGGCTTTAGTAACTGAGCATGCAATGCAGTTAATTGCATCACTGTCATAACACTATTGCTGTGTGTGGAGCTGTGCTCATTGCATTGTCTACCTCTTGGATTAGCTTAACTGTTGATGTTGTATTTTACTTTTGTGTTCCTAATACATTGTTGTTCCATGTGCAAGCTGTGTCTGTGTGTCATTCTGTGCTGTGCATGCTCATCACCTGCCCATGCTGTGTACTGGTTGGTGCCAGCCAATGTATGGGTACCAGCCCACAGGGGCCTACGCAGGGCACCATGTGGACAATAGGGACCGCTGTCCAACAACATGTGGAATGCACTGCATTGTGCCACAGGTATTGTTAATGCGATATGCTGGGCACAATGTCGGGACACTGTATCCCTGTGGGCCTGTGCCACCCAGTGTTGGGGTCCTCTTAGTTCCACAGTGGCATGCCACAGTTGTTAAGCCAAACCACCAGTCAACAAGGTGGGACCCCATGATTTGGGCCTGCATGTGTTGTGCATGTGTCGGTACCAGACATGTGGGGCTAGGCGGTGTGTCACGGTATGTGGCATACCACAGGGCCTGCCCAGTGGACTGCAGTGCACAGCTCTGTATGGCTGCTGTGGTGGCATACCCCACAGTGGGTACTGTGTGTGAGTGTTGGTGCTGGGTGGTATGTGGAGCCCCTTGTGTGGTGGAGAGACAACAGTCCTGCAGAGGCCATGCGCCAGGGTGAGGGGGCATGCATGGCACCATGGACAGGTATGGTGCCAGGTATGGTGCCAGATGTGCCAGGGGCCATGCCTGTGCTGGTGCACTATGCCATGGTGTGTGCACCACTGCTCCCTCTGGTCGCCTGGGGGGGCTTGTCTGGTTGGTGGTGCATGGGTGTGGGTGTGCAGTGTGAGCAGTCTTTGGCATGCCATGGTGAACACACCGGGGTGCATGCAACTGATCCCAGGGCTGGCATTGGAGGCTGTGCAGGTGTCCAGTATGTACCATCTCGAATGGCAGTGTGCATATCGCTGGCATGTGGGGAGGTGCCACTGTATAGGAATGCAGGCTTGTGTGCGTGTCCCATGCTGCAGTGACATGGGAGGGTGTGCCATGGCCATGGGCACTGTACAGGGGATATGGGATACATGTGCATGCAGCACAGGTATGCATAGCACATGCACATCCATGTGTGGTGTGTGTGTTGTGTTGGGGTCCCTGCCCATGGTTTTTTGTGAGCACAGAACCATTGTATTGTGGTGGCCAGCAACGTTGAGCGGCTCCCCCCTCCGATGTGCATGCCTGGCATGATGCGTGCATCCTACCAGTGTGTGTGTGCTGGCTTCCCTTTCCAGCCTATGGTAGCTCACTCTGTGCAGTGCATGGTGACTGTACCACCGTGGTGCTGCTCTGTGTAGCAGCTTGCAGTGTGGCACACCCTTTCTGCATCTCCACCACAGGCAGCACTGTGTGTACCCTGTGCCTCTGTGAATGACGTTGTGTCACCAGGGGTATCTGTTGTGCTGCAGCGGTCCCTGACATACTGCAGCAGTTGTACCCCCTTCCTTCAGTCCTGCTGCCAGCTGCTGCTATCTGTGCAACAGGTTCTGCTGCTGGTGCTCCTTGCCCGGCCATCTGCCCTTCACAGGCCATTCTAACTGCCTCAGGGTGGGCCCTCTTGCGGCCTTGGGATCGGGCTGTCATGTGCTGTCCCAGCCTCTGTGCTGCACTGGGTGTTGGCATGGCTATGATGTTGTCCATAACTGTACTGTTCTGTGTCTGTCTGGACTGCTCCACATCACTGAAAGGTGGGTTGATGTCCATCTCCCTGTGCCCATCATGTGCCAGTACCCCTATGTGCCTGTGCACACCCTCAGCAGTGTTACTGGGTGTGTCACTGCAGATGCCTTCTGCATCCTGTGTGGCTGTGGCTCCCTGCAGTGTGTGCCCCACTGCACCATGGCCATCTTCCACCACCAGCATCACTGCATGGCTCCAACCCCCCCCCTCGATGTCTGTTGGGCCCACTTGTCTGTCTTCAAAGGCAATTGCATCCAGCTGCTGTTCCCCATTGTCTGTATGTTTGCCTGCTTGTTGCCCACAGCCCTGTCCCTGGGCATGGCTGTGCATGTCACGTGCTGTGTCAGCACTGTGTCTAGCTATTGTCCCATAGGCTTCAATGGCTGCTCCATGCCCTGTGCGCCCTCATGGCTCTGTCCCACATCCTGTATGCTGGCTGTGTTCCCCATGCTGTGGTGGTCGTCTACTGCCCCTCTGTTGTGCTGCCACACATTGCAGTCCGGACATACCTGTGGGACTGGTGCCACACTGGCTGCTTGTTGTTGCATGCATCTTGCAATCTCCTGCAGTGCTATTGTCATTGACATTGTTGCCTCTGTCTGGGTGATATGCAGCAACATGCTGTGTTCCATGATCATGGTTGGCTGTTCTATGGCATCCGTTTGGCATATGACACACAGCCGTATGTCCTGGAGTAGCCTTGTTGTCTGTGTTGTTTGGCATGCCCCTTCCTGGATCCCATGTATGACAGCTGCATGGATATCTGCTACTGTCAGCTGCAGCTGTTCCATGTGTGCAACTGTGGCAGTGGTGTGTTCCCGTATGCTGTCTTGTATCCCTGTCAGTTCACACTGTGCTGCCTCCTAGGTGAGCAGGATGTCCTGGCAGTATCGTGACAGGTCTTCCCCAAGGTCATCCTCCAGTGGCAGTGGTGTTGCACCATGTTCGCCTGTCCCACCTGCACCTCCATGGTCTGGTGTGGCAGTGCTGTGTGATTGGCTGTCACGGCCTACAGCGGTGAGTGCACTGTTCACCTGTCCCACCACAGGGCCATCCCCTCTGTCTCCCTGCTGCTGAGTGTCCACTGTGGTCTGGTGCTGGTCTGCAGTTCTGGCCACAGGTGTGCTGTGCCCCATGGTGCTGCTGCTGTTGGACAGCACTGCATTGCTGTCGGTGTCACTTCCCTGTTGGTCATCTGCCTCATTATCTGTCACCCTCTTGTGGGCCTGACTCACTGTGCTGTCACTGGTGGATGTCTGCTGTTGTTCCTCATCACTGCTGCTGTGTCTGCTGTGCTCAGAGACTTCACTGTCACTGTGGGTCACAGCATGGCATTGTGGTGGTGTTGTCTGCCTGGCTGTGGCATGTTGTCTGGTCGCTGTGGTCCAGGCACCTGCTGGGTGTACAGACAGATGTGCACAGTGCATTACCTCAGGTGCCCATGTGCCGGTATGTGTCCAGTGCCATGGTGCATGCCCAGCCTGTGGCACTCAGTGGAGGGATCACCTCCTGCATTCCATGCTTGGTGGCCCAGGCCACACTGTGCCCCTCTGTGTCCATTGTGGGTCCCTGGTGCCCATGTGGTGCATCGGCCTCTACTGGTCTTGCCACATCGGCTGTCTGCATGGTGGTGCCACCCGCAGTATGCATGCCCAGTGCTTACCTTGTTCATGTTGTTGCCAATACAGGTCTAGCTCAGTGTCACCCTGTATGCTGCATGTGCTGATTTGTGCCACTACACGTTCCTCATGTTTGCTGAGGGGCCATGGTTATGAGGGTCTTCCTCCCATTGCCGTTGTGCAGTGCCTGTTGTGGGCTGCCTTCCCCTTGGCAATACACGTGATGTCACAATGCCGCTTCTGTAGCTCCCTCGCACTGCACCTGCTGGGTGCCACTGCATTCGCCAGTCTGGCTACCTCATCACATGCCTCCTGCTGCTGTGTCCATACCTTCTGGTCCCCTCCCCAGGACAATAGCAGGTCTGCCTGTTGAATGTCACACACCGGTCAGGGCCTTGCACCATTGACCATCATGTTCATGTGTTCCTTCACCCTCTGTCACACCTACCTGGGCATCTCTTGCATCCAGGAGAATGTCTGTCTCCAGGTCCGTGAAGTTCTTCTTCCTGGAGTGCCCAGTCTTCTTCCTCCATGTCCCTAGGGTTGGCTGCCCCATCTCTTCTTGCTGTGTCCTCCGTGGTTCAGCTATTCCTCTTCCCCTTGCTTTTAGATGCTGCCTGCACCTTGCGTTTAGCCTACACTATTTATTTGACACACTGTGCATTCTAACACCATGTGTACTGCATCTGGTGCATGGTGTGTTCCTTACAGAATAGGGTGCATTGTCGATGATGCAGTTGGCTTTGGTGCATGGTGCATCCAACGCACCTTGCGCCACTCTAAGGTTATCTTTGAGAATCGGGCCCTTTATCTTTATACATATCCCATCTATTCCATCTGTTAGAAAACTGTTCTTTTTGGTGGTTGACTGAGAAAGTGATTCTTTCCATATTATAAAGTTGTGTGATAATGGCCACCCAATCCTGGATGGATGGGGCATTCTGTTGGAGCCATTTCTTAGTGATAGCTTTCAGAGCTGCTATTGTAAGGATCGCCCAAAGGTAATGTCCTTCTTTACCTGCAATTTCAACTGGGTATAGACCTAGTATTAAGTGCTCTGGGCCCACCATGGAGCTCAGCCCAAATAACTCCATGAGGTGAATAATAATGTGGTTCCAGTGCCCACAGATGCCTGCACAGTGTCAGAACATGTATGCCTGATCCACTTGCACTGATGCACATTGCCTCCAACAGGCCCTCTTGAGTGTGCCTCCCTTCAAAAGTTTATAGTGGGTATAGAAATATCGTATCCTGACCCTCCAGGCATATTCCTGCCAGGCTGGGGAGGAGGTGGTCTTCCATGTGTTTCTAAAAATCTTTATCCTGTCCCTGGACCTCAAAGTGAGCCCAAGCTCATCTTCCCACTTCTGCTGTATATTGTGAGCTCTATCAGCTATCAAATTCCAATACAAAATAGTAATTGCCCCTTCACCATGTGTACCCTTCCAATTGGTTTCAAATGCTTCAGGAAAGGGTCTTTCATCCTGCCAGTTCAAATTTTGATGAAATCTAGTATGTATGTGGTCCCTAATCTGATAAAAGTATATGCATTCTGAGGGACACCAATCCACCCAGGTTCGAAACACTTCAAAAGGTAGAATATCTGCACCTTTAAGGACCTGCCAGGGGCACAGAATCCCTTTACCATCTATTTCCTATATCAGCCCAACTGGGTGACTGGCTTAAAGCTATCATCATAGCGCCACCACCTATATTTCCACATGGTTTTGGCAGTAAAAGCTCATCTGGTGCCCTGACTCCACCCCCCGTAGAGTAGTTTGCACCGTAAATTGGTGATACTCCTTTAGGTTTATTTGTGAGGGAGGATTAAATAAAACTGCTGAAAGGGGTATCCTAGTTTTGGCACTGGTTTCCATTTGTTTCTAGTGGGGATTATAAATTGGATGCGTCCAGAGGAGGGCCATCTTCATTTAGGCTGTCAACCAGTAGTCCAGCAAGCTGGGGCAGGCCCTACCTCTCTCTCTCTTGTCGGCCTAGAAAAAAGGTTTTCCTGGAAACTCTGGGGCATGAGTGGGCCCACAAAAAGGCTGTTATCTTTTTCTGCCAGACCATAATGTCTCATAATGGAATTGGACAGGGGACAGCCTGGAATAAATATAGAAGTCTTGGGAGTACATTTGTCTTCAGAGTCAGTAATCTGGAATAGAAGGGGAAGGGCAAGAGGTGCCACCTGTCTAGGTCTGCCCATATTATTTTAAGGAGAGGGATATAGCTATCTTCATAAAGACTGTGTGGCGATGTGCCCAGATAGACTCCTAAATACTTAATTTTTGTGCAGTCCCAATGCATTGGATGCTTTTCTTTTAAGTGGCCCGGGGCTTGAGAAGTTAACATCAGTACCTCCATCTTAGACCTGTTTAATCTGTATCCTGAAAGCTGCAAATAAATTTCTATTTGGTCAAAAACTGCAGGCAGAGACATCTCAGGACTTGCCAGGTACAATAACACATTGTCTGCATAAAGTGCTATTTTATGACAGGTGGTGCCCCAAGTCCCCCCTCTATCTCTGTATTTAATCTAATACTCTGAGATAAGGGCTCAATGTATAAAGCAAAGAGAAGAGGGGACAAGGGGCACCCCTGTCTAGTCCCCCTATTGACCTCAAAGAATGAGAGACAAAGCCATTGGTCCTAATATAGGCTACAGGGCGGTATATAATTTGGCTATAATGTGGCAAAATTGGGGGATCCGGTCGCCAGAGCCCTGAAAAAAAAAAAACAAGCAACTTGGTCAAAAGCCTTTTCGGCATCCAGACTCATGATGTAAGCTGGCTGCGATGAGCTATGTAGGTGTTCTATAATGTTGACTGACCTCCTGATATTATCTATTGTTTGTCTCCCTGGGACAAAGCCCCGCCTGGTCAACATGAATGAGCCCTGGGAGGACTTGTTCCACTCTCTTGGCCAAAATACTCACCATAATCTTATAGTCTGTATTCAAGATATAGATGGGATGATAGGAGGAGCAATTGGTGGAGTCCCTGGCTGGCTTCGGAATAACTGAAATAATTGCCTGTGTCCAGGAAGGGGGGAATCTTACCTTTCTCAGAGCAAACAGAATTGTACACCTAGCTCAGCAGAGGGATCACCTCCTCCCTAAATTGTTTGAAAAATTCACCTGGTAGGCCATCCGACCCTGGGCATTTACCTGATTTCAAGTTTTGAATCACTGTTAAAATCTCCCTTTAGAGTTTAGAGTTAGGGTATCCCTCTGTGACTGTGTCAAGTGTGGGAGCTGTAGGGGTTGTAAAAATTCTTGGATCTCCTGTTCAGTGGGATTAGGTCCTCCACTCTATAGCTTCTCATAATACACCCTGAATGCTTCCACTACAGCTTCAGTGGTATGTTGCATGGAATGCTTAACAGGGTCCTTGACTTTAGTTATAGTGGCTCTAGCCCTGTGCTGTCGTAGACCGCTGGTAAGTAATTTTAGTGCCCTTGGACCTCCTTCATAAAAGCACTGGCACAGAAACATTAATTTCTGTCCTACTTTGTAATCTAGAATTTTTAAGAATTCTTCCTTCTGCCTTACCAGACCCCTTACCTTATCTGGTTTTTGCTGTTGTACTATCTCTAAATCTTTTATTTGAGCCTGAAGGTCCCTACTTCTCTGTTCCTTTTGTTTCTTGTACCTGGCCGAATGTTCAATAAATCTCCCCCTTACCATAGCCTTTACTGTGTCCCAGAGAATGCTTGGAGATATATCTGGGTGTCTGTTGAGCTGCACAACCTGCTCAACAGTTTGTTTAATAATTTCTTGTGTTTCTTCTTTCTGCATAAGAGAAATGTTTAACCTTCAAAAGGTAGAATGTTTGGGGGGCCCATGGAAACCTCCAACAGCACTGGAGAGTGACCTGATAAAGTATTACCCTTATCTCTGAAGACCTACACACTCCCACCGACTAGTTAGGTACCAAGAAATAATCTAGTCTGGAAAAGGTTTGGTGTGGGTGCAAGAAAGAATTGTACTGTCTAGCATGTTTGTGGTGCTGGCACCAAATGTCCACTTGGCCTAACACTCCCAGAAGTTTTGAGACTTTACTAGCCACTCCATTCTCTTGCCTGGTTATTGTTGCAGAGGAGTCAAGGCTGGGATTAAGTTTCAAGTTTAAGACTCCACCAATGACCAGATGTCCCTCAGCCAAATTCATAATTTTTAGAAAAAACTCCTGAAAAAAAGAGTAGTCAGAGCCTGGTGAAGCATATAAAGAAATCAGAGTGATCAGGGAGCCACGGTAATATCCCTTAACTCCCACAAACTGACCCTCTTTGTCTGCTAGGGAGTCTTTGAATTCAAAATGTGTCTTGTTGGGAATTAAAATTGCTGTACCCCATCTGCGGCCCTTCCTGTAGGAGGAGGAAATAACCTTCTGAAATCCAAACTTAGTTAATTTATCATGCTCAACTCTACTCATATGTGTTTCCTGTAACATCATAAATGCTGCTCCTGTTTTCTTAAGATAGGTTATAACACGACTTCTTTTGATGGGATGTGTTAAACCATTAATATTATGTGAGATTATCAAAGTGTTGGAATCAGCCATGAGGGCAAATCAGTAAGGAAACACTGGATAATATAAGGCTTTTGCTAGAATTTACACTCAATTTCAGAATTTCCTGTAATCAAAACAGAAATATTCTCTCCCAGAATATACAAACAGGAACTGACCAAAACTGTGAACTATAAAGCTCTGTTAACAAAGAACACAAACATATTGGCTTCCAAAAGTGGAGATCTATTTATATTTAGATCTTTATGTTCACACTGTATCATCCTGAATTAGGGAGGATCAATGGACCTGGGAGATTGGTGAGAAAATCCCCTGCTGCTACTACTGCCAAGTACAGTAGCTCTCCCTCGGAGCCTCAGATGGATTATGAGAGTTCAGATGCTGAAGTCTCAGCAAGTGTGTGAAGTCACTTTAGGCTCAGGGCAGAAGAATAGAGAAAATACCCCCTGTATTGTTGTGGGTAATTCACAAGCCCTGGCGGCTATCACCAAGTGATTGTGGCTACTGGTGACACTCAAAGAAAAAGGAAAAAGAATAACCACCCTCCCCGAGCTCCCAATGTAAACTGTTAGTTAATACACATCTTGTAACTAGCAAGAACTTAAGGTCTACTCTTAGTACTAGTAGGCAAAAGCATAACCTCAATTTTAAATAGGCCTTAACATGCAGAACGTTGTTTCAAAGTCTTAAGAGACCAAGCAAGGTCTCTTAGAAGCAGTGAATATAATGAGAATTTTTCAAAACAATCCTGCAACTCATCACCTCTTCACCATGACCCTTATTTTCAGCCTGCTAACAACTGCAAGTGCAGTATTAAGAAATCGACTGTACCACATCTCTGGAACGTGGGACCAGTCCTACCCTTCAGTTGCTGGTCTGCAAGAGACATTAATCAAAAGCAAAGCCAAAAATCAGTACTTGCTCAGTCTTGTGTGTCCATATTGCTCACGCGCTTTCCTTCTTGCACTTTCTGTAAGGCTGCACAAATGGCACTGATGGGAGGTAGTGATGATGTAGGGAGGCCACGACCCCTCTTCCTTTTGCTCAGGGCATTGAGCCAATCCAATTGAGTCCTTGAAGCCCTCTGGGAATCTAAGTTCTGGAGTGTTTTTTCCCGGCCTTCCAATAGGCCCTTTTCAGTTAAGGCCTTGTTTGCCTCCTCAGGCGAATCATAGATTTTGACTCTTTCAGCCCAGAAAACTCGTAGGCAGGCAGGATAGGGAGTGTGGAAATGAATAGATTTAACTTGAAGAATTTTAAGCAGTTCCACATACCTCAACCGTTGCTTATGCACCTCGGGGGGATAATTATGGTCAAAGAAGAGTGAGACTGGAAAGGTACTTCACTTCCTTTTGCTGCCAGACTTTCATTAAGATCTCCTCTTTCACTCTAAAACTGTTGAATTTTATTATTATAGAGCGAGGTTTGGCTTCCGGGGGGGGGGCTTAGGGTGGAGTGCCCTATGTGCTGTTTCGATGCAGAGCCAGTAGCCATTCGGTAGCTGGAGGATATCTGTTAGAGGGTCTGATATGAACTCTTGTCATGCGACCAGTTTCAGACCCTTCCTGCAAACCATGTATTCTTATATTTTCCTTCCTGGAGAGCCCCTCTAAGTCCGTGCATTTCTGCTGCAGTACATCAGTGTGTTGCAAAAGAACTTGAAGAATTAGGCCCAATTTGGTTGTCTCATCTTCAGTAGCACTCGTTCTCTCCTTCACCTCGCCAACCCTCTTTTCTAGCCCCATGATATTTTCATTTAGTTGCCTAAATTCAGCCCGATTCTCCATTCTTATCTCTTTAAGATCCTGAAATAGCTTTTCAAATCTGGAGCAGGAGAGCTGATCATTCTCATCCTCTGTATCTGCAATGCTCATGAGGGAAGGGCTGTGACTGCTTTCTCTAGTCTGCAATTGCAATCCCAAGGCATCCAAACTCTTCGAGGCAGTTTTCTTCTCTGATCTTCCTTGCCAGTCTTTATTCTGGTGATTACTTGCCATTTTGAATGTTTTTTGTAGGTTTTGCTGGTTAAATTTTAAGTTAGCAGCTCTTGGGGGTTGGAGCTGTGTCTAGTGAGCTGCCACTGGATCCATGACATCACCAGAAGTTCCAAACTTTAGATAGTCTTATTCAGTCGGACTGTCTTTCAGTGGAGGAGAACTGTTTCTCAATAGCATTGGCTAAATCTGTTCAAGGTTTAAGGATGAGGATATCCAGAACTACTTTTCTTCCTTCTCTCAAAATGTGGGTAGCAGAAGGACAGGAAAGGTAGACATAAATATTTCATGTTGTGGAGTGAGTTGAATGTGCAGAATGTTGTCTGTATGTTGGTCAGTATATGCTCTGTTCAGACTCTGTCCCACTGTACACAGCTCATTAAGGATGATGTTGAAGCTCTAGCTTTAACTTTCACAGACAGCATGAATGCTTACTTGAGTGAGAGATTCCTCCGTTGTACCAACAATTCAAGATGTGTTATTTGAGTGAGATAGCCCAGTCCCTGTATGTAGGAAATTGGGTTTGTTCCCTTGACCTGAAGAATGCATATTTTCACATCCAAGTCAGATGAACCCATCAGAAATATGTGCAAATCAGATCAGGGGAGTACTTGTACAGTACAACTGCAGAGTTTGGATTTGGGTTCATCGCTGATACAAGGGTATTTATCAAATGTATTTCATTGGTGGCAGTCTACTTCCAAAGGCAGGGAGTTTTCATGTATTCATACCTGGATGATTAGATAGTCAAAGCTACTGCACACCAGGGAGTGTAATGATGTTGGAACCTCAGAATGGATAGATACTTCAGAAAGCTGTGGCCTATCCTGAATCTAGAGAAATCAAGGAATCTAGTGGAATTCATCAAAGGAGCACCACTGCAGTGTCTTCAGTGTCCTAAACTGGGTTTTGTTAGAAGGCAGGCTTGAGTATCCTCTCCTCTGCCTTGCCTACAAACTTGTGAAGGGCCCAGCCCCTCCCTCCCACCTCCATGATGTCCTGGTTCCCAAATCTCTAAGGAGAATGCTCATGTCCTCTGGTTGTACACTACTGGAAACACCTAGAGTGTGATCCAGTGCAGGGAGTAGATCCTTCACCAACTCAACATCTTCCGTATGGAACGCTCTCCCAGCAACCCTCCAGAACTGCTCCTCACTTGGAGGCTTTAAAAAAAGTGCTTAAAGTATATTTACTTGAATATAGTCAATGTTTCTGTAATCACTTACCTGTAGCTGCTGCTTCTCCTGTTCCAGTGCCCCTAGTATGTACCTAACAATGTGATGCCTCTGAACTGCACTGAACTATCTGTATTTTTGCATCACTGCTGTCAGTTCTGCTGTCTATCCTGCATTGGTTCATTTTAGTTTGGACTTGCTTTATAGCTATATATGTGCTTGTTGCTAATTGCCTGTACCCCTGTGAACCATTGTGCATATCTGTATTCTACTGTATTTAGCATTTTATTCTGTATGTTTCTGCAATGTATCTATATAATTAATTCCAGCTCACCCCTGAAAAAAGGATTTCTTGTTTCAGTGGGCCCACCTGGTTAAGAAAATTCAATACATAAATAAACAAATAAAAAAATAATTAAATAAATATATTCATTCTAACCCTGACTCAGAACATAGTGTTCATTGGGTGGGACTAGATTCAGTCCAGGTAAAGACCCTTCTTCCCTTAGATTGTACTTCAGACCTGACAGCCTTTGCAAGGTCCTTTCAGGTGGGGAGATGCACACATTCAGGGTGTCCTCACAATGTCTGTGCCTAAACACCCCAACTACCTTTTTACTGTACTTCCTTTGGTGTAGCTTGACATGAGGGCTGTTCAATGGTACCTCAGAAAAGTGTATCTCAGGAAATTTTCCACTGATCACAAGTTACCAGTGTTGTCACAGCTAGTGAACATACAGTCAGGGTGGCAGGTGGAGCAGAACCTCAGAGCAAGGTTGCTCTTTCATCTGCTTTCTTCTACCTACCCATAACCTGTCCACAGAAACTTTGATGACAGGATGGGGAATCCATCACAATCTGGAGGTAGTGCATGAGGAGTGGTTCAGGAAGAAATACTTCCTATATATTGATTTGTTGAAGCTAAGAAGCATTCACCTTACCCTCCAGGCATTAGGTTTTCTGGTGTCAGGTCAAACAGCTCAAGAGAACAAAGACATCACTACTTACTTGAAAAAGGAAGACGTGCCAGGTCATCCAGACTATGCAACAAGAAGAAGTGTGGTGCATGCAAAAAGAAAGTTGTAGTGCTAGTCTGTTTTGCATTCTGCACATTAAAGTACTCAGCATTCATAACTTTGCTGTGTTTTGGTACTTTCTTTTTTTGTGCATGACACTTCTTGTTGCAGCTTGTAATTTTGCCATGGTTGTTGCATTTGAAAGTCCTGTGCACCCTGGTTACATTATTTTTTGTCATCCAGACTACGTTAGGAAGCACTAAAACTGTGGAAACTAGCCTTTTCACTCATACTCAGCTACTAGAATTTCATGGGGTGGGTGAACTGAATCATCTGGTGGACTGACAGTCTCAGTTGCCTAGAGGCTGTCAATGGCCATTTATTCTCACACCTGCATTTAACAGTATGAATAAGCCGAATTTATGTGAATTCAGATGTTTGTTGCCACTACTTTATGTTGCTTGAATTGATGCTGCTCTGTCATACGTGGTGACAGACTACTGCTTTCCTGTTTGCACTTTGCATAATAAAAGGAGATAGAAGCTACAACTCTGTGTAACACTTTCTTTCAAATTTTATTGGACTTCACTGTGAAGGAGTGCATCTATCTGTGGGATATGATGGAACTTGTGAGGTTAGCCACCCCTTAGATGCACCCCCATGCTCTGTGTGCTCCTCCAGGCATAGCTGTTTGTTTCGACTGGTTCTCAGTTGCCTAGAGACTGACACATGAGTGATCTCTGAACAAGGAGATCCTGGGCAGCAGCTGTGAGGAGTGCAGATCAACACAGATAAATATGTTTACATAAGGGAAATGCAGAAATGTTGCCACCATTATGTGCAGGACCACCATAAAGAGGTACCATACTGATGGAAGCTCTCAACCTAAACTGGTAATGAATGTTCCTCTAAGGGTTTATTGCCTTCCTGTTTCTGCAGCGTGCCTTCCTCAAGGTTTGCTGACAGTAAGCCTTGATGACTCTCATAACTCCGGATTGGGCCATGCTGGTCTAGTACTTTGACCTCTTTCACCTGTCCGTCCTCACCCATCCTTCTTTCCTTCAGACAAGACCTTCTCATTGGGTCTGGGTGGGGGTATCCCATATAGACATTCAGTCTCTGCACCTAATGGCTTGGTTTCTGAAAAAAAAAAAAAAAGAATTTTGGAAATATAATCTCTCAAACAAGGGCCTTAAGGTTCTGGTAAATTTTAGGAACGTGGCTACAGGGAGGGCCTATGTCTTTGAATGGAAATGGTTTTTAATTTGGTGCAGTAAGCTTTCACTGTACCTCGTTTTTCTTATCAGTTTCCAGAGATCTGGACTACTTGTGTCTCAGGAGCAACCAGAGTTAAAAACATCCTCCCTGAAGATACACTTGGCAACATCAGCCTACTGATTCAGGGAAGGGATTATTAACTGGTCATAGCTCCCATTTTCAGGAGAGTTTTTAATGGGTTGAATCATTTATGTTTACCTCAGCATGATTCTCTCCTCCCATGGGACCTTAATTTGATTCTCTCAAAGTTGCTGGGGCCACCGTTTGAACCTTAGGAAACCTGTGTTTGAAAATTTGTATCTTACATGGTGGCATTTTTAGTGGCAGTGACAAGAGGAAACAAGGGATATCCCACTTCCTGCTCCCCTCCATTGACTATGGAAACATCATCTATTATCTGTGCAAACAAAAACACTCTTCTGCCCCAGATCATTTGTACAAGATGTGCAGATTCATTCCGTCCTGTGGATGGCCTACCCTTCATTGTCTGCTGTATGACTAGCTTAATTTGCCAAACTCAAAATTGCAACCTGGCACTCATTTATAAAACCACATTTTTGAACTGGAACCCTAACTGTGATATTTCTTTACTTTAATGCTATTTCTTGGTGTTTTAAATTTGGTTTATCTTGTTGTGACTTGACCTCTGCAGAATGAGAACCCCAGCTCTGATTCTTGTTTTACCATTAGTCCTTCAACTGCTTAAACTACTTCATTGGTTGCAGCATTTAAGTTGGTCCCTAACTTCTTTACTTATTTATTTCTTACACAACTATTTAGCTTCTGTTGTATTTTTAGTTGCCCATTTTGTTTAAATATTTACTTGCACCTTATTATGGGCAGCTGTTACTCCTGGTTATTTCCAGACTGAGGCTCCTAACCCCTGCCCTACCATAAGTCTTGTAATCATGTGCTTTCTTTTTTATTGTATTATTTAATTTGGTTTCACCTCATTATTCTCTACTTCTGCTGTCAAGTCTCAGCAGAGTGGGTACTAAGATTTTTTTTCGTTCCCACCATCGTGGTCTAACATTTCCACTGTTGGCCATTTACATAATCCTATTCTGAGGGGCATCAAATACTTTTGCCTCAGAGCCACTATTCAAAGTCCTAGGTGGTTATGTTGGACTAAAAAGGGTTTTGAATACCCTTTTTTTCTTAACATGTTACTGGTTTATTTTTTATTCCTGCTTATGGAAGGTGACTTAGAAACAAATCCTGGTCCCTCTCTTCAAGAACTAGTTTTTTTTCCGTTTTATTGTTTAAATACTTCTCCCTAATAGAGGCCTCCAGGTCACTTGGTCCTTTGCTTTCCGCCCTTCCATTCTCGCTTTATCTGAAACATGGCTAGATTCAACTATTCCTGAATCAGACGTTAACCTCCCAAATTACATAAAGGATAATGTATGGTCCTCTATCATTAACCGGTTTGTTAACCATCGAGAGGTTGCCAGGGTGACCATGCAAACCTCGAGAGCTCAAGATGTTTACATCACCATGGCAACCTCGAAAAGTTACACAAACCAGTTAATGATAGAGGGACCATACATTATATTTTATAGTGTATGGTCCCCATAAACTGGCAAAACAAATGACTATGGCCTACTTTTGGCACCACTGCGGATGTTCTGGGTCATTTTCTGGCCACTGCGCTGGTTTCAGGAAGGCCGTCGGTGCGCAAGATCAAAGGTACATGCATGCGCAGATGGGCTCTGTTTGTAATCCCATCACTATGACATACTCAGGAGAGGTTTATAACCATTTACGTCATAGCGATGGGATTATCAAGAAATAATTTTGCCACTTTTTAGCGGTAATAAGGGCATACCATACATTATATATTTTTTATATCTGACAGGAACAGACATGGAGGTGGTGCAGCTTTATTTGTTCATACTTTCATTATCTGTTCACTTATTAAATCCGACACCATGGGTGGTCTCTGATTAATTCTGTTTCTGTTTGTATAAAGCTATCTGGGAGGGACATTTTAGTTGGCAGCTGATACTGCCCCCTTCCCAGTTTAAAGCAGTTCAATTCCCCCAGCTGTATTCATTGATTTTCTCCCTGGGTTATTTTCAGCATTTAGTTTTAATGGGTGACTTCAATGCAAACTGGCCCTCCAGCAAGAGACTTAAAATGAAGGCTTTCCTTGCACACCCCACTCGGCTTGAACCAGTTAATTAAAGACCCCACATGATATGACTCAAACTGCAGGGTTTCTATTATTTTAGATTTGATTTTTGTTTCTCCTGAGCTTGCAATTAGCTCTACTGGTTGCCAGGGAAACCTATTTAGTGATTATGCTATCACGTTTTGCACAGTTAATCTTTCCACTCCCAAATTTATCCCCAGTACCATTAAATTTCATTACTTCAGTAATTTCAACTTGGAGACTATTCATTCTGGATTGCTCAAGATTAACTTGGGGGGAGTCTTCCTTTTCAAATGTAGATCATGCCTGAGATTATTTCTTTCAGCAGTTCAATTTGATCTGTAACCAACACACTTCCTTTTTTTGAAAAGAAGAGTTAAATCTAAACACGTTCCTTGGATTGCTCCTTTTATTCTTACTCAACTGAAGTCTCAGGATAAATTACATCAAAAGGTCAAGAAATTAGACACTCCAGAGGAATGGCAAACATTTTGAAAATTCTGAAATTATTGTGCTTCTGTCATCCAGAAATCTAAATCCTCTTTCTTCAAAACAAATATAGCTAATGTCAGAAATTTTGGTGCAAGGTTGACTCTGTTTGGAAGGTGCCTTCAGTGTCTTCCACCACAAATGTATCCTATGGTGGTTCCATGGCGTACTCCAAGGAAGTTATCTTTGCTATGTTTAACTCATTTTTTCTGAGGCTCCTGTTATGTTGTTGAGCAAAGCTGGCTTATCTTCCCACTGACTTATCTCACAGTCCTCTTTCAATGTTCCCACTTCCAAGACCTAAATTTTATTTTCAGTTTATTAAAACCGATGAAGTATTAAAATGACTATCCTCATTGAGAAAGGACACTTCCAAGGGAATCAACAACCTAGATAACTTTCTATTTAAATGTAGCACTGACACCTTGGATCATCTTTTAACCTTTGTTTTTAATTTATCTCTTAGCACTCAAACTTTTCCTTTAGTCTGGAAACATACATTTGTCACCCCCTTACACAAAGGTGGGGATAACACTTTGGTAGAGAATTACTGCACAATTACTTTGCTACTCATAATTTCTAAATTTACGGAAAAAAATCATTGTCTCAGATTACTCAATATCTGGCTAATTGTCAGGTTCTTTCTAATCTTCAGTAAGGTTTCAGGCCCACATTTTCAACCCAAACAGCATTAACTGATTTTTAAGACTATTTATTTATTGAATTTTGATGACCGGGAAGGCCCAGTGAGACTAGAAGTCATTTTACAGGGGCACCCCAGAGGAGAGGGAGAAATACAGATGGTAACCAACTGAACTTGAACCAGATTAAGCTGTTGGTGGTATTTTTAGTGAATGGGAGAAATTTGGCCAGGACACCGGGGAAATTCCCTTACTAACTAGTAGGGGGAGTTGCTGCCCATGCTAGGATGGCCACTGTGTCCCAAGAGTCGGAGTGTGAGAAGGTGTGCGAGGTAGGGGAGAGGGTCTCCTCCCCAACCCTGGCTAGTTTAGAGACCCAAAGCGACAGCATTGATTTTTCACAGAAAATATCTGGAAATGTGAAAGCTACCTGTATTTTGCAAGCCGGTCGGCTTCTAAATCATCCATGATGAGGGCTGCAATCAGTAAAGTGGAAGCTCTGTTGAGCAAAGTCCAGATTCAGAGAAAACTGCAGAAGTGGTAATAAAGGCACCGCAAGGTGCAATTACATGAAACGAAGCTGGTGTGAGTGCCGGAGGAATGGAAAGAGAGAAGGTGCCCAGATGCCTGGGTGAAAATGCGGTTACAGAGCCATTTTTTTAAAATCAGACTTGGAAACAAATATAGCAGGACAACAGCCTACGAAAGTGAGAGACAAGACTTGTAAAGCCTTGGGGATGGCATACAAAAGCACAAAAGGAAGAAATGTGCAATGAATGACAGAAAAGCAGGACCGGCAACTGGAGGAAGCTTTAAAAGATGCAGCTGGGTCCACGTGGAGAACAGCTGATTGCCAGACCCACAAGACCCCAAAATTCAGGAATATAATGGAATGACTATTACGGGTACTGGGAAAATGATTCAGACTATACAGGAGCCATCGCAGCATTCGGGTGACATGGACAGCGATAGTGCTATTGAACCAGAGGTAGTAGGCACAAAATCTATGGACCTTTACGCAGTGAGTAAAAGGAATTAAAATAAAAAGGGGGGGGGCAATTCTAGAGCCAGCACTAGTAAACAAATAATTGTGAATAAAGGCAAAAATGAAGCACAACTGACGTAGGAGGCACCTGCCTTGCAGGAAAAAAAATAGCAATTTATCTGTGGGTTTGGGAATAGACACATTACAAGACCCTGCCAAATAGAAAATGTTTAAACCATTATTAAGAATGGCTGACTTATTTAAGACAAGTACTAGAGAACCTGCATCAAGGAGAAATGCTGTTTGTTTAATGTACAAAGGAGGCCTGGAGAATCCTCCAGAAAGAGTGTATATTGGGAGGAAATTATTGAAGGATTCTGAAATTTTCTGCCTCGGAAGTGTTTGCTTTGATTCATACTGATGATTTCAACTATGATGTGAGCTTTAAAACTGTTGAAGCTCTGGACAGATTCTGGGTGAAGTACAACACTTTGAAGGATTCTCCATTGTGGGCCCCCTTTCTAGTGATTCCCATTACAAAGCCTGCAGTACAAAACATTACCATACTTTTCAAGAATGAGGGGGTTGACATAGCTGATATTTTATATTGGCCAAAAAAGCATTGTGAAGTCTTGGAACATCCTGCTGTAGTAATGGACTCTGAACAGTTCTGGACAGTGGGGTGGAGAGTCAAATGCAAACTGTTTATGGCTAACAGTGGAATTGTTTATCTACCCAGTTGTTTTTTCTTGGAGAAAGATAGAGTATCATTGTTTTACCCCAGGTAACCTAAATCTCGCCATAAATGTGGCTCTAGACTACACCTTAGCAATATGTGCAATACACCAAAATGTTCTCATCATTTGGAAATTGGTCATTTTTCCATGAATTGTAAAAACTTGTTTAGATGTATCCTATGCAAGGAAAGAGGCCACTCCTACATTAAATGTCCATCGATCTCCCATAATTCGGAGGAAGACCTTTCACATGAAGCATTAATAACTCAGGCCCAGAAAACAGGATGTGCCCAGGCATCTGAGAAAAGGATGCAGGACATCCTAAAAGAAAAAGAGAAAAGTGTAAGAGGGAAAGAAAATAATTGTGGAAGAACAAAAAAAAATAAAGTGAAGTCAGGCTCCTTGAGGAAGAGGATAAGGTGGGGGAAAAGCAAGTGGAGGAAAGAAGTTCAGAAATGCTAGAAATTCAGGAAGAAGTGGAAGTTTTAGAAGTGGACTCAGCCCCCCTGCCTAGGGATGTTAATCAGGAGGAAACCCCACAAAATATGATTATTGAAGAGGAAGAACGTGTTAGTGATATTGAAGGGGGTAAACAGGTTGTGTGTAGTGAAGAACACAACCCAGTAATGACTTCCATTCCTCCTCCCCAAACCACATATTGAGAAAGCTTTCAAAAAAGTGACATATGAAAAACAGATGAGGAAAAAAACTGGATTACCCTCAGAACAAGCGAGAAAGAAAGGAGAATTGAGAAAAGAAAAGGAAAATTACAGGCCAACAGATATGCAGCATTACCTATTGAAAAGCCTAAGGTGGTTACTGATGGAGAAGATTCTGGGTCTGATTCTTCCTCAGAGGCTTCTTCAAAAGGGATGGAGGAGGGGAACTCGGGGAATGGTCTACCAGATCAAAGCAATAATTTGATTGTGGGAGCTTCTTATCACATATGGGTTTATTTTGTTTCTTAACTTTAAATGTAAATAGTATAAAAAATGGGATACAAAGAGAAATAGCCTTACATGAATTAAGTCTACTTAAGACAGATATTATTTTGATTCAGGACACTAGAATCAAAACTTTTCAAGAAATTGCACAGTGCAATGCAAAATGGAAGCAGGGGGTAACCATTTGGTCTCAAGGTCAGATAGATGTGATGGGTTGGGAATTTTGTTTTCTAATCCGGACTTAAAAGTTTCCAGGCTTTTAGACCTAGACCCAAGCAGGGCCCTGATTCTGGATATTTCATATAGACAGAATAGGATTTGTTTGATTAACACTTATGCTCCTCAGTGGAAAGCTTTAAGGGTGGAACTTTTTCGGAAAATTAAGCCTTTTTTGTGTTCTGCATGAACAATAGTATTGGGGGGTGATTTTAATTGTTGTGTGCAGAAAGAAGATAGAGGTCTATGGACAAACAAAATGTTCTGTGACTCTAATGCATTAAAAGAAATTATTGTCACAACACAGTTAAAAGATACATATCAAACCTTCCACAAATCTGGTGGTTTTACACTTCATAAAGATTTACTAAGAACAAGAATAGATTATATTTTGGTATCAAAAACTTTAGAAGTCAAAAGGTCAGAAGTCCGGAACCTGGCCTTCTCAGATCATTCTGCTGTTTTTATAGATTGTCAGTGGGATAATGATCATACTTGTGGGAAATCTAAATGGAAATTAAATACTTCATTGTTGGAACAGGAGAGGATAGTTAATGAGTTCATGAGATTATGGGATGCCAGAATTTCAGTACGGTGTATGTATGATTCACTCAGAGAATGGCAGGTGGATTCAAAGAAAGATTTTCAAGCTTCTTTTCAAAAACAAATAGGGAAAAAGAATAGAGACAAATATATTACGTTTTTACAACTTAGGAAACAGCTACATAGATTGATTCCATTATCTGAAAACACTGGTCATGATTTTTGTTCCCAAATTCAACAGGTAAAAAAGGAAATGTTTAAATACCAATATGAAAGGGCCGAAACATTAAAACAAGAAAGAAGATTTGGTATGGTTAGTAGAAAACAAACTTTTGACCCCTTTAAGGATAGTCTACATAATTCTAAGAAAAAATGTTTTGGGAATTAGAAGATGAGAATGGTATTGTACGTAGAGATAAAGTCTCTATACTGAGTATAGTGAATACATATGTGGAGAATATGTTTAGTTTAATACCAGAAATACACAACAAGGAGGTATACATAAGGCAGTTGGAAAGAAAAACTCTCACAAAAGGTCAAGAATTGCAGTTAATAGCACTGATAACTGAGGAAGAGGTAAAAGGTGTGATACAGTTGTTAAAAAATAACTCTACTCCTGGTCCTGATGGGCTTCCAGATGAATTTTACGAAGTTTGTAGTAGCTCCTTTAGTCTAGAATTAGCCAGGTTGTTTAATGAGATGTTGCAAACCCAGGATATCCCTGGTTCTTTGGTAGAAGCAGATTTAATTATATTGTTTAAAAAAGGGGAAAGGACATGCTTGCAGAATTGGAGGCCTATCTGTATAATGAATACAGATATTAAAATTGTGAGCAAGATTTTGTCTAATAGACTAGCAAATTGTGCAGAAACTCTTATTTGTAAGGAGCAGGGGTGTGCAATTCCTCAGAGGTGTATACAGGGAAACTTAATACAGTTAAGGGAATTGTTTCACAGAGGTCAAATGGGGTGGAAACAGGGTTTGTATTAAGTTTACCCCCTGCAGTCAACCACAATAAGGTCTTTTTGTGGTTCTCTGCAGGGGGTGATGCTTCACTGGCTGATATGGATATATTTTTGTATGTGCAGATATATTTAATAAATTATTGACTTTCTGTACATTTGTATATTTGAGCCTATTCTCTTATTGGGGGTGAGTTTGCAAGACTTTTCTTCCTTTTTACTAATTTACTGTCTAGCCTCGTGCAACTCTGGCCAGTGGGTGACTTCTCTTTTTGTTTCCTGGATTCTTCTGGGTGTGCTTTCCACTGGTTGTCCCTTATTTATAAAACTGCAAATAATCAGACCCCCTACTTCTTTATCTGAAAGACTAACTGTTCCTGCCCACAAATACAGTCTCAGAGATATTCCTCTGTATGGTTTTTCCTTGCTCAAGTTTCATGTACAGGACAACCCTTGACTCGTCATGAAAGTGTTTTTTCCTTTGTCCTTTGCATTCATCTATACCTCTCAGTACCTACTCTTGAGATCCAGTGTGGAGAACCATGCAGAACCTGCTGTGGCATCCAATGAAGCATCAATGCGGGGCAATGGTAGGAGTCCATAAAGGTGATCTCATTAAGTTTCCTATAGTCCACCCAACACCTGGTACTACCATCCTTTTTCCTTTCCAACACAACTGGTAATGCCCATGGACAGGCAGAAGACCCTAGGATGCCTTCCTCTTGCATTTCCCAGATTGTCTTCTGGGCTTCTTCCCTTTTTGACACAGGCAACTAACGTGGGGCTTGCTTGATGTGCCTGTTGTCTCCTGTATCAGTCTTATTGCTGTCCCAGTCAGTGCAACACAAGTTTCTTGAAGACTTTGAGAACAGGTCCTGGTTCATCTCAAGAAACTTCTCAAATGGTCTTTCTGTTTCTCATTTAGTAATGCTGCACTGCACCCATAGAGTTCTTTCAGGAATTCTGTGGGTGGCTCCCCTCCCCCTTTTCCTTGGCCCTAGCTGCTGCTGATGCTCCCTCATCTGAGGCAATAACCTCTATTGGCTCATAGCACCCAACTACTGTGCCTTTGGGGACCACTTGCTCTTTGGACATCAAATTCAGAAGCTGAACAGGAATGCATTCTTGTGCCAAGTCAACCAATATCCTGGTCATTAAAAGGGTGGCTAAATTTGGCTCTCCAGTGGGGGCCTTGACCAGTCCCCACCTATCTCCTACAGCAAACTTATTAAACAAGCATTGAGCAGGGGATATGGCTTCTGTCCCTGCCGGCATCACCACCCTCTTAGTGACTACCAGTTTCTGATGAATTGGCTCCCTCTTTTCCATATTTTTGCACAAGAGCTCCTCACCCCAGCACTTAAAATTCCTTTTGCCAGATCCAGGACACAGTTATTAGCCTGGGGAAAGTCTAAGCCAGTGCTGCACTCATCGTCTATACCAGCCACCCAGAAATCATGGACAAATCCCAGGGTTCTAATCCTTAACCCAGTTATCTCAGACTGGGGCTAACTCACCAGTGACAGTTTTCACCTGGAGTGCTGAAGATTTGTCAGTGCCACACTTCCCCTTCCTGGCTGCCTTTAAAAGGTCTGGCCTTACAGCCATGATACTGGACCCGAAATCAAGGGTCACTTTACATTCTATGCCCTTACTTTCACAGTCAGTTGTCAAATTCCTTTCCCAGTTTTGAAGTTTTCCTGATTTTAGAGCCAGTTGTAAAGCCTTTTGCAGTGATCCAAGCATCACCCTTCAAGCTTGGTCAAAGTGCATTTCCCTGAACACTGGTTTGTTCCCCCAGAGCCACTTGTGACAGACCTTCCATGCTTTGCTTATATTTCCAACAGTGCTGTCTCTTATGTCCCTTTTTTCTACAGTACCAGCACTGGATGGGGGAGGTGGGTCTTTCCCCCTGGCCAGACTGCAGTTCTTTTTTTTTTTTTTAGATTATTCCCTGTGCTACGCAGCATTCTTTTTAGCCCTCCCAGCAAGTGCTCAACCCAATTTTTCCACTTGTCACCAGACTTGGACATGGTTGCTTACTCATCATGGTTGTACTTACCCAAGTCATCATGAGTTACATTTGCCACTGGTAGTTCCATGGCAGGACTAGGATACCCTTTCATCTGGTCTACTTTACTTGGACCCTCCACCTTCCTGAGGATTGGCTGCTGTCTCCACCTTTGCTGAGCTGCCTCCAGCTCCACTACATTTTCCAGGGCTCCTTGCAGTGTCTGAGGTTTATGTTGCTGGACCTGGATTTGCTGGTCTATGTCTTGCAGTGAGTCAATAAACTGGTCCATAACCATTTGATCCTGGAGCTCTGGGAGGGGGCATCTGCATATGCCAGCTGTGTGAGTCTCTGCAGGTCCTCTGCCACTTCCAAGAGATTTTCCTCTGTCATTTGTCTCCTCATTCTAAGCTGTGACCTGGCTAGTTCAGCTTGGTGACCTGCCCCATACCATATTTCCAGGGCCTGCATCAAGTCCTCATACCGCTGCCTTTTATCTGGGTGGAGATTCTGTAGTACGTTGAGTGCTGGCCCTGCTAAGTTGACTACTAGGAAGCCCCCCTTTTGTTTGTCCAGCCAGCTGTTCATTTTGCTTATGATATTAAACTGGGCAAGGTATGCTTTCCAGGGGCTCTTCCCACTGAAAACAGTGGGCCTCTGTACTGTGCGGGTTCCATTGCCTTTGTTCTTTGTGTGGATTCTCCCTACTGTGGCTGACACCGTGGCATTTCCAGTGGATGGAGTCATGGATTCTTCTGTCATTCTAGTATTTTCCAGAGCTCTTGAAGTTCCAGGAGGCTGATTCTTCTTTCCAGATCCTCCCAGAGCTCATCCAGGCCATCTATTGTCAGCCTGGCGCCAGTCAATTTTCTTGTTGAGGGTCTCCTGTACACACACTAGACCGTGGTCCACTTGTTCTTTGATGATTTTCAATTCCTGAAACACCTCTTTTCTCACACAGTCCAGGGCTACATCCATCTCAGCCACTCATTTGGTGAGTCCAGAGTTCTGTAGAATTCTTTAATCATCTTCTGTGTGTCTGCGCTAAGTGCCTTTACTACACCTTGCTGACTGGCCACCCACTCCAGCTGGGCTACCTTCAGTGCATTCTTCACCTCAGATTCCATCCTGGCTAGTCTTCCTTTCTTTCTTTCTTAGATTTTTATTGCAGAAAGCACATGCACATACAGTGAAGCCCGCTAGGATGAAGCACAGTGTCACAGTTTCCCTTCATGACAAAAGGGATTAACTCCCATTGAAACTGCATTGTTTCCTGCAGTAACTCTATTGCAGAATTCTGCAGAGTTCGGCTTCATCTTGGTGAGCTGTGTACATGTAACATAACATAGAGACAGAGTACTAGTACAATACAATAGAGGATTTTTTTGTCAATTTAGGTACTTTCTTTTATAACTTCTATAATTTTTTTGTATGTAATAACATCCATTAGAAAGAGATAGGAGCAGGTGCATCAAAATACAAGAAAACCTTACTTTTGACCATCAGCTTAACAGGAGATGATCACAAAGACACATTCCTGTATTCATGGATAAGGACTGAGAGTAGGGTGCCTCTGCCCCCCTCTGCACAGCAGCAGAACTCCATCAGAAGATTCTTGATGCATAGATCATGGAACTAAATCTGCATCCAGTGGAGCTACATACAGTACCCAGTGTTGCCATCTAATATTAAATTGGTCAAGTCTGTCATGTACCTCCACTGTTAATTGCTCTGAGTGATAAATATCTGAGACTATCTTTTGCCACTCTATCACAGTGGGGATCTTGGGGGTCATCCATCTTCTTCTTGTAGCCTTTTTTACAGCTAATAAATAGGGTAAAAGCATTGATTTAAATTAGTTCTTATGTCCCCTGGTGGGGACTGAGAGTAAGACCAATTCAGATGTAAGCTCTACAGGTTCCCCCCCCCTCAAATCTTCCAGCTTGGACAATTTACTGTAGCAGTCCAAAATGGGTTAGTGACTGGGCTTGACCAGAAAATATGACCTTGGTCCACAGGGAAGTACCCACATCCCCACTAACATACCCCATAATGTTGTTGCATATATTTTATTAAAATTGCTGGAATGCGAAAGTAATGATACCTGCATTTCCAGGCGTATTCTCTTCCAGTACTAGAGCAAGTGATTTTCATCACTGGGATAGAAAACCTCAGCCAAGAATCATATACTACAGATGTAGTTAGATCTTTGTTCCAACTATCCAGAATGGATTGAGTGGAATACGTTATATGGTCCTGTAAAGTTTAATAAACTTGTCTTATTAAATGCCCTATGGTTGGCCACGTTACGCTGCGCATCTATTATCATATTAAGTAAAGGAGAAGCTGGGTTAGGGAACTTAGTGTATTGTTTTTGCTAGTGTTAAATATATGTCCTAACCTGCAAAATACCGTGGGCTGGATATTCAAACTGCACCATTCTGTGGCGCAAGCCCTTGCGCTGCTCAAAAAAGTTATGCAGGGGTGTGGTCAGGGCGATATTCAACGGAGTTGCGCTATTGAGCAACTCCTTTGAATATCGCCCCCCGGGCCACAGCCATTGTGCATGGTGCAGTGGAACTTGCACCACCGCAAGTGGTCAGAGTGGAGCATTCAAGATGCGGTGGCGCAAGTTCCATTGTGCCATGTGCAAATTTCCAGTATTCAAAAGGTGACATGCAAATGGGGCGATAAGTTATGCAAGGTGCAGGGGGGTCATTTGCATCTACTTATGGCCCCATTTGCATGCCATTAGCATGCAGGTGCGCTAATCCCTGACAACTTGCGCCTGGCACCCTGCCAGGCAGCAGCCATCGGGGACCGACGCCCCCTGCAGCCTGAATGCAGGCATGAAGCAAATCTCCCCCACTGGCCTGATTGCAGCAAACAGCATTAAACTCCCCGACTGGCCGATCGCGGGCAAAACAGAACTGAACCCCCTGACTGGCCGATAGGGCAAAACAGAACTGAACCCCCACTGGCCTGATTGTGGACAAAACAGAACTGAACCCCCAACTGGCCCGATTGCGGGCAAAACAGAACTGAAACCCCCTCGACTGGCCCGATTGCAGGCAAAACAGAACTGAACCCCGACTGGCCCGATCGCGGGCAAAACAGAACAAAACCGCCCCAACTGGCCTGATCACAGGAATAACAGAAATGACACCCACCCCCTAGCCCGATCGCGGGCAGAACGGAGTTCAACCCCCAAAGACCAATATTCCTGGTGGTCCAGTGGACTGTGAAGCCCAATGCGGGCATTAGAGTCAAACCCCCAAGGTCCAATGTCCCTGGTGATCTAGTGGCCCCACCCCACCCACCCATGGAGCCCCACCACCCCGCTCCCCATCAGCCGGCGGGTGGTAGCACCCCACCTGCCTGCTGCCCCTCTGCCCACCGACTGACTAGCTCAGGAGGGCTGCACGCCCATTGATTCAGAGCAAGAGCCAATGGGCGTGCAGCCCATACCGTACAAGGCAGTCCAGATATGTGAATTCATTCAGGCCACTAGATCACCAGGGACATTGGACCTTGGGGGGGTTGACTGTAATGCCCATGATCAGGCTTCGTGGTCCACTGGACCACCAGGGATATTGGTCTTTGGGGTTGAACTCTGTTCTGCCCACGATCGGGCTAGGTGGGGGCTCATTTCTGTTATGCCGCGATTGGGCTAGTCGGGGGGTTCAGTTCTGTTTTGCCCACGATCAGGCCAGTCGGGGGTTCAGTTCTGTTTTGCGCGATCAGGCCAGTCCAGGAGGGGCTCAGTTCTGTTTGCCCACGATCCGGGCCAGTCGGGGGTTCAGTTCTGTTTTGCCTCGATCGGGCCAGTTGGGGAGTGAGATCTGCCCGCTGCGCTAGGGGGTATGTTCTGCCCGCGATCGGGCTACGGGGTTACTTATTATGCCCGCGATCGGGCTGCGGGGGGGCACAGGGAAGAAGTGGAGGGCCACCCACAGGTGGCAGCTGCTGTGTTGTGCCCTGCAATGCGGCAACTCACCTGTGGGTGGCCCTCGACTTACTCCTTTTTTTTTTTGGCTCAGAGTTGTGCAGATGCAGGTTGGGGGTTGTGCCTATACAACTCTGCACAGCCCGGCTGAATATCGGGCTGTGCAGTTTATGCATGGTTCCTCCGCCTCCAGTTGAGCATGCCTTCATCAGCATTGCGCTGTTGCTCGCTTGACTTGGGGGGCACAACTGCCTCCTGTTGAATATCGCAGAGTGGCGCAATTTCGGACTTTCGCAGGTGCAACCCTATTGTGCATGGCGCAACCCTTTTGAATATCCAGCCCCTACTGTATAATGTTCCCGCCCCATAAGGCCATAGGCAGTTTGTAATGCTTCTAACTGAACCACTCCATTGTGATCAAGGAACTGGTGAATATATTTTAAGCTAGGATGTCACAAGCATTGAAAAGACAGATCCATTTGTGCTGGTAAGAAATAGAGATCCGTGCCAGTAATCTACAAAAGTAAAATATATTGGCTAATTTAGGGTGGGACCATAACTCGTGCCAGACTTTAAGTGTATAAGCTTTTAAAGAGTTAAAATGACTAATTGGATGTGTTTTCTCTTGCGATGCAAGGAGAACAGGATCCAGATTGTAAAAATTGTTGCATACAAATTCAATAGTTTTCCAAGGAGGTGTATAGTGTGGTGTCAGCCACATGAAAACTGTTCTTAAAAAGGCTGCTTTTGCATGTAAATCTAAATTCATTATATGTATCCCTTCCTGTACTAAGGACAATTGTAATACTGAAAAACAGACTCGCAGACTCGAGGTCTATGTCCATCCCATGGGAAACTGGAAATCATTTTTGTCCATGACATGAAGTAGTATTTAACTGGGTAGATTAGGATGGTTTGGAAAAGATACAGCAGGTGAGGTAGTATATTCATTTGAATAGTTTCTGCCCGCTGAAAAATGAGAGAGGCAGTTTGCCCCATTTAGTTCTCATGGATTTTAGAAGTCAATGGTTCATAGTTTATTAATTCCAAATTATGGATGTCATTAGGGATATCAATTCCTAAAAAAATTAATTTTAGTATGATGCCATTTTATATGCAAAGTTTGTTTTAGTGTATTAGAGGGGATGTAATGAAATAAAAGGACCTCAGTTTTATGAATAATAAACTTAAAATCTAACTATATTCTCAGAGTCATACAGGATAGTCCAGGCTGCCGGGATTGACTCCTCTGGAGCAGGCACCAGCAGGAGGACGTCTTCCATATAGAACAATACCTTATGTATGGTTTGTCTTAATGGAATCCCCTCAATTAATAGTTTGAGGAGTCTCTCCCCTGCTGAGTTTTTGACTGAACTAATTCTGGGCAAAGTTTTAAACAAGGTGGCAAGATCGTCTCCACTTGGCTATTTAAATCCCTGCCTGAGTTCAGTCTGCAGTTCGACCTCCGAGGGACAGCATCAGGGAGTGAGGCTAGATTGTCTTACTGTGGAACCCTCCCTGCAATGAACTATTTAGACAGAATCTTTCTGGGCAACATTCTGACTTTGAAAATACTGAAATTAATTTAACTCAGTTTATGCTTACTTTCCTGTGCCTGATTAAGTTTGAGGAGTCTCTCCCTTGCTGAGTGGTTTGGCCGACCCTCCCAACCCCCTCTTCCTACCCTTATTAAATGGTCCCTAGCCCTGCCTACTTATCTTAGCAGATTGGCCTGCTCTACAGCAGGAGGAGTGGCTTTACATTTTAGATTTCGGCAGTGCACTTGTTTTCTCTCTGGGTTCCTGATCTTTTAAAATTTCATGTGCAGATTGTCCTGTATTACTGGGTGGCAGCTATTTTGGTTGTATTTTCTAATTATTTCCTATTTTACTGCTGGTTACTAGCTGCTCCACCCATTTTCTTCCTGACGACTACTGCCACTGGCATATAGTATTGGTGGCTAGTACTTTGATTCTGGGCTCCAATTTAACCTCTAGTTGGCTGCCAGAGTTTTCTTATATCTTTTTCTCCTGAGCCCTCAGCTTAATTTTGGAGAGATTCACTGCCCCTTATTTGATCTGTGCTACTGGCTTATACTCTTGGTGGGATGGTACCTTTGAACTGGGCTCTGATTTTCCTATGGTTGGCAGTCTGAGTTTTCTTATAATTTTTTGCTTGAACCTTATATTTAAATTTGTTGCACGAGAGATTCACTGCCTCCTATAAGATCTGTTTAATTCTAGCTAACTCTGGTCCTGTACAGGTATTTGTCCTCTTCACACTGTTACTATTGTTTTTTATTGACTCTAGTATTGCCTTGTGATCCACCAAAAATGTCATTGCATATTCGTCTGCTGGGAGTCTGTTGTGTGACTGGGGAACTCTATTTGTTCTGCTCAGCATTGTGAATCTTCTTCCAAGTACACTGAAACTCAGTCACTATGTCCATCATCAAGATGAAGGATCCTTCTTTTTCTCTAAGCTGATGATTGTGGGAAACCTGCCCAACTGTAGTAATTGTTACATAAAGTTTGTTCATGCTGTAAAACTGGAGCATTACCTCAACTGTCTCCCCTTGCAGATGCT
This sequence comes from Neoceratodus forsteri, assembly GCA_016271365.2. Classification (NCBI taxonomy): domain Eukaryota; kingdom Metazoa; phylum Chordata; order Ceratodontiformes; family Ceratodontidae; genus Neoceratodus; species Neoceratodus forsteri. The sequence continues at coordinate 1,465,735,655 of CM028131.1, read as the reverse complement.
CAGATATTATAGCTACAGCATAAAGCTCTTCACTGAAACCTGGATACATCTGATATGCCTATCCCTCTCCAAAGACATTGAATCAAACCCTGCACCCCAGTCTGGTGTGGCACCTGTTACTTCTCCTCAGTGGTTCTCAAACAGAGGGCTGAGGATTGTGCACATGAATATTTGGAGCCTCACTGCAAATGCTACAGAGCTGGAGGCCTGGATGTCTTACTACTCCCCTGACATTCTCAGTTTGACTGAGACTTGGATCAAGCCCTGCATCCCTGACTCCTTCTGTTCCATTAAGGGTTACAAATTGTTCAGAGCTGATCACCCCTCCTCAAAGAAAGATGGGGAAGTCACCTTTTTCTTTAAAGATCATCTAAATTTAATGGATCTTCACACTGCCCCTATGGGTTCTTGTGAGGCAAGAGACTTCGGCTGATATGTGTGTATAACCCTCCCAAGTGTGGCATTATAGGCTTAAACAGCATCATTGACTGCCTTGCAACACTTATAGGTAACAATAAAATCCTGTTACGTGGGGATCTAAACCTTGGCATGCTTGGAAAAATGCTGGTACCTACAACTCTGTACTTGGGAAACTTCTTCTCTCTCAACTCATCACCTGTTCAACAAGAGTCTCAACTTGTGACAACCATCACTGCTTGCTACACTGGATTGCTATGAACAGAGTCAACAAAATCATGGCTGCCGGCACCCTACCTGACTCCATCAGTGACTATCTACCGTTTTTTTGTGTTTGGAGTGCTTGTAGGCTGAAGCCTCCACCAGAGAGATTCAATTCTGAGATTTCTCAAATCTAAATATGGGGCACCAATAGCAGATGTGAGTAGTGTGGTCTGGTCTTGCTTGTATCACACCACAGACATTGAGTGTGTGCTAAACTACCGCATAACCACCCTTCTGTCTATTCAGGATAAATATCTGTCCCTTAAAAGGAGACAAGTGCTGGGTGCTGCCACTAAATGGTTACACAGGGACCTACTATCTGCAGTGAGAGAAAGGGACAGAGCATGGACCAAAGTGTAAGAATCCTCACTGTAGGGGGATTGGGAGGAATACAGGGAATGGAGAAATGCCTACAAGAGAGCCACCTGGGATGCCAAGGGATCCTACTGTAAAAAGCTGTTACTGACCTCTGTAAAAGACTCGTGTGGCTTCTGGTCTCACATTAAGTCCCTACTGGGGCAAGGAAAAAGGCTGAAATCACTGAGATGACAATAAATGGTATCAGCTGTAACAATTTATACACTATCACTAATGTTCTGAACTCCCACTTCTCTGACCTTTCTGATTTTACTAGGCTACTGGAGCAATCCCCTGATCCTACAATTGAAAGTATGGATATCAAACCAAGTGCATTCAATTTAAGGGCTGTATCTACCTGGGAGATTCAGTGTCTACTAAAAACTATTCCTGTCTATGGCTCAACGGGGTTGGATGGATTGCTGCCGCAGTTCCTCAAAGTGGCTGCCCCTGCCCTTGCTACACCAGTAACGAGGCTCTTCTATCTGTCTATTACCACTGGAGTAGTACCCTTGGTCTCAAACCAACCTGCTCTCCCCCACCCAGCATGTTTTTTTTTTAAACTTTATGTTTATTATTTTAAAAACAAAGATGCAGTTTCATCACTAGCATTGAATTACATTAATAATCCCATGAGGACGACACTCCTCTTAATATTCATAATCAATTCCTTTAAATGCTTTGAGATACATCCTTTGGGGGTAAAATAGAAAAATAAAAAATAGGAAGTCCAATACACATATTGCTGTACTTAAGAGTACATGAGCTGCGTGATTATGATTCTACTAGCTGATAAAAAATAAATTTCAAAGTCCTCCTCCTCAATCAGTGAGGGAGGTTATTACCATACTTTATCTAAGTAGTGGGGCATGAAATGTGCCTTGTCAAAATAAAACACTTTCCTTCAGAACCCCTTATATAATTTTATAATATATTTTTAGGCTCGTCTATTCTATGGCAAACATCTAGAACTTTCAAAAATCAGTTGAATTATGTGCATTCCCCCTGAGATAAAACTTTCAAACAGCAAAACAATCAACCATTATGTGGCAACATAAGCACAGAAAAGATAATTACATTCATGTAATAGAATGCTGCGCATCAGATAACTGGATGCACTAATGGCACTAATCACTCACCACTTCGGAGGTATCTTTATTAATGATAGAGTTCAGTCCCAAGTCTTTAGTCCAGTTATGCCCTGAAGTAGCCATCATCCCACAGGAGAACAAAAATAAAGCCCCTCATCTAAAGTCCATAATATACACAGCCCTTCAGGAGGCTTCATTGTCTTTGGAGGAAGAGGTTTCATGCCCCTGTTCCTGAAGCATGGGCGCCGCATGACCCTGCACCCACTTCAAGTCTTCCTTTGAGTTGTTGAACAAATACACTTTGCTCTGATGCACTATGTGTAGGTGAGCTAGATAAATTAGACCGTGGGAAATTCCAGCCTCTCTTAACGTGGCCCTCACTCCATCAAACTTCTTCCATTTTTGACATGTTGCATATCTGATATCAGGAAATAACCTTACTTGTTTCCCATCATGAAGAAGGGACCTCTTGTTTCTTGCCATTGCCAGAATAAAATCCCTCAAACCAATCCCATCTGTGACAACCACCACCCTAGGAGCTGCAGGATTGTCTGGTCAGCCATGGGGAGTCAGCCAGTAGGCCTTTTGCATTCGTTGGGCCCAATCCAAGACCTCCTCCTCAAGTTGTTGCACCAGCCAATCCTGAATGAAGATGAGGAGATGGTCCCCCTCACATTCCTCTGGCAGGCCCAGAATATGAATATTAGCCGCCCTTGCCTGATTTTTCAGTGTTTTGAGGCGAGATTTCAGGTACGTATTTTCTTTAATAACCATCACCATGGCCCCCATCATTCAGTCAGCCTGCTTAGAAGCTTCAGCTGATGCTCCTTGTACAACATCCATGGTCACCTCAATACCTGCTACTCGATTAGTTAGGGCATCAAACTTGTCTGATAGCCCTGCGACCGATGCCATGATTTTGTTGAGCTTCACTCTGATTGTCTGGAAGGACTCTTCTGGTGACGTTTCTCCTGGCTCAGTAGCTGGGCCTTGATGTGACCTCGTGGTGGGCAGCCCTGATGGATTGTTAGCCCTTGCACCCTCACCCACCATCTTATATATGTGAGGATTACTCATTTTGTGAAGTAGAACTTCAGGTACAGTTATCACTGATTTTAACTCAATTAAGATGCCCAGAAACAGTGCTATGAATTTGATATTTATAAAATCAGATGATGGAGCTCTAAAGGAAAGCAACGATCTTGCTCAGGCTCCACAGCATCCCCCGATGCCCAGCATGGTTTTAGGTGATTTCACAGCACCAATACTGCACTCATTAAACTAACAAATGATATAAGAGTAGCCATGGATAAAGGCCACCTCACTGGGGCTGTCTTTGTTGACCTGTCAAAGGCATTTTACCTGGTCAATCACCCATTACTGTTAACCAAGCTGTCATTGCTAGGCCTCTCTAGAGATGCCACCTCCTGGTTTGTGTCCTATCTCACATGCTGAACTCAGTTCAAAGAACTCAATAAAGTCAAGTCTGATCCTACCGTTATCCACCTCAGTGTAACCCAAGGATTAATTTTTGGACCTTTATTGTCCTCTCTCTTTATCAGCAACCTGCCTAAACTCTCTGGTCTCTCTTCCATCATCCTCTATGCAGATGATATGATTCTTTACACCAGTAAAAGGGACCTTGTATCAATCAATGCCTTACTAAAGACAGACTTTGACTGAATACCTGGCTGACGTATACCCTGCTCCTGCTAAACACAAAGAAAACTTTTGCCATGTTGTTTGGTTCTGCCCCCAGAATCAAGTCCTGTTCTGTACCTCTTGCTATATCGGGTCCTGATGGCTCCCTCCTGGAGGTAGTTGATCACTTTAAGTATTTGGGAGTCACCCTTGACCCTTCGCTTGATTTCATCCTTCATATAGCTAACACTTGCAAAACAGTCAACATTAAACTGGGGATAGTGTATAAAATTAGGTCAGCAATAATGACTGCTGCTAGACTTGCTATTGCTCAGGGGGTCCTCAGGCCTAATCTTATCTACGGCCTTGCGGTGTTCGTGGACTCTAACAAAAGTACTCTACAGAAATGGGACACCAGCTACAATAATGTCTGTTGCTTCGCTGTGGCTGTCCCTAAACATATCCATCACTGTGAGATCTATTCCAATCTAGGGTAATTGTCCCCCTCTTCTACTCATACTTACACAGTTGGTTGCTTTATAGATAACATTATTCATGCTGGTGCACCCGAGTCCCTTGCGAATATGTTATACCTAAACTCAAAGTCATACTTGCTGAGATCTGCTAAGAGGTCGCTACTACATACTCCACAATGTACAACCAAAATGGATGAACATGCTTTTGCCTCATCCATACTGAGGCTCTGGAATCCCTCCCAGTTCACATCAGATTCTCCCAGACACACCAGATCTTTAAGAAGGATCTTTACTGTTTTCTCCTTGCCAGTGACAAATTCTCCTGTGCTGTTCCCTGATTTCTCCCTTCTAACTCCAGTACCTTTAGGTATTCATGCACTTAAGGCTCTTAGTATTTAGAAATTTTATGTGAGACCTGAACTGCTTATATGTTTGCATCCCAATGTCATGTGACTTTTGTGTTAAATTCCTTTATCATTTTTTTCTGTGTTGTATTATCTATTGTATTATCTCTTGTAACTTGCCTTCTTATTGTTTTTGTAACTCTCCCGGGTCATGCCTTAAAATAGACAATCTCTGTCTAGTGCACCTACCCAGTAAACAAAAGCTAAATAAATAAAGTTGTCTGGTTTGGGCAGAGCAGCTATCATCACACATGCCCATGATGGAAGAGGAGCATTACCATCCACAACCTCTCGGAAGGTTTGTAGCAACTGGGGGAGGAGTAAGTTTTGAAATCATTAATACCATTCAGCCACAAAGTCATCTGGGCAGGGACGTTTTTGATTTTTGGACGTCTTGATTTGTTGTAACACTGCACCTACCTGAATAGGTGCCACTAATGGCGCCTGTTGGTCAACAGACAAACAGGGGAGTTGTAACTGTTCCAAGAACTGAAGTCTATCCTCGGGTCCTACAACTACCTCCTTCTTATACCAAGTTTGATAGTAACATTTAAAAATGTTGCAAATTCCCTCTGGGTTGTATGTAATTGATTGTTACTGGATTTCTAAGTTTTAAAATAGTGGCTGTTTGCTTTTGAGCCCGAAGTTTATGAGCTGACATTCTAGATCCCCTAGCACCATCCTCAAATTGACCCTGTCTGAGATAGATCGATGCCTGTTGAACCCTTACATCCATAATTTGTTGTATTCCTCTTTGGGTTTCCTGAATTTTATCCCATATGACAACATCCCCTCTAGAGTATAACTGATAGATTTCTAGTTGGTGTAAGAGAGTCTCATACTTATATTCAAGACTTTTTTCTTTGCGGCATTAGCTATTATGTCACCTTGAATCACTGTTTAATTCGTATCCCATAACATTGTAACTGTCACCGGTTGCTTGGTGTTGTCCTGAATGATTTGAGGAATGCAGTCTTGAATAAGAGTTCTGGATTGTCTATTCTTTAATAAAGATGTACTGAGGTGCCAAATTCCATTTGTTTTTGGTTTACCCAAATCAAGCTTTAACAGCAATGAATGATGGCCTGACAGGAGTTGAAGCCCAAAGGACATTTCTCTGACCAAGGTAAAGTGATCAAAGGTGACAGAATACTAATAATCAATCTGTGTGTAACTGTTGTGACTCCCAGAGAGTAATAAGAGTAGGCCCGCTGTTTAGGGAATAGTCAGTGCCAGGCAGCCACTATGTTCATGTGCTCAAAATTATTACGCAAATAGTGCATAGCATTGGTTGCATGGTGTTTGGAGGGATTAGTCGTATCTAGTTTGAAGGAGAATAACATTAAAATCCCCTCTCATTACCAGTTTCCCCTGAAGCATATCTAATAGTTTGCCCAAAAAGTCCCGAAGTACAGGGACCGAGGAATTAGGAGGCGTGTAAACATTTACTAATGGAACCTAATGGAAATAAAGGTAACCATGTAAGGACCTTGTGCAACAATGTAAGAATTTTATACGTCAAACTGAGTAGCGGTAGGAATAATAATGGTTGTGCCCCTCTTCTTACCACTAGTGTAGGAAGATGCAAAAACCTCATATTGATTTACCTATTGTAATTTCATGTGTTTGGCATCTGATAGGTGTGTTGTTTTGTATGAAATAAACATCTGCTGGGTTTTTCTCCTTAAATATTACTTGAATCTTGCCCACTTCACTGGGTTACGTAGCCCATTAATATTCTGCGAAAAAATCTTTACAGGTATGGGTGCCATCATGACCCAGGAAAAAGAAAGTGCTACCATCGAGAGGGCAGAGACACCCCAGGTCTCCCATTAAGTACCATCAGGAAGCGAGGAGTGATCAAATAGATTCTCTTCCCTACCCAGCTATCCTGTGGGATCCGGCACAGCAGACTGGATGAGAAGAAGGTCAGACCCAGCAAGATCAGACCCCTGCACCTGTCCCTCTCCCTCCACATGACATTTTGCAATAAAATATTCCTCTGATGTAACCATATTTGTGTGTGCTTCATTCTTAAAATGACCAAAAAAGAAAAAGAGTGATATAATACAAAAAGTACCAGGTATTTCTCCATGATACAGTAAACTCCAACTGGGGGTACAAACTGGTATGAAAAGATTGAAAGACCTGCTGCCAGGTCAAGGATAAACAGGTGAACATATACACAGTGACGTCCATGATATAGGTGGGCAAAAGCTGCCACCTATATGACCTTAGTAAATTGTACCAGCATAGTGGACCATCTCCAGGGCAGGAGGTGAAACCATCTACTAGTACGAGTTGGGCCTCCTGTGGGAAGAAGCTGTCCCAAGTGAGTAAATTCAAACTGACATAAATAGGAAATGTAAGGTGATGCCATAGGTACGGTCAGTAGCCCAACCAAGTGCCCTTCCCTCCATAAAGAAACATAGGACGGTTTCTCAAATGTATCAGCAAAGGATTCCAAAACACTTACTAGTTAGACTGGCTATCAAAGTCTGGTATGGAATCATAGAACCAGACAGCCTGATTATGACAACAACAAGATGAAAAGAAAATTAAATGGTCTGAACAAGTGGACGGGCATAGTTAGCAGTTCTTAATTACACAGTTATGTTAAGTATGCCACACTCTTGCGCTATAGCACTACCTAACCATGGCTTAAGAATAGTGGGTGACAAGTGTAGGGCCAAACCCATTTGATCAAGATGGTAGCAAACATATCAAACAGTGCCATTAAAACCATGTGATCTCTGTAGAATAGGGGCATATTCCATAACAGGCACAAAGGGGACTTGAGGCCTGAAAGGTACCCAAGCCTCAAATTGCTTTCCCCTGGCCCACGATCAAACCCTGAGCAGAGACTGTGTTATAAGCATTGAACGCCCAGATATCTTACCTGCATAACATGAAGAACAACATAAAACAGAGACAGGGACTCAAAGATATACAAGTCAGCTCAGTCCACCATTATAGTTTTGTAGAGTGCAACAGTCAGACATAATTCATAAAAAATAACATCCAAGAGGGTATGTTCAAAGACATGCTGTCTCACACCTTAAGAAGTCAATGAGTTGTAAAGTGCATCAATTAATCAAACAGTTTGTAGTTATTTAAACAGTAGTCACAAGTTTTCGAGATCCATCACAGATATAGTCCCAATTATCCTTGTCAGAAGCTGCCTTTTTGATCATCATTAGTCCTTAGAAACTTTTACCGGATCAGTACTGACCCCAGCAACTGTGTCTAAATGCATGTCAGAACCATAAGTGACCTCCCGTTTCTGAGGTCACTAAAAGCACATGAGGCAGGCAATATTGATGGCAATCAAGAAAAAACCAAAAATAAAACTGCATCGTTATATCACCAAATGATTTTTATAACTGACTGCTTTGCAAAAGTAAAGGATTATTATCATGGAAATATCTGTCCAATGTGGCTGTTTTCCTATGAGGCAACCTATCCGGGGAATGCAGTGGCAGTTTCTCGGCTGCTCTAACAATAGCAGCAGCCAGGTGTATTTCAGGACACTCTAACCTTATAAAGCTCGCAGATTCCAGGGGGAAAAAGCTAAATGTTCTGTGACACTTGCAGTGTTCTGGTTCCATAGGGGGAGAAGCGGGGGGAAGGGGGGATAGCACTGCAAGCTGTTCGGTAGCAGCTTTATGCCAATTTGTTTTTTACTTAAAGGAAGTTGACCTATGAGGCCTGTGGGAGACTAAGATAATGCTGACCCAGTGGATGGGGTGTTGGAGCACACATCCCCAGTATCCCGGTGATCATGCCCTGTGACACCCCCACCCCCCACAGTGCAGAAGGGTAACTTTTTACAGAAGATGGTCTCCTACACTCCCACGCAGTACAATACAAGGAAAATAGCTCTCTGATTAGCTCACTCTCCCTCCCAAACTAAATCCCTCCAACCCTCAAGCACTGACCTCCAAACAGTTTAGCAACATGAAATGGCTCTCAGGTGTCTTGAGCCGAAGTTTCAATATGTTAAAGTTGCTGTAGCACTGTAGCCAGGATGTCATCTGGGGCATGCTGTTTCCACCATGTAGTGCAGCAAGTCTGCCAGCGTGGTGGAGGAGAACTGTTCACTGCTTTGGGAGATTGCTGTAGTGGAATTATCCCTCTCTTCTATAAGTTTTTCATAGCTTCTTGAGCCATGTCATAACTGTTTTGATCAGTCTGGAATTGTATTATCAGACGTGCAGGATAGGGAGTTTTAAATTTAAGCCGGTGTTTCCACAGAAAGGGAAATCAAGGATTATACAACGGGCAGAAAAAAATGGACAGAACCCTACATTTTGATTGGCTAGCTGGCACCTTTTCAGCATTGTAAATCCTCCAGTGTACCCACTGGAAAAGGTACCAGCCACCACTCAGCTGCATCAGGAACTCTCTGGCAAATCCCTCCGTTCATCCCAAACACACCACTGCCAAGCACATGGACGGACGGTGAGATTATCTAGTCATTAACCCGACATCCGATACTCCGTCGCTAGCCTCAAAACTTCAAAAAAAGTGCTGCACCATTCCAGAAAAGCGACGCACCCGAAAACAAAAAGAAAAGAAAATGCAGTTCATTCTCTCGACAGCAAATAAGCTGAAAAAATTGTAACAGTAGCGGCGGCAATCAGCGATCCTCTGGCACATGGGTAGAACTCCCCAAAAAATCCAAGCAGTGCATCTGCAGTAAAAAACAAACACGCAGCAACTTTGAAAATGAACGGACATTTTAAATATTTTTTTTTTGTACAAAAACAAACAGGGCCTTTGTATAATCGCAATATACCCCTCCAGGGAGTGGGTATACTGGAGGATTTACCACTTCTGGTGTGGTTAAGTCCCTCAGCTGCGCCTCGTGACCAAACCACCCCAGCCATGGTAAATTCTCCAGTATACCCACAACCTGTCGGGGTATATTGCTTAAATGTATGCCCGCTGTCATTTCAGAGTGAGGGGCAGTCATTGTCAAAAAAAATTCTTTTGGTGCCATAAAAGAGCTTGTTTCCTCCGGGCAAGTTGTAGGATTTTATCATTGATAGAGTAATTTAGGAATCACATTAAGATTGACAGGGGGCACACGTCAGGAGAGTTTGGTTTAGGATTAAGTGCCTGGTGTGTCTGTTCAGTGTTAATTGGGAACTCCGGTGGTAAATTCAATACTCTGTACAGAAAGCTGTATAAAAAGCAAGAAAATCTGTGCTTTCCGAGTTTTCAGGTATTCCATATGTATGGATATTTTTTCTACGGGCATGATTCTCTGCATCCTCTTGCCTGTGGAAAAGTTGTAATTGAACCTCCACAAGATCTCTAATGGTGGCTTCTAGTTGTTCAATATGGGCCAGATTGTCTGAGATCTGATTATCCACCTTAGTAGCTCACTATTGTAAGTTTGAAATATCTGTCCTGATAACTTTTAATGAGGTTTTAACCTCTGCACAGAATGATTATATCTCAGTCAAAATGGTGTCTAGCTTTATCTTTTTAGGTGTTTGCTTGGTAAGAGGTTGTGTTCCTGTGCTGTAAGGTTGGGCCTTGCTTGACTGGATGGATTGCTCAGAGTTGGAACCTTCTGGATCAGATTGATTGGCATCATTTAGTTGGATAGTCATTTTGTTTCTTGTATTATTTGCCAGCCTCGTAAATGCCTATTACTGTATGTTGTTGTTTTTATGAGCTTATCTTAGAATCTAGGCTCTGAAAAGAGGATTTTTATGAAGTTGTTGGGGGAGAGCGCCAAGCTCAGGCTGCTCTTCTCTGCATGACATCACCAGAAGCCAGCCCTCTGTCTTTCTTGGCTTGCATGGAACCTTTGATCAAGACTGGTGAGGAATTCCTTCAGTACCTGAGATATCCCGTATTTTCCAGCAACAATAAGCAATAAGCAAAAATATCTTTCTGATATTCCTAAAAGCAATAAGAAAATAATCATCCCATGTGCACATTATAATCTAGTATTTTCATCACAAAGCAGTTATCTTGGCTAAGCCTAAGCAAAACAAATATTCCCCTAAAAAGGAAGCTTTCTTGGCCTGTAGCCTATGACCGCTAGTCTTTTCTGCACAAGTGAACTGAAAAATACCACAAACTCAGAGCTGATTATTTTCTTACCAATTCCTCTGTCTGTGAGTCTGTGAGTCTGTGTGTCTGTGTGTCTGTGTGTCTGTGTGTCTGTGACCCATCAACAATGTCCAGCTGAGACCTGCTGGGACTAACTCACATGACAGCCATGTTCCTAGAGCTTGCCCTCAGAATGTCCCACTGCTTGCAGGAAGACTGCCATACTTACAATATTGCCTCATGGGTTTTTTCTAGCTGGGACTTGCCCAGCATGAGGAACATGGAAATTACCATTAGTGGCTATGATGAGAAATGGTCTTGTATGTTCCAGTAAGTGGTACCAGAAAGTGACTTCATTTTTTCTAAGTGATGCCATTGGGCTAATAATAATAAGACATCTTATTGCTGATAAATTCCAAAAAACAAAAAAGCATGATAGAAAATGTCTAATTTCTGGTAAACAATATCTCATAGGTCCAGGTAAGCTCCCTAGTGTCTCTGTGTGGTAGCTAAGACATGAGACACTGCAGCTAAATTAGATAGGGGAAGAACCCTACATGTTATTTGTACTTTCCAATAAATTAATTTTGGATGATTGTAACTGCCCTAGCTGTCAGTTTTTTCTCTCTATCAGAAACAAAAAATATTGGGCCTTTTTTTTTGTTGCTTTGGCCTGGCTAAGACCCAGGTCCTATCTGGCTACTGGTTTCCTTGGTGCTATCACCTGGTATCATTCCAAGTCTTAGGCTCCCCTGGTATCATGTCCCTGTTGGAGTAATTTCAAATAAACAAATATGTATTAGAGTAAATTAACTTTAGGCTCTCAGCATTGACCTTGACTATTTGATCTTCCATAATTACATCTAATTTCTTGCCTAAATAAACAAATTCATTTTGTTGCCAGTATTTTTTTCTCAGACTCCGGATGCCTGCATAGCTGACGTGACTCTTCCCCATGTTGACATGAAGACAGTTCTGAGTTTTTATTTGAGTAGTATGAAGTCCATTATGGGCCAGTCAAGTAGTCGTATGTTATATCTGGAGTTACTTCCCCAAGCCATGTCTCCTACATTTCCCATTATTATGCCCTTGCCTCTCATCCCATCCCTGAAGGACTGTATGCCCACCTGACCGGGTGTATGGACACTTTTATGGCAGCCTCTATATACATCACATTTGCAGAGATCCACAAGGCAGTCATTTGGGTATACCCCACTGACAGCAACACCAATACAGCGACCTACATTGCTGCCAACAAAATTGACAGTTCATCGACAGGTCACTGTATTGGTGCGCCAGAGACAGGGGCACACTGTCTTCCGATCCTGCACCCCCTCCCCTAATCAACTCTGACTTGCAGTTGATTATAATTAGAACAGGGGGTGTGGGTGGCAGAGATCTCTGCATGTGGGGTTCGGGGGCAAAACCCCCCAATAGAAAAATGAGCCGGGAGTCTATTTGGATTTATGTCAACTGCAACTTGCGGTTTACATAAATTCCATCGCTGTGATGCCAGTCGACGAAATTGATGTCAAACTGGCATCATAGAGCCAGTCATTTGGGAAAACTTCTGCACTTTTAACTCCAACTACAGTATGCAGTTGTGCGACTGGCCATGGATGACTCCACATTGTTAAATGAAAAAGGTTACTTGTAATCACGTTACTCCTAGTGGTATTCATACACACATACCACACACCCATCCTCGTCATTCTGTGCTATGTTGTGGAGTTTAGGACTTAGACTACCTGTTTGGTGTATCTTCCTCTGGTGGGGACTAGAGGACTACATGTGTGTCATCAGTGACCAGGTGATTGCTGCTCCCCCACCCAAGCCACATACCACGGAGGTAAGTGGGTTCACAGATTAGATGGAAAGTTACTGCCATAAGCATCACTTGCAATGGGCACCCACATAAATGGCTCTGGTCTGTTCTGTCCAGTCTCCCCACTGCTGTTGTCAAACTAGAGTTACTCCATGAGTGGCCTTCAGGAGTTGGGTCACCCTGGATCCCACCATGCCAGCAGTCTCCATGCAGCATAAAGGAAAGATGCTGCAGTCTGTACAGGGAATAAAAAGTAAATTATAAAAAAAGAAGAAAGAAAGACAATGCCAACCCCTTCATATCATGCTTTGTGATAGGATGGACACATCAGAGGGACTAAAGGGGAGACAGAGTCACTATGGGTGCAGCTTACAGCAGCCTCAGGCAAGAAAATATGGGTGGGGATGATCTATAGACCATCAGGACAGGTGGAGAAGAGGGACAGGGAGATTGGGGAAGGACTAGTCAGGGGATTGGCAAAAGGGGAGATGGTGGTGGGTGACGTGAACCTTCCGGACATGAATGGGATGTTCCAGTTGCCAGGAGCACCAGAAGTCAGGCCTTGCTAGATACAGTCCAGGACTGTCTGCAAGTGCAACTAGTTAGAGAACCCACCAGGCAAGTTGCCATCCTTGATGTGGTGCTCACCAACTCAGAGATGGTAGGAATGGTACAGGTGGGGGAGCCACTAGAGAACAGCAACCATAACTCTTATCTGGTCTGAGCTTGCCAACCCCAGTCGAAAGTTGAGGTCATCAGTTTTTAGAAGGGCAGACTTCAACAGGATGCGGGGTTGATTTGGGACATGTTAATCAGAGCAGACCACAGGAGGGGTGGAGGAGAGATGGGAGGCAATAAAGGGCTCCATTCTTGAGGCACTAAAGATATGCCTGAAGACAGTAACCAAGAAAAACAGGAACAAAGCAGCCAATGTGGTTCACAGAAAGAGTTAGAGTAGCAGTGGGGGCCAAAAAAAGCCTTCATAAAGCACTTAGGAGAATACCAACTAAGAATTAGGGAAACTAGAAAGGCAGTTAAGGAAGCTAAGACTGACACTGAGCTGCATATTGCTGAAGGGGATAAAAGTGGAGAGAATAAATTCTTCAGGTATATTGGGGGAAAAAGGAAGAAAGGGGGAAATTGTTAGGCTATCGGAGCGAAGTAGGGTAATAGAGGAGGAAAGGCAAAAGGCAGCTGTCCTAAATGGCTACTTTTGCTCTGTCTTCACTGGGGAGGACAGCGGGCTTTTACCAGAAAGTGGCAACAAGCAAGGGGCTAAAGAGATCCCAGAGATAAGGCAGCCAGTATTTACCAGCAAAAGAGTCCAGAAAGGGTTTTCAGACCTTAATATAGATAAGGCTGATGGACCGGACAGGATGCATCTGAGGTTGCTCAGAGAGCTGGCAATGGAGCTGTCTAAACCCGTGGTAGGGCTATTCAATACCTTGCTACAGTCAGGAGTAGTTCTGAAGGACTGAAGGGTGGTTCCACTCCACGGGGGTTACAAGTAGCAGACAGAGAACTACAGACCTGTCAGTGTTACTTCAGTTTCAGGAAACTGAGTCACTAGTCAAGAGGACCTAGTGGACTACTCTATTTTAATTTCAGCAAAGCCTTCAACTCTGTGCTTCACAAGCAACTGGTGAAAAAGATGGAGGATCTGGGGGTGGCAAGGGAGATAGGAAGAGGAGTAGGAAATTGGCTGAGAGAGAGACAACAAAGGGTTGTGGTAAATCAGAAGAGAGGGAAGTCACAAGTGGGGTGCCACCGGGCTCTGTCTTGGGCCTGATCCTTTTCAATATGTTCATCAGTGATATTGCAAAAGGAATCCAGGCCAGCTTGTGTCTCTTTGCAGATGATACAATGCTCTGTGAGAAAGTGGACACCAACAAGGAAGCTAGGGAGATGCAGTGTGACTTGTATAGACTGGAGAGGTGGTCTAAGGTCTGGCAGTTGAAATTCAATGACAAGAAGTACAAAGCGATGCACCTAGGGAGCAAGAACCATGGGACAGAGTGCTGAATGGTAAGGGTTAAGCTGAGCACTCAGACTAAGGAAAGGAACCTAGAAGCCATCATTAGTGACACTCTCAACAACTCAATGCAGTAAGGCCTTCAGTAAGGCAAATAGGATGTTGGGATTTATCGGGAAGGGTATAGACAGTAGAAGGAAATAGGTAATATCACCTTTTTATAGATAAAAGGTAAGGTCATGCCTGGAGTACAGCACCCAGTCTGGAGTACTCCCCTCAGGAAGGATAAGGACAGGCTAGGGGTGGTGCAGCAAAGGGTGGCCAGCATGATACAGGGCCAAGAGGGCAGATCTTACAAAGAGCAGTTAAAGGTACTAAATAAGTACTGTCTTGAGACCAGATGGGAGAGGGTTAATATTAGAGAGATCTTTAAATTCCTGAATGGAACAAATAAGGTGAACTGCTAGAAGTTACTTAGCAAAAATACAAATTCAAGGTCCTGGATGCATGAGTAGAAACTGAAAGGGGGAAGTTTAAGAGGGATTTGAGGAAGTATTACTTTACTGAGAGTGTGGTGGAACCTTGGAATTGTGTGCCAGCAGAGGTGGTAGGAACCAAAACTATAAATGGTTTCAAGCACAGTTGGGACAGAGTAAAAGCTATTGTGGCTACTCAGGCGATAGTGGCAGGGTGAAGATTGGGAGGGAGGGCTAGTGCCCTGCATGACAATTAGGTCCCAGCCAGGTATAGATAGGGTGCCATGGCCAGGCTAGATCGACAATCATTCTTTTTCTGCCAACATTGTCTATGTTTCTGTGTTTCTGTGATGCAAGCTGGCAGGGCAGAAGCAGACATTAGGAATCTGAACCCTTACTCTGTTAATCTCTAAAGACCTTTTGTTTACAAAACAAATAGCCTTAAGAGAGGCTTTTGTTTTTCTAAAGTTTTTAAGTTGATTTGATCAAAAGATTCTGTGAATTCCATTCAGTCTCCCTCCCCCCTGCATCTCATGTGTTAACGTGCTAGGCAAGGGATTACAAGGATGAGCCCGCTGATGTCTTATATTCAGATCAGTAAACTCCATTCACTAGTTTGCACAAAAATCTATTCCAGATATATTGCATTGGCACTAGTGGTTCTTTTTGCCAAGACAAGAAGCTGTCTGTGTGGGCAAAGGAGTGATGTGTTGTTTACATTCTGTGATCATTCCTAATAACTGTTGTTACAAAACAGTCCAGATGACTAACAGCATCAGTTAATGTGCTATGAGTCAGTTCAGGTAGCTTTCACTTCATTCAATGACCACCTGCCATTTGACCACACAACATTTTTTATTTTAATTTTTACACTGGTGTGAGCTGCTTACCTTCTGCACCACTGTTCTGACTCCCACTAAGACATCAACATACCAGGCCAGTAGTCCTTCATCTACTGTACAGCTCATTCATATCCTCATGGATCCTCCCAAACAGTGGGAGGGATTTCTTGAGCCATAAGTGGGTTCTTGGAGCTTAGACATCCAGCAGGTATCACTTTGGCACACCTCTACAAACTATTTTGTTGTAATCCTTTCTCTTCGTTAATGCTTCACCTGCTGTCTGGGTGGCCTTGCATGCAACAGGAGATCAGTCTTGATTTTATTAGTATTGCATTTGTGCACTACATTTTTTGTAGTTCAAAATGCATGTTTTCTTTTTAAGTCGTGTTCTTGGTCCTTTTTTGTGTTTTGGGGCTTTGCACATTTTGTTCATGTAGGGCTTGGTATTTTTGGTACAATCTTCATGAGGATTTTTATGATGCCACAACTAATTATTGGACTGAAGAAAAATGTGTTTTTCTATTGTTCAGTGGTGTTTCTGGCTATTTTTCTTAGTGTTTGTTATTTGGTTGTGTGTAACCAAGTTCACTCATTATCTGTTAGGCATGCACTGAGTTCACTAAGGTCTGTCTCTGTGGTTTTACTATTCAATCAGGAATTTTTTTTTAAATTAAAATACTAACTTTAATTACATAACTTTAAAAAAAGTTACCATAGATGACATGTTAGAAAAATGTGCAACTTTCAACCTTTACAGTTAATGTTTTACATGTTTGTCCTTTAAAGTTTTTGTTCATGCCTAAATTTAAATTGGAAAAAAATGTTTTATTTTTTTCAACTATTTTGTTAAGTGGCCTACACATACATGAGATTTTAAAACTTTAAATCCTTATAACTTAAAAAGTATAAAACATTTGTTCTGAAATAAGCAAAATGTCTTATTCTGGGACAAGTGCCAATGAATATGAAAGTTTCATAATTTCAGTCTTTGTAGTTTTTTCACTATTCATGGTCAAAAGAAAGTCTAATCTGTGAGTTTTTTACATAATTTCACCAACTAATAACTTTTAAATCACCAATCAGATTTACATCAAACCTGACAAAATATTAGCCCCTGAGACTGAGACTGTGCACTCCAAACTTCATAGTCCTAGGGATGAAGATCGCCAAGACATAATCAGTCAAAACACCCATTTTTGGCACAGACACTAACCCAAATCTAAGAAACGGGCACTACAACTTCTGTGGTATCTATCTATCTAACTGTATATTTGTAAAATGGGCAAAGGATTTTGAGCAATTTGATTGGCTATTTTTGTGTGTAACACATGGCTAAAACTAGTCCTGCCAAACTGGATGCAGTACATGCCCCAAATCCTTGGGCCATTAGAACTTTCACAAATGAAACAGACACCATTTTTCCCCCACAGTAGCCAATGACAGTGAAAAAGTTAATACTCTCTGCAGTTCCTCTTTAAAAAAACAATATTTTTTTGTATACTAAAATAGTGTTTTTTTTGCTTTGTTTTCAGTTTTCACTTGTACTTCCCCATCCTCCGTCTTTCAGTTACATTCCCGCCTACTTGGTTGTCCATCTGAAAGACCTGTTCTCCCACCCCCTCACATGCAAATGTCCATTTTAACCTGGTGCTGTTCTATAGCACTTACTCCACACTGTGCTGTTCTATAGCACTTACTCCACACTAACACCTCTCAGAAACTGCACTCATATTGTACACACTGGAATTTTAAAAACTGTAACGCTGCAACTCTGTTAGAGTGTGTGTGTGGGGGGGAGGGGAGCAAGCTGCGTGGTAACCAGGACAATGATGAGACTGACTACGTCTGTGTTTTTGTGTAGTAAGCACCTGCCCCCCTTCACTGAACTACTGCCGGTAACAGAGAGACACATTTAGATCAGTAGTTTTTTATTTGATTACCAGCACCATGTTCTTATATCTCTTTCCTTCGAACAGCCCAGATCTCCACTCACTTGACCATCCACTCATTCAACCACCACCAGCTCAGGCAATTGACTCTATCAACTGCCTGCCTGCTTTCATGGCTTTGACACACCAAAGTAAAAATGTAGTGTGAGGCAGGGTGCTGATGCTGTTCAGCTTAACAAACTCCAGAATTTACTTACAATGTGGGAGCCTAGTAGCAGTGCTGAATAATAATAATAATAAACATTATTTATATAGTGCTCTTCACAAAGTATCACAGTGCTGCACAGCAAACAGCAATTAAAAGCATAAAATATTAAAATACAATTTATTAATTTAGTAACCCACAGTTCCATAAAACAGTCCATTACAAAGCAACGCCAAATGCCAGCTGAAATAAATAGGTCTTTAAGACAGTCTTGAAGCTCTCCACTGTCATGCACTCCCATACCCGATGAGGCAGAGAGTCCCACAGGGTAGGGGCCACAAATGAAAACGCCCTCGATCCAAATGTTTTTAATCATAGCCTGGGAATCTCCAGAAATCCCTTGTTGGTTGAGCAGAGCAGTCGGAGAGGGCAGTAAGAATGTAGGAGGATTTACTTGCGATGTGGGACCCAACAGCATTTGTGACACGCATTCATCAGTAACAAGAACAATACTGAAACTGCTATGTTTTGCAGCTGATAAAAACATGGACTAACTTGACATTACTAATCATGTGGGTATTAAGTAGCTGTAATGGGCATTTGGGGGGGGGACCCAGAAAAATGGAAAAGCTCTGGTGTTCAGTAGGTGAAAGGGGGTCCAGGGTTCAGCCCCTATGCCCAATGCCGTGCCTCCAGCCTGCTCCGGTGCTCCCTCCCTGCCCTGGCTGCTCCACTGGATTCTAGATAGAGTGTCAGGCAGGAGTAGGTGGTCCCACCCTGGAGGTCTCAGAGCTGGGGGGGATCAGGCGGCCGGGTGCAGTGGAGTGGAGGTAAGCCCACCCAGAGTGGAGACTGAAGGTTTCAGGCTGGTGGGAAAAGGTCAGGATCAAGAGACCCTCCTGGAAAGAGTCCAGACACCAGAGAGAAGGGGGCATAAACAAAGTTAAAAAAAAAAAAAACTACAACTATGGAGGCCCCAATACAACATAAAGGCTAAGGCAAAATAAAAAATGCAGTTCCTGTAGGCAGAGGGACTATTTTATCAAAAACTAGGCTAACTATTTAACATTAAAAATGTTAAATATATATATTTTTAATCCCAAAAATCATTTTCAAAACAAACCCATTTTATAAGTACAATAATCCACTCTGGGGTATGTATTAGACAGTTCTAATACATGGCTGGGGCTGGACGCATTCAGTCTGTGGCCTCGTGCCTCACTACACCCCCTAGCCATGTGTTAGAACTGTCTAACACACACCCCTTCATGGCATATTGCTTACATATTCTTTGCAAAAAACTGCATGAAAGCACCAGTTAGGGTTCAGTTTAATGTATCAAAAGTAGGGAAATGTAGTGTTAAGGTTTCCAACTCTAACTCCCCTCCACCACCCCCAAGCAGCAAAAGAAAAAGAGCATTAGGGATTTTGGGTCTCCTGACTCTTGGTGAATCAGTGGTGGAGTCTTCCTTGGGGGTTGTCAACCCTAACACTCACCCCCTCCCCAGAGCAAACATGGTCAGATGCGATCTCTTTTCTTCACACAGGGCCCTGCTACAACAGAAATTGTTGGCAACATACTGCATAACAGATATTGTTGCCAACATATGGTGAGACACTCATCTCTACCTTTGAAGAGTGTATCACTATGAGGCACTGGCTTGGAGCTGTACCTTCTGCTTTGGACAGTGGGCTACGGGCTGGGGTGGAGAGGAGAGCATTAGGATTGACAGCCCTAAGGAAGACTGCACTCCACCACTGACTCACCACATCTCAGGAGATCCAAAACCCTAATGTATTTTTCTTTTGCTTCTTGGGGAGAAGGGTGGAGAATTAGGGTTGGAAATCCTAATGCCACATTTCCCTACTTTTTATTCATTAAGTTGAACCCTAACTGGTGCATTTTATCATTTTTTTTTCAAAGAATTTCTTTTCTTTTTGAGATAGTGGAATTGTATCCTGAATTGCACAGGTCCCTTTGGGACCTGCATGAACAGACACAGATGCACAGGGCCATCTAGGCTCTGTGCCAATGGAAGAGTCTCTCCACCTATGGACATACAAGGCCCTGTTGACCCTGCATATCTGTGCAGCGACAGATGTCAGGAAGTACCAAAGTCATGACCGTGCATATATAAATGTCAGCATACTTTCATAACTGTGTTGTTTTCTAATATTTTGACCCCAAATATTCAACATAACCTTCTTATGAACCCACCTCATGAACCTGCTAGGTGAACATTTTCAAATCTCAGCCTAAACATATTAGACCACAAATGCAAAAACATGTTTCAGTCAGGATTTGAAAAATGACAGCTGTCATGATCATGACATTTATTTAATGTATTTATTTATTTAAACTTTTGTTAAACAGGTAAGTGCAATGAGCCAAGGCCCTTTTTTCATGCATGACCCAGGACCATATAAAAATACAGCCATGGTGTTACATAAGTTTAACAAAGATTAATACAATAGACAACACAGTACAATATAAATAACATCATAGAAGCTTTAATGATTTGCAATACAATAAACATAATTTAATGGAAAACATTCATATTGTAGTTGACTAAAAAATGTTTCCTCAAGTTTAATTTAAAAACGTCATGTTCTATCCCATCCTGTAATGACTGTTTTAGGTTATTCCAACTTTTTGCTGCGCTAACTGCAAATGCACGCACTCCCATATTTGTCTTTGTGTTTGGGATGACTCATTTTTATGTTTGCTTGCACGCATGTGCAAGAAACATAGTGCCATCATCAGAGATTTCGGAGGTGTGTCACCTTCTCCTCCAATTCAGTCAGTATGCTGGCAGGCGCGGCCCCTGTTAGCCAATGCATTTTGGAGCTGTCTATGACACGTTCCAAAATGCAGTGGCATACAGTTGAAAGGGGGAGCTACGCTTGAGTGAGCAGCGATAAGATAAGGCTGCTCGCGCGCAGCTCCCCCACAGACGCCTACAGGCGCAGCACCCTGCACGCGCACGCATCAGCATAGCCGACGGGTGCCCAATCCTGCCGGGCTGTGCTGCGCCCACTCCGCCTCCCCCAAACGCTAAAATGCCACGCTGGGTGCCCACCCCAGCATGGCAACTAATCATATAGCCGACGGGGTGCCTAATCTCCCATCGGCTGCACTGTCCCCCCAGTAGTGAGTGCCACGCTGGGAGCCCACCCCAGTGTGGCAAGCAATTGTAGGTCAATGGGGTGCCCAATCCTCGTTGGCTGAACGCCGCTTCTCTAACGTGTCTCTGTGCACGCTGGGAGCTCCACCCCAGCATGGCAAATGTCCCACGTCCGTTCTTTTTTTTTTTTTTTTTTACCTGTGGAGAAAACGGTCCCACGGTGAGTCTCCCCGCCTCCCACAACCCCCGCACTCCACCCACCGCGCACTCCAGTTTCCTACTCCCCTCACCCATACTTACCTCCGGACCTCGGCGCGACGATCTCGTGGACCGGGAACACGCCTGCACTCTTCAAAGGCGCATCATGAACTGAGGAAATGCCGGTAAGCTGTATAATGGGCTAGATAGGGGTTTCAACTTTATTGCATATCTCAGGCATTTTTGAATTTTGCAAATTTTCAACATGGGATTTTGGGACCTTCTCATGATTGATGTCACAGTCATGGCGTTTATTCGGGCCGAGGGTGATTTCGCGCAGTGACTGTGCAGTGACTCGAAATCACCCTCGGACATAAATAACACCATGACAGTGACATCAATCATGATAAGGGGTCTCAAAAACCCCATGTTGAAAATTTGGTGCCAAAATTCCCAAAATGACTGTTTTACTTAACGGCGCTGCGCAGTTCCCACGCAGGCCTCAGAAGTTCGCTGAATTTTCATTATTTTCACCCAGATTTTCAACATTGCCATTTTACCACACCTTCTTATGAGTAGTACAGCTGTCATTTTTCACATCTCACCCAAAATGTGCTCTCATCTCATGAAGCGCATAATGGCGCAGTCGGTGTGCGAAATCAATGTACGGGACAAATTAAGAAAATCACAGTGACACTGTTCATGAGTAGACATCTTAAAATGGCTATGTTGAAAATTTGGTGAAAAAGTCCTAAATGACTGTTTTACGAGCGCATTGCGCAGTTCCCACGCACTGTAAGGGCGTGAATTTTCAATATTTTCACCCAGATTTTCAACATTGCCATTTTACCACACCTTCTTATGAGTAGTACAGCTGACATTTCACATCTCACCCAAAATGTGTTTCTGCCATATAGCGCATAATGGCGCAGTTGGAGTGAGGTCAATGTATCGGACAAATTAAGAAAATCACAGTGACACTGTTCATGAGCAGAGGTCTTAAAATGGCTATGTTGAGAATTTGGTGAAAAAATTTCAAAAAATGACTGTTTTACTAATGTGCGTTGTACAGTTCCTATGCATGCTGGTAAGTTTGCAAATTTAATATTTTCACTCCAGATTTTCAACATGTCCATTTTATTAAACTTCCTTATGAACAGTACAGCTGAAATTTTTCATAATTCGCCCAAAATGTGTTTTCAAGACATGTAGCTTAATAAATGGTGCTGTTGGTGTGCGAAAAGCAATGTTTAGACAGATTAAGAAAATCACAGTTACACTGTTCATGAGCAGAGGTCTTAAAATGGCTATGTTGAAAATTTGGTGACAAAAGTCCATAAAATGACTGTGTTACGAGTGAGCATTGCACAGTTTCCACGCACCCGTTAGTTCATGACTTTGTAATATTTTCAGTCCAGATTTTCACCAGTGGCATTTTTCACACTTCCTTATGAGCAGTACAGCTGCCATTTTTTCACAACATGGCAAGTGTGTTTCACACTTTCAGTGCAGATGCATGGTCGCTGGGGAAATCATTGTTCGGCACAGATAAAGAAAATCACAGTGACACTGTTCATGATCGGAGGCACCAAAATGCCTGAGCTGACAATCTGCTGTAAGAAATCCCCAACCTAATTATATTACGGGTGTGCGTTGCACAGTTTCTAATGTACGCTAGTGACTTCACCATTTTTTTTTTATATTTTTACTACACATTTGCAACATAGCCATTTTTTACACCTTCCCATGAAAGAGTACAGCTGTCATTTTTTACATCCTGTTTGGAATATTTTTGCACCTGTGGTGCTAAATGCCGTAGTCACTGTGCATAAGCAGCTTTCGGCTAACAAACTGATATTCCCCCTGTTCATGAGGTGGGGTCACAAAACAAACATGTTGAAAATTTGGAGTGAAAATACCAACAAATGCCTGAGGTATTAGGCTTTTTCAACTATAACGCCTCGACCCTATAGAGAATGACAGGCATCAGGGGTGTGACTTGGGATTCTTGCCTGTCATGCTCATACCATTCCACACCCTGCAGTCACTGAGGAGGCATCGAGTATGCCTTGTACTCTTCGACCCCAAAGTTCACCCCATTCTCCTATACCGCACCCATCTCACCATACTTCCTAATGGAATGGGGTGTGCATAAGGGCCAAAGATCCCAAGGCACACCGTGACACTTGTCAGTGTCTGCAGGGTGGGGTGTGGTGAAATGGTGTGGCCATTATGCCTGATGACCCAAAGGCACACCCCGATGCCTGTCCATATCTGCAGGGTGGTGGCGGGGTTGGCTTCAGTTCAATACTTCACTGCCATTCCTATTATGCAGCTGTCTAACTCCTACCCTACCAATCCCAATGCCAGCAAGCAAACATTCGGCATTGACAAATGCTTGTTTTATTCCGCTTTAGCGTAATACCCTTTCATATTTTTTAAGGTGCTAAAGTGTACAAAGAGGAGAATCAGTGATGTAGTGTGAAAAACTGGCTCTGTTGAAAGTGTTGGGGTTAAAACAGTGAAAATTACCAAAGTTATGAGCGTGTGTGAAAAATTTCAACATACACTCATAACTTTTTTTTTATATATTTTTACCCCAGATTTTCAACATAGCCTTTCTATGATCCCACCTCACGAACAAGGACAGAGAAACTTTTCAAATCCCACCCAAAAGGTGATTTTGCACAGTGATGGTGACATCAACTTTAAGGCTACATTTGCATAATACCACCACTGTTGGTCATAAGGTGGAGTCCCAAAAAGACCATATTGAAAATTTGGTGTAAACATTTTCAAAAATGACAAAATGATAAATAAAAGTAAAAACCCCATTGAAATGCATCAAACTTAGATTTATCTTATTTTCTCATATCACAGTCACTGGTTCCAGCAGCAAGACGGGCCTTCGATTGGAGAGTGGATCAACATCGTGGGACATATTCAGGTGAGGGAGGGTGTGTAGGAGGGAAAGTGTAAGGTGGGTCCTGAGTGGGGAGTTGGGGTAGCTGAGTGAGGGTTGCTGGGGGAGTCAGATTGCCAATGGGCCATTTCCTTTTTTTCAGGTTAACCCCCCTTAAAATGATCAATAAGGGACAGTTTTCTTTATTGTAGGGAGATGACAACACTGGGGACTGGGCACTCCAATGTAGGGATGAATTTTGTTGGCACTGGGGTGGGAACCCTGATGCCGCCAGGTATATTAAACAAGAGGGGACCTGACAACCTGTAGGGGAGGGAGCAAGAGAAGTGGTACCAGGGGTGGGTAGCCCAGTCTGCTTATAGTACGTATAAAAATAAAAAATGGGAAAGGTATGGCAGGCAACCTGGAGGGACGGGAAGAAAGAAAAGGTACCAGCTGTGGGCACCCCAGTCTGCTTAATCAAAATAAAAAAAAGATACAGTGATCCCTCACTATAACAAATAAAATTGGAGCCATAACATGTGTTTGTTATAGCTCCCTATTCCTTACATCTACTGTAGGGATGCTTATAATGTATACAGAAGTGCCAGCAACATCTACCAGCTTGCCTCTTATCCACTTCAAAAGGGTGCAGGCTGTATAAAATACTCTATATATCACTTTTTAGTACTTTATTGTAGTTATTTTTTTTAGTTTAGAAATAGGCATCTGGTGTGTTAAGGTACAGTGGTTCCATGTTAAAATAGTAAAAAAAAAATTGCAATTGTTAAAATAGCGAGTGTATAATAGCGTGAGCATAAATAGCGAGCGAAAACAAAGGTGAACTGAAAAATAGCAGTTTGTCAAGTATAGTGAGTATAGTTAATAGTAGACTGTTCTCACTTGTTTTTAGGTTTTTCACTTCCTTCTGATCCTGTTTCCCAGCAACCAGCCCAACCCAGACAGACCATAGTATTCTTTCAGCAGTATAAGAAGTGAGCATTCACTGCTCACTTTCACCTGCTGATCAAAGTGATTCTACTCTTGACTCAGGACTGTATCTGTACTGCATTGATGGCGTTAGAGTTCGTAACAAGCCAGAAGGGTAAGCCGCCTGTTCTATATGAGGACTACTTGTACAGAAAAGATAAAGAAACACCATCGAACATTTATTGGCGATGTGCAGATGCACTCAGGTTTAAGTGTTTGGCTAGGCTCCACATGATTGCAGAGAGGGTGTCAGCACAGACAAAAAAACATAATCATGTTCCTGATTCTGTGGACTTTGTTTTTTATCACACTTTGATTTTTTCTGCCTCTGCAGCACTCCGGCGGGGACATCCAGCTGCTGGTCCCCACTGACCCGGAGGACAGCAGGCTCCCTCAATACACCAGGGTCCTAGCATGGCTATCACCGGACACCCCCAACGCAATTCCATTACAGGCCTCCAGGTTGGTGGGTGCATGGCCATCAAGCTGCTCTGTCATGCCCAGCCCTTTTTCCACCTTGGTTTTTGTCCCTGGAGCCAGCAGTTCAATGACGCACTGCGCTTACACTAGCGTCTTGCCAAACTCCTCCCCATGCTGGCACCATGACTTGTGCTTCTCCCGGTCTTCACCAGGGGCTGCCCAAGTGCAAAGCAACCCCATGAGCCCACCCCAGAGGAAGGAGAGCAGTCCTGGACACTCAATCCAACCTCTCCTCTGCCAGTCCCAGGCAGCCCAAGTCCATTCCCGAACCCGGGTCGCCGGCATGGTGCGAGGTGTGGCATCCAGTGCCTCAACCCTCAGTGCCACTGGGCCGGCTTTGGACTTTGGAGCCAGAAAAGTAATGGAGGTAATTTGGGACCGTGCTAGGAGTACTGTCAAAAGCACCTCACAGGTCCTGGTAACCTCTAACACTGCAGTACCTGAAGCAGTAAGTGGCAGACTGCCTGAACTATGGCTTTGACAGTGGGAGCGAAAAGGACAGGATATTAGTTTTTGGAACAGAGGCTAATATAAGATTTCTGAAGGACTGTCCTGATTGGATGCTTGATGGCACTTTTAAATCTTGTCCATTGCTATTCAATCAACTGCAAATCATACATGCAATGAGTTCAGGACAAGTGCTTACTGCAATGTATAACTTGATGTGCCCCTGTAAATCCTCATCCTATAAGTGTGTATTTTCTAAGATTAAGGCATTGTGTGGTGATGTTAGTCCTGCTAATGCCATCATGGACTTTTAGAGAGCAGCATGGAAGGGATTAAAAAGTGTGTACCCCACAACACACGTCCGGGAATGCTTTTTCCATTTTGCTCAGGCAGTATACAGAAGGATACAGACATGCCCTGAGGTGTAAAAGCAGTATTGTAGTGATCCCAACTTCGCCTTACATCTACATATGCTGTTGTCATTGGCATTCATGCCACCCAGTGACACAGTAAGCACTTTTGAGGAGCTACGAGAGTTCAACTTCTTTGCTAACTACGAGGACATACTACAGCCTGTCCCCGATTACTTCGAAGACACATGGCTAGGCAGACTGAAAGGTCATTCTGGCAGAAGGCATGCAACTTTTTCTGTGCCTTAATGGAACTGCCATGAAGCTACAATACTCGGTCTTGCAAGAACCAATAATGCTGTGGAGGGATGACATCGATGATTTAACTCAAGGCTAGGTTCCTGTCATCCCAGCATATGGAGACAGACTGACTGAGTGTCTTAGGGAAGAACAGCGTCTCACTGAGATGAAGATTGAACAGTTAATTGCCAGATCATGTACTGCAGGAAAAAAAAGAAAATACAAGGACCAGAATGAGAGAATTGTCAAAATTGTGAAAGATTATGGCACTCTTACAACCTACAAATATTTGCGAGGACTTGCATATAACTTTCAATTTCAAGTGTGAAATTAACATGAGAGCCTGATTCCTGAAATTGGAGACAGATGTACTGGATTAAAATAAAGAAGCCAAAATGAAGGATTACTGATTGATGCCAGTTTTTTTTTTAATTAAAAATTCGCTATTTTGATGCCGATTACTGTGGTGCAATTCTTTATGATCTGGCAATTAACTGCTCACTCGTGAGCCACTCAATCAATCACAGCCTTGAGTTAAATCCTCTGTTTATTAGCCTCCTATTAACACTGAAATTGTCATTAGAAGCTTCACTTTAGTGAGACGCTGTGTTTTCAGTACTAGAGTAAAATCATCTTAGTGAGTGAGTGAAACGCTGTCATTAGAAGCTTCATTTTCATGAGGCTTCATCATGGTCCTGTGAACAGCAGCACCTTTAGGCAGGATGGTATACACTTCTCCCTCCTTCAGTTTGTAGATGTATTACCCCTGAGCCTACTGTTCTGATGCTATTATCCTGGAGTCTACTAGCTATTACCATGTACCCTACCAGCTCTGCTCTGGCTGTGTTTTCAGTACTAGAGTAAAATCATCTTAGTGAGTGAAATGCTGTCATTAGAAGCTATTGCTATTTTGACGCTGAAAAGACACTATTTGTGGGTACAGCTATCTAAGTACAATCACTATTAATGTTTTCACCATTTTATAATTGCTGTTTTACACTTGCAATTATTTATTCATGATTTTCACTTGATACTGGTACAGCACAGACTGCGCCACCCCCCCGCTCAATTCACAGTTCCTTCAGTCTCTCCTCCCTGACTCACATGTAGGCTTAAATACATGCCCTTTCATGCTTCACAGTGTTGTGCTAAAGCCAGAAACAAGAAACTAAAACTACAATGTGATCAGCAGTTCTCCTGATCTGCATGGGGGACCCATGTAGTAAATGAAAGTGAGAGATTGCGATCAGCTGAGGGAGAGGTAAAGCAGCTGTCCTGATCTGCATGGGGGACTAGTGTAGTAAAAGCAAGTGTGTGATTGTGTTCTGCTGAGGAAGAGGTAAATCAGGCCTAAATGAAGCAAAAAACAGTACTTAGCCGATTAGAAGACTTTTTTTCAATGTCCAGCTCAGCAGCAAATAAAGTGTGACTTATGTTGGAGCTGGGAAAGTGAAAGTGCAGCACACACAATCCACAGGTCTAAGGGGGAGGTAAAGCATCACAATTTAAAAGCTGTAAAAGTAATTAGAAATAGACACCAGGGAATGTTACAGGTTGTGAAAAAACAGATACAGAAACTGGGCATGACATTGAAGCGGAAGAGAACTAATGACACTTGTATGTGTGTTCTCTGCTGTTTTTAAAGTTACTGTAGTTAGTTTACCACCAGGGAGTTGGGAGCCACATGGATCATTTGTTGTAGCTGAGTTTTCACTGTAGCAGTGTTCGCTATAGCAAGGGTGCACTGTAGATAGATAGATAGACAGACAGACAGAGATGGACAGACAGATAGAAAGAGAAAGACAGATAGATAGAAAGAAAGCAAGAAAGAAAGAAAGAAAGAAAGAAAGAAAGAAAGAAAGAAAGATCACAGTTACCAGTTCCAGCAGCAAGATGTGTTTTCAATTGTCGAGTGGATATTCATCATGGGACATGTTTAGGTAAGTGAGTGTGTGTGTGTGTGTGGGGGAGGTTATATGTGCTGAGAGGGGGTAAGAATAAGTGGGTAGTGTGCTGGGGGGTTAGGTCACTGATGGACCACTTCATTTTGTTAGAATGATCATCAGTGCACTGGGGGTGGGCATGTTGGCTTAAATATTTCAAAAAATAGATACACAGACAGACAGAAAGAGAAATGGAGAGACACAGAGACACAGAGAGATAGATAGATAGATAGATAGATAGATAGATAGATAGATAGATAGATAGACAGACAGACAGACAGATTGCAGTCACTGGCTTCAGCAGCAAAATGTGTCTTCATTTTGACAGTGGATCTGCATTGTCAGATATGTTCACATGAGTGAGGGTGTGTGGGGTGGTTGGTGCTGACTGGGGGGTCAGGGTTGGTGGAGGGTTGCTGGTAGGGTCAGATCACCAATGGACCATTTCCTTTTTTTCAGGTTAAAACCCTCCCAAAAAAGATCAACTAGGGAAGGGTTTCTTTATTGTAGGGACACTTGGACTTGGCATCGCAGTGTTGGGACAATCTTCAGTGGCACTGAGGGTAAACATCCTGGTGCCATCAGGTATATTGAAGAAAAGGGGACTGGGTGACCTGGAGGAAAGGACTGTAAGAGAAGCAGTATCAGGGGCTTATAGCACTTATTAAAAATTAGACAGAAGCGGAGGTAGGTGACCTAGTGGGGAGAGGGGAGAAAGAAGCAGTATCGGGGGTGGGCACCCCGGTTTGCTAAACAGAAATAAAAAAAACTAGATAGCGAGATACATATATTTATTTATTTATTTGTTAGTTTGTTTTACCAGGAAAAGCTCTGTTGAGCAAGGATAATTTGCAAGAAGGTCCTGGGAAGGATGGAATAACAATACAATGGGAGGATTAACAGTTCAAGGCACAGAATCATTGGTTAGTAAATAGTACACAAAAAGGAAGTATACATG
This sequence comes from Neoceratodus forsteri, assembly GCA_016271365.2. Taxonomy (NCBI): domain Eukaryota; kingdom Metazoa; phylum Chordata; order Ceratodontiformes; family Ceratodontidae; genus Neoceratodus; species Neoceratodus forsteri. Next base: position 1,465,706,034 of record CM028131.1, on the reverse strand, counting down.
TTGAATAATATAGTATGGGAATAAATGATTAGCTTAAAGCAATGCACGTAGGGAGGAAACAAAAGAGGCAAATTATACCTACATAGTACAATTGTGAAGGGAAACAATTAATTATCCATCCACATACCTAGATATGTGAAGGAAATTACCAGTTCAAGCATTTCATTAGCTATGGTGGTGATGCCTAATGTGTTGGGGGGTGCAATTAGGTTTGTGAGAGAAAAAATCATGTACATAGTTTTGGCCACATTTACGAGCATCTTGGATGTGTATAGATTGACTTTGGTTGAACGCTTCTTGTAAGGACCGAAGTGCTAAATCTGGAACCGAGTTTGCAGTGTAGTGTACAATGTCATCTGCATAAAAATGAAGATTGAAATTGATGATATTATGACCTAAGTCGTTAATATAAATTGTGAATAGCAAAGGACCTAATATGGAGCCTTGCGGTACACCTTTACTAATAAGCTCACAGGTTGAGGTCAGGCCTTCAACCTTCAGCTGCTGGTGTCTTTCAGTAAGATAACACCTGAACCGTTTCACTACAGCTGGACCAAGTCCAACATTTGTGAGTTTGTTCAGTAGAATGTTGTGGTCTACAGTATCAAAGGCCTTACTCAGATCTAGGAATATTGCTAAACGGGTGAGCTTATGGTCGAGGGCTATGAGCCAATCATTTGTATTGTTTATCAGAGCAGAAGTTGTGCTGTGTTTAGCCCAGAAACCTGACTGCATGGGGGTAATAGCATTATGCATCTCAAGGTGGTCTTTTATCTGTTCGTGTATCAGTTTCTCACATAATATAGCTAGCACTGGGAAATGGATATAGGCTAATAGTTGTGTGCATAAGTTTTGTCTCCAGACTTAAAGAGTGGGCTGATATGTGCAACTTTCCATACTGATGGAACTTCACAGCTTGTAATTGAAAAATTGAGGTGATGAGTTATGGGTGCTGTAAGAATTGGGTATCCTATTTTTAGGAAAAGACTTTCGATAGTGTCGGCCCCTGTGTTCTTTTTAGGGTCAAAGGTTTGAAGAAGGTGCTCCACTTGCTTGTAAGTGACCTGTTGAAAACTGAAAGGATTTGAAGTATTGGACAGGGTATTTGATGGATTCCTTGGCAGTAGAGGGAATTTGGGCAGTGGTCGAATTATCAAACGCATTGCATGCTGAGACAAAATGTAGGTTCAGTTCCTCCAAGATTAATTACTTATCTTTAAGTAAATGATGACCTGCTTGCAATTGCTTAGGTGAAGATGGGGAGGAGCTGACCCCCCCTTCAAAATTCTTAATGGCTTGCCAGAAAATAGAGGGGTTGTGTTTGTTATTGTGCATTAGGGTCTTGTAAAAGGTTGATTTAGTCATGCGGATTAGTTTTGTATACCAATTCCTTTTTTGTTTCAAATTTGTCCAGTCTTGTTCTGCTTTAGTAGATCTAGCTTTAGCCCAGAGTAGGTCCCTATCCTTAAGGGCATGTTTAATTTCCTTAGTGATCCATGGGGAGATTTTGTACTGGGCTTCTCTGGGTAACTTGGGGAGCAAGCTGGTTTATGACTCCTGTGACCTGTTAGGTGAAAACTTCATAGGTATAAAGGATAGATAGATAGATAGATAGATAGATAGATAGATAGATAGATAGATAGAGATAGATACATACATACATAGACAGATCACAGTTGCTGGTTCCAGCAGCAAGAGATGCCTTCGATCAGAGAGTGGATCTATGTCATGGAACATATTCAGGTTAATGAGGGTATGTGTGGGGTGGTGGGTGCTGAGTGGGGGGTTCAGGGTGGGTGAGGGTGCTGGAGGTCAGATCGCTGACAGACCATTTCCTTTTCTTCAGGTTATGCCTTCCCAATAAAAGATCAAGAGGCAGTTTTCTTTATTGTAGGGGGACACCAACACTGTGGATTGGGCACACCAGTGTCTGTATGATCTTCTCTGACACAGGAGGTGGGCACCCTGTTGCCACCCGGTATAATAAGGAAAAGGGGACTGGGTGACCTGGGGGGTGCAAGAGAAGCAGAACCAGGGTGGGCACCCTGGTTCACTTATAGTATTTATGAAAATTAGACATAGGAAAGTGGGGGGGCAGGTGAAGGGGAGGGAGGAAGAAGTGGTAGTGGGGGTGGGCACCCCAGTCTACTTAACAGTAATAAAAAACATAGATAGATGGATAGATAGATATGATAAATAGATAGATAGATAGATAGATAGATAGATAGATAGATAGATAGATTGATTGCAGTCACTGGTTCCAGCAGGAAGGTGTGTCTTCAATCAGAGAGTGGATCTCCATTGTTGGACATGTTCAGGTGAGTGAGGATGTTTGGAGGGGGTGAGGGGCAGTGGATGCTGAGTGTGGGGTTGGGATGGGTGTGTGGGGGTGCTGGAGGGAGTCAAATTGCTGATGGCCCATTTCCTCTTTTCAGGTTAAATCCTCCCCAAAAAAAGATCAACTAGGGATTTTTTTCTTTATTGTAGGGGGATGCCAGCACTGTGGACTGGGCACCCCAGTGTTGGTATGTTCTTCTGTGGCACTGATGGTGGGCATCCTGGTGATGCCAGGTATATTAAAGAAAAAGGGACTGGGTGACCTGGTGGGGAGGGGGGTAAGAGAAGCAGTATTGGGGGGGTGAGCATCCTGGTCTGCTTATAACACTTATAAAAATTAAACATGGGAAGGGGAGGCAGGTGACCTGGCGGGGGAGGGGGGAGAAAGAAGCAGTACTGGGGGTGAGCACCCCGGTCCACTAAACAGAAATAAAAAAATAGATAGATAGATAGATAGATAGATAGATAGATAGATAGATGAAGCAGACTGACTGCAGTCACCAGTTCAATCAGCAAGACACTTGGGGGTGTGTGGGGTGGTGGGTGCTGAGTGGGGAGTCAGGGTGGATGGGTAGGGGTGCTGGGGGTCAGATCACTAAAGGATCATTTCCTTTGTTTCAGGTTAAAGGCCCCTCAAGAAAGATCAATGAGTGACAGTTCTCTATATTGTAGGGGGGCCGCTGACACTGGGGATTGGGCACCCCAGTGTCATGGTAATCTTCAGCATCACCAGGGTTGGGCGACCTGTGGCCTCCAGGTATATTAAAGAAAAGGGGACTGGGTGACCTGGAGGGGGGCAAGAGAAGCGGTACTGGGAGTGGGCACCCTGGTTCACTTATAGTACTTACTAAAATTAAACATAGGTGGGGGTGGGTAGTTGACCTGGAGGGGATAGATAGATAGATAGATAGACAGACATATTGCAGTCACTGGTTCCAGCAGCAAGACATGTCTTCGATCAGAGAGTGGATCTATATCATGAGACATGTTTGGATGAGTGAGGAAGTATGGGGAGAGGGGGTGCTGGCTGCTGAGTGAGGATTTGGGTGACTGAGTGGGGGTGGGGGTTGGGGTGCTGGGTGGTCAGATTGTTGATGGACCATTTCTTTATTTTAGGTCAACCCCCCACAGAAAGAAATGAGGAATGGTTTTCTTTATTGTAGGGAGACACTGACAATGGAGATTGGGCACCCCAATGTTAGGATGCTCTTCAGTGGAACCAGGGGTGGGCACCCTGGTGCTTCAACATATATTAAACATATTGGGGCAGGTGACCTGGAGGGGAGGGAGCAACAGAAGCAGTACTGGGGGTGGGCATCCTGGTCTACTTACAGTACTTACAAATTTAAATATGGGAAGGGGGGGCGAGTGACCTGGATGGAAGGGGGGGAAGAAGCAGTATCTGGGATGGGCACCCCAGTCTGCTTAAAAAAACAGATAGATAGATAGATAGATAGATAGATAGATAGATAGACAGACAGACAGAGAGATAGATTAGATACATAAACAGACAGATGGAATGTTCCTGTCATGGACAGTTCTTTCATGAGATCACACAAAAGAACAATAGTACTTTTGTTTGACCTCATGAAAGAACTGTGAAAAAGTCTCACCCTCTTCTTTTGTGACCTTACTGTCTTCTTTCATGAGCTCACAAAACAAGAATCTCAGCTCACGAAAGAAGATGGTGGGACTTAATATTTTTTCATAGTTCTTTTGTTAGCTGGCCTCTTCTTTCTTGAGAGGCCATCTCATGAAAGAACTATCTTCTTTCATGAGTTGAGATTGTTCTTTTGTGAGATGAAAATCTTTCATAAGACTCATGAAACAAGAAATTCGGCCTACAAGACAAGCCTCGGTAGGGATTTTTAGGTTGGCCCAAAACCATATTTTTGGGACATTTTTCAAAAAACAAACTCTAAAATTAAGCTAAATGGGTCCTGTTTAGCTAGATTCATGTGTTTGTTTTTCTTCATGGCAAAGCAAAAATAAGATGGCTGTCCTACAAAGGAAGATTCTTTCATCACAAAAGAACAATTTTGGCTCAAGAAAGATTTTTCTTGCATGAGCTGAAAATTCTTCTTTAGTATCAAACATATAAATAAAAGAGGTTGAGGCCTATATTTGAACCCCTCAAAGAAAATGTAGAAACATAGAATTTGTCAGCAGAAAAGGATCATTTGGCCCACCCAGCCTGCCAAGATGGTCTTTGCCTAATCTGCCTCTGCAGATCTTATCTAGTCTGTGGTGATCCTCCTGTCTTACTGCCTCTTTTCTAATATACTTCTATGTCTATCCCACCCATGCTTGAAGCCCCATTTAGTTTTAGCCTCCACCACTTCCACTAGCAGTCTGTTCCTGGTGTCTACCACTCTTTCTGTGAAGAAATATTTCATCACATAGAAACTTATAGAATTTGATGGAAGATATGGACTGCTTGGCCCACCTAGTCTGCCCATTTCCCTACCTATTGGATATGCTGCAGATCCTAGTCCACCAGCAGCCTACTTCCTTCTACCCCCACCAGAATTGTTTTATGTCTGTCCCATGCTTTCTTGAATTCCCCCCACTGTTTTTGACCCCATGACCTCCTCAGGAAGGCTGTTCCATGCATCCACCACCCTCTCCATGAAAAAATACTTCCTCTCATTGCCCCTGAGTGTCCCCCCCGTCTTCAAATTGTGCCCCCTTGTTCTTGCACATCTCTTTTTCTGAAATATGCTACCCTCTTGGACTTTGTTGAGTCCCTTGAGGTACTTAAATATTTCTATCATGTCCTCCCCTCTCTCTCCTTTCCTCAAGGGTATACATATTAAGCTCAGTTAATCTTTCTTCATATGGCTTCTGGTGCAGACCCTGAACCATTTTAGTTGCCCTCCTCTGGACTGCCTCCATCCTGTCTATGTCCTTGAGGAGATGGGGTCTCCAGAACTGCATGCACTATTCCAGATGGTGTCTCCCTAACTGTCTGTACAGAGGGATAACAACCTGTTTTCTACTGGTGATACCTCTCCCTATGCATCCCAGTATCCCTCATGCCTTTCTTACTGCCTTCTTACATTGCATGCCTACCTTTAGGTCATCTGATATGACTATCCCCTGGTTCCTTTCCATTTTTGTTGTTGTTGTTAGTACCTCCCCCACACATTATGTACTCTTCCCCTGGGTTTTTGTTTCCCAGGTGCATTACTTTGCACTTCTTTGCATTGACTCTAAGCTGCCAGACTTTTGACTGTTCCTCCAACCTTGCGAAGTCCTTTCTCATCCTTTCCACTGCCCCTTATGTATCAGCCCTGTTGCAGATCTTTGTGTTGTCTGCAAAGAGGCATACTTTCACTTCCAGTCCCTCTGCAATGTCACCTTTAAAGACATGAAAGAGGACCAGTCCCAGTACTGAACCCTGTGGTACCCCACTAGTAACCCCCCTTTTTTAGGAGTGGACTCCATTTACTATTACCCTCTGCATCATGTTGTCCAGATAATGTTTTACCCAGACTACAACCCTGGGACCCACTGCCAGGCTCCCAGGCTGGCTAGCTTGTTTACTAATCTTTTGTGTAGGAGTGTGTCAAATGCCTTCTAAAATCTAGGTAGGCCATGTCGATAGCCCCTCCCTGGTCTACTACTTGGTCACCCCCAAAAAAGAAATTGATTAGATTCATCTCACATGACCTTCCCACTGTGAATCCATGCTGTCTTGGGTCCTGTGCCCCACTGGCCTCTAGGTACTTATTATTTCTTTCCTTCAGAAGTGATTCCATAATTTTCCCTACCACTGAGGTCAAACTAACAGATCTGTAGTTTTCTGCCTCTGTCTTGCTCCCACTTCTGTAGAGTGGAATCACATCTGCCCTCCTTCAGTCCTCAGGTACCACACCATCCTCCCATGATTTGTTATAAAAGGTAGTCAGTGGTGTCACTAGTTCTTCCCTTAGTTCTTTTAGAATTCTGGGGTGAATCCCATCAGGCCCCATTGCTTTTCCACCTTCAGTTTTAAGAGTTCTTTCAGGACCATTTCTTCTGTGAATGGACTGGTATCAACCCGCCTATCCAGAGTGCTTCTATTGTTTGGTTTAGGTACCTCCCCCCCTCCTCTCCTTTTGTGAATGCTGAACAAAAGAATTAGTTCAGTATCCCTGCTTTTTCACTGTCACACTTTTCCCACCCCCTCCCCTTTATTAAGCCTCACTATCCCTCCTTTGGTCTTTCTTTGTTCCCTAATGTACCTATAAAAGATTTTATCCCCATTCTTAAGTGAGTTGGCTATCTTTTCCTCAGTTTGTGCCTTTGCTTTCTAACTGCCTTCCCAACTTCCTTCTGCTTTAACTGGTACAGTTTTCTTTCCTGCTTCTACTCTTTTTCCTTATACTTCCTGAGTGTTACCTTTTTCTCCCTAACCTTCTCTGCCACCTCTTTTGAGAACCATAGTGTTTTTTTCCTTCATTTTGTTTTGTTGATTTGCTTCTCTCTTGAATTCCATCCCCCCCCCACCAGCTTCATTATCTGCTCCCTGGTCATGGCGTTGTTTCTCATTTGAAAGATCCATTTCAGGTTATAGTAAGCTAATACATGATAAATCCCCCTTATTTCAACACTGAAAGCAGATAATTATGTGCAGTTAAAATATGCAGATTAGCTTACTGAACCCAGCTCATGCTCAGCTCATGCTCAACTTAAAAATAAACCATCCAGATCTGAAGGGTTTGATCTCAACCTATGCTCAACTTGGTGAATACTATTTAAACAAAAATAATATATTTAATCATTTATTTGAAATTGTTGCTAAAAAAGGCACACTGAACCAAGGCTCATTTCCAGGTTTAATCAGTTGAGGTCATAGCTGTCTGAATGGTCAACTCACAGACAGTTTTCCACTAAAGGTTCTAGTTCAGTTGAATGCTAAGTAGTAGCTAGTTCACTGTTTGTTGATTACCAAAAATAATTTTTAATAATGATTTTTTTGTGTCCTGTTGAAATATTCTAACTACTGTAGAATTTAATCTACAATTAAAATACAGCAAGTATATTCCTTTTCCTTTTGAAATGAATGCATGCATGCATGAAATGTAATGTACTCCAGGTATTTGAATTGGACATGATGCATTGCAATAAAATATATGGAGAATGGAGTATAGAATATTGTGGTTGCAAGTATTCTTTTACAGCCCAATATCATCTAGGTATGGCTAAGGTCATAGTAAACTTGGTAGGTACTGTAACTGGCTAAAGGGGAAGCAGCAGAGGGTAGTGGTCGATGGGGTTAAATCAGAAGAAAGGGAGGTTACGAGCAGTGTTCTACAGGGATCTGTCCTGAGTCCGGACCTGTTTAACATGTTCATCAGCGACATTGTTGAGGGGATCGAGGGCAGGTTGCATCTCTTCACAGATAACACCAAGCTCTGTGGGAGGGTGCACAGTGACAAAGGAATAAAGGAAATGCAATGAAACTTGCAAAAGTTGGAGGAGTGATCAAGGGTTTGGCAGTTGAAATTCAACACTAAAATGGGTTAAGTGATGCACCTAGGAGCAAGAACTCCAGGACAGAGTACTGGATGGGAGGGGTGAGACTCTGTACCATGGCTGAGGAATGAGACCTTGAAGTTATCATCAGTGACTCCCTAAAGCAATTGAGTCAGTGCAACAAGGCTTATAGCAAGGCAAAGGGATGCTTGGATGTATTGGGAGGGGTGTTGATAGCAGAAAATGGAAGGTAATACTTCTTCTGTATAGTTCCTTGGTGAGGCCACACTTGGAGTACTGTGCCCAGTTCTGTGGTCCTCACCTTAGGAAGGATTGGGATAGGCTGAGGACAATGCAGAGCAAGGTAACAAAAATGATTCAGAGACAACAGGGCATGTCTTATGAGGAGCGCCTCAAGGCACTGAACATGTACTCGCTGGACAGCAGAAGGAGAGGGGAGATATGATACAGACTTCAGATTCCTAAAAGGAATTAACAGAGTGAACTGAACTATTTAACTTTAATACAATTTCACAGGAGTGTGGTAAAGTGCAGTATGAGCTGGAGTAAGGCGTACCTCTGGAGAGAGGTGTTTTTTTTTTAATTAAACTTGCTCTTGTATTGCTGTCTGGTGTGTAAATAACTAAATATCCTTGCCTGTCTGTATACTTCTGCCACTCCTCTTTATTCCCAGTGTCTGTGCTATTGCTGAAGCACTCTGGAATACAGGGGGTGTACTAACTGCAACAGTATCAAGCGTGGTGACAGTGGCTATAATTCTTTTACTTTTGGGCACTAAAACATGATAATAACAGCTGCCAAGCTCTTTTAAGAGCTGTTTTGGTGCATTTTATCAAACTTAGGAGGTTTAATACCTCACTCCAAGCGCTACAAACAGGAAACAGGCAGTAGCCTGACTTTCTGTGTAGCAGCATATAAGGCTCGGCACAGCGAATGGGGTGAGCGTGCGCAGGTCCGTGTGCAGAGACACGCACATCTGCACATGTCTGCTGTGTCCACTGGAGCCGCTGGACAGCTGGGGGAAACTCTACATCTAGGAACTAAAGTAATTGAGTAGCAATTAGTTTAAAAAATGGATATTACTGAAGGGTTTGTAACCCTACAGACTGGGGAAATAGCAATGTTATGTATACTATGCAACACATTTTGGTTTAGGTACCTCCCCCTCCTCTTCTTTTGTGGAGTCCCAAACAGGCTTCACTGGCTTAAAATGTGAGGGATGCATACAGCTCCAAGCACTAAACACTAACATTAAAGAACTAGAGTTGATCATAAATAACCTTCACAAAGAACAAGAACTAAATAAAGCAATTAGTGCCCCTGCAGCTGCACCAGTAAATGTTATGAAACAATGCAATATACCTGCCATAAACTGCCTTAAAAGGGCAAGAGAGCAAAACAGTGGATCAGAGGAAGAATGGAGCCCAGTAAAGAACAAAAATAGGAAAAAGAAGGGCAGGAGATGCATGGACTTTGCTATATCAGTTCATAATAGGTACTCACCTCTAACACTGGAAGGAAAAGAAGGTGCAGAGAGTATTGATACTAATAACATTTTTAAGCAGGCTGAAAATAATCCGAATGTCAATAAATCCCCACAGTCTCAGACAAATAAACCCTATCCAACTGTATCTTCCACAGCCCCACTAGCTAGCACAAGTAGTGTCATGGATCAACCTCTTGGCCCAGAGTCTGAAACAAAAGCTGAAAATATAGGCATTGACTCAGTTATGTCCAATGAACAAATAAGGCAGGTTATAGTCATGGGAGACTCCATTACTAAATATACAGATAGCTACATTTGTAAAAGGGACAAAACAAGTACAATGTGCCTTAGCTATAGGGGTGCATGGATTAGAGATATTGAGAGAATGGCCCCCAAAGTTGTAAAAACCGCAGGTAAAAATCCCTTAATAATTGTTCATGCTGGGACCAGTGATGCTGCAAAATTTTCTACTGATATCAAAGAGGATTATATAAAACTTGTTGAAACAATGAGACAGAACGAATGCGAAATATGTATTTCAGAAATCCTCCCAGTACCAACAGCAAGCAAGGCTCACTAATCTAAAACTAAATAAACCAATAAATGGCTACACAAATGGTGCCTCAAGAATTACATTCATTGCATTACCCACTGGGAAAGGTTTGATGGCAACAATAGTCTTTATTGCTGGGATGGACTTCACCTAAATAAAAAAGGAGCTGGTGTATTGGGACGTTCCCTCCAAAAACCATTGAATCCATTTTAAATTAAATACCAAGGGGCAAACAGGGTACAACCATGTAAAAACTAACCAGTCAAATGATTATTATACAATTCTGGTATCCAATGCAAGAAGTTTGTCATTAACAAAACTGTCTGAACTAACCAGATTACTAATGGATAAAACTATTGACATTGCTGCAATAACTGAAACTTGGTGGGATGATACATTGGACTGGTACACCAAAGTACAGGGTTATATGACCTTCAAAAATAATAGAGAAAATAAAAAAGGAGGTGATGTGTGTTTATTTGTATCGAATAGTATAGATGCATCAGAATACTTTCCCACAAAACACTCACCAGCGTTGGAAGGTGTATATGTCAAAGTTAAACCCCAAAAGGAAAAGAATTTTATACTAGCCAACTATTATAGACCTCCATCAGCAGATCTAAATTATGGTGAATTATTGATAATGGAAATTGAACAGATCACCTCTGAAACTGATCTGATAGTGGTTGGTGATTTTAACCTACCCAGGATAAATTGGGAGAACCTAACCACTTGATCAATCCTGGAAAGTCTGTTCTTGGATTCATTTATTAATGCTGGACTGGAACAAATGCTACAAGAAGTGACCAGGGGTGCTAACATTTTGGACTTGGTACTCCCAAATGTATCCTCTAATATCTTGATCCCCGATGTTACCAGCCCTATTGGTAACAGTGATCATAATACTATAATCTTCAGTGTTTGTAAGCAAAAGAACTGGTTAAGTAAAACTCACTATGAATATAACTATAGTAGGGCTGACTACACCAAAATTAACAAAGCCATCTCAGGATATGACTGGGAGACCATGTTTTTAAGATCTGTCCATTGAGCAATGTTGGGCTCTAATGAAGTCCATTATCACTGAGCTAGAACAGTTGTATGTTCCCAGGATAAAAACCCATAATCAAAAAGGGAAAATACCAACATGGCTAACTAGGGCAGTCAAAAACCAAATTTCTAAGCAAGAAAAAGCTTTCCAAAAGATGAAAAAAAACTAAGACTATACAAAACATTGCAAACTACAAAAATGAATTAAGGAAAACTAAAAATGTAATTAGAAGGGAAAGAAGGAAAACTGAATTTAAATTAGCAACAACTAAAAATACTAAGGCTTTCTATTCATACATTAATCATAATAAACAACACAACCTGGATTCAATAACACTACTAGATAACATTAGAGAATTGACCAACCCACTTGATATAGGTAACAAAATGAATGCTTTCTTTGGATTTGTATTTAACCCAGACCCTATGGTCAAGTTTAAAAACCAAGGACCTGTCCTACCTGATCCTATAACAGAGGAGAAAACATTGGGATCGATTAAGGATATGAGGCCAGATTCTGCAGTAGGGCTGGATGGTATTAATCCCAAATTCATTAAAAACACAATTTGTTATTTCCACTCCCCTTTAATATATTTTTTAATAGGTCCCTTATCACGGGCACCCTACCTTCTAATTGGAAACAAGCCATAGTTATTCCGATTTACAAAAAGAAGGGAAATCGGAAAGAGGCTGAGAATTATAGGCCAATTAGCCTTACGTCTGTGGTAAGTAAGGCCATGGAGAGAATTCCAAAAAATGTAATTGATATCCAGATAGAAAATATGGGTCTTAAAGACCATAAGCAACATGGACTCCCTAAGGGTAGGCCCTGCACCTCCAACTTGATCTCCTTCTATGAACCAATCAGTAAATCAATAGATAGGGGTATACCTGTGGATATTATTTACTTGGACTTTAAAAAGGCCTTTGACAAGGTCTTGCATCATATATTAATAGAAAAACTAGTCAACATTAAAAATGATCAACATGTTATAGGATGGACAGCAAATTGGTTAACAGATCGATCACAAGTGGTTAAAATTCAGAACACACTATCTTTCCCAACTTTAGTTTCTAGTGGAGTTCCTCAGTGATCTGTCTTGGGACCATTATTATTTGATATATATATATAAATATATATATACACACACACATATACATATATATACATATATATATATATATATATATATATATACTATATATATATATATATATATATACACGTATATGTATGTATATATATATACATATATATATAATAGATAACCCACTCTTAGGTGTGCAGTCGTGCTCTTATATACACACGCCTTGGTGTGCGTCAACCACCCAAGACGTGTGTATATCAGAGCATGACTGCGCATCCTAGAGTGGGTTATCTATCTTATAAAATGGTAAAATTGTTCTTTTTAAGGGGGTAAAAGTGCAGGTGTGCGGTCGCACTCTGATATATGCACAATCATGTGATGTGTTTTATACAATCAGAATACCGGATCTGGAGGATCATGTCCTCTACCATTATATATATATTTATGGCAAAAAAACTCTGTTTAATGCATCAGTTAGGGTTGTTCCACAGCTACAAAAGTGAGGAAATTCGGTGTTAGGGTTGAAAACCCTAACTCTGAATTCACCCCCCCAGCACCACAGACACACACACACATATGCAAGTACGGGGGAGGACCAAGGCAACACAAACAATGACAGACAACCAGCAGCAGGTGACAGAAATAAACAATTGTCTAAATGTACTACAAGACATCCCCACCCACCTGACCAGGTACTGCATGCTCAGTGGAGATCAACAGCAAAACTGAGGCCATGTACACCAAACGTACACATCCCTGATTGCAGCTGCACACAACGTACCACACTTAGTAGTTGCATGGCCTTACCTACCAATGCTCCACACCACACCACATGTGGTGGGCACCTGAGCAATAGAGTTGAGCAAAACCAAAGAGTTGTACAGGTATAATATCTCTGATTATAACAAGGGTCTGAGAAATGTAGCTTTCTGATTGGCTGTAAACATTGTAACACCCTTATGTTTAGTTAATATTAACATACATATAGAGCCTAACCATATGATGAACATGGTGTTATGTTGTTGAAAAACAGTTTTATTATGATAGCAATAAACCATTCACAGGTATTATGTTAATGGTCAGTTTATCACTGTCTAGCGACATGTGGCACTCAGCTATGCCTCATTCAACATTAAACTCCTATAGGATGATTTACAGACCATTTAACATAACTGTTCGTCATGCCTTATTGCTTAATTACCTTCATGTGTAGATACTCTCCCTCTGCTAGGCACTGCAGGACCTTTGCAACACAGTGTCCTATCCAGTTACACCATCCACTGTTAAGTTACTGGAGAATGGCTGCGAATATGAACTCATGAAGATTAACAGTGTAACTTGATAATTACAGTCATTGAAACCTTAGTGTGATTATAACTCACAGAGTCAGTCATAGAGAATAACCCCTGTCATCCTATTTCAGTTATCCCATTGTGAGTTTAATCAATACTAAAACACACTCTATTTATATCTACACTATACCTACTTGATTCCTGCTGTAGCACAATTAACGTACTTATCACTTTGATAGCATCAGTGTCATAATTGTGGGAAACCCAAACACTAGCCATACTAACTGAGTATGAAGCAACTCTTAAAAATATTAGACTCTGTCCATAAGTGTCATAGATCACTCATTGCAAAAATAGTAAATGTATTACTATTTCAATAAATTAGTCATCACAGATGCAATGACATTGTCTTTATCAGGTACAACATACTCAGTAAGTGCGTACAGTAAAATCTATCCTATTGACAGGTCCGGTACAAGTATATTATTATTGGCTCAGTAGTGCTATGATATTTAGAAGTTGCTTGGCCTGATCCATGTAATTACAGTGTTTCTTACAAAGAATAATTACTGCATCTTTAGTATTAAAACACACAGAAGGTATATTTATGTACATCAGCAGTATACCTTAATCAGTAAGAATGCATCTGATACTGCCAGTACGAATTTCACAGCATTGAACAGGCAATGCTTTTCCATATGTTTACATCAGCCTCTGTATCTTGAGTGAATAGTTGCAGTAAATGTACTATTATGTAAATCACATACTAAATGCAACACTACTTTTATCTTGAGTATGGCTGTGTCTTGGAGTTAATTTATTTAGTTCTCTTAATTAATGTATACTCAGTATTGTAAAAATGTTTGTAGAACTGTGATGATACATCTTTAGCATTTATATTGACTTAACAGCACAGTACCAGTTTTGGTGTTGTGTGGGGCATCGGTAGGTAAGGCCATGCAACTACTAAGTGTGGTACGTTGTGTGCAGCTGCAATCAGGGATGTGTACGTTTGGTGTACATGGCCTCAGTTTTGCTGTTGATCTCCACTGAGCATGCAGTACCTGGTCAGGTGGGTGGGGATGTCTTGTAGTACATTTAGACAATTGTTTGTTATTTCTGTCACCTGCTGCTGGCTGTCTGTCATTGTTCGTGTTGCCTTGGTCCTCCCCCGTACTTGCATATATGTGTGTGTGTGTGTGTGTGTGTGTGTGTGTGTGTCTGTGGTGCTGGGGGGGTGAATTCCGAGTTAGGGTTTTCAACCCTAACACAGAATTTCCTCACTTTTGTCGCTGTGAAACAACCCTAACTGATGCATTAAACAGAGTTTTTTTTGCCATGAATATCCTGTCTTTTTGAGAATGATTACTAACTATAGTATATTATTTATTGTTGTAAGAGTACTGCACATACATACTGAAATGTACCAAGATCAGGAATACAGTAACTCTTGTAGTACTATTTTCTGTTATTAACACTAAGAGTACTTCCATCTGAACCATATTGTTTTTTATATTTAATCTATTAATTTTCACTTTCCACTGTTATTGCATTATTTATTTTTTATGTTGCAGCGTTTTACTCATTTTCTTTGTGCATTCAATGTAACTAGTCTTCGGACACATGATGAATGTAGTACTCTATGGCCCAAATATTCAAACTGTTCCAGGCTGTGACAAAAGCCTGGGCGCACCTGAAGTTGCTTGCACAGGAGTGTGTCCTAGTGACATTCAACAGACCTGCACTATGGTGTAGTAGCTTTGAATATCACAGCCTGGGCACCCTAACTGTACATGGTGCAGTAGTACTGCTCCAACGCAAGTGTCCAGACTGTATCATGCAGATGCGCTGGTGGAAGTGGCATTGCACCATGCACTGCACCTGCCATCTTCACAATGGGACATCCAAATGGGTTCATAATGTGTGCAAGGTACACAGAGATACATTTTAATCTCATTACAGCCCCATTTGCATGTGATTAGCATGCAGAAGTGTCATTCTCTGACAAGTTTTGGCTGGCGCCCTCACAGGCACCAGTCATGAGGAACAACACTGCATGCACCCCAGTCACGGGGATTCATGAACACCCAGAAAAATATGCAATATGCCACATAGTTCAGTGTACTGCTGTGACCCGATAATAGGCATCATTAATCCCCCCCAAAAGTGCAATAGCCCTGGTGGTGTAGTGTAGTGCAGTGAGCCCAATCGCATTCATTATTAATAGATTACTCCCAAGTACAATATTGTTTGTGATCCAGTGGCCCGGTTGATGGCTGATCATGGACATCTGTACCTCATCAAATACCCCTAAAACCCTGATGGTGTAGTGGACACCAGAGCACACCCGACAATGAACCCTAACACCATTATTTACTCTGCATCACTTGACAGATGGCAGTAGTGCACCCGGCTTCCACCCTGCCGCCCGCCAACTAACAGGTCAGTAGAGCTGCATGACCATTGTTTAACAGCATCAGCCAATGGGCGTGCAGCCCATGCCCTACTACTCAGTACAGATATGTAAATGAATTAATTAACATATCTGAATAGAGTGTACGGTGTGAGCTGGATGGCCATTAGGTCATGCTGTGAACAAATGAGTATGTCACTCTACTGACCTGTCATTTGATAGGCGTTGGGGTGGCAACCAAGTGGGGTGGTGGCACCCACCAGCTGACGAGGGGTGGGAGTGGGTCGGTGGGGCTCACTGGATGACTGGGGTGGGAGTACACTACACCACCAGGATCTCAGAGTATTTTATGAGGTACTGATCGGTGCAATCAGGCAGTGATTGGTGTACTGGACCACCAGGGAAATGTCACTGTTTTTGTGGGGGGAACATACCGATCTTCACGATCATGCACATAGAGGCATAGTGTAGCACCAGTTATATGCAATGACGGCATTTTGCTACAGTAATGCCTCCAATAGTGCATGGGGCCGTTGTCAGGTATCTCAGGAACTTGGATGGACAACCACAAGTGTAATACCACATGAGTGAGGTATAATGTTTCAGTAAATGATGAAATAACAGTTTTGCAAATCTTTGTCACAAATATTGCAAATAAACATCCCCACAATACAATAACACGACAAACACAAAATAGTATCAATTAAATATTTATCTATTAGTATAAAAATATAAAAGATATTTAAAACCAAATCTCACCAAAAATAAATTTTTTTTATGAAAATACATACAAAAATATTAAATATTTCAATTTACAACAAAAAAAACAAAAATATGCATTTTTCATACTTTGCATTGTTTGGATACAAAAATAAATATTTCTTCAAAAATAATGTCTTGGTTTCGTTAAATAAAAAAATAAGGAAAAAAAAATATAGTCCACAAAATATGTACAAAAAAACAGTCTTCAGCCAAGACTTGCGAGAGGTGTGTGTGCTGCTTGAGGCAGTCCAAGCCAGAAACTGGATCCGATGTGGAGGCGCAATGGAAGTGGAAGCTGTTGCACCCTCCAGAGGAGATACTGGACTGCTGTGAAGGGTGGTCACTTCATCCCGGGGAAGCTGGCAGGAACAGGTGGTGCTGGTGGAGGTGAAGCACTAGTACCAGCCACGGTGGCATCAGCCGCTGTCACCACAGGCTCAAGCACGAGGTTGACGGTCTGTTGTTGCGCTTCCAAGAAAGACAGCATTTTCCGCTGTCCTTCAAGGAGCACAACATTGTCTTTTTTCAGACCGACAACCACGCGCTCAAGCCTGTGGTAACAGCGGCAGTGGCCAGTACATGGTCTTTCTCGCCGGCGTTCTACAAAGAGTCAAAATAAATAAATCAATACAGGAGACTAAAAAACAGTGATGGACTTTCAGTCATTCAATGTTAAATATTTGCTAGCTAATGCAGTATCACTTATACATTAATTTGGCACTAATGATACTATTTAGAAGTCTGATGCAAATGTAGATTGTTGTCTTGTCTGTTCGAGTATGATACTTTATTAACTATATTATGTCATTAGTTGACACCATACAAAAACTTGTAGGAACTTTTGGTTTAGTATGCTATTCTTGTCTTTTATTCACTAGACATAAATATTCAGTATCTAGATGCTTTAGCATTATAAACAGTACAGTCCCATACAGTAAAAGTACATCCTCATTGTGTGTGGGAATCGAAACTTTACCATCTGTGGCTATAATGTCTACTCATGTCTGCAATAGAATATGCGACTACCTTCACACGAACACTATCATAAGCTAATCTTATGTGTACATCATCATGATCACTTTCATGATTGTTTGAAAAGAAACACCTTTCGAGTTCTAATTCACCCCCTCTACACACATAAATGTTTCAAACAATTTTGTAACTGATATTGCATTGATTCAGCGGAAAACCATGAACAAGCTGTCATTTAGTATTTTATGTTCACATCCTGTGCATCCGTATGGTTACAGAAACTGTTACCAAAATCCAAAATGTCCTATCTCATGATTAACTGACCAGCAATACAATCAGGGAAAGTTTCTTACTTCTTTTTTATAATGAAACAACTTAGTAACAGTATTAAAACTATTTCACCATACAATGTACTTCACAATAGTTTGCTGTGACACATTCCTATTACCAGTTTTTCCATTTTCATCAAATTGTCAATTGAATCTGTCTCAGTCTTTTCTAATACTTGAAACCATCTCACAGATTTTGTATTCAAGACTTTAGTAAGTTACCTAACTACTTACAATAATACATTTTTCACACAGCATATGAATAGATAGTAGGAGCTGTGTTCAGAAGTAGTGTGCAAGAAATGCAAGTTTACACCATGGACAACACAGTAACGGAATGTTCCTGCTATATCAGAAAGTTGTATTGATGTTAAGTAAATTATCACTCTAATAAAAACTGGAATCTGCAACACAATAATCGTGTATTCTCATGCAATCTCACATAAAAAAAAATACACTTCAGGGAGTAGTGACATCAGCTGGATAGTGAATTGGCTTCACCAACAAGCCCACAGCTTAATAATTGGTAGGATAGGTTAATTATCAAGGAGATTAATCAGTACTTTCTACAGGTATCAGTACCTGGGTACCTCCTGCTCACTACCTACATGTGTGACATAAGGGTAGCTATCATGAGTAATATTGCTCTGTTTGCAGATAACTGTAAACTGTCATCATTAGTGTATGTGCAGAAGGGCCAGCTGGGTCAACAGACTGACCTGTCCCAACAGGTAAATGTAGAAGAGACACTACTCTAACAAAAATGCAGTGAACCGCGACATACTGCACATCACTCGGAGAAATGCATAGCAAGTGTTCCTCCATGGTGGGGGGGATGAAATAATACAAAACTTTATTGCTATCAGGGACTTGAAGCTGTTCTTCTATGTTAAAACAAACACCCTTGACACTTGTACAAGGCCAACAGATAAGGACAACAGGATGCTGTATGCATCACCAGTGTGATTGCCTCCAGAAGATATGAAGATATTACACATGTGCCTAACTCACAGTCTGATAACACATCTAAAGTACTGTTTGCAGCTTCAGATGCCACAGTTAAAGACACACACTTAAGTTCTGGGAACTGTCCACAACAGGGACATTAAAACAATGTGTGTCTTGTGGAACACGGCCTTTATGTACAGTCACTAACCTAAATATGTACACATTGCCAGACAAAAGGTACTCAAGAGACATGCCAGACATCTTCAGGTACAGGAAGAGGATAAATAAGAGATTGGCAGTTAGGATGACTTCAAGAAATGAAGAGGAGTAAGCTAATACTGCAACTAGAGGATGGAAAAATCTGGGGAAAAGAAGGAGATTTACTTCATTAGTACAGTGTTGGATCCATGTAATGTGGTGGGCAGTGTGCTGGTGCACGCACATGTGGTAGAAGTGTTAAAGAGGATTTGGTACAGCAATAAGACAATGGGTCCAGTACTATAGTAATTGTTCTACTTCTGTCCCCGGCGTTCTACTTAAACAGTCAGTGTCCTATTACAGAAATACCTCAATATGATATCAAAGTCAAACATGATTTGTTAGCTTGTTGTAGACCATTTATCTCCCAACCACTGACCAGCTACATTTAGTCTCCCTACTCTTCACTCCTGTTAGTGAATGCATGCACCTTCACTATAACTTGAATGCAGGATGCAGAATTAATGGTTCTGTGTAATATGGCTGTACACACATCACACACAACGCAAGAAAATGAACATGAAGCTTGTACCATACTACTGATAACATATGTGTGATGTAGTCATTTTCATCAATAAACAATATACAACTATACAGTTTTACAATTTATTATGTGACATTATGAAAAAAAAGCTAAACACTCCTACTAAATGACATAAGTCATTACACAACTGCTCAACTGAGACACAATCATAATAACATACATTCTGAGTTCACGATACTGTGACACTACATCTTGCTTGAAAAGATTTTGTGATTCCGCTTATGTGTTGAGCTGGCACCGGCCTCCTGCTTCATCTCCACTGGTTCCACATGCTCAGCTTCCCCGGGCTCTATGGAACAAAACAAGTGAAAAACATGATCAGATATACATGAAATATCAAGCTACAACAATATTTTTTTAAGAAGCTACATTACTAATACTCCATGATTGTGTAGGGCAAACATGTGAACACATGTCTCTTTGCAATAACAGTTCTGTCTTTAGATGGATTTATGTTCTTAAGCAACTGTAAGATGCAGACAGCAACTCTTCTCATCTGCAGAGTGATCAAGCACCTTACATGAACAGTATAAAGAATGAAATAGATAATTACAAAAATTTCTGACACACCATGATTGTACGATGTACTGTGCTTGTTACACCATGAGTGTACAATGCTGTAGAGGTCCATATGCTTATTTACTGATGTCCAGCTCATTGACTGTCACTATGGCAGGAATAACATACCACATTACTTGCCGCTACTGTACTGACAGTCAGCAGCCCTTTAGACATCAAAACACCTGCAGCACATTACTGTGCCCACAGCCCAAGGGACCGCTAAATTTAAATAATGAAAGCCTGTATACGTGGTCTTCCAACACAAATCTGCATCCAGTCCTGAACAGACTTTATATAAAACAACCCTATTTTTTCTGGTGGTTCCCTGACCATGTTTGTGCAATTACAGTTAAAAAAAAAACAAAAACAAAAAAAAAAGTAAATCTATAATTACTAGTATGCAGTGCACAACAATCAATTCCTACCCATTAATTGCAATAATAACAAGAGTCTGAGAATGCAGCTTTCTTTTTTTTGCTTCAAACATTCTAACAACCTTATGTGTATCTTTTATTAACATACATGTAGACATAACCATATGATGAACTGAATTTAACACGGTTTGAAAAACTGTGTAATTATAATAGCAGGAAGGCATTCATAGGTATCATGTTACTGTTCAGTTACTCACCCTCTAGCAGAATATGGCAGTTGTTTATGTGTTATTCAACATTATACCCCTAGAGGGTTATTAACGCAGCATTAAAATAACCCTTGGTAATGTCTTTGACCTTAATAAAAGCAAGGGTGTGACCATTTCCCAGGTTACTGCTCAACTACAAACATTGTCAAAGCCTTATGTTATTCCTTTATTAAGATACATGTAGAAGTGCCCATACTGTCCATTAACATATTTTTAAATAATAGAAATAAGACATTCCCAGCACATATATAAATGATCACTTAATAACCATCTAGGGGCATGTGGCACTCAGCAACACATAATTACACACTACAACTACTGAATATCGGTAACACACCATCAACATACCAATTGCTAATGGATGATTCATTGAACATGAAAGTCCACCACCAAAATTAGTGGAGGACAACAGCTACCCTCCCCCCACCAGGCCACATGTACCGTCAAGTAGTCCTATGGGCATACATCCATTGTCACATACATGAAAAAATGGTATCACACTCATATGTTAGTAGACATTAGACATATTTTCATTTATCAATTGACATCTTTCCATTCTGTTTGATAATATGTGCTGCATCACCATACGTTAACAGTCTGTTATTATAGACATACATCTGTCCTACTGGTGTCAGTAAACACACAGCAGACAATCAGGTGGGTGCTGAACTACTGATTCTCACACATCAGAAATGTGGCAGAAGCATAACAGCAGGTATTACTTCACTGTCAAGCACTGTATTATACTTAAAGAACACACTTAGCAGGTTAGTGTAATTTGTGTATTGCTTCAGAGTACACCACACATCTAAACTTCAGTAACCAGTACAACAGGTGGATCTAATGTTATCTGTGACTGTCAGCACTCATACACCTCCAGTGTTGCAACAGACTCAGTGGTGAATGTAATATTTATGTATTGTATCATCACACAGGCTGTTGTACAATGGAACAGGAAGGGGGATATATTAAGAGAAACATCGCTGCATTGAACAAATTAAGATTCTGTTCCACCAAGGATATGATACCTAATCGCACTGCAGAGGCACAGACTCATTCTTAACTGGTCTCTGGTGCCAGATGACAGACTGGCTCTTTCTTTCTCTTACTCAATGACCTTAAATGATGTTTTCAAGCCACTCCACAACCACAAAGGATACATACATGGTTCAAGTAATACTTAATCACTAAATAGTATTTAAAAAAAAAAATATAACCTTAACTTCTGCAGCTCACACATAACATTATATCCTCATAGCATCCCAATGACATACTACAATTATTTCTATCAGCATCTTACCGTCGGACTCAATGATAATGATACTTTCTGTGTCCAACTGACCACCCTCCACAGCTTCACGCTGTGCCGGTACTACCTCGTGGGAAGCCGGGGGAGACCTACGTTGTCCTGTCATGAAACAGAAAGCAAAGACATATGTAAGTGTTAAATGTTAATTACATCACATGTTTCAAACAGTTGCTGCAACAGTAAAACATGCATCACATAGGTAACATTGCTTCTCATTATACACACCACAAGCATTGTGGCCACATATTACAATAACAAGCACAGTTGATGTCAAATATAATGTTTGAAGAGCACTACAGCACAGCTCTAAATGAAGATTAGTGGTTTGTACACAACCATGTGTAACATTTCAACAACAAGTCTACACATGTAAAACCCCCTATTAAGTACACATATTAACATAATAATATTTCATATGAGAAACAGAAACATAATTCTTAATGCTGTATGCAACAAAAAAAATTAAAAAGTGGTTATTCCATGTGCCACAATACTTCAAAACACATACATTTCATGAACTGTACCACACTTGTAAATGTAACATAACAAAATGGCATGACTGCATAACATGATACCAAATAGACAGAAGAGACACAGATACAAAATTTAGTCAAACAACACAGCTGCAACTCTCTAGATGTATCAAATGCAATAACCATGTTAACCTTTAATAAATGACAATATTACGTATTTTCTATGGGAGCTGTACAATCACTACACCACTATCATTACCAGATTGTGTTGTTATTGGTCAGTCAGCTAAACCTCAGAAATAACTACAGCAGGCACGTCAAATGCACCGTATTCAATACTGTATCACAATTCTGAGACCTCATTGTTAAAAATACATTGAATGACTGTCAAAACTAGCATTTGTCAATGCCAAATGTTTGCCTGCTGGCATTGACAGTGATAGTGTAGAAGTTACAGAGCTGCGTAATAGGAATAGCAGTGAAGTATTGAACTCAAGCCAACCCTACCACCAGCCTGCAGAGAGTGACAGGCATTGGGGTGTGCCTTTGAGTCGTCAGCCATAACGTCCACATCATATCACCACACCCCACCCTGCAGACACTGAGAAGTTTCATGGTTTGCCTTGTAGTTGTTGGCCCTTATGCGCACCCCGTTCCATCAGGAAATACAGTGAGATGGGTGCGCTATAGAAGAATGGGGTGAACTTTGAGCCCAAAGAGTCCAAGGCATACCTTGATGCCTGTCACTGGCTGCAGGGTGTGAAATGGTATGAGTATTACAGGCAAGAATCCTAAGTAACACCCCTGATGCCTGTCATTCTCTACAGGGTTGGGCATTATGGTTGGAAACTCTAATACCTCACGCATTCATTGGTATTTTCACTCCAAATTGTAACATGTTTTGTTTGTGGAACCAACTCATGAACAGTGGCAATATCATTGTGTTACCCAAAAGCTGCTTATGCACAGCAACTACAGCAGTTCGCACCACATCTGCAAAAACATTCCAAACAGGATGTTAAAAATTACAGCTGTACTGTTCATAAGGAGCTGTTAAAAAATGGCAATGTTGCAAATCTCCAGTTAAAATACGTTAAAAAATGGGGAAGTCACGAGCATCCATAGAAACTGTAAAACACACACACTTAATGTAATAACTTCGGGGATTTTTCACAGCAGATTGTCAACACAGGCATTTTTGGACCTCCAATCATGAACACTGTCACTGTGATTTAATTTATCTGTCCCCAACAATGATTTCTCACAGCGACCACGTATCTCTGCACTGAAACTGTGAAAACACATTTTGCCCATGTTGTGAACAATGACAGCTGTACTGTTCATAAGGAAGTGTGAAAACATTCCAGTGGTGGAGATCTGTACTGAAAACATTACAAAGTACTGAACTTACAAGGCTGCGTGGAAACTGCACAATGTTCACTCATAACACAGTCATTTAATGGAATTTGTTCACCCAATTTTCAACATTGCCATTTTAAGACCTCTGTTCATGAACAATATAACTGTTTATTTCTTAATCTGTACCATACATTGATTTCACACAGCAACTGCAGTATTGCAGTGTCAGTGGCTCAGTAGGTAGCACACTCACCTCTGAGGCTGGGAGATCAGAGGGCTGTGGGTTCAGTTCCCACATCTGGCACGTGGGTTAATATCCCAGTACTGACACTGTAATGCAGCATGAGAGGGGTGCTGCATTTCTGAGGTGCCGTCTTTCGGATGAGACGTTAAACCGAGGTCCCATCTGCCTGGATTGGTGGTAGTTCAGGTGGATGTTAAAGATCTCATGGCACTTATCGAAAAGAGTAGGGGAATTTCCCCGGTGTCCTGGCCAAATTTCTCTCATTCACCAAAAATACCACCAGCAGCTTAATCTGGTTCAAGGTCAGTTGGCATTCATCTGTATTCCCCCCCCCCGGGTCGTGCCTGAAAATAGGCAGGATTTGTCTAGTGCACTTACCTGGTCAACAAAAGCTAAATAAATAAAAAAAAAATTGTGCGCTACATGGGCGAAAACACATTTTCGGGAAGATGTGACAAATGGCAGCTGTACTGCTGATAAGGAGGTGTGGTGAAATGGTAATGTTGAAAATCTAGATTGGAAAAATTGAAAGGTCACAAACTTACGAGTGCGCATAGCAACTACGCAACGCACGCTCATAAAACAGTAATTTTTAGGAATTTTGTCACCCAATTGTGAACATAGCCATTTTAAGACGTCTGCTTATGAACAGTGTCACTGTGATTTGCTTAATTTGTCCCGTGCATTGATTTAGCACAATGAATGTGCCAGTGTGCGCTACATGGGCAGAAACACGTTTTGGATGAGATTTTTAAAATGACAGCTGTCATACTCAGAAGAAGGTGTGGGAAAATGGCAATGTTGAAAATCAGGACAGAAAATATTGAAAGTCATGAACTCACAAGCATGCGTAGGAACTGCTCAACACACACTTGTAAAGCAGTCATTTTTATGAATGTTTTCTCCAAATTTTCAAAATAGGCTTGTTGAGAGCCCACCTTATGAACACTGGCAGTGTCGTTTCCTTAATCGGTCCCGAAATGTGATTTCGCGCAGTGACAGCAAAATCACCCTTTGTGCCCAAATAACACCATAGCAATGACAGCATTCATGAGAAAGGATCCCCAAAAAAACATGTTGAAAATCTGGTGTCAGATTTTCAAAAAATGCCTGACATATGCAGCAAAATAAAAAAAAAAAAAGTATCTATTCCATTATGCAGCTTATCGACATTTCCTCAGTTCATGGTTGGCTTTGAAGAGGGCAGACGTGTTCCCGGTCCACCAAAGATCATCATGCCGAAGTCTGGAGGTAAGTATGGGATGAGGGGGGGTGTGGGTAGGCAGGGTACGCAGTGGGTGTGTGCGGGTTCTGGGAGGGGCAGGGAGAAGTGCCGAGGTAAAGTTTGTAATTTGTAGTTTTTTTGTTTTCTTTTAATGACAACGCAGGACATTTTGCACGCTGGGGTGTGCTCACAGCATGTAACAAGGATGTCTGGTTTTGGGGGGTGTGGAGTTGACAGACGATTGGGTCCCCCCGTCGGCCATAGCATCTGTTGCCACACTGGGGTGGGGTACCAGCGTGGCACCCTGTACTGTGTGGGGGGGGAGGTAAGACAGTGGAGCCGACGGGGGATTGGGCACCCGTTAGCTATCTGATAAGTTGCCATGCTGGGGTGGGCACCCAGTGTGGCATGTAATTTTTTGGGGTGGCCAGCACCGTTGGCTACATAGTGTGTGCGTGGGGGGCAACCGCAGGTATGCGCCGTGCATGTCTGTGTGTGTGTTTGGGGAGCAGCGCATGAGCAGGCGATATCTTATCGCTGCTCATTGAGCGTGAGTCCCCTTTCAACTGTACGTCACTGCGTTTTGGAGCTGTCATAGACAGCTCCAGCAGGCATTGGAAAACTGCGACCACACCTGCAAACACACTGCCTGAATTGGAACAGGGCTGGCACACCTCTGAAAAGTTGGATGATGGCACTATGTTTGTTGCACATGCGTGCAAGCAAACATTTTATATATACACAGTATGATACTGTTCCAGTTTGATAGCACTACATTACACTAAATAAACACTTTAATATTGTTTTCTAACAACATACCATGATAGGAACTGGGTATATGGATGGATATACTATTTGTGGTACGGGTATGTCACTCGCCTCTGCCTTGTGACTCAACAACACCACACTTAATAAATACAACAATTCATCCACAGTTTTTCATGGTACATCCTTACATATAGTATAAAGTATAATACTGTGTGCCATAATTGTTATCAAAATCTGAATAAATGCACATACATTGTTAAAACTTCTGCTGAGTTACTTACGATGAGTAAGGCGCTCCCCCGCAGCTGGCTTGCCAGCAGCTTCCCACAGCTCATACGCGAGGTAGTACCAGCACGTGTCGTTGTCCGGTATCCCCTCACGCTGTTTCAAAACATAGAATTGCTGGCGCAACAGCTTCCACTTCCGCTTCAACTGCACGATTGATTTGTTTTTAACTTTCAGCACGACGTGCAGGAAGCTATTGATGCGCCTCCACACCGAATCCAGCTTCCGGTTCGTGCTCTGCATTAGAATGTGGGCATTCCCCCTGGCTTGGACTGTCTCAAGCAGTGCACACACCTTTCGCAAGGTCCACTGCCTCATGTATTTTTCGTATTCAGTTCTGAAATAGAAGCATAAAGAAACATTGCCATTACTATCGTGTACCAGTATTAATGATTGTTTTTAATTAATTATGTTTAGCACTTATGAAAGTAAAGACTGCAATGGGCTTCAGCATGGCAGAAAGATGGCTGGTTTGTGGGACGTTGCCCCA
This sequence comes from Neoceratodus forsteri, assembly GCA_016271365.2. NCBI lineage: Eukaryota > Metazoa > Chordata > Ceratodontiformes > Ceratodontidae > Neoceratodus > Neoceratodus forsteri. The sequence goes on along the minus strand of CM028131.1, from coordinate 1,465,679,164 downwards.
ACAAGGCATTGGGCACCCCCGTCAGTGACAACATCTGTTTCCACGCTGGGGTGGGCTTCCAGCATGGCATCCTGTACTCTCTGGGGGGGGATAGTGCACCCAACAGGGGATTGGCCACCCCCCGTCGTCTAAGCATGTGTACCATGTTGGGGTGGTCACCCAGCGTGGGATGTACAACTGTGTTTTGGGGTGTCGCACCACAGCTGGTGAGCGATTAGCCACCCCCGTCAGCTATACAGTGTGTGGGAGGGGCCAGCACGCAGTATGCGTGTGTGTGTGTGCAGGGAGGTAGCGCACATGAACAGGTGATATCTTACTGCTGTTCATCGAACCATAGCTTCCCCTTTCAACTGTACACCACTGCATTTTGAACTGATGTCATACACAGCTCAAGCACACATTGCAGAACTGTGCACGTGCCTGCAAACACACTGACTAAATTTGAAGAGGGCTGCCACACCTGCAGAAACTCACATGATACCACTATTTTCTTGTACATTCATGCAAGCACACATAAAAACTACTTAGCTTATGTGTTCCATACAACATGGCTCTCTTTGCACAAATAACAGTAAATAAAGCTATACATAAACTGCTACCACTGTGTTTCACTGTTGTAACACCCCTACCATTCTGTACCAGGTACAATACTGTAATCCCACAGTAAATGTTAAATTAACTTTACAGACTGAAACTATATAAAAATGTAAACATATAACAACATCATGCAATTGTGTACTAAGAACAACACGATGCATTGCTATTGCAGTCTCCCCAGTGTTGTTACACAGCATAGCACTATCTGAATATTCCCAACCCATGTTTTACATGTGTGTGACTGATGCATGCAGCTGATCTATTTTTTGACCACATTTATAGGGTTCTGAGAAGAACCTTTGTGTACACTGTAATATTTGCTCAAACAGTCTGACAATCTTAGAGGACTTTGAGGATTGCATCTCGAAGGTCTCCCAGGAAATGGCAATTGCCAGCTTGTGAGAAATGTACACTGTCTGGTAGGAATAGCCAATCATTACAATACTTAATTTCTGGGTGACGTATAGTATACATTCCATGCATGCGTAGAAAAGTAGATATTTGTATGTTGACTTTTCTGCGAGCTCTGTCAATCAGATACATATGATGTTCTGCTTGCCAGACCCTACACTCTGTAATATCTGAAAAAATGATTATACAGGCAGGCAACATACTCATAATAGAAGCAAGGTCCAGTTTTGCCTCTGTAACTAAATCTACCCAGCGTTTCGTGCCCAAATCATTGCCTCCAAGATGTATTAGCAGTATGTCAGGATGAGGCTGAGTTCTCAAAAGTCTGTGCATGGTTGGCATGAGATGTTCCCATCTCATGCCACCCCGACCAAAGCATCTTACATAGCAATCTGGGAGCTGCAGGTCCCTCCCAAAATCACTATGAACAGCATACTCAGATGCTCATCTCACGATACTGTTCCAACTATCCACAAAGTCCTTTTGCAATTTTCTGCCATTCTAAGTTTTTACACTCAGAAGTGTACAGAGAGCTACCAAGAAAGTCAGTGTTCACCCTGCAGTGCCTAGGCAGTAGTGAAAGTAAAACTGATATTTTCCCTCCTTATTTCAAGCCAGCTTCACTGGGCTTATTCATAACACACAAATGAAAAATAAACATTAGGTACTGCTCTGGCTTCATTAACCAATGAAGGCGATGCACTGACTATTACTAGACTTCTGCTCCAGCTAAAATGTGCAAACATTGAGAGATGGGAAAAATGCATCCTTTTCATAGGCAGCTATAAACAATTACAACAGCAGAAACATGTCTGATTGGTTCCCTCTTCTGTTAGGGGTCCACGTGCACCTTCCTATCTCCCTCTATTTGCAGCTGTATCTGTACAAGTTAGTACTAAAATACTATCTGACTTTAAACTGTTTTTTCTAAATAATACAGCATGTTAGATAATAACAAGTAACATTATGAAATTCAGCATTGAAAAATGTTTTGATTAATAGTATTAACATGTTGGTAACACTTTTTTATCATACTATAAAAATGATTTATAAAATATACTGTACTTACAGTTATGCAAGTGCTGTCTCAGTTATAACTAAGATGGCTGCTGTTGACTTCTTCTTCAGTGTTGTCCGTCTCTGATTGGTTGTCTCAGATGGCCTGACAAATCTTGCATTACATTAGTAGAACCAGCTGTCAGTCAAACACATTCAGATCTGATTTGATAATGAATGCATTTGCCACTCCCAAGTGTTAAATTTGCGATACTGTGGAACGCACGAAAGTAATTTTGCGACACTTTCGAACTTCGACAGTATTTTTTGTGATACTTTCGAATGCACGAAAGTACTTTTTGTGACACTTTCGAACTTCGACATTACTTTTCATCATACTGTCGAACGCACGAAAGTACAATTTGCGACACTGTCGAATGCACGACAGTACTATTTGCGACACTGTCGTGCATTCGACAGTAATTTTCCAAAATTGTCCATTTTTGGCCACAATTTCATGTTTTATGGAAAAATAGCAACATTTTCAATAATAAACACAGGTAAACTGCATTGCACTGTCACAACTGTAGACGCGTAGTATTGTGGCTTTGTAAAAACACCCACGAAAAACTGGATATCTACACTGACAACAGCACCGTGCAACTGACTTGTAGTAATGCAAAGTTTTTTCACTTGCCAATCAACAACAGAAACAGTTATTAAAATGCAGCATTGGCACACAATGTTAAACTAAGTCATTTGAAAAGATAAATGCAATGTAACCAAACTACATTGCAATACTGCAAAAACATCAGCTAGCAAATATGTCTCATGAAGCTCATATGCACACTCACATAAACAGTAATAGTACACAATAGCATTACCAATTTTTTTGGAGTCATTTTCACACCCCAGCTCATAAGTAGTGTGACTGTCAGTAGCATTCTCTGCTCTGAACAGTGGTTTCATACAACACCTGTAGCAGTGGTAACAGTAACTACATAACAAGCATTTGTCAATGCCAAATGTTGCTTGCTTGTATGTGCTGTGTAGGTATTTGGAAGCCAGTGGAGTGCAAATATTGAAGATTTGCAAACTTATGAGCGTGCATAGGAACTGTGCAACGCACATTCGTGAAACAGTCATTTTTAGGAATTTTTCCACCAAATTTTCAACATAGCCATTTTAAGACCTCTGCTCATGAACAGTGTCACTGTGACTTTCTTAATGTGTCCCATACAGTGATTTCGCACACCGACTGCGCCATTGAGCGCTAGATGGGCAGAAACACGTTTTGGGCGAGATGTGAAAAATGACAGCTGTACTGCTCATAAGGAGGTGTGGTAAAAAGACAATGTTGAAAATCTGGAGTGAAAATATTGAAAATTCACAAACTTATGAACGTGCGTAGGAACTGCGCAATGCACGTTCGTAAAACAGTAATTTTCAGGAATTTTTCCACCAAATTTTCAACATAGGCTTTTTGAGAGCCCACCTTATGAATACTGGCAGTGTCATTTTGTTAATCAGTGTGGAAAGGTGATTTCACGCAGTGAGTGTGAAATCACCCTTTGGGCCCGAGTAACGCCATGACAGTGCAAGAATTCATGAGGAGAGGTCCCAAAAACCCCATGTTGAAAATTTAGTGCAAAAATTCAAAAAAAATGCCTGAGATATGCAACAAAGTTGAAAAAACCCTATCTGTCTCATTATACAGCTTACCGGCATTTCCTCAGTTCGGGGTCAGCTTTGAAGAGTGCAGACATGTCCCCGGTCCACCAAAGATCGTCGCGCCTGACTCTGAGGTACGTATGGGGTGAGGGGGCTGTGTGAGGAGGCAGGGTGCGCAGTGGGTGGGTGCGGATTGGGGGGCAGGGAGACTGCGAAGGACCGTTTTGTTCTTTACAAGGTTTGTGTTTGTTTAAAAGACAGCGGGACGTTTGCCATGCTGAGGTGGGCTCCCAGCATGGCAGCTGGAAAAACTGTTTGGGGGCTGGAGTAGATGGGATTGGGCACCCCATCGGCCATAACAAGCTTTGCCACGCTGGGGTGGGCTCCCAGTGTGGCACCGTGTCTCGGGGGTGGGGGACAGTGGAGCTGATGGGGATTGGGCACCCCGTTGGCTATACCATGGTTGCCATGCTGGTGGCCACCCAGCATGGCATGTGCAACTCTGTTTGGGGGCGCAGCACAGCCAATGGGGATTAGGCACCCCATCGGCTATACAGTGTGTGGGGGGGGTGAGTACAGCAGTGTGCGTGTGTGTGTGTGTGTGTGTGTGTGTGGGGGGGCGCACATGAGCAGGCAATATCTAATCGCTGCTCACTGAAGCGTAGCTCCCCCTTTCAACTGTACTCCACTGCATTTTGGAGCTGTCATAGACAGCTCCAGCAGACATTGGAGAACTGGGGACGTGCCTGCAAACACACTGACTGAATTGGAAGACGGCTGCCACACCTCCGAGAACTCGGATGATGGCACTATGTTTCTTGCACATGCATGTAAGAAACATAAAAACAGATCAGCAACCATGTGAAAAATGACTGCTGTGCAATAGCAAAATGGTTGTAGTTAAATGGCAAACTGAAAATGTTACATTTAAATATTCAAAATGCAGTAACTTGAACTAAGTGTACAAAGTTGAATGATGAATGTGTCAGTAATTCACAGAGCAATTACCAATAAAGTAATTGTGTTGCAGAACTGTCCCAGCATAAGCTATATTAATTTTTCTTAATAATAATAAGTATTGCTAACTGTACAGAGAAATCATAAAAAAAGTAGATTCTATGTGAGAATGTCATGCTACACAATGTGACTGAAATGAAATACAACTGTACCTATTAAATTACTTACGTGATAAAAAGATTCAAACATTTAATTTTTAAATTTATGTGATACTTAACTCACAATTCTGTCAATGCACAGTGTTATAAGATATGTACAGAGGCATATTCTAACACTGTATTTTTTCTCTGTCTTTCATACAGGTGCCTGATACTTCTGTAAGATTGCTTACTGCCACGGTGAACCATAATAGCAAAACATGCCAACTAAATACAGACGTAGATGTATAGGAAAACAAGACAGGTATAATAGTACTGCACTGTTGTATAAGGGCGAAAAACAAAACAGTAAAGTTACATCACAAAATGAACATACACAGACCTTTACTGCAACAGTGAGCCCTACAGCAACTCACTGCACAGCAAAAGCAAATGCTTCAACAGCAAAGAAAAAAAGGGGTACCTCTACAAAAGTTGTGTAGATCTCTCAGACGAAACACAACTATTGTGAGTGCAACCATCAACAAACCTCAAAAACAACACTGTAGACTCACACCTGCTGATTTGCAACTGAGAAAGAAAAAGTATTTCCGATCACTAGCAAGTAAAGCTAAGATTGAAAGACTTATCGCTGCTGTGATGAGACACACCCACAAAAAGACTAAGAGTCATCTGTCTCTGATGAAGTTGTGTCTCAAAGTGCGCACTTTTGTCAACAGCAGTGTTTGTACTGCAGCGCTTGTGGCGTAAGATATCTCATGTTCTTGAACAATTCAGGAAAGTTGTGTATGCCATAAAAAAAGGCTACAACAGTATCCTTCTTTGACTGTCCACAACTTCTGTGATGTTTTCACAGGTCAGTGGATGCACACACAGCACTCAGTGGCATATTTTTGGGAAGAATCTTATTATTCCCTGAAAAAAAAGAACACAAGTTCACCATTGATGAGTATGGCAAACTAGTAAATGTCCTCAATATCTGTGATGACAATGCAATGGATACAGATGATGACTGTGATTCAACCACAGTCTTCAATAAACGGCACTGTCTGGCATGGGCATGTGATGATACCTGCAACCGTAGGCAATCGTCATTTGAAAAAGTTGAACAGTTTGTCAACCTATTTGTGATAACAGATCGCAAAGACAGATATAAACTGTTTAACACAATTGACCATTGTGAGATTCATCCACATACTGGACTCATGGGTCACTCACTAGCATGTCTTGATAGTGGTGTTTGTGATAGTATTTTGCACAACATGCGGATGCTTGGAGTGCATCAAACAGGCATGCGAAACTTTGTATACAGAGTATATGAAGTACGGCAAGCTGTACATCAGTACACTTGTTTAAATGACTTATTGCAGTCAGGCGACATGCAGGGTGCCATCACATTTCTCAAAAAACTGCAACAGATAACTTCTGTACCAGACACAACTATTTCTCAGTTTAACACTTCTGTAGAAACATCTGTTTCAGTCTTAGAAAGTGACATACTGAGACAGTACGGCAAAGAAATTGCTAAGTTTGAGCTGGCAAAGTCTCAGAAGTTTGGCTCTGTATGTGTCTCATGCGACCGTATGTACTACACAAAAACAAACAGTCACAGTCAACCTAGAAACCTTGTCACCATACAATGACATGTGGTTCTGTCTCTCAGCATTCTTGCTGCTGAAATCTGACTTTCACTTACAAGACACCATTGTGCTATGCAAACACTGTTTCTCCAAACTGAAGTCTAACATTTTGCCAGCAAGGTCACTGCTGAATAATATGAAGGCAGATGTTACACCAAGTGAGATTTCAACATTGAATATGTTTGAACACATTCTAATTCAGACAATGAAACCATTCCAAACCATTCTACGTCTGAACACAAAGACACAGAACATTCCACAGAAAGAGCTTGTTAGATCTCTGAAGGGTTCCGTGATGTATCTACCACTTCATCTACAGGAAAATGTTCAAGCAATCTCAACAGAAAATAGTTTGGTGATTCTTATTAATGGTGTTCCAACAAAGGCCAAGGTCATCTGGCCAGATGTTGTCAATGTGTAAAAGGTTAAGCTTGCTCTTACTTATTTAAAGAGTAACAATCCCTTTTATACAGACCTTGACATAGATCAGATGGCCAGTCTCTCTGTCCAACATGATCCATTAGAAAAAAGTAAACCAATCATTGAGAAGGTCAGTGGACAGACAAGTGACAATGTGTATGAACAGTACACAATTCACCCACTACATGGCAGAGATCCAGTAGGAGACAACATTGATCTCTATCAAATGAAACAGGTGGAAGGTGAGCCTGTCAGCATTTGGGAGGCAACACTAGAAGCATGCTGTTTCCCAGACCTATTTCCAAAAGGGTCAGGTGGATGCCTACATGAAAGAGAAGTGCGTGTACAGGGTGCTGAGTACCGCACTAGCCGTGTGCTCAGCAAAGATGGCAAATTCAGACGTAACATACAGTACCTGTTCCATCTCCTCTGGGAGAGTGAACTTAGCATTCTGTCTGCATCTATAGCACATACTATTCGTCTCACAAGTCCACTAGATGGAATAACAGCTGCTCAATTTCTAGAAAAATTAAAGCAGAAAGATGAAAATGTGCAAGTAAATCTCTCTTCCATTCTTTCAAGTCTTCGAGGCACCAAAGAATATTGATATCACAGACACTCTGAAGTGATGACAATGCTGCGAGAGTATGGTGCAGCCACATGGTTTGTCACACTTAGTTGTGCTGAATATGCCTGGGATGAGCTCATTGAACTGTTGAAGTGGGCAAATTCTGATGTTGATGGCATTTCATCAATGGCTGTCGGAGAAATGTGTTCACTTGATCCTGTGTCTGTCACAAGACATTTTCACAAGCGGTTCCATGACATTCTGACTTTCATCTTGTCAAAGGACAATCCACCTCTTGGTATTGTGGAACATTACTTTTGGAGGACAGAATATCAAGCACGGGGTGCCCCTCATATCCATATGTTATTGTGGATCAAGGATGCACCATGCATTGGTGAACATGAAGCAGCAGAAGTGCTAGCATTCATCAAGAAATATTTCACTTGTCACATTCCAGACGAGTATGACAGTCCTACACTATGGAAGTTGGTACAAAAGTTCCAGCGACATATTTGTGCAAAATACTGCGGTGGTAGTAAAGAACAAATCTAATTGGTACACACGATGTCGCTTTGGATTTCCTAGATGAGTTTGTCAGGATGGTGCCATGAATGACCTTTTCTCAGCAATGCGACACCACTTGAAGGCAAAATTAACCAAGAGGGTATACGAGTTACCCAGAGATGAGAAGGAGGTGTACATAAATGACTACAACCAAACTCTTCTCCTAATGTGGCAAGCAAACATAGATGTTCAGTTTGTGGCCGATAACTCACTGGCCCTGGTGCGGTACGTCACTTCGTACATAACCAAGCATGAGCAGACTAGCTTGCAACATCTTTGGGAAGATATTGCCAGTTCAAGCAGAAGCCTGAAATCTCAGCTCTGGTCATTGGGCTTGAAGACTCTTTCACACAGAGAATGTGGAGCTTATGAAGCCAGTGACCATTTAATGGGTACACATCTGTACGGGAAGTCTGATGCTGTATGGTTTCTCAGTGTAAACTACAAAGAGAAACACAAACGTGTACTGATTCCTCATGCTGAAATTGAGGAGCTCGCTGCCAATAGACCTTCTTCAAAACATATCTTGAAGAATAACCTGATAGACACATACTACCTCCGTAGACACAACGACATGAATGATATGTGTCTCTTTCAGGTGGCTAAGTGGTATGACTACAAGGCAGATGTATCACCTGACTCAACACACCAGATTTACAAGGTGAATGGAGTAGATGGCTGTCTCATAAAGAGACACAAGCCATGGCTCATAGACCACTGTAAATTGCATCTAGGCACATTGGAGAGCAGAGAACATTACTACTTCACTCTCCTATTCCTATTTAGACCCTGGAGGAGTGAGTCTGAATTAAAAGGTGACTGTGACACATTCAAAGAACAGTTCAATCTCAGTTATGAGACTTTTAAAACTGAATACTCAGAGACATACATACAGAGACTAGAGGCTGAGAAAGAACAGCTTGACAAGGCAGAGAAGCAGCTTCAGGAAGACACTCCTGTTAGTTCACAAGACAACCTTGATCCAGAAGGACAAGCTGTTCTAGGTGAACCTCTGCCCTTAAATGCCCCAGAACTGTTAATGTCAGAAATTGAGACAGCCATGGAACATGGCACACACTCCACTGTCAACCCAGCTTACTTGAGAGAAAGACTAAATCAGCAGCAGCATACAGTTCACTCTCAAGTAGTTGAAGCTGTCCGACATGGCCTACAACATGAAACAAAACAATGTGACTGTCATGACTATAAGCCACTACTGATCTTTGTTAGTGGTTCAGCTGGCACAGGAAAGAGTTTCCTTATTGAAGCCATCACTGCTGAAGTACGGAGCCTGACAGAGTCTTCAATGTCTGTTGCTGTTACTGCTCCCACAGGATTAGCAGCATACAACATTGGTGGAGTTACATTACACCGTCTCTTTATGTTGCCAGTGGAACATGGGAGAACTGGAGAGTATCGTAAACTGTCATTTGAGGTTGCATCTCAGCTCCGTTCCATATTCACAAAGATGAAGTTACTCATCATTGAAATCAGCATGGTCTCCAATGTCATGCTTGCCTGTATTCATCTATGTCTACAGCAGATCTTAGGTACTGATGATGGAGTGCCATTTGGTGGCAAAAGTATTGTTGTGTTGGGAGACCTTTTACAGCTTGCACTAGTCAATGCAGAGCATGTATTTACAACTCTAACTACCAAACAAGCTAAGAATATCCTCGGTTGCATTGCAGGCTATAATATATGGGAATTATTTACCTATGTTGAGTTGTCTGAGAACATGCACCAAAGTGGTGATCTGGCTAACAAATCACTTTTAGATGAAGCTCGTACAGGTTCTCTATCACCAGAACATGTTTGTATGTTAAACGATTGGAGAATCACAGTAGATATTGCATCCATAGAAACAGCATGTAATGTCTTCAGCGATTTATACTCTACAGGGACACACATAGTGTGTCTTATGCCATGACTAAAGAAATGCACTGAGTTCAACAATTTAATGCTGCAAAGAGAAAAACCAAGAGATTCTAACTCTGCATGCTGTTGATACAGTTGATGGTGTAATTCTTAGTCGCAACCTAGTAGCAAAGATGACTGAAAGACTAAGTGAACTCAAGTCAGATGTTTCACGCACAGCTGGCCCAGAAGCTGTTCTCGCAGTTTGTAAGAATGCACCTATCATGCTGTGACATAATCTAGATGTAGAACGAGGCATGGTAAATGGTGCCATGGGAAACATCACTGACTTTGTCTACAATGTCCAGAAGACATATATCGAGATGCTTGTAGTTCACTTTGACAACATGGAACAGTCTGTACACATAGAATGGACCTGTGTAAAATTCCAGGTTTTTAAGGATATCTATGTAAACAGGAAACAGTTTCCATTATGTGTTGCATATGCTGTATCCATTCACAAATCTCAGGGCTTGAGTTTGGATTCAGCAATGGTGGACATAGGTACAGACATTTTCAAGGATGGCATGAGCTACATGGCACTTTCACGTGTCCGCAGCCTTTCTGGGTTGCACATTATAACTCTAGCATCTCAGAAAATATGAGCTGACAAGCGATGGTATTCTTGAGTACAACAGGTTACGTACTCTACATGAGCCAAAAATGTCTTTAATACCACTACCTACATATCTGGCTGTCTCACATCATTCAGTCACATCTACAGGTATCAACAAACAGCGACAAGCTTCCAGAAGTGATTCAACTCAAAAGAGTTAGACCAAGGTCACAACTTCAACTAAACATTCACAGCCAGCAGTTCATCAGAAATCAGTTGGTGTAGCTGCTGTACCAGTGTTTGACAACAGCACTAGAGTGAACTGCTATGCTAACTCAGCTATGCAAGTTTTTCTACACATGCAACACTTTGTGCGTGCGATATCTGCTTCAAAAGACAGTACCCTATCAAACACTTTTAAGCAGATTGTCAACATGACTTCTGACCAGTCTAACAATGTACAGTCACTAACACCACTACGACAGGTGTTAGGTACATATGATGGATGTAGTACATTTGCTGCTGACATACAACAAGACACTAGTGAGTTTATGATGGCTGTCATAAACAACCTGGATGAAGACGGCACCCCAATGCGGCACTACTTCACAGTAACATATGTAACCAAATATGTATGTGTTTCATGTGGCCATTCACAGCGTGAAACCACAGAAGACATGCTGTGGATTACTCTCTTTGTCCCTCAAACCAAAAGTGTCAAATTTTGACAGCTATTCACCAATGCTCAGTGTGGGCATACCTGTGCAAGGTGTGGAGGCAGATGCACTCAGTCCATACATCTCAGGAGTTCATCTCAATATCTGTTGCTTATCTTGCACAGGTTTGACTCCAATGGGCTCAGAGTTGATACTCCTATCACAGATTACACAGCTGGTAGAATAGTCCTCAACCAATCAGTGATTGACACTCACAGTGTAGTCTATCACCATGGCCAATCCATGCATTCTGGCCATTACACCTGTTTACTAAGGTACAGAAGTGGATGGGTACAGTGTGATGACTCTACAAGCAGTTTTAAACAGAGACTGCCACGGCACTTAAAAAATGCATATCTTCTAATATTGAAGAATTATGATGACCTTCATATTTCAGAAGAATAGGAGGAAACATGTTGAGGTTTTAAAATGACTACTCTGTGACAGAAACATTTGTAGGTCAGTACAATTGTTTCTAATCTACGACTCTGAATAAACCATAGCATTTCAACAACATGCTATTCTGACAGATACATTCCATGCACTATGACATCTAAGATCTTGTGTGGATCAGTGACTACATGGAAATTGTTGTAGTGGCTTCAGTCGGTGCCAACAATATTCACAGTCACTAGAGAAACCACGCTTAATGTCTGCCAAAGATTGTACATCTCAAAACTGAGGCCTTACTGCTGTTCTCTTCTGTACATATCTTCCATTGTTAATGTATCATACTCATACATAACAACAACTTGCTATCAGTTTTAAACTGTTACTCTTTGCAAATAAAGATAAGTTCTCAGTTATCATCGTAAATAACTGAGCAACACTTCTACCATTCACCAAACATTGCACTCTGTCACAAGTTGTCTATCAACACTTGTATTTGTCTATTGACTCTTCCCATGTAGACAACAACATCATTCGTTCACCATGCAACAGTGTAGAACTATCCCGCCTTCATTTGTAATACTGATACTGTGCATATGTAAAAATAACAGCCTTTATCGATGATGCAAGAAGCTGAATTATGCAACTGAAAATACCAAACAATTGTATCATATTATTAACTGACTTTGCCATGACTTTGTAATTACTTGTACATAATATTTACATTTTTATTCAACTTGACATTGTTACTACTTTCATAGTTGTACTGAAACTATTAGTATAAGACTAAAGTACAAATGAATGTTTAACATGTAATACATCACTATACTGATTACATCTAATTAACCATATATTTGATCAAAAATGCATACCATACACAGTTTTTTAATTTACAAGTTAATAATCAACATATAATCCAATGTAACAATTGAAAAAATGTAATTTTTTCCTGTAAGAATATTCTTTTTTTTGTGTACTTGTCATATAAGTAATTCTAACCTATGTAAAAAATTTTGAGAATTGTAAATCGGACACTGTTACTGATCACAACATACTTCATACCTGTTCCTGACAATATTTATGATGGCCTCAATTGAGGGGTAGGGTGGCAATTGTCCATTTGCCCCTAGTCAGTGACATATCATTAAATGCCAGTAATAAAATGTCACTGAAGTAACATTTTTTTATATTCTATTACTTTAACAGTTAGCATATGGTTTTTCTCCCACCCCAGGAACATTCACATTAGCAGTCACACAATAACAACTAAACACTTCTGTACCATGTGTGTAATCACTGTTTACAAGCTACTGACATACTCTTAATAACATAGCACACAAGTAACGCACTACACAAAATTAGGACATACAACCACTTAAAAAAATACTTAACATTTGTAAACAAAGTCTCTTCACGTTCAATAGTAAATATATAATGAATCGCCACAGGTTCAGCTTGAGTATCAGAAGCTCAGGAGGAATGTCAGAAAGCACTTCTTAACAGAAAGAGTAGTGAACACTGAAACATCACTGGAAACACAGAACACCTAATTAAAGACAGTGAGCACCTAGTAAGGAAGCAGGTATATGCATACAAGGCAGATAACAAGCCTGACAGCAAAAGATGGCACAACACTGCAATGATAGCAAATACCTAACCTCAATATGTGTACCATGTAAAACTATCACAATAAATAGAACAAATTACCTTCTTATGCTACCTTTTTTCTATACTTTCTTATAATGTCACATACTTGCTCCAATTCATATAATCCAGTTGCTATTATTCTTACACATTTACATATATGGCAAGCAATGATTACACACATACAAAGATTGTATTGTGAGACTGCTTCTGTAACCAAAATTACAGTCTTGATTGGGCCTTTTCTCAGTTTAACAAATTGGCAATACATTTTTTTAAAGCATAACCACCTGTGTCGAGTCTTTACTTAAAATAGCATTACGACATTGAAAATAAGTGTCGTCTTCCTTAAGCATGTAAACCAACGTCAACAAATAGTGCAAAAACTATATCTCCATGAATTTCTTTGGCAGCTATGATGTCCAGTCAGTATCACAACATAGGCAACGATGTGCCACATTGCATGTCACACTTTCCATAATTCCTAATAGTGTGTAAAACTCAGCAATGTACTGAATTTTCCTCTGCCTATACAGTCATCATGTAGTAATGACTGTGCCAAGGTGCCGCACATCTGCACCCAACAGTACACAGCTGTGACTATACACTTAGGATGCAGTCACTACTATGTCCACTTCAATTCCCTGTTTAAGTGTCTGCAACTCCCAACTGTGGCAAGTAAACTATACCTAGAATTACAGAGGTGTGCCATGGATCTCCAGTCCCATATCGTTCCTATAGAAAACCAGTCATAATGCAGTACAAATATTGGGAGGCACAGCAGCTGTAGCTGCCTAAATCCCTGCAAATCCTAACAAATGTAACTACTGTTTCCCTGTCATCAGTCATGTGTGGCATAGCTGTACACATACTCAACTGTGTTGTGTATCTTCACTGAAATGTGCCTACTGTGAATTGTCATCTGCATCTCCAATTACAATTTACTACCTACTGTCACATTTGTACACACATTGCCTCCCTGAATCCATTTAAATTGCAACTGTACTAACTGGACTATTCCTGTAATCAGAGACCTGTACAACTGATGTACATTCACTATCATTTACTGTGGCTGCTTACTTAGGATACAGCAAGTGCTATGGAAAAGCAGTCCCCCATCACACTGTTTAGCACCATTTGTTTTCCTATTCTGTACTGTAAACTCAGTGTTCAATGTGTGGACTAGCTGTTCATACATTGACTTACAGATGTCCTGTAATTCCTAAGAAAGTTAACTACCATTTGACAGAGTTATATCTACTGCCAGTCTACAGGCAGACTGCAGTACCTGTAGTAGAAAGCTGTGTTACATTCTACCTAAGGACATGCACTTCTGAATGTATAGTCAGTATCAGTAACTGGTATTCATCTGTAAATTGTCTATGTGAGGCCTTAGAAATCCTAACTGTGATAAGTTGTGTATATCAACAATTACAGACCTGTTCCATTGATGTTGCTTGTATGTTTCTTGCTGTGCATCGATACTCTCAATGCAGTTCAAACTTTCGGGGAGGGGGTATTATTTGTGTCAACGAACACAAACACTAAGTCTCCTAACTTGAGTATCCCTGAAATAACTGCTGTCTACCATTGATATCCATACCCTCAGCTCTTCTGTGGCTCTCTACTAAGGATCCAGTACCTGGTGTTGCAGTTTGAAAAGACATTACCTGACTGAAGCCATTGAAGTGACAACAATGCAAACTACACTTTACCTGTAATCAGGAAGTGACATTAGTGCAGATCCCTTCAGCCACCACACCCCTCCACCACAAAACACTAACATCAACAGTACTGAAATATACTAAATCTGAAACAGCACCAGGACCACAGGGCCCTACCAACCATGCACTCCAACACCAAAAAAAAAAAGAAAAAAAATACAGTACTGTAAAATAGAAAATGTGCTAGTGATAGTAGATATGTGCTAGTGATAGTAGCACAGGACCTTCAGTCCCCACACTTCCACCCCATAATGCGACTGGCTGACCTGGAGGAGTGCAAATGGGGGGTTGAACCCTAACATTTCATCCCATCACTTTAATTGCTGTGGTACCACTACCACCACATTATTACCCTTCTTTTTCAGAATAATAATGACAAATAGTTCACATAATGCAACAGCGGAACCCGCGGTAAAATGGGGCGTACCAACCACACACCCCAACACACACAAAACTAAAATATACAGTACTGTAAAATACAAAAAGTACTAATCATACAACACCACACTCCCACCACATAATGCAGCACAGTGGTCTGGAGGGGTTCAAAGTGGGAACTTCAACCCTAACATTGAATTTCCTCATTTTTGTCGCTGTGCTACAACCCTAACTAATGTAGTAAACAGACTTCTTTGCCTCTAATTTTCCTTGTTTTTGAAAATAATAATGAGAAATAGTTAATGTAATGCAGTGGCAGGGGCCACACACTCCCACCACATTGTGCAGCAACAAGAATCACAGAGCCCCCATAACGTAATTACCCTTGTGAACACAATGCAGCACCAGGAACGCGGCCGCACTCCCACCACATAATACAGTGGCGGAAGTGCGGGGCCCTACTCCCACCACATAATTACCCTGGCTACTTTTGTACTTAGACCCCATTAGGGAGCTAAGAGTTTTTTTGATGAAAACTCCGTATCTCGCACCATTTTCAAGATACGGGCCCTCAAAGACGCGTCGAACACGGTAATGTTATCCTATGGTAAAAAAAGACAGAAGTTCGGAGTGCCATAGCTTTGCCTCCCTGTAATATTTTTTCCACCAAACCACTGAAAGGCACATCTGTGAGATGTTGCCTGTGTTCCCTGCAAATTTCAGCCCAAAATAACAAACCGTTATTTATCAACAGGGCGCTAAACGATTGCTCAAATGCGTCGAGTGACATGTTATGCTATGGGAAAAAGCGTCAACTTTGGAGTGCTGTAACTTTGCCGTCGTGTAATATTTTTTAAACACAACACTGAAAGGCACATCCATGAGAGGTCGGCAGCATTCCCTCCAAATTTAAGGCCAAAGCACAAAACCGGTCTTTTGCAGCAGGGTGCAAAAGAATTGCTGTCATTTCCCCACATCCTATAAAAGCACTGTCACAATTTTCAAAAGCTTTTGCAAACATTTTCAACACTTTCGTGAGTTCGACACTACTTTGCGAAAGTACTTTTTACAGAAATGTGAAAGCATATTTCTGGGCTGTTAAACCCCAAAATAAAGACATGACTAGCATCCTCAGGGTCTGACTAGGTAAATAAAAAAAATTAGGTTGCTAGATGATCCCAAATTTAAATGGCAAGCATTTTTCTGATCAGTCACTGAAATAAAATGGCGGATTTGCGACAGTAACAGGGCCATTTGCGACAGTAAAAAAGTGCATTTACGACACTGTCGAACTTTTTGTTAACTTTTCCCATTGACTTATTATGGGAAATTATTTTTTGAATAACTATTTAACTGTTGAATATTTTTTACACAAAATCTTCAAAAGGCACATCGTGGACCCCGGCCACATGTTCCCTTAAGATTTCAGGCCGGTTGCACAAACCATGCGACCTGTAGGCGCGACCGTAGAATTCCAGAAAAAATGTAAACGCATGCGCAGATCATGCTTAATTACTCCACCGCTGTGTAACCGACCGGTATGAAACTTGGCAGATCCCAAGGTGTATGGGTCTTGATTCTGTATTCCAAATTTCTACTACGGTACGGTGTTTTTCAAATCTCTGGAAAAAGTACTTTAGCAAAGTAGTGTCAAACTCACAAAAGTGTCGAAAATTTTTGCGAAACCTTTTGCAAATTGTGACAGTACTTTTCTAGGCTGTGGGGGAAATGGCAGCTATTCTTTGGCACCCTGATGAAAAGAACACTTTGGTGCTTTGTCCTAAAATTTGGAGGGAACACTGCCGACCTCTCACAGATGTGCCTTTCAGTGTTGTGTTGTGCATTGGGGTCATCAGCCCTAACTGTCACCCCATCACATGTGTAAAGAAGCTGAGGAATAGGAGAATGGGGTGACAGGTAGGACCAATGACCCCAATGCACACCCCGATTCCAGTTGGAGGGTGGGCTGGAGGGGTGCAAAGGGGCTTTCAACCCTAACATCAAATTTTATCACTGTTGTCACTGTGAAAAACCCTAACTGATGCATTAAACAGAGTTATCTGCCTCTAATTTCCCTTCTTTTTGAGAATGATAATGAGAAATAGTCAATGTAATGCCGCGGCGGGAGCACGGGCCGCCGGGCCCCATGCTTCCACCACTTAATGCAATGACGGGGCAGCAGGGCCCTATGGGCCCCATGCTCCCGCTCACGTAACGTCTTGTCACATAGTAACATTGTGCCCGCAAATGCTAATCGTTATGCGCATGGTGACACAAAGTGAAACAGAAAGAGAAACAGTACTGTAGACAGAAATGTTAAAAACAATGCAAATGCAACCACAAATGAAACCGCAAAGGGCAACTCACATGGTGGTGTAAACATGAACGGTAAGTGAAACGGGTACGGAACCACAAGCAAAAATGGTAATGGTAACAGTAATGTAAGGGCACAGGCTGGTTTTCCCCAAAAGCTGTATAGAAAAAGACAGTGAGTAGAAAGAATGTATGAAAAATAATGACTCTCGGAATAGTAAAATGAGGAATTGGAATAGTAAATTGCTTAGATCTCAGTAACCGTACGACATAGGAAAAAAATTTAAAAGTCATATGTATTATCACTTTCCTGGCTAGTTTTGCACTTAGCCACCATAAGGGGGCTAAAAATTTTTTGACAAAAAGTCTGTATCTCACACCGTTTTCGAGATACGGGCCCTGAAAGGCGCTGCGAATGCCGTAATGTTATCCTATGGGAAAAAAACAGAAGCTCGGACTGCCATAACTTTGCCTCCCTGTAGTATCTTTTCACCAAACCACTGAAAGGCAAATCTGTGGGATGTTGGCTGTATTCCCTGCAAATTTCAGCCCAAAAGACCAAACCATTATTTTGCAGCAGCGCGCTAAACGATTGCTGCAATACATCATACGTCATAATGTTATCCTATGGGAAAAAGCGCAACTTCCGAGTGCCGTACCTTTGCCGCTGTGTAATATTTTTTCAGTGAAACACTGAAAGGCACATCTGTGAGATGTCAGCTGCGTTCCCTCCAAATTTCAGGCCAAAGCACCAAACCGTTCTTTTGCAACAGGGTGCCAAACAATTGCTCTCATTTCCCCACAGCCTACAAAAGTACTGTCGCAATTTGCGAAAGCTTTCACAAAAATTTTCGACACTTTCGTGAGTGCGACACTACTTTATGAAAGTGCTTTTTCCAGAAATCTGAAAAACATATTTCTGGGATGTTTTACCCCAAAATAAAGACATGGCTAGCATCCTCAGGGTCCGAGTAGGTGAATACAAAAATAATTAGGTTGCTAGATGATCCCAAATTTAAATGACAAGCATTTTTATGATCGCTAACTGAAAACAAGTTGGTGGATTTGCGAAAGTAACAGGGCCATTTGCGAAAGTAAAAATGCATTTGCATGTCGAACTTTTTGTTAACTTTTCCCATTGACTTATAATGGGAAATTATTTTTTGAATAACTTTTGAACCATTTAGTATTTTTTCATGAAATCTTTGAAAGGCACATTGAGGACCCTGGCCGCATGTTTCCTGAAGATTTCAGGTCAGTCGCGCAAACCGTGCGACCTGTAGGCGCGACCGTAGAATTCCAGAAAAAGCGTAAACGCACATGCAGATCACGCTTAATAACTCCGCAGCCGTGTATCCGACTGGTACGAAACCTGCCAGATCCCAAGGTGTATGGATCTTGATCATGTATTCCAAATTTCAGGCAAATCTGTCAAACAGTTGCAAAGTTATTAAGGTGCAAAATTTTGGGTTTAACATGTAAATGGCTCCTCAACCCTAACTCTGGTAGCACTACTGTGCTACCATAATATATATTGTGTGTGTGTATGTATATATATATATATATATATATATATATATATATATATATATATATATATATGTATATACATGTATATGAGTATATATATATATATATATGTGTGTGTGTATATACAGTATATATATATAGGGGATACATGATGGGCATGAGTGTGATATGGCAAATATTGTCACTCCTGCAGGTGAGCTCTGGATATCTCATGAGTGCCGAAGGTGCAGTGACATATCCAAGCTCACGATGCAGGGAGTGACAATATTCTCATAACCTATGATATGCCATCATGTATTCGATATATACAATAGGGCCAAGAGTTTCAGAAGTTTTGTTATGCTGTCTTGTGTTCTGTTCCTGTTAATGTGTTTGCTCATTCTGTGTGTGAGCTTTTTTGAATGGGCTGTCAATGTTGTAAACTCTGAGATACACATGAGTGTGTTTTGCAATGCTAAATGAGTTAGTTTTAGATAGGAATGAAAAACATACTTTTGTGAAGCTGTATTGTTTAGCAGTCTGGCTGCAGTGAAGTTAAATGCATCACAGTAATTGTAATGAACTGAGAGGCAGAGTGTCAGAACAGCTGATACTGTTTTCAGTGGTAATTAAGTTAGCTGCAGGCAGAGTGCAGAGTGTTCTGTGAAATTGTGCTCTTTAGGAGTCTGGCTGCAGTGAAGTTGAAATTGTCGCAGTAATTGTAATGGGTGAGAATCAGAGTTTGAGGAACAAGTTAGAGTGTGTTTCAGTGGTAGTTGAGTTAGCTGCAGGCAGTAGTTTAGACTGTTCTGTGAAGCTGTGCTGTTTGGAATTCTGGCTGCATCAAGTTGAGAGCATCACAGTAATGAGCTGGAAGTTGGGGATAGCTGTGTTTTGTAATGCTCACTGAGTTAGCTGTAGGCAGCAGTGAGACCTCTCAGGTAGTTCTGCATTTGTGTCTATGGTAACAGCACAGGTGTTTCTTTCATGCTGAGGGAAAGCTACGCAGGGTGATGATATCAGTGACCTTTGTGACCTGTGTGTGTAAATGTCTCATATCATCACAGTAGAGCAGAGGGTAAAAAATATCACACTGCAGTGGATGATACACTGTTTTATCTCACTCATTTACCACTCACCCCTATTGTGTGTGTGTATATATATATATATATATATATATATATATATATATATATATATATATATATATATATATATATATATATATGTATATATATATATATAGCTGACCTACAAAACAGATATACAAGCCATTGCAATAAATTTGCAGATGATAGCAAAATAAGCAGAGAAGTGAAAAATAGTGATGATATCGCATCCTTAAAAAATGACTTAAAACTTTTGGAGAAATGGGCTAGTGACAATAATATGGCCTTTAATGAGGATAAGTATATAGTAATGCATTTGGGTCAAAATAGTCCACTTTCTGAGTACTATCTCAATGGCAAACTATTAAAGGAAGTTCAGTCAGAAAAAGATTTAGGGATCCTAGTAAACTACCAACTACTTCCCGGGAGTCATTGTAGACAGATTACTACAAGAGTTAATTGTATCATAAACTCCATTAAAAAATCCTTTATAAGTAGGTAAGAACCATGTGTCCTGGCATTATATAACTCTTATATAAGACCACATTTGGACTTTGGAGCTATCTTTTGGGCACCCTTCATGACAAAGGATATTAAACTATTGGAAGGTGTTGAATGGAGGGCAACTAAACTAATCCCAAGATTGAGAAATCTTGATTATTCTACTAAATGTAGGAAACTGAAGTCATACCCTCTTAATGTAAGGAGAATAAGAAGTGACTTGCTGCTTCTTTATGGACTACTTCAAAATGATTCATTAATGCAAGCATGTGGGATAAGTAATGTGCCCAAACTAGTAGCCCTAAGGTGAAATTCACGCCAGCAATTTGTACCCAGAGCAATAAAAAAACAAGAGAAAATTATTTTTCTCCAGTACAGCAACTAGACAATGAAATAAATTGCTACAATTTGTATTCAGTGCAGGCACAGTGGATCAGTTTAAAAGGAATTTAGACATGTATCTACAACACTGGGTAGAAAACTGAATATCCCACATAGTGTGGGGGTAGACTTGATGGGTCTTCTGGCCTTCTTCTACCAATCTAAACCGTGTAAACCATGTAAACGTGGTAATGAGTGGATGCTAACAGGAGGGAGGTTCAGAAGGGACATGAGGAAATACCGGTTTACAGAAAGGGTGGTGTAACTGCGGAACAGGCTGCCAGGCGAGGTGGTGAGTGCAAAAAGCGGTAGTGGTTTTAAACATGCCTTGGACAGAATGCAGAGCATAGTGGTTGTTCGGGATGGCAGAATTGGAAAGGAGAATGGAGTGGGGAGTGGGGAGGGCTATGACTCTGAAGAAACAGTAGGCCTCTGGGCTAAATAGGGAACCCAGGCAGACTGGATGGACCTTTGATCTTTTATACCATCATTGCCTATGTTTCTATGTTTCTATCATCTCTCCCTTTGCCACCATGCTGCTTTTACAGTGTCCTAACCATGTTACTGCTCTTGCTCCAGATGACTGGTAGAATCATCGGGCTTGTACTGCCACAGCATTATGATACAAAAACTTCAGCTGGTTGAATGCAGCAACCTGTATCATGCGCTGGCTCCATGGTTCCCCAGAAAAGCAAGGACATTTTCAATTTCCCACCTCCTCAGTGGGGCTTGTGACCAGAAAGGGAGAGAAATGAAAGAGATAGAGAGAGGGAGAGGGAGAGAGAGAGAGAGAGAGAATTAGAGTGAAAGAGTAAAAATACAATTACTGGTTATTGGGAGGGAACATTGAAAGTAAATAGTTATGCTAATGTTCCAATAAAATACATACACAACATGAAGTGCAGGGCACTCATTGCTGGTTCTCATGCACTGGTTGCCATGCCTTTGTGGGTTACTCTGGAAACCCATACACTTGAACCTGCAGCAATGTCATTTTATGCTGATTTATGCTTAATCCTCCACTCAATGACATCCTTCACAACTCCTTGACTCAATTCAACTCACCACCCCTTTCTATTTCAGAGTTGTTACCAAATCCAAGGCCAAACAATATCTAACGCAAGTACTAGGGAAATCTAGAACCAGTGAGGACACGCTCGATCTGAGACTTGTTTTGCTCACCCTTGACGAACAACTCTCCCCACTCACCAAAATCCTTAACCTATCACTGATAACCAGAAAATTCCCTCAGAGCTGGAAAAAGTGGTTGGGACCAGATGGCATATATCGAAGACTATTAAGAGAACTGTGAAGGGAGATAGCGGAACCTCTGGCAGCCATGTTCACCAAGTCATTCAACACAGGGGTGGTACCAGAGGATTGGAGGAGGGCACATGTAGTACCTCTACACAAATCTGGCAGCAGGGAGGAGGCGGAGAACTATAGGCCGATCAGCTTCACCTCAGTAGTGGGGAAGATCATGGAGCCATTGCTTAAAAAAAGGACTATGGGGCATCTAGAAGCCATTGGAGCCCAGGGCCATAGGCTACATGGATTCACAGTGGGGAGGTCATGTCAGAAAAATCTGGTTGATTTCTTCAACTGGGTGACAAAGGAAGTAAATCAGGGTGGTACAGTGGATGTTGCCTACCTTGATTTCAGCAAAGCCTTTGACACTGTCCCACATAGGAGGTTGATAAACAAGCTGGGTAGGCTGGGCATGGGGGACAGGGTGGTAAATTGGGTTAGAAGCTGGCTAACAGACAGGAGGCAGAGTATGGTGGTAAATGGGGTGCAGTCTGGGGAGAGGGGGATGACCAGTGGGGTGCCTCAGGGATCAGTCCTGGGGCCAGTCCTGTTTAATATCTTCATTAGCGATATTGCAGAGGGGCTGGAGGGAAAGGTCTGCCTATTTGCAGATGACAAAGATCTGTAACAGAGTGGATACCACAGAGGGGATGGAGAAAATGAGGAAGGACCTGGGGAAGCTTGAAAAATGGTCTGAGGACTGGCAACTGAAGTTTAATTCAAAGAAGTGCAAAATTATGCACTTGGAACACAGAAACTCTGGGGAAAGCTACAGGATGGTGGGAGTTACTGACAGTCACAAAGGAGGAAAGAGACATGGGGGTTATTATTTCACATGACAAAAATGTCAAAGCAGAGTCCTAAGGCAGCTGGAAGGGGCAGGGATATGCTGGGGTGCATAGACAGGGGCATCACCAGCAGAAGGAGGGAGGTAGTGATGCCATTATATAAAACCATGGTCAGGCTTCACATGAAGTACTGTATGCAGTTCTGGAAGCTGCACCTGCCTAAGGACATGAACAGGCTAGAGACGGTGCGGAGAAGGGTGGCTAAGATTGTACAGGGCTTGTAACACAAGACTTATGAGGAGAGATTAAGGGACCTCAATATGTGCTCGCTGGAAGAGAGGAGTGAAAGAAGGGACATGATAGAAACATTTAAGTACCTAAAGGGTATAAACAAGGTGCAGGGGGGAGACATTTTCCTTTACATGAGGAGCACAAGAATGAGGGGGCGTAACATGAAATTGGAAGGTGGGAGATTAAGAGGGAATGTGAGGAAGTTCTCCTTCACAGAGAGGGTTTTGGACACATGGAGTGGTCTGCTGCAGGAGGTGGTCGAGCACTGTGGATGTATTCAAGCATGCTTGGGACAGGTATAGGGGAGCCATAGAGGTACAGCTGCAGGTGGGTCAGAAGCAGTAATCCAGTACAAGGGCTTACGGGCAGACTAGATGGGCCAGGCGGTCCTTATCTGCTGACAATTTCTATGTGTCTATGTTTCTATGTTATGTCTTCACAAGTGGGGATAGAACTATTCACTCCAACTACTGACCAATCTGGATCCTCCCTCCACTCTCCAAAGTGCTTGAGAGGATAGTCTATGACCAGCTCGTTGACTATCTCGATAAACACAACCTACTATGTCATCGACAGCATGGTTTCAGGAAATGGCACAGCACTATGACCGCTTTATTGGAGTTCACTGGCTTTTTCCATGAGGCAATAGATCTGGGGCTCTTGGTGGAGGCAACCTTCATAGACCTCACCAAAGCCTTTGATACAGTCAATCATGAACTCCTCACTCAATTGGCCAAAACAGGCCTACCCTTGGTGACTCTGAGGTGATTCCAGAGCTACCTCTCTGAACGGGTACAGCAAGTCAAAATTCTGGATGTTCTCTCCGACCAATGTAATGTTACCTCCGGAGTACCTGAAGGTTCTATTCTGGGCCCACTGCTATTTAGCCTGTTTCAAAATAACCTTCCTGTGGCCTGTCATGACAATACCCTATTATATGCAGATGATGCCGTGCTGTTCACAAGTCACTCCGACCCCATAGTCCTTGAACAGAACATGCAGGCTAACTTCACAGCAGTTGAGGCCTGGTTCTGTGACTCCAAGCTCCTCCTTAACTACAAAAAAATGAAGATCATGCTGTTTGCTTCCCCACACAACAGGCACGAATCATATCACCTCAAGATCTTAAACAACAGGAGTTCAGCACTAGACCTAGTCACCAGCTTTAAATACCTGGGAGTCACTCTCGACTGCCACTCTCCTACTCACTCCACATTGACCATGTTCCCAAAGTTGTAAACTCGCCATAGGTCAACTATACAGACACAGGCACTGTCTCACAGATGCAGCCCTCACGCTTGCTGTCATTAGCTCAGTCCTGTCAATTGTTGATTATGGTCTAGTTGTCTATGGCTGAGGTGCTGACATAGTGCTCAAGCATATCAAATTGTCTTAAACAGGGCCTTCCACCTCATATTAGGTGCTCCCCGCTTAACCCATACCTGCAATCTCTATGCCTGCTCTGGTTGGCTTAACCTACACAACAGGATTCAGTACCAGGTATGTCTGCTTGTTAAGAAATCCACCCTCAGCCTTCCCTCTGAGTGTTACAATCCCTCCTCACTCCCACCATCAACCACAGGCCATCCAGAAGTACTTGTGGGAGTCTATACCAAGTCTCTTTCCATCGGACATCACAGGGACAATGTTCTTTCACTTACAGGGCCTCCAAATGGCTGAATTTGCTCCATGCAGACCTCCAACTGGAACCCAAACTGGGCCCTTTCAAAACTAAGCTCCATTCCTACCTTTCCACTACCAGCTCCTGCGACTGCAACTGCTAAACTCGCCCTCACCAAATCTTCCCCTTCCTGGCTCACCAGCCTTTCTTAGCACTTAATACCCTCCCCCACCTTATTTCTCTCCTGCACTCATCCTTACTCAATAACCTACTCCACCCCTTCCCCTTTCTCTTCTGACCGTAGTGCTTATGACTGGATCTCTTACCTTTGTGCTTCCACCTTAGCACTATTCCCCCTCCCACTCACCACTGTTACACTAACAAGGCCCTGTAGGCTGCTGCAGTCTTTCTAACTCCCTAGCCCCCATTTACCAACTGTCTCACAATAGCCCCAACCCATCTCTGTTCCACTATCTCCCTTTTTCCCATCCCCTTTATCTTCTCCTGCCCTCCTTACCTCTCGCTAGATGCTCACACAACAGCTTTGACTTTACGATACATTTTAGTGCTTACTTGTTACCCTAACTTTATAACTTACATAGTACACTGTAACTTCTTGATGGGTGCCTTGCATATGCACTAACTGAATATTATGTTTTCCGAAATTAGCTCTAGTTTGCCTTTGTTCTGTACCTTTAAATCTTTGTAATGTATTCTGCTCTCAACGTGGAGCCTTTGTAAATGAGCTCCCAGCTCAAAGTTCTTAATCTGAGATGTTAATAAATAAAAATAAATAAATTGTTATCATATTACATCTTTTTAGTCTTGCCTCCTTGGCTTGTGTGGTTTGTTGAGCTGTGCTTGGCTGTGTCTGTAGATTAGTTTTTGTTGATTTTCATGCTGTTCTGCTTGTAGCACCTGTACCATTTTTGCGCACATCCTCTGTAAAAGTCTCATGGACAGAATTCCTGCAAAGTATCCCCACCAGGTAATAGCTTTTTCATTTAAAATCAACTTTTTGGAAGCTATCCCATGCAAAATCAAGAAAAGCTGTGATTCAGCACATTGGCTATCAGAAGCTTGAGCTGCACCAGCACCAGTAACCACTGACACAGAATACACAAACTGTGTGGTGCTTGAAACTTTAAATATCTTTATGGACAAAGAATCTGGATGCTCCTTTCCTGGGACAGTTGTTAGCACCATATTAGAATGGCTCCCTGTTGTTAAGTGAGCTATAATACTATAATAACTGCTGAGAGAGAGAGAGGGAGAGAGAAAGCAGCCAAAGCTTCCTTAAATCAAGGGGGTTGTTTAATAGACTATGCTGAATTGAATTATTACTTTTTGGACCTGTGTAAGTAACTAGCATCGATTCTCTGTTTTTGGGGTTGACTTTTCTTAGTTTAACTTTTATTTGCCAGGGAGGAACTATAGCTGGGAGATATTTACAGTCATTTGTGACTAGATCTGTTACTTAACCTCTGTGAAATAGGTGTCTGAAAGGAAGGAAGGCACTCCCCGGGGTGGAGGGTCAGAGTTGTAGTTGATTGTTTCTGGAGGGCACAGGTTTACTAGGATCCTAGGTGATAGGTTTAAATGCTTCATTGGTAAACATTTAAACTAATGAGGGAGGCACTGAAAGAGAAGGGAAATCCTAGCCCCCAAAAATCAGGGTAGTTGGTGAGGTAAACACCAAGATAGAGCAGTTGATAGAGAGAAGGGCAGGTAAATGTAGAAAAGACAAAGGCAATAAG
The DNA here is from genome assembly GCA_016271365.2 of Neoceratodus forsteri. Lineage (NCBI taxonomy): Eukaryota > Metazoa > Chordata > Ceratodontiformes > Ceratodontidae > Neoceratodus > Neoceratodus forsteri. Next base: position 1,465,652,279 of record CM028131.1, on the reverse strand, counting down.
GACAGAGATGGGGCAAAAGAAATAAAGCCATACAAAATGGAGGGTATGAGTACCAATGCCCATAGTCTAGGCAAAAAGCTCCCTGAAATGATGGCCTTGATGGAAGAGGGATGCCTGGATTTCATGGCAGTCACAGAAACATAGCACACAGAGAACCATGACTAGGATGTCAACATACCAGGGTACACAATCCACAGGAGGGACAGAGAGGGAAGAAGAGGAGGAGGAGTATCTCTCTATGTAAGGGAAGGGATCAAAGCAACAGAACTAAAGGGTAAACAGGGAGAAGAGGAGGCACTGTGGGCCACCCTGGAGACTGGAAATGGCACCACAATCTGCACAGGGTTGTATACAGACCCCCATCTCAGGGGGAGGAAATGATAGAAGGCATTCTTAGGACAGCAGAGAAAGGGGAGATATTGCTGATGGAGGACCTGAATATGCCAGATTTTAACTGGAGCACCTTTGCTGTGGCCACATCCAAGAGCAGGGCCATTCTCGATGCCCTACAGGAGGCATGCCTCAGACAGCTAGTTTTTGATTACACTTGGGAGGGAGCAATCTTAGACCTGATGCTCTCAAATGGGGTCAGAGAGAGGATCTCCGATCTTGAAGTGGGAAGCCATCTGGAAACAAGTGACCACCAAACAGTGTGGTTCATGATAAACTTAGCTGTAGAGTCAAGCCATACAAAAGTGAAGGTACTGGACTTCGGGAGGGCTGATTTTGTCAAAATGGGAGATTGCCTCAGAAAAGCACTAGCAAACAGGCAAGAAGGTGGGGTGGAGCAACAGTGGGGAAACATCAAAACTGCCATCACAGAGGCAACAAGCCTTTGTGTGAAGCAAATACACAAATCAAAACAAATGAAAAAAACACTATGGTTCTCAAAAGAAGTGGCGGGAAAGGTTAGGGAGAAAAAGATAGCATTCAGGAAGTATAAGGAAACACAGAAAGAGCAGGACAGAGAACTGTACCAGTTAAAGCAGAAGAAAGTGGGGAAGACAGTCAGAATAGCAAAGGCCCAAACCAAGAAAAAGATAGCCAACTCGATTAAGAAGGGGGATAAAACCCTTTATAGGTAGATTAGGGAGCAAGGAAAGAGTAAGGCAGGGATACTGAGGCTGAATAAAGAGGAAGGTGGTTGGGCAGAGAGCAACAGTGAAAAAGCAGGGATACTGAATGAATACTTCTGCTCAGTATTCACAATGGAAGAGCAGGGGGAGATACTTAATCCAGTCAATAGAAGCACTCTGGATGGGGGGGTTGATATTAGTCCTTTCACATAAGAAAGAGTTCTGAAAGAACTCTTAAAACTGAAGGTGGATAAGCAATAGGGCCTGATGGGATTCACCCAGAATTCTAAAGAACTAAGGGAAGAACTAGTAACACCATTGACTACCCTTTTAATAAATCATGGGAGGATGGTGTGGTACCTGAAGACTAGGGAGGGTGGATGTGATTCCTTTTTCCAAAAGTGGGAGCAAAACAGAGGCAGAAAACTACAGACCTGTCAGTTTGACCTCAGTGGTGGGGAAAATTATGGAATCACTTCTGAAGAAAGAATTGTTGAGTATCTAGAGGCCAGTGGGGCACAGGACCCAAGGCAGTATGGATTCACAGGAAGAAGGTCATGTCAGACAAATCTAATTGATTTCTTTGACTCGGTGACCAAAGCAGTAGACCAGGGAGCAGCTGTGGACTTGGTCTACCTAGACTTTAGCAAGGCATTTGACACAGTCCCACACAAGATTAATAAACAAATTAGCCAGCCTGGGAGTGGGTCCCAGGGTGGTCGCCTGGGTAAAACACTGGCTGGACAACAGGACACAGAGGGTAATAATAAAGGGAGTCCACAGTGAAGAAGGGGGGTTACTAGTGGGGTACCGCAGGGTTCAGTACTGTGGCCGGTCCTTTTTAATGTCTTTATAAGTGACATTGCAGAGGACCTGGAAGGAAAAGTATGTCTCTTTGCAGATGACACAAAGATCTGCAACAGGATTGATACACAAGGTGGGGTGGAAAGGATGAAAAGGGACTTGGCAAGGTTGGAGGAATAGTCCAATGTATGGCAGCTTAGATTCAATGCAAAGAAGTGCAAAGTAATGCACCAGGGAAACAAAAACCCAGAGGAAGAGTACACAATGGGAGGTGAGATACTGACAACAACAAAAATGGAAAGGGACCTGAGGGTAGTCATATCAGATGATATAAAGGTGGGCCAGCAATGTGAGATGTCAGTAAGAGGGCTGGGGGGATACTGGGATGCATAGGGAGAGGTATCACCAGTAGAAAACAGGAAGTTGTTGGCCCTCTGTACAGTCAGTCAGTTGGTAAGACCACATCTGGAGTACTGTGTACAGTTCTGGAGACCCCATCTCCACAAAGACATAGATGGGGTGGAGGCTGTCCAGAGGAGGGTAACCAAAATGATACAGGGTCTGCACCAGAAGACATATGAAGAAAGACTAAAGGAGCTTAAGATGTATAGCCTTGAGGAAAGGAGGGAGAGGGGGGACATGATAGAAGCTTTCAAATACCTCAAGGGAATCAACAAAGTCCAAGAGGGTAGCATCTTTCAGAAAAAGAGATATGCCAGAAGAAGGGGGCACAATTTGAAGATAGAGGGGGGACGGCTCAGAGGTAATGTGAGGAAGTGTTTCTTCACAGAGAGAGAGTTGTAGATGCATGGAACTGCCTTCCTGAGAAAGCTGTAGAGTCAAAAACAGTGGGGGAATTCAAGAATGAATGGGACAGACAGAAGACAGTTCTAGTGGGGGGGTAGGAGGAAGTAGGCTGTTGGTTAACTAGTAGCTGCAGCTTATCCGTTAGGCAGAGAAATGGGTAGACAAGGTGGGCCAAGTGGTCCTTATCTGCAATCAGATTCCATGTTTCTATGTTTCTATAATAACTGGGGAGGGGTTTTTCCCTAAGGAATCCTGGTTTGTAATTTGCCATTATAAAGGAGTGTTTATAACAGCAAGCGCACCAGGTTTCCATTGCTCCACACATGCGCCAGCTGTCTGTCCTCCCTTTCTCCCTCCCACTGAGAGATGCGCTGCCACTGGCTGTACTCTCGGTGGTGAGCACATTTTTCAAAAACAAAGAGACTGGGCTGTTGTATTTGAAACTTAGCCCTGTCTGTAATTTAAAACTCATTACTTGAATTAAAAAAAAAAAAATCAAAAATAGAGGGAAAGTTTCCATAGCTCTGGACCATGCTGACAAAAGATCAGACTGTGGCTCAACAGCAGTGTATTTTCATTTTATATAACTGTTGTGGTGAAAATACGCTCCACAACAATTATATAAAATAAAACATGGGGTGGTGTGTGTAAAAGTCAATTTTTTTTTTTTTTTTTTTACACACACCACCCCATGCTTTACTCTATATGTAATACACTACTGAGCATCTTTCCTCGCGTTTCTAAAACAACTTTGAACCCTAAACAACAACACCTGTGAGTGGGAGCTCCTGACCCTAGCAGCTTTTAAAAGTGAAACTGAAAACTGATACACCATATCCCATCTAGATAAATTACAGATTTTTCATCCAGATGAAATATTTTACCTGCTCTGCTTCACAAAAAGATACTCAGATTCTATTATAAAGATAAAAAAAAAAGAAAAAAAGTATGAAAAAGAAGATTGGTCCTCACACCTCGTGTTCTATGACATCACAGTACTTAAGACTGAGCTACAGTTGGACTAACTCCCAGCCTGACACTTATTCTGGATAAGTGGTCTAGTACCTTGTGGGTCTATGGCTCTGAATTCAGTAGCACTTTGCCACACCAAACTTCAGCTGGGGTTCGGTGTTGGGAGTTTTGTGGGCTGTAGTGGGGACAGAGTGTGCTTTCCCTTCTCTTGACTGGGTTAGGATAACAGAGTACCCCCTCTCTCCTAATTGCCTGCTGACTGAGACACTTTGGGGTTGCCTGATGCTGGTACCTGACTACTGCACCTCTCTGATGATTACTTGCTCTTTCTGGATCTGCCAGCGGATCATGTGACCTGTGGGACTGTTCCATCTACCAATAAGGCTGTGGCTGACCAACCTACCTCTGCCAAAACACTATAGCTTTTTCCTTTTGTAACCCCTTGGCCACACTATTCCAAGGGCTACTACCCCGCCTGTCTTCCCAACAACAAGTTGAGGGGCCTGGGTTCAAAACTGATAAGTACTGGGGTGCTCCTATCCTCAGTAAACACAATATTTTGGTGCCTCCACCCAGAGTACTCATTACATGGGCTTCTATCTAGACTGGTAATGCCCTCTGGGAACCTATAACCACTCACAATCTCCCTTAGTGACCTATTATCCTGATATAGACAATGACCCTTAATAGCTTTTATCATACAGTTTACAACATGCATTAATAATATGCTCACAGTTGTCTCACTTACCAACCGGGTCTCAGGTCCTGGTGTGTGCCCTGCAACCCCCCGAAAAGACATTTTGGTAATACAGCATGGATTTTTTAGTACATTCAATAAAGAATTAATCACTTTAAGTCAAGTAATATATGCTCACAAGCTAGTTTTAAAGTAACTCAACAAATCAGGTTTATTAAGGGGGCGTGAACAAGGAGGGGGAGCAAATTTAGGCAAATGATTGTTATTTTGTAAACCAGATTGATAGACGCAATTAGTTCAGTCTCTAAGATAAAGAGTCCCTTAGCTACTGAGTACTCAGGACCTATACTGGCTGGCCAGAATCATTGCCCAGGGTTGCAGTTATCATTGGGGCCCTTGAAGAAAATGATTATTGAGTGAGGCAAACCAATTTATTTATATCCACAGCTGATTGGACCAGTCTATTGAAATTATTAAAATTCAGTAGAAAACAATTAAATGATACTATAAGAAGATTAAGATGCCTGTTGCAGGGAGCTACCTTGGATTTACTCACTGTACCAGTCGATTGTAGATGATGCCCTGGCAAAATGAAGACTGGGTGCTGGAAGCTGATGCACATGGAGAAACTGGGTCATTACAACACCCCTCCACTTCATGACGTTTCGCTGAAGGTGACCTCAACCTGTGAGGGCTTTCTGCACAGGGGCTGGATCCACAAAGCTGGTCTCTCGTTGGTAACACTGAGGCTGGCACAAGAACAGCACAAGAACAGGCAGCATGGGCTGGTTTGGACAAAGGCCCAAGGCTGGATAAACACTTCTGGAAAGTTCAGGTTATTTGCTGGCGACCCCTCCAGCTGGCAGACAGTTTGGTCGCTGGTAAAGGTAGGCTCCTTTTTGACAATCAGGAGTCCCTGGTCAGCAGGTCTTGATCCACAATAAACATTCAGCACATGTAATGAAAACAGCATTTACTTCTCTGCCACTTGATTCAGTTTCAGGCCGGTTCGCAACTGCAATCGAATCACTGAGCAAAACCTCTCAATCTGCAGGCAGGCAGTTCCTGACAATTAATCCCCACTTCAGGACATAGGAAACACACCAGCAGAAACTAGGCCTCTTGCAGGCCCGATCTCCGCAGAGCCTGCTCGGTAGTTTGAGCTGGAGTCACAACACAGGTCTGCCTTGGACTGACTGAGACTCTCTGCTGTCTCCCTGCAGTCTCACTGAAATTCAAACTGTCCCTCTTAAATATAGAGTAAAATCCTTGGAATCCGATTGGCTGTTTAAGCTGCCCGAAACAGTTCTAATCCTCTCATTGGTTGCATTTTGGGTACCCAAACTTTGTCCCTGTTTATCTCCCACCAGGCTCTAGTACTGTCCCATGAGTCTCTGACTGAAATCCAGGCTTCTGATTAACTAGATGGGCTGCAAAATGGTGACTGCTGTATTTAGTTTCGTTCAGTTCACACAGTCCACAGTTTAAAGTTCTGGTGCCGCCAAAGGAAAGATTATTTATTTACATTTTCAACACAAACATATAGCCCAACAATTCTCTTTTAAACCAACACATTTTTACTTATGTACACTCAATAGATCTGCTGTCACTGCCGCTGAAATACTGTCCCCCTAGGCAGCAGGTGGCAACTTATGAATATTGATGAGAGCCTTATGAATATTTACCAGTCCCAAAAATGCCCTCGCTCAGATTTATTTTAAAATGAATATTGAGGCTTTTCTTTAGCCTTCCTGAGGTCTCTGGGCCCTGTTTAGCTGAAGAGGGGCACCGGGACCACGAAACAACTTCCAGTTTGACTTCAAATTGAGTGATCGGTACTTTAATGTGCTACTTGTGCCTGCGTGGTCGCCAGCAGCACCAAAACAATGCCAGTGACTCGTGATTTAAATTTTAAGGCCAGAGTGGACTAAAATAACTACATGGGTGATACAGGGGAATTTGGGGAAGCACCAGGGCTTCAGGATTACTTGGACTGAAGTTAAAGGAGGAGGAGTGGAACGCCACAGGCAACGGGAGGAAAACAGGTGAAACGAGAAGGACATGGGCAATTTAGGTAAGCCCCCCAAGGGGTGGGGGGTTACACTATCTTTTTCAGGTACCCTTACACAAATGTCTTGGTATCCACCACTGTTCTGCAATCTATTGCATCATACCTTCTACTGTCTGTGGCTAACAAACCACCAAAATGTTGGACCCAGACAGCCACTGACAACCAAAATCGCCACTGGGTTGCAGAATTATCTCCACGCTTGTAAATTTCGTAGAGAGAGTACACGCCTTTCCAAATCAACATTTTGCTCATATTCTATGTACTTTCCAAAGGCATGCCTTGAGAAAGCGCACTGACTTTAACCCCACCTCCCAAAAATGAGTGGAACACTACCAGACAGGTGACAGTTGGTAGTAATGAGGGATGCTCACTCCAGTCTGTTGAAGGTGGTGAAGGACATTCCCAAAGGTTCAGTCCTGGGACCACTATTCTATTGGTGAATGAACTGGACAGAGGCATACGTGGTCCATTCATCCTCTATGGATGGGAAGAGGATATGGTTTCCTTGCAGTCAGTTCTGCCACGAGGGTTGGGCCAAATACAACTATTTCCTACAACTAACAAGCTCAGCTAAAACTCAAACCATAATGTTTTGTACCCCACCCATGTTAAAATCAAATTAGTCACCATTAGAGACAACTACAGGTGACAACATACCTCTAAAAATGTGGCCCATTGTAAACGTCTGGGAGTCTGGATGGACTACCAGTTGAAATGGGAATTTAATATAAACCAGATACTAAAAGGATGAGGTCCAAAAGCTCATCCACATGGGTGACTTCAACATTAATTAGCTTTCCCCAACCACCTGGTTGACTACCCATAGGACTGAGTCCCTTAACCATTTGCAAGTTATCACTGAACCAACCCGACTCAATCCTCATTCATCTAGCCGCACCCTCTTGGACTGGGTACTCATCTTACAACCCCACTGCTTGGTTGCAGCATGTATACTTCTGGCTGCTTTCAGTGACCATAGTATGACATTTCATTTCAGAAAAGTCCTGCTCCCTCCCTCCTCCCCACAGTACATCTGGTCAAGGTCCTCCAGTCACTGAACATAGAGGCTCTATTGAGAGACCTGACTGCTACTGACTGGTCCCCATGATCACTACTCTAGATGTTGATATGGCACTATCCCACTTCCACTCATTATTTACTTCTATCTGGGATAAGCATGCCCCCATCAGGAAATCCAGGGTAAAATCTTCTCATCAACCCAGGATCACCTGTGATCTCATTGACTTGTTCAAGACTCAAGACCAAGCCTGGGCCAAGTACACATTTTCCCACTCCCTGCAGGACCTCTTCTTCTACAGGGTGCTTAGGAACTCTTGCACTAAGGCCATTCATACCACCAAGTCCTTCTATTTTCAAGGTCAACCTCCAGAGTAACTTTAACTCTCCTGCAAAATTCTAGCAGGTGATTTATTTCCTTTTTAACCCCCTGCCCACTCGCTCACCCAGTCCTCTTGATAAATGGCTCACCAGTATCTGACCCTACCTCTGTTGCTGCTCACTTTAATGAGTTTTTCACCACTTGTGCTCCTCCCTTCCCCCCTCCTCCTGGATCCTCCCCCCTCTCCTCCCCACCTCACTATTCTTTGAGTTTTGATTTTACATCTCTCACTCCCCAGGAGACACTTATTGCCCTTTCCTCACTCAGTCTTTCCAAATCTAGCCCAGATGTTTTGGACCTGAAACTTCTACATCTGTCAGCTCCAGCCATTGCCTCCCCCATACTAACCTCCTAAATGTCTTGTTCACCCTTTGCAGTGTCCTTAAATCTTGAAAGTTTGCCAAGGTTCTCCCCCTCCACAGAGGGTGATCCCTCCACTGCTGGCAACTTCTGCCCTATCTCCCTCCTCCCTTGTCTTGCAAAGCTGCCAGAGAAACTGGTTTACTCATGGCTTGCTGACCCCCCCGCCTCACTCTTCCAACTTTCTCTCCCCCTTCCAGTCTGGATTTAGGAAGGATCACTCTACTGTCACTTCCCTACTTAGGGTCACTGATTCCGTCCTCTCAGGGATGGATCAGGGACACGTTACTATGGCAATTTTCATTGATCTGGCCAAAGCTTTTGACTCAGTGTCCCACTCTCTCCTCCTGGATAAGCTGAGAACTGCCAGCCTCTCAGCATCTGCTGTTGACTAGTTCCAATCCTATCTTATGGGCCATCAACAGTCGGTACAGGTAGGAGGTGCTCTTTCCCCACCACTCCCTATCCAGTCCGGGGCCCCACAGGGCTCCATCCTGGGTCCAATCCTGTTCTCAGTTTTCCTTAATGACCTCCCCTCTGTGTGTGCCAACTCGTATATTCACATGTATGCAGATGGCACAGTCCTCTGCACCTCAGGGGCAGGATTCACAAAAAACTCTGAAGGTGCAAAACCTTCCCTAAGTCCCCAAAAGTTGCCTAGCTGTGGAAAAAAGGGGAAATTGCTCTGAGTGCTATACACATAACTTCTGCAGCTGCAGAAAAAAATACACTGAGGACTTAGGAAAAAAGTGCAGCTACAGAAGTTCCTGTGGAAAAAAGCCATTGAAAAGTATGGCATATCCCCTTAGAGGCTATTCACAGCCAGTGTTCTACCGCAGTTGCGGAAAAAATGTTGCAGACGTGATGCGCTACAAAGAGTGATGCATAACTCTCCCTGAGCAAAGTGCAGTGTATCAACAATTAAGATAAAATTATAGTGGAGGTGCAGGCACAAGTAATAGCAAACCAGTGGGTGTATAGTAGTGTCAGTTGTTACAACAAAAATAGTACACATTTTCATTGAACTACAACAAACTACAACCACTAGACCAAGTGCAGCCCATAAAGGCACACCACAGGCAGTAGAGGCAGAGCTGGTAACAGCCTGCAGTGAGTGCTACTGAAGCAGACAACATAAACACTCCAGGCAGAGACACAACCATCAGTTCCAGCAACAGTTACAGACAGCCACTGTGGTGCATGTCCCTGCTAGTACCAGTGTTGCTGGATTGGTCTCAGTTGAGGGACTGACTGCTGGTCTCTCTGTGAGTACTTACTGCTGCATCTATGGCAAGACTGTCAAAGTCTGCTGCTCCAGTGAATATGGATAACCTGTTGTGCCTGCTGAGCTTTTTCCTCAGCTAAGGAAAGAATGTTAGGGAGATTTCAGCACTTATGGACTTCCATAACTTGCCTGTTTTACGGATTTCTGCAACTGCTGAAATTTTCTTTGTGAATATAGTGCAACTATATTTCTGCAGTGCTAAAAGCCATTTTTCTGCAGCTACGGAAATTTTGTCTCTCTTTGTGAATCCAGCCCCAGGTCTCTCAATGTTTTCTGTGGAAGCCTCACTCCAGCATGACATTCACAATGTTCTGCACTGGTTCCATGCCAACCAGCTACAGGTCAACACACAAAAACATGTGTCTATGTCCTTTGGTACCAGCCAGAAATTGGCCCAGCTCACCTCCCTTCCTCTTTTCTCCATACTAGATGACTCCCTGCTTTAGGTTGCCCAACCGTCAAGTACCTTGGTGTGTGGTTAGACAGCAGGATTGAAGCTGGCCCACCGGTGTAGTGGTTAGATTTCTGCTTGCGATGCCAGTGACCCGGGTTCAGGAACGTACTCGGGTCACTGGAGGGCCAGCTGGGGGGAGAAGGATCGAGCATCCCTCTGACAGCTCTCCCTCTCCGGGGAGAGGGTGGCATCGTGATTGGTGCAACAGTGGCACCCGGCAGACGCTGGGGCTGCTGCACTGCACTGATGCAGTATACCTCTCAGGGGTGGGGCAGATGCTGGTCATCATTGCACGTCCCCACCCCTGCACATACAGGGGAAGAAAATTCTGCAGGGCCGCCTCTATGAAGCCTTACCTCTGGCTTCAATTAGCCTCCCATGGCTCGCTTCCCTGCTAGATACTAGATTTGCGGCACCCATATCAGGGAGTGGGTGCCGCAACCCTGCCCTCTGCTGTGGGGAGCAACAGAGCTGATAATGGGAGGTGGGAACTGAAGGTCCGTGACCAAGGCAGATGTCGGTGCCCCCCTGCAGACAAAAAGTATAATAAAAAAAAAAAGATAGCAGGCTTGAGTTCTCAGCTCACATCGATGCCATCCATACCAAACTCCACCCCAATCTTGGTGCCTTGTACAATAGTAAGGAATGCCTCTCTCCTGCCGGTCTGCTGGGATTTAATCACCAAAATGGTCCACTTCACTGGCCAGACTGGACTGCCTCTGCAGTGCCTTCAGTCGCTTTGCTACAAACTCACCCTCTTACACCTACCACTGCTCCCTTTACTTCTCCCTACACACAGTCAGCTCCAATATGCTTCCCTCATCTCTAATTGGTAGTTTGGGTCGCTTGCCTCGTACCTATCCTCACTCCTCTCCCCCATCCCCGTCTCCTCTTATTCCTTGCATTCCAGGGACCCGTGCACTTTCTCTCTCCCCCACCCACACTCCTCAGCTGGAAAATCGTTTTTCTCATACCATCTCCCCTCCCTCTGGAATCAGCTACTCTCCTTTCTGCATCTCTCTCCCTCCCTTCCTTCCTTCCTTCAGACACCAACTAAAACTTCTCCCTCCTCCCCCTTGTTCCTACCAAGCCTCTTCCTGAACCCTTCCTTACCTTTCCCAAGCCTGTTTCTCAGCAATGGTTCAGTATCCCATTATCTGGGTTCCTTGCACTTTTCGAATGTACTTTATTTGCACACTTGTTTTTGATTTTCTATGCTATATATGTGGATCCAGTTGCAATGTCTGGCATTACTGTCTGTACTGCAATTGAATTATGCACTTTTTGTCATTACTCTTGTAATTCCTTTATCAGACTGGTTTGTATTTCTTTGTAACTGTACTCTCCCTTTCCCTTTTCCCTTGGGTTGCACCTGGAAATGATCTTTGGCTCAATGTGGTTCTCCCAGTTACCAACTTTCAAATAAATAAAATGTAATATATGGAGATGCTTAAATAATACTATATTAACCCATACAAAAAAATCCCGGTAATACCTTAGTCAGTGCCGTAATATTATACTTCCGGTCCCCGTAATACTATACTTCCGGTCCAATAATACTATACTTCTGGTCCTCGTAATACTATCGTTGCGATCACCAACTTTTCTAGTGTCCAAAGCATAGTTTTTTTTTCTTTCTTTTCTTTTTATTCTTGAGAGAGAGAAGCAGGACTCCACGTGGGAAGGGGGGATGTGAGTGAGGAGCGAGAACAAGCAGCACGGAACCGTCCCACAAGGAATCCAGAGGTAAGACCTCATCAGCATCTTGCATCCATATATTACAAAAAATAACAGTTAGGTTCCAGTGAATCACTCGGCTGTAATTCCATCTCGAGGTTCTGGGGACATAGGAACCTCTCGAGCCTCGCTCTCGAGGTTACCTATGTCCCCAGAACCTCTTGATGGAATTACTGCCTTGTAATTCACTTGAACCTATCTCTTATTCTATTTATAATATAAGGCACATTACACGGAGGGTCTACTAACATATAATGAATCACGTGTGTAAGTGATTTATATTAAGGCTTAAGTCCATTTTTTAATTTAAAAAGTGACTGTACCTGTCCCCCACCCCCCCAAGTTGTGAAGTGGAACACTCGATTCTAATGCTCCTGCATGAGACACTACTGTACACAGAAGAAGAGATTCTGCAGTTCAGTGTTGTTCTAAGCACTGATTGGCTGAAATGGCATAAGTGAGTTATACTACAAGTTGACAAATATTCTTTGACCTTGAGAATGCTGATTACATTTAGTGGTTAAAGCAGGCATTTGTATTGGGGAACTCTAACCCTACTATTACTATGCCCCCAATGTGTACCATGAATGGGTGTGGGGGGACTAGTCCCCCCACCGAGTTCCCCCTTGCTTTAATCACTGATTACTTTCAGATTTGGTTACAAGATTTGTTACTTTGGAGTTACTGTAGGTGTCTGTTTCCTTCTTGAAAGTAGGCCGACTGAAGATTAATGTAAAGGAGTACTACATCTTCGCATGTACATTTGATCTGTTCCTTGTCACTAGTCAACTCAATTTATATAGCTGCTGGGCATACAAGCTTTTATTTTAGTTTATGTTTACTGTTAATACAATAATAGTCCTCTGTAACTATCCTGGGTGCCACCATTTTCTTATTGTTGAAATCTGATTTGCACCTGTCAGTAACATTAGCAGCGAGAACATAATATTACAGTGCAATTACCCCTTTGGAACTTTAATGGCAGACTTTTTCTGATTCCACTTCCAATGTCTGACTGCTCCATTGTCTGTACCAGGCCAGGCTCTACTTGGGCTAACACTGTCCATGTCTTTTCTTTAAAATTGTACCATAGACCAGGCTCCACATGAGCTAGTACTGTTCATGTTATTTAAATGTAATGTAATCCTTTATTGACGTGGAACCTTTGGAAAACAGTATTTGTGCTCAAAGGAGTTGTTTGAATATCTAATAAATAAATAAATAAATAAATAATCTCTATTAGTCTCTACAATGTGTCAGTTTGCTGATTTATAGTTCAACAAAACGGGTAGCAGTGAAGGTATGAAATATTCACTTTACATTCAGCTAGTGTCAAACTTTTCAACAGAGTGGTAAAGCACGTTGTTTTCTTGTACTGTAAATGTTTTCACTGTGTGTGTTTTCTGGGAGTTTTTCAGGTCATTCAGACTTGCAGCATAGAGATAAACAGTGTAAACTGTCCATGTGACATCATATTCTGACTGCTACTGCAGCTCACAGGTAGTGGCAGAGTAGTAGTGAAAGTTTATTTTTATATAGATTAAAGATGGTTGGCATAGCAGATATACAGAGTGAACCTGTGTACAATATCTGATTGCAAAAATCAACAAAAAGTTATTAGTACAATGAATCAATAGTTTCAGTTAATAAGAATAGAGTAGACATCTCCTCCATCAAAAGCATTCACAATTAATGTTCAATGACAAGTCCACTTTTGTATAAAAAAGGGAAAAAGGTTCTGAAATTCTAATTATCCTATTATGGGGGTTCCAAGACGTAGCCGCATCATGTGCGATTGTAGCCAGACCAAAACTAGTTTTGATTTGTGGTATAGTAGAAACATAGAAACATAGACTTTGACAGCAGATAAGGACCGCTTGGCCCATCTAGTCTGCCCATTTCCCTACCTACAGGATAGGCCGGAGATCCTAGTTAACCAACAGCATATTTCTTCCAACCCCCCACAAGAATTGCCTTATGTCTGTCCCATGCATTCTTGAATTCTCCCACAGTTTTAGACCCCACAACCTCCTCAAGAAGGCTGTTCCATGCATCCAGTACCCTCTCTGTGAAAAAAATACTTCCTCACATTGCCCCTGAACCACCCCCCATCTTTAAATTGCGTCCCCTGTGTACCCCTAGTAATGTGCAGTTGTTAAAGCATCAGTGCCTGACTGAGGTGAAAGTTTTGACCAGTGCTTTTTTATTCTGTTTTAGTTTGCCCTTTATCTCCTGACTTTTATGATGACATTTTTTCCTCATTTTGAATTTCCTTTAGCCCTTTTTTTTGCATTTGAAATGATAAGAAGAGCATTCTTTTTAATATGGTTTGAACCAGGTTTGCATCAATAATCTCAGCTGTTTCTGTCCACTTCTTGTCTCATAAAGTCAGGGAGCAGTGTCTGCTGCATGCTAGCTCATTATAGTCCCAAGAGAAATGATCTTAAATAATGGGTATTCAAAAAGGACAGAGAATACTAACGGAAACCTGGTTTGAACCATATTAAAAGGAGCACTCCTTTCATTATTTCAACTGCAAAAAAGTGAAAAAGCAGACTAAAAATGTGGAAAAAATTGGTATCAAACAAGTCAAGAGCTAGGTGGCAATCTAAAATAAAATAAAAAAGGATAGGTCAAAAGTTTCAGCACTATCAAGCACTGCTGCTTTAATGGACCATAAACTTTATTTTATGACACTGGGCATATGTTTTCTACAATTTCAGGCAAAGTAACTGGAACTTTGTGCTTGATCAGCTTAAACACCATAGATAACCAATTAAAATCAAACAAGATTCCAACAATAAGAAAATGAGAGCACCAAGAATATTTACAGAGGGCTACTAATAACAGTAAAAATAAAACAAAACAGAAGTTTATACCCTCAGTACACTACCTATAGAAATGGAGTTGAATGAAGAGTAGGAGAGAGGTAAATTTATAAAACATGAAAGTGTAATGTTCCTTCAAGGAGTAATGATAGCTAGCTTCCTTGGCTTTACTACTGAATAGGGGTGGCTCCTCCTTGGGGTATTTATGACAGATCAATTTCTCCTTAGGCTAGCTGATCCATGTCTGTCAGGCAATAGCAATTTCTTCAGAGTGTGTGGTTTCCACCAGGGTGATGAATTAGCCCACCTGGATGGGGTCAGACCTGGGTGCATTGGAGCCCAAGGGCATTATGTTTAAAAGATTTTTTGCCATGGGCCTCGAATGGAGGAAATTCTTTTGAAAAGTTGACTGCATTTCCCCAGCAGATCCACCTTGACTTGTCCCTGGAAAAGTTAACGTCTCTCCTTGCTTACCTTTGTTTTATTTTAAATGCATTTACTTTTTAAGTGCCTCAAATCAGTGTTGGCATGGCAACAAGCCGGTGCTTTATCATCTGAAACTAAATTTACACCAACATGATAGGGGTGCCTATAGGGAGGCAACTTTAAACAATCAGAAGAAGCTGTTTGGCAACAGTTGGCTGTCAACAAATTAATTGAGAGAAAAAATGATAGAATACATAATGGTTATTTTTTTTGTTACAAAAATGCATTCACATTACATTTATTGTTTTTATCCCAAAATTCAAATTCTGTTTATCCTATTGAGTTCTAACCAGTTTGCGTCTAAAAGAAATTATATGTGTTGAATCCTAGTTATGAAAGTTATAGCTGGGCTACAAGTTGAAAAAAATGCCTCTGGAATACCACATATTCTGGGTTGGAGGTCCATTCTCTTGAATTTCAGTGTTCAGAATGTTAAGCAACTTTGCCCTCTGGGTAACCTTATGCTGTCCTGCCTCCCTAGAACAGGGCTGGTGCAGGTTGAAGGGTGCACACATTTATGGAGGTAGCAGGACATATAGGTAAGGCAGCTAATTTTATCCAAGTTTGTTTTATGATTTGAAATTCAGCAGTGATTGCAAATCTTACACCTGGATTTTATGGAGATTCTACTGCCTAGCATTTGTTGTATAGCTGGTAGAGACGCAGCTTAAAGGATGCTGGTGTTCAGGCTGAAAACGATACAGCAGACCCAGAACAGAAGCCCAGCACATGGCACCAGAGTATATCACTTGCACCATACCACATATATACTCAGAGACTTATAATGGGCTACAGAAAATGACTTTAATAGTCTCCAGAAAATGACTTTATTCAGTGCACAAACAGCAGCACAAACACACCTATATGCAAAAGCAAGAACTAGTGAGTTCCTGCTTTTGCATATAACATGTTTGCACTACTGTTTCTGCTCTGAATAAAGCCATTTTCTGTGGACTGTTACAAATCTCTGAGAATAACTGTGGTTTGGGACAAGTGGTATACTTTGGTATTTCAGTTCTAGGTCTAGCATTTGTCATGTATATCAATATGTGAAATGAAAGAACACCAATTAAATAAATAAAGCAAAAGGAAAATAGTGCAGAAAATAATTTAAAGAAAATTGCATAAAATGTAGATGTGATGCTCTGGTATGAAATGCCAAATTCTGCGAAATCTCATGATTTGTACTGGTGTACAAACAATTAAGCTCTTTGATTTTTTATTGTTTATTTCACATGAACACCCTAAATCAGCATCTCTGACTATAGGGGACAGAACAGGGAGGTGCATGGTGGGAAATGGGATGTTGTCTGTTATGGTGCCACCATGCACCAGTGACCTGCTGTGCTGCCTCAGTGGTTCCTTGCTTGCGCACTGAAACCAAGAGGAGGGGCACGGGAGGAGCTTACTGCCAAGTCATAGGGCCTAGTCAATTGCAAAAGCTGCTCACTGGTATTGAAGCAGGAATAAGATGGCTAAACTGATGACAAAAAGCCATAGTCAGGGATCAGCAACAACAAAAGAAGTTTATTCCCTGGGGTAGATCCCTGAAGTTGAAGAGCTCATTTATGAGAGGTTTGTTGGGGGACATCAGCAGTACAGTAGCAACAGTAATTTCAATACACTGTCTTAAGTAAAAACCAGAAGCACTTATGCATTAATGTGCTATACAGTGCAATTATTCATTAACATAGAGTAAGGAGGAAACACATCCCATTCAAACAGTTTTCAACTGGGGAAAATCAACAGTTAAGTTAGAGTTCATTGACAAGTTGTTCCTATCATGTTGTACAGTTTAACAAAAAGGGATTTGTACTCTTTTCAAAACAAGAGCCAATGGTAAAATAATGAGAGCAGAATAAATTGACTGTTTCAAAATAATATCATGGACTAAAAAGAGCATACTAGTTTAGAAAGTTGGTTAAAGTAACTGAAAAATAAAAAAGGCAGACACTATAATTTACAAATATTCAACATATACAAAGATGCAAACACAGTGGTGCACACTTATACATAAACACATGTGAACACACAATTAAATAAGCACAGATGCATAAACGTACACTGACACACCCAAATACATACACATGGATGTGTACACACACACTGACACACACCAGTACACACATACACACACACACACACACTGACTCATACCAATACATGCACACAAACACAAATGCATTCATGCAGATGCATGTACACATAGTAACACACACCAATCCATATACATTGACATGTAAACACAGTGATACACACTAATACAGTACATATGCTTGGATACATCCAGAAGCTGAGGTATAGTAATACATACACATAAACATACACTGATGCACACTAATACATGCACAGAAATACACACACACTGACAGACAGATGCAAATGCACAGAGATGTACACTAATACATACACACAGATGTGAACACTCACAGATATACACATGCAAACACACACTGATGCACAGTAATACATAAACACACTGACACACACTAATGCAACCATACACTGATGCACCTTAATATATATATTACACACAAATGCAAACACACATTGACTCACACTAATACACATACAGTATCACATACAGATGCAAACACACTCTGATACACACTAATACATATATTACACACAGATGCGAACACACAAATTGGCACGCACACTACTACAGATACAGGCACACACTGACACATCAGTACATACACATATATGCAAAAAGTCACAGAAAAACACAAATACATACACACATGCAAACTCACGCACTGATGCACAATAATTCATACATGCAGGTGCAAACATACAGACACACACACACACACACACACACGCACACCAGTACATGCAGACAGATGCAAAAACACAGTGACACACTAATTCACACACAAAAATATGAATACATATACACACACACTGACACACACTAATAGATGTGCACATATGCAAACACACACTGATGCACACTAACACACACACACACACACACACACACACACACACACACACACACACACATGCTGTGAAGTCTGCCAGGAAACAGCACAGAATATTACAGGAAACAATGCAATTTTAATGGCAGTTAATCCATTTTGTCATGCAGGAATCTGTGACACTGTGTTGCATACTGGTGGGCTCCACAAAGAACATACACATAGACTGACACACACTAATACATCTATACATATATGAATGCTTACTGATACACACTAATGCATACACAGAGATGCGAACACACAAATACACATATGCAAAAACACACACTGACAAACACTAATCAATGTACACAGATGCATATACACACTGATGCACACACATACATACACATGCACTCACACAGATGCACACTAATACATACACATAGATGCAAACACACACATACACACTGGTGCATACTAATACATACACACAAAGACAGACTGAAGCATGCTGATGAATATACACAGGTGTGAATACACACACTTTGCACATTAACATGTGTGCAGTCACTGACACATACTAACACAGACACAAAGATATGAACACACAATGACAAACAATATTGCATACACACAGGTATGAACAAAGACTGACACACAGTGTTACATGCACATAGATACAGATTCGTATTACTACACACAAATGCATACACACAGATTTGAACACACACAAATATATACATGTGAACACACACTGATGCACACTAATACATGCACACAGATGCACACACTAACCCACACTAATACATGCATAGATGCAAACACACACAAACCCACACTAACACATACATAGATGCAAGCACACACTAACCCACCCTAATACATACACACAGATGCAAACACACACTAACCCACACTAATGCATACAAAGATGCAAACACACACTAACCCACACTAATACATACACACAGATGCAAACACACACTAACCCACACTAAAACATACATAGATGCAAACACACACACACAACACACACACACACTAATACACCTGCATAAGTGTGTACACACTGACACACAGTAATGTTTTAGGTACAACACATGGACAGATATTTGTTTTGCATGTTTCTGATGGTGTACCAAATGCACAGTGAAACCACAAGAGCAAAGACTGTCATAGTGACAGAATTCGACCAACAATGCCGGGTCGCTGTGATGGCCCCCACTGGCACTAGCACTGCATCGACCGGTGTTTCCCCCCTTCCCGAGACAACTCTGACTCAGAGTTGTATATTTAGAAACCGAGGAGGGGGTTGGGGGGGCACAGCCCCCCCCGAAGGAAACACACACACACATCCCCAACAGTACAATGCTGACCCTCAGCATTGCGTCTGTCACTGTCGGTGATGTCACTGTCTGGGATGTTGCCCTGCTATAGGTAAACCATTTCTAATATGTTTATATATAAAATGGTTCCTCATAATCTATATGACTGTGTATTTATAGGTTTGTCTTTAACAGGTGTGTGGTGAATCCATGGGTTTTTGATGTACACATGCAGAGCTGTGATGTAGTCTTAGAACACTTTGTTTTTATAGAGGCATACATTGGTACATTGACACCATTAGGGCAACAAAGTCCTATTTACTAGGTGGTCCTCTTTCAGGTTACAGTAAATGTTCACAAATAATATTGACAAATGAACATAAAGTTACAGACAGAACAGGTTTAAACAGTGCAAGCTTAAATATTCACAAATAATATTGACGCATGAACACATTGTAACAGATAGAAACATGTTTAAATAATGCCAACATTGAACGTATGTGGTATAAAGCATGGGACGGTTCATTTTATGCAATTGCAGCATGTTTTTAATTCCATCAAGTGCTTAGCACATGGGTACAGACACACACACACACATACACACTCTCCAGTTTCTCTTTAGTTAGACTTTAACATTAAATAATTTATAGACCTTGTACATCTACATAACATTCCTTCTGTGACATTTGACCTACACACTACTAGATTTTCAAGGAGGTTTTCTTATCTTTGGTTGTGTTTCCCATCTAGTCACTTCTATAATCTGTCACATTCATGTGTAAAATGAAAGTGAGCTCTTTTTAAGAAACCGCCGTTTCCCTTCTGAAGAACTCGAGGTTCGAAAGCTTAAGGATTTTCTGTAAATCTCTGTTGGCTCAATAAAAGGTATCACATCACCTATTTTTTCATCACACAGTAATGTATACACAGATGTGAACATACACTGATATACATTAATACATCCACACAGATGCCCCCATCATACACACACTTTGATATACACGTACATAATTTATTTTCTTAATCTTTGTTCTGTTGCTGGCTCTGGAAGCGGGTGTCATTCTCCAGCTATTCTTCTTTCTAGACATAATGACTCAAAATTGCTCCTCTCTGTTCAACCCTCAACTGTAGCCAGGACAGGGTAGGGATGACCACCACCTGTATGGGCTGAAGGGTGAGTCAGGCAGAAGTTTGGCCATGGGCGGGAGTCGTTTTTACAGTCAAGAATGGGAGGGTTAGTTGGGAGGCAGGCAGGAGTTCTGCAGCAGGTGGGAGTTGTTTTTATAGCCAGAGAAAGTTGGCAGTTGGGCAGGATTTCTGCAAGGGTGGGAGTTGTTAGTTCTGCAGCCAGTAGCAGAATTTTTGACATAAGGCAAGTGGGAGTTTGGCAATGGGTGGCAGTCTTCTTTTTTGGGAGCCAGAGCCAAGGACTATAAGTTGGAAGGCAGACGGGAGTTCAGCAGTGGGGAGCGGGGGAGTCATTTGTTCTGCAGCCAGGGCCAAGGAATGTTAGTCAGGAGGTGGGAGGGCATTGTGAAGTTGGTGTGAGTAGCTTGTTTTGCAGCCAGAGCAGGAGTGTAAGTTGGGAGGTGGGCCTAAGTTCTGCAGCAGGGGGAATCAGTTGTTCAGCAGCCAGGGCCAAGGAGTTTTAGTCGGGAGCCAGGATGTAGTGCGGCAGTGGGTGAGAGTCGTTTGTTCTGCAGCTGGTGGCAGAATGTTTGATGGGATCCAGACAGGGGTTCTGCAGTGGGAGGAGGTTTATTCATTCTGCAACCAGTGGTGGACAGCTAGTTGGGAGGCAGACAGGAGTTCTGCAGTTGGTGGAATTTGTTTTTGCAGCCCGGGTCTGGGGATTAGTTTAGAGATGGGCAAGAGTTATTTCTGTAGCTGGGTTAGTCAGGAGGGATGTAGGAGTTACAGCAATGAGTGGAAGGTGCTGGACACCCAGGAATGGAGCATTCAGGGAGTCCAAAGGGAAGTGGCAGCCTCCTTCATCCCCCAGGCATTCTGGATGGAGCATATGCTGGATCACTTCATACAGTCCAGTGATTAGGTTCGAAGTGGGCTGAGACAGATTTAAGGGATTGGTAGTGGATAAGGGGAATTGATTTGGGGGTAGTGGTCATGGTGAGCCCAGGGGCAAGTTGTACTAGAACACGCAAACCATACCAATGGTTGGCACCATTTATAGTTTATAGGTAGGGTTCTTTCACAGGCCAGATCAAGCTTGGGTCTTTCCATGCCAATTCCTTTCTCTGTTTTTATGACATGGTGAAAATAATCTTCTGACTGTAGCATTGCAGTCTCCCAATGCTATTTTCCATACATATATAGGCTAATAAATCAGCTTTTGCAGACATCACCTGTCCCGCCCAGATGACTTGTCATGTTGGTAAATAATCTTTCTTCCACACTACCATCCTACCCCCATCCGAAAAATGAATTTTAAACATCATACAATTTGCTTGTGTTTAGAATATTTTTCTCTCTCTCTCTCTCTTCTCTCTCTATATATATATATATTCATTGCAAAAAACTTCATTAATGCATCAGTTAGGGTTTATATTAAACTGACAAAAGTATAGAAATGTGGTGTTAGGGTTTGCCTAACACCCCATCTCACTCACACACCAACCCTACCACCCCACCTCCACCGTCCTGCTGGGTGTTGGATGTGCTTGGGGTCATCGGCCTAATGCTCACCCCATTCCATTTGTAAGGAAGATAAGATGGTACAGTATAGAAGAATGGGATGAGCATTAGGGCTGATGACTCCAAGGCACACTCCGACACCTGTTGGTGCGTGAACGGTGGAGATGGGGTGGTAGGGTTGTGTGAGGGGGATGGGGTGTGGTGTTAGAGGAACCTTAACGCCACATCTCCATCTTTTGTCGCTTTAATATGAACCCTAACTGATGCATTAACAAAGTTTTTTGCAATGAATTTCTTTACATTTTGAGATATTATACTAGTATTCCCATTTTATTGTGGGAGCACCATAGATATGCATATGTATGTTGGTGTGGAAGTGCAGGTCCCTCTGTGCCCTGCACTTCCATGTGTAGAACAACAGTGACCAAATTGTAAGCATAGCCATCTTATTACCCCCTCCTCATATACCCCAGTACAGATAAATTGTGAAATGCAAGCCAAAATGTAATTATGCACAACTGCAATGCCATTCTGCACCACAGGTGTGAAAACATATTGTGGGCAGGATTTGAAAAATAACAGCTGTGATATACGTGAGGTGGGATAATAAGAAGGTTATGTTGTAAATCTGGGGTCAAAATATTGAAAATGTCCATAGTTACAAGCAGGCATAGTGAAATTGCAACAAATGGTCTTAACTTTGCCATTTTTTCATATTTTGACCCCACGTTTTCAGCATAGTCTTCTTATCACCCCACCTCATAAACCTCATATGTGAAAATTTCTTAATCCATGTCAAAATGCCATTCCACACCACAGGTGTGGAAACATGTTTAGGGCAGGATGTAAGAAATAACACCTGTACTGTTCATGAGGTGGTGTGAAAAAAGGCTATGTTGAAAATTTGGAGTGAAAATATAAAAAATTGCCAAAGTTACGTGCATGCGTAGAAAAGAAAAATTTCAACAACCCCGTGTAACTCAAGCATTTTTTGGTATTTATGCACCAAATTTTCAACATGGGCTTTTTGAGACCCCATCTCATGAACACTGGCACAGTCATTTCATTAATCCATCCTGAAAGGTGATTTTGTGCAGTGACCGCGACATCACCTTACAGATCCGATTAATGAAATGACAGTGACAGTGTTCAAGAGATGAGGTCCCAAAAAGCCCATGTGGAAAATCTGGTACAGAAATACCTAAAAATGGCTGAGATATCAGCCTAAATTCAAAACGCCATTGTCAACCATTATACAGCACTTACCTTGATTATTCAGTTTGCAGTTCGGCTTTGAAGAGTGCAGACGTGTCCCAGTCCACAGAAAATGACAGCCGATGGCCTGTGGTAGTAAGTATAGGGCAAGGGGGTGGGGTGGGATGGTGGGTGCTCAGTGGGAGGGTCGGTATGGGGGAGGGGATGGGGAGACGAGGGACCGTTTTCTTTTTTTCAGGATTGAAAAAGATGAGGACTGTTTTCTTTTTTTTTACAGGTGCAAGTTGTGCAATATTTCAGGACACTGGGGGTGGGCTCCCCAGTGTACCACAGAGCTGGGTGGGTAGAATTTAATTGGGAACACTGGGAGTGGGCTCCCCAGTGTCCCACACTGCTGGGGGGGACTTCAGAATGCTGATATGAGGACTGGCCACCCTGATGTCAGCAACCATATTGTAAACCACAGCCTTTCTTTTGGGGGGCATCTGACACTGGGGCTGGGCATCCCGGTGTTGGAATTTACAGAAAACTATTTTGGGATACTGGGAGTGGGCTCCCCAGTGTCCCACACTACTGGGGGAAGGGGTTCTAAATGCTGACATGGGGATTGGGCACCCCGATGTCAGCAAAAACATTTTTTTCTATTAAAACATGTCTTGGCCCCCTTGGAGGCAATACAAGGATAAAAGATCCTTTTATTAGGTAAACACCAACAGATGTTTACCTAAACAGGGGCAGAGGAATGTGAATCTGGAGGTATTTGGGCCATAAAATGGCCATAAAAGGTTTTTAGCATTTACAGGGACCTATGATTTTTTTTTTATTAAAGTAGTGCCTCAAATTTATTTTGCAGCAGTTTTTGAAAAACAATGCCATAAACTGCAGCAGTTTTTGCACAACAGTGCCCTTAATTGCATGAAAACAGCTGCAATTTACAGAAGTTTCACAAAAATAGAGCTGCAAATTTGCGACACTAGCAATGGCTGAGTCAAAAAAACATATTTCTGGCCACTATTTTCAAAAACTAAGGCCAGAATCATGTTCCTCAGACCTCGATTAGGTAAACACAACTGTTGGTGCTTACTAAGGGGTAGTATATTTTGAATAACAGACTTTTTTCCCCCTCGTTAACTGAAAACAAGATGGTGGCAGCACTACACTAGTGATACTATTTGAGGAAGCAAAAAGTGATTTTGAGGCAGCAAAACCTGCTTTCACATGGAACACATAATTTTTTCCCATAGGCTTTGATGGGAAACTTAAAATTTTAATAACTATTGAACGGATTAATGTTTTTTCACCAACTCTTCAAATGGCACATCTGCGACGTAAACCCCATATACCCTAACAATTTCAGACCACACCACCAATCTGTTTTGGAGATGTGGCACGGCAAAGGATTTGCACCTAAATGGTAATTTTTACATTTTTTGACACTACGCATGTCCGCAACAGCATGTCTGACTAGTCCAAAACTTGCCACATCAACAGATCTATGGTACCTGATGGTACATGGCAAATTTCATGTGCATCAGTCATGTGGTTGCAAAGTTATTAAAGTACAAAATTTGGGGTTTAACATAGAAATGACTGTTGAACCCTAGCTATACCAGTACTACCGTGCCAGCATATATAAATATGTATATATATATATATATATACATATATATATATATATATATATGCAATAGTGGGAAATAAATGCCATATTTACAGTATACAGTATGATTAACCCATTCTCAAAAAAAAAATGAAAGGGTAAATATATTTATATTTTTTCATGCATTGAACATACATATGGTATGCTTATTTCCCACTACTCCATATATTTGAAATACCTCCATACTAGCCAATGTTGGGATATTTTACATACATTTAAAATATATTATTGCCTTATATGGAAATATGCATGGTTGTTTAATATGGGCAGCCATTTGTTTTCATTTGGAATAGGTATTAGCTGCAAAATCCAAACCCTTCTCCCTCCACAGACACAAACAACTATATTTGGATAGTTGAAGGGATAATTTTGCTGATTTCCACTGACTTTTTGACACTGACTCTGTCCTTGGCATTCTGTGCAATCTGGTTTCAGTTTTTCTTTTAAACATAAAAGTAGGTGATTTGAGATTTTTTTGGACAAACAAAAAAGTTTCAGTATACAAGCTTTCAGGTTCACACAATGCACTTACTATATTTTTCAGTTGCTATGCCTATTTGCGGAAGACACCAAGATCTGCAACAGGGTGGATATTTCAGAAGGGGTAGAGAAAATGAAGAGGGATCTGACAAAGCTTGAAAAATGGTCTGAGTTGTGGCAGCCGGGGTTCAATGCAAAGAAGTGCAAAATAATGCACCTGGGAAGAGGGAGCTCTGGAGAAACATACAGGATGGGGGAGGGAGGTGTTGACAATCACCAAGAAAGAAAGGGACGGGGGTCATCATTTCAGATGACCTAAAGGTGTTCAAGCAGAGCACAAAGGCTGCAAGGAGGGCAGTGGCATGCTGGGATGCATAGGCAGAGGTATCACTAGCAGAAAGCAGGAGATGGTAATGCCACTGTATAAAAAACTAGTGAGGCCTCACTTAGAGTACTGTCTGCAGATCTGAAGGCCACATCTTTGCAAAGACATCAACAGGGTGGAAGCAGTCCAGAGAAGGGCAACCAAGATGGTACATGGCTTGCACCACGAAACGTATGAAGACGGATTAAAGGACCTCATTATGTACTCACTGGAGGAAAGGAGGGAACGGGGGACATGACAGAAACATTCAAATACCTTATGGACATGAACATGGTACGAGGGGTGGGAGACATCTTCCAGTGCAGAAGGAGTGCAAGAACAAGGGGGGCATGATATGAAATTGGAGGGGGGCAGGTTAAGGGGAAATGTGAGAAAGTTTTTCTTCACAGAGAGGGTGGTGGACAAATGAAATAGCCTGCCACAGGAGGTTGTGGGAGCAAGCACAGTGGAGGGTTTTCAACATGCCTGGGATAGGCACAAGGGAACCTTAAGGAAGGAAAGAGTGATGGGAAACCACTGATCACTTAGGGTCAGAGGCCACAAACAAGTATAGGGCTTAAGGGTAGACTAGAGGGGCCTAGCGGTCCTTATATGCTGACAATTTCTATGCTTCTGTGTTTCTATATGATAGGTTTTACAAGAAGCATACTGGAACCAAGCTCTGGATAGAGGGAGTTAACATCACAAATGCAAAGATACACTTCTATGTGGATGATATGGTACTATACACCTCTGGTAACAATATGTTGGCAATGCATACTGACCTACAGGTAGCTTTTAATGAACTACAGAAGAGCCTATTTCACACAAAACTGCTAGTGAATGCCAACAAAACTAAGGCTATGTGGTTTTCCAATGCAAAATCAAAGCTCATACCCCCTCCCCGCCCATCATCACACTGCTTGGGGAACACCTTGAGGTAGTAGAAAACTACAAATATTTAGGAGTGTGAATCAATAGCAAACTAGCCTTTGCTGCTGTAGATGCAGTCTGTTAAAAGTTGAGAATCAGATTTACTTCAGACACTGGTGCTGCTTCCCACTGGATATCTGAGCACGATTGGTACAAGCAACTTTCATGCCTATAATAGACTATGAAGATATTATATATAGTCGCTACACTGTTGCTTGTCTTAACAAACTGGGCGTACTATACCACAGGGCTCTCAGATTAATTGCAAATCTGCCGCCATTAACACATCACTGTAATCTATATACAGCAGTGGGCTGGACCTCATTGGCGAAAAAAAGGCTTAGTAACATCATTATATGGGCCCACAAGGTACTAGCCCGTGACCTTCTGGATTATATCCTGGCGATCTACAGAAGGACTGCTTGCTATTATGCATTAAGAAAGAGCAATATCCTCCTTGATATACCACGATACTCTACGCAGTTTGGTGCATCTGCCATCAGCACCATTGTACCGACTGCTTGGAACAATCTCCAGGGCACACTTACGCTTAGCTCATTGGTGGAGAAACAGCACTTTAAATCTCTAGTCAACAGATACCGCACAGAAGTTTGCACTTTTAGATAAGATGCACTAGATCAGGAACCAGATTACCTGTTTGCGCCATAATAATTTACAAAGTTGTTTTAGATGACACCTTGAATCTTAGTTATCCTAGAGAGCCCAACTAGGCAAGAAATAATCGACAAAATTGCACTGTTAGCATATCACTGTTATCAATCTCTAGAAGTATTCTTTTGCTAGTTGTATTCTCAAGTTCTATTGGTACTCTCATTATGCTTTGCTTATATTCTTACTACTGTGATATGTTTTTCTGTACTTAATCATTTTACTGTTCATTGTAACTGTATGTATCTGTCCTACCCAGGACCTCCTTGCGAATGAGCTTACCCAATGGAACCTTTTCTTGGTGAAATAAATAAACTGAAATTGAATTTAATTGATTGAAAACAAGACAGCTGCAGAACTTGATGGAAAACATTTAGGCTATGGTGCCTAAAGCCCCTTTTAATCTGAATACTCAAGTAATATTTTTGCTTTTTAAAACTGATATGGTTTCTCTTCTCTTCTCTTTTTGCCGAAATATGTACCCAAACTCTCAGATCCAAGTATACAGAATGAAACAGTTTTATAAATATAGAAACATAGACAGTTACAGGAAAAACTGACCCGTTTTCCATCCATTGTGCCCAACAGTCAAATCTCCTTAAAGAAACACAGGCTATCAGTCTATGTCTAAAATGTAATTCTAAGCAGTCTGGTGCAAGAGTTTTGTAAATACCCTTCCAGGGGTTAAATCGGGCAGGAGCTCACAGGAACTCAGTTCCATCACCTCTTAAACGAACTCGGGTCAGAGCCAATATGGCTGCGCAGAGCTTTTACCTGCAGTGGGGGCAGGGCATGGGTATCAGAGCGGTGGTGAATGGCTATCGGAGCAGCGGCAGCTTTCTGAGTGGCAGTGGTTTTGGAGTAGATGGCACAGCTGTGAAGTGGTGGTGGTTTGTCATTTGCAAGATGGCAGTGGCAGTGGAACTGTGCATGCATGATACTCAAGCATGTGCAGTTCTGACAGAAGTTCGTAACTAAAGTAGTGTGTCCGTGAGGGCGACTTTTCTACAGAGGGGAGTTCCATCGGCAGAGGACAGTACCAATAGAATCAGTGCTGTACAGACATTGGTGCATCACTGTAGGAGAACACAGGGTCTTGGTCCATTCACATATCCTTTTTCTCATACAGTGATCACAAAACATCTGCAGAACTCTGCCCATGCAGCTGTAAAAAGATAATAGCTGTTGGCTACTCCTTAGTGGTAGTGCTTATTTAAATCATTTTCCTAAACACGAATAAAGATTACTGTTTCTTTTCACAGCGTCATACTTTATAATTAAATGCCTGTTAAGCTGTACTTATGGTAAGACTCCCCATTGTGAAATTAATTACTTTCTGTAGCATTAAATACAGTGGTCTTAGGTTAACATTGAACAGCCTGCCATTTCAGGTCATAAAAGTTCAAGCTTGGGCTCATGCTTAGAAACACAGAAACACAGACTTGGACAGCAGATAAGGCTCTCTTGGCCCACCTAGTCTGCCCATTTCCCTACTAACTGGATAAGCTGCAGATCCTAGTTAACCAACAGCATACTTCCTTCTAACTCCCTGTAGAATTGCCCGATGTCTGTCCCATGCATTCCTGGTTTCCTCTACTGTTTTTTGACCCCACAGCCCCGTCAGAAAGGTTGTTCCATGCATCCACCATCCTGTCCATGAAAACATACTTCCTCATATTGCCCCTGAGCCATCCCTCCCCCCCCCCGTTATCAAATTGTGCCCCCTTGTTCTTGCACATCCCTTTTTCTGAAAGATGCTACCGTCTTGGAGTTTGTTGATTCCCTTGAGGTACTTGAATGTTTCTGTCATAACTGCCCCCTCCCTCCTTTCGTCGTGGGTATACTGTACATATTAAGCTCCTTTAGTCTCTTTTCATATGGATTCTGATGCAGACCCTGTACCATTTTAGTTGTCCTCCTCTGGACTGCCTCCATCCTGTCTATGTCCTTGTGGAGGTGGGTTCTCCAGAACTGCACACTGTACTCCAGATGGGGTCTCACCAATTGTCTGTACCTAGGGATAACAACTTCCTGCTTCCTGTTTTCTCCCTGTGCATCCCCAGTATTGTCCCAGCCCTCCTTACTACCTTCTCACATGGCTTGCCTACCTTTAGGTCATCTGATATGACTACCCCCAGGTCCCTTTCCATTTTTGTTGTTGTTAGTACCTCCCCCCCATTGTGTGCTCTACCCCTGGATTTTTGTTTCCCAGGTGCATTACTTTGCACTTCTTTGCACTGAATCTAAGCTGCCATACGTTTGACCATTCCTCCAACCTTGCCAAGTCCCTTCTCATCCTTTCCACCCTCCCTTGTGTATCAACCCTGTTGCAGATCTTTGTGTCATCTGCAAAGAGGCATACTTTTCCTTCCAGTCCCTCTATAATGTCACCTATAAAGACATTAAAGAGGACGGGTCCCAGTACTGAACCCTGTGGTACCCTACTAGTAAACCCCCTTTCTTTGGAATGGACTCTGTTTACTATTGCCCTCTGCATCCTGTTGTCCAGCCAATGTTTTACCCAGGCTACCACCCTGGGACCCACTCCCAGGCTGGCTAACTTGTTTATTAAGATTTTGTGTGGGACTGTCAAATGCCTTGCTAAAGTCTAGGTAGGCCATGTCCACAGCCCCTCCCTGATCTGCTAGGTTTATTATTTTACTAGTTTTGTTGTTTTTTTCATGACACTTTTGGTAAAAAAATCTTCCATGGAGACTTCTAGTCTGATAAGCAGTATGTGTCCTTGACTTGACCACTGCTATAAAGTGACTACTGTACCTATGCTGGTTTTGTGGTGCGAACAGAATAACATTTTGTGATGTGTGTATTTTACTCTCTTAAGTTCAAGGACCAAGAGTCTCGCTAGTGAGAAATGATGAATGTTTCCGAGTTGTAGACATTAAACTGAATAGAAATACCAATTTCACCTTGTTCATCCCACAGGGTGCTATTCATAGAGCAAGCATAACTATCTGGTACTTTGCATAACAATGTTCATTTTCTTTCTCTTTCTTGCTGTGCTTCCTTTTTATTTGCTAGCATTTCCTATGTCTGTCTGAGTACAGATATTGTTTGCCTTGCCAAAAAAAACAAACATGTAAAGCTTGTTGACACATTTTGTAGTAATCATGTGGCAGGATTAGAACCTATGCCACTTTCTGCATGTTCGTGGTACTGCCACATTCGGAGCTTGTTGACACATTGTGCAGCAATCATGTGGTGGGATTAGAATCCATACCACTTTCTTCCTGTTTGCAGTACTACCACATTCAAAAATCAATATTAGTAATAGCAGTAGTAAATAGCAAAATAGCAATGAACTGGATGAGTGGTATATGGCTCCCTCCTCATTTTTAGCTGCCTGACCCCTAGGTATCTCATTTGCTCTGTGTTATAGTTCTGTTTTGTGCTTGCTGTGCTCCTTCACAAATTGAGGACGTGCAGTTTCAGCTCAGTGTGTTACTGGGTATTTTATTAAAAACAGAGAATTGTCTGTGAATTCTATTAGTATCTGGAGTATTCTTCTTGCTTGTGCCCTATCCCTGTTTTTGGGGTATGTTGCAAAATACACATAGTTTACATTTGTGAGCACATACTGGTAGCAAACAGCAGTAACAAAGTTTCATACAGGAACTCATTTAACTAATATTTCTTGAATTAATGTGATGAACAAGTTCTGGCAAAAGGTAGGAGCCATAGATCTCATTAAAATGTCACTGGAGCATAATGACATTTATGGGAGGGCTTTAAGCCTCAGATTCAATGGGCGGAGCAACAATGTCACTCCCCCATTGAGCATAAATACATCACCTACACTTGACAACCCCAGGATTCGTTTTTGTTGTAGCTGGAGGCTCCGTCGGCTGTTCTCCCTCCTCATGCCCTCATTTGTTTTGCTTTTCTTTCATCATGTCTGACCCCGTGGCAGCACTTTGTTTCCTCAGCATTTTTGGTTTCGCTCTACTCTCTTGCCGTGTTCCCTACCGCTGGCATGTGGCAGCTCTGGAGTAAACGGTTCCTGGTTGCTGGCTTCTGCATGCTTGCTCGCCCTGTCCTCCATTTCCCCGTCCCTTTTCTTCCCGTTGACCTCCCCGTTCTTTCCCGACTCAAGCTCACACCATTAAGTGGCTCACCTTCGTTCACCGCCACTGCCTTCCCTTCTCTCCCTCTGTAGTCTGGCTCTTCCCATTGCTCATGTACCCTCCTGCTTTTTCTCACTTCCTGCCTCTTTGTCCACACCTACACCTCCTGAGCTGCTCATCTGTATGTCTTTTCACTTCAACTACTGCTCATTTTTCCTCATCCATGGGGATAACAGTGTATTTTTTTTTACATTTCTAAGCCTCTGATTAAAAAAGTTTGATGCCGTCTGAAACCAGAGCTGGGACTTTTCCCGTTTCACTGGCTTAACGCATTGTACCGCCATTGCATATCATTACAGCTTCTACTGGGGGAACAGTGGAGCCCAATTTCGTTCATTTTGACCCAGTCTAGCTCTGCTTCTGCCCAATTCCGATTCCGTCTGGGAACCAGTGTCTGTTTTGCCCACTCTGAGCAAATTGACTCCTTTCGGTCACTGACTTGGGTCAAGCTCTGCATCAGGTCCCAGTCAACCCTCTCCTCCCAAGTCGCATGATTCCGACTTGTTGCTGATTCTTTATTTCTTCCATGCTGTGTACACCTTAAACAATGCTGTTGCTTTGTCCTACAGTTTATCCTTTTATGAAGTTGTGTCAATAGAAATCTGCGATTGATGGTGCTTTTCAATACCTGCCCTCTCTGTTGCCTTCTTGTACTTCACCATATGCATGCTTATCTCATTATTCGTTGTGCTTATGAGTGAATTCAGTTAATCATTTCCCTTTTTCATCTCCAGTTGTGTAGTGCTCTATATGCTTGTCTGCCTTAACGAGGTTCCTGCTGTTACTCGTCTCACCCTGTGTACTATTCTGGTAGTCCGGAATCTCATCTTACCTTTCCTGAAAAAAAAAAAAAAAAAAAAAGGAATTTCTTCAGCTTGGCTGCCTTTTTTGGTGTTCTACTGCCCTGATGCCTCATTTCCTATTTGCTTCCTATTGCTTTCATTGTCCTCCATTCTGGTCTGCCCCCCTCTGGTCTATGATACCTTGTCTTGACCTGCTTGTCTATTCCCATTGCTGTATCAGTATATCTTTTTCATTGCTTCCCACCTTGCTCATCCCTCCATTATGGATTCACTCCAGTCATGGCTTCTATGTCTCATCATGCCACGTTTTTCCTTTTCTATTGGATTGCTGTGCTATTCACATTATCGGGCCATCTATGGCTGACTCTATCTGGCCTTCCATCAAACCTGGCCTGCATGCCATCTCATCCAGCTTGCCTTACTGCCGTTCTCATCCAGTATCCGCTGGGTCCTATGCTAACCCATTGACCTCCCTCTGTCCTCGTCCTTTCATGCCTTGCTTTTATGTACCAGTCTCCCTGGCCTCAATCCAACATCACACCTCATCCGTTTCCTAATT
Source organism: Neoceratodus forsteri (assembly GCA_016271365.2). Lineage (NCBI taxonomy): Eukaryota > Metazoa > Chordata > Ceratodontiformes > Ceratodontidae > Neoceratodus > Neoceratodus forsteri. The sequence continues at coordinate 1,465,619,592 of CM028131.1, read as the reverse complement.
TCACCATCTTTGTCCTACTGCCTTTTTTGTACCAGCCATCATGGCTTCACTCTACTCTTTGCTTCACTTCTCATCATACATCATCCATTCTCATGATCAAGCCATACTCTTTCTCAGACTCATTCTCTTCCTGACTAATAGGTGGCCCTATACGCCATACCTGAACTGCTTCAGGCATTTCATGACCTGTATTAGATATTTAGTTGGGGCATTCCTATTATGGCCCCCATGCCTTCCCTTATGGTTCCTCTATTTACTTCTCGATGCCTTTCTCTACCAAATCAGGGGCGTCTACCCCATTGATTCCACTCATTTCCTTCCTCCTCCTCAGTCACCATTTGATTTGCACTTGATATTATTTTGGGCGTACCCATCCTTTCTCTGTGCAGGCTGTCACGGACCTGCTTTTCTGTTTCCATCGTTCAACCTTTCTGCCCTGGTTGACCAGTCAGCTCACCTTGGCTGCCTTCATCTAGTTCCTCTACTCTTGTGTTTTTCCTTTGAGGAGCCTAATTTCTCATCCTGCCTTCATACTAGTTCGCTTTTCAGTTTGCTTCCGTCTCCTCCTAATACCTGTCTCTTCCTCTTCCACTTCCGCTTAGCCATCCTGGGGTATGCAAGAACTCGACAACACTGGCCTCTTCCTCAATCGATTCACATAATTTCTCTTCCAGCTCGAGCTGTGCCGGGGCCAGCACTCTTTTCTTCATTTTGTTTTAGGGCTAATTCAGGCATGCTGTACCAAGGGCCTGTGTTTATTAGCGGAATGACAGCGATAAGATTCTTCTTTTCCTGTCCATCTTTGGGCACATAGACCTCTTCTTTACTTTGCAGTTCAATATGTTTCTTGTGTAGCACTGGTGGCTGAGATCCTTTCTGTTCCATCGATGTACCTCACCCCATTTTGCCCTTCCCACCCACCATGTCTCTTTTCTTAGTTCGTTCTGCATGTTCTGCTCCTTGCCCGTATGTCTAGTGCTTCATCGAACTGCCTCGATCTCCATGTATCAGCTGGGTCCTCCGATACCAATTTAAACATCCCTCATCCTTTGTCGTTTCATACCTCACCTTCCTGTACCTGTCCCTGAGCTTCACTTCATTATTGTCTCTCATCCGTTTCCTATTTTCCTGCCCTTTAATGGATGATTCTTTTGGGTATGCCGATCACACCTCCCATGCCACCTCATTGAACAGCAGCCTCCTGCCCCTGGATCCGGTCCCTGACTCCAGCACTCATTACCCATTTCATTTCTCATCGAGCCTCCCTTCCTGGATACATTCCATCTTCAGCTGTTATGGCTTTACCCCGGTCATGGTTTCACTTATCGTCCGATTTGCTCGCATTCCACCATATCTCGCCTCAACCTGCTTATCTCTTTCAATTACTCCATCGATATGCCTTGGCCGCCTCCCTCTAGCCTGTGGTGTCAATTGCATTCATTCAACTCTGTCTCCATTCCTGGCTATGCTGTCCTGTCAACCGCCCCTTGCTAGGGGCTGGCCAGATATCCACTATAATTCATGTTTCTTTCACATTCATTTCTGAATCTACCTCATTTCATGGAGCCTATTTCATCTCTTCGCTCTGTTCATTCCTGGCTCTACCTCCTTTCGTGAAGTCTACTCAGTCACATAGCTGACCCCATCTGACCTTCCATTGATTGGAGTCTACGTGCTACCTCATCCGGCTTACTCTTCTGCCCCCTTGCAGAGCCTTCCTCCTTCGAAGAGTCTTTCTTGCTCCATGTAGTCCATTGTCAATCCCTTCATCTGTGATCCTTCATTTCCTTCACCCCTCATCTCCGTGATACCTGGCCTCGACCTGTTCATCTTATTCCATCCCTCTCTAGACATGTCTTAGCATGATTTGCTCCCCAGTCTACTACGTTCCCTTACTCCATCTGGCCATGCCTCTCCTGACTCATGTACCGCCTAATCTGACTCATCCCCATGCAGTTCTCCTCCCGTACTAGATGGGTCCTATGCTACCCTATTGCCAATCGTATCATCCTTTGTCCTTTCATATCTCACTCTCCAGTATCCGCCTTCCTGGCATCCATCACTCATCATACCTCATCCGTTCCTGTTCCCTTCCTCAGCCTAGCACTTATTCTTGCCTTGATAGTCATTGATTCTTCCACTTTTGGCTTCCATCCTCCTCATAATTCATCTGATTTGACTCCCCTCAATCACCATCCTGTGCTTGCCCTCTGGATTGCTGACCCTCTGGTTCCTGATGCACCTTTATGGCCTTGGTGTCTGTCTCCTTTCGAGGAGCATCATTTTTAGTATCACTCCATTGAGCCTGATACCTTCATTCATGTTCTTTTCCTGTTCATTCCCATCTCCTCTTCTTCCAGTTCCGTAGCGGTTCTTTAGGATTCAGCCATCATGGCTTCCCTCTGCGCTTCGATTCCCTCATCATCATTCTTCAACCAATTTTGCTCACTCCTCATTGTACCTTGTCCAGTTTTGATGCTCAGTTGCTTCACCTGAATTGCCTCTAGTCCCAGATCTCCCTTATTGGCCTTGGACTCTACCTCCTTTCAGGGTGCCTCGTTGGTGTACTTCCTTCATGCCAGTTCATTTTCGGTTCTTTCCCATCTCCTCCTCTTCCGGTTCACTTCCGGCTTTCTGGGCTTCCCTCTGCTCTTGGCCTGCTCTCAACATTCTTTTGGGCATACCTATCATAATTCATAAGCCACCAATCAGCTGAGGCTATCCTGCTGAATGCATCAAGTTCATAACTCCAGTCATATCAAGTTCATGACTCCAGTAATCTTTTACTCAACTTCACTTCAAAGCTCATTTATTCATATCACTTACTCTAACATACCTATCATTCAATACCGTTCTACCTCATCGACTACAACACAGGGTCTAATCGTTCAGGGTCTAATCGTTTATATCGCATAATCAAGAATGCCTCTTCAACCTCAGTGTCTGCTCACTTGCATCGCTCTATCAAATGCATCGCTCCATCAAGCCAGTCTACAATATTATTGGTCTCCTCATTGACTCATACGGAATATCCTCATGATCACATCTAGATACCCCTTGCTGCTCTGACTCGTAAATGGATTTACTCCCTCCTATCCTTACTTCTAGATCTACTATCTCACATTAACTACTCAAGCATACCCTCCTTAGTTCCAACAAGGTTTATGTAGCTTCATTGTTCCCTTGAGCATTCCATCATTGACTCTGATTCTACTCATTTTCCACAACAACAGGATCTAATCGTTCATATTGCATAATCATGCCTTATTGACCTCAATTTCTACTTCCTCGCCTCACTCAATCAATCATACCTATTATAGAACTTGCGCTACCTCATTGAACCGCCAACCTCTTGCAGCGATCATCACTATCCGTATTAATCATGCCTCATGTTCACATTCGATCTGCGCACAGCCTCATGTTCCATCCTTGATCTGTGCTTTCTTTTAGGGATCTTCCGTATTCTATCATCATCCTCACTACTCGTATCCCTCTAGTCACCGAACCCTTTCTTTTAAAAAATATACATCCTCAATTCAGCCTGGAGGGAAGGCGACCTAGGCCTTGGATCCCCCAGAGGTTTCCTCCTCAAAAAGGGTTTTTTCCTCTCCTCCACACCAATGGTCATAATATTAGTTAGAATTAGTGATTTTCTTTTTAGCTAGTTAGGTTCCGCTGTTGGAGGAGGCAGATGGTGGCCCAGCTTTCCTCTCTCTGCTCAGGAAGTTAGCCCTTCTCACAGAATTCATTACTCACTTCTCTCTTCAACACTTGACAATCTAGGTATTCTTTTGGGTTTCTTCCTAACCTACCTTTAGCTGACTCATTCATTTCCGGCACTTGTAGAGGGGGGACACCCCTCACTAGGGTTCCTTGCGCCGTAGTCCTACAGGAGGTATATCCCATGGATAGAGAGGCGGAAAGTCACATAACATTCAAGTTACTCAAGTTACCCAAGCATTATCATATCATACATAGTTGCATAAGCACATTGAATGGGAGGGCTTTAAGCTCAAGGTTCAATGGGCGGAGCAACAATGTCACTTCCCCATTGAGCATAAATATGTCACCTACACTTGACAACCCCAGGATTTGTTTTTGTTGTCCACCATCCACCCCATCTCCTCCAGCAGCTCGCCTCTCTTACCCATGGGCTTCTTCCTAACCTACCTTTAGCCAACTCATTCATTTCCGGCACCTGTGGTGGGGAACCCTCACTAGGGTTCCTTGCGTCGTACCCCTACAGGAAGTATATCCCACGGATCGAGAAGCAGAAAGCCACACAAAATTCAAGTTACTCAAGTTGCACAAGCATTATCATATCACACCTAGTTGCGTAAGCACATTGAATTTAGTTTTTATTGACCAGGTACAGTAGGAACACTAGGAGGAGACTGCCTGTTTTCAGGTATGACCTGGGAGAATTTAGCTTGTCTCTCAGCCTTGCATCTGTGGGAGAATTTAACTTGTCTCTCAGCCTTGCATCTGCTCTTGTCTCAAAGTTACCTCCCACTGTTAGCTACATTCCTTTGTAAATTAACCCATTCACCAGTGACATTAATATACTTTCTTGTGGGAATTGATGGAAACCTTTCCAGCAGCACATAAGGGAGCATGCATCACACAGGAAGCTTAATCAGTTGTAAACAAAGCAGAATGTCATTGTGTGTGTGCAGTAGGCAGCACAGGTCGGGGGAACAACATGGCAGGCACACAAATGTAAACAAAAACAAAGAATAAACTTGGCTCTTTTTAGCCAAATCCTGCACTGCACAACAGAATTTTAAACAACTTCATGCACAACAGATCAGAAGAAAGACAGCTATGTGGTCCTGATGTTTTCTTTTTAATGTAGTACTGCTGCTTTAAGCAGGAGGCAAGAGATATGTGCCACAGCACCAGTCAAAACACTTCGCAGAGGACAACTACCTCACATTCCTGTCACATGCTACCACAGTATGTTTTCTGTCCTACATCATGGCAATACGTCAGCATTGCTCCACCCATGCAGCCATAAAAATTGTATGACAGTTCCACCACCTCTGTCATCTTTAAACACTGACTAACATAGGAGAGTTCCACCACCTAGGCATAACAGTTCTACCCCCTAGAAATCTAGATATGTGTGTTCTCCCACCTAAACATTTCCAGCTTATCCACTGTACCCTTCTGAAGTGTAGTCTTTAAGAGCATTGTGAGTGACACCTGTCACACATGGACATACACACTGGAACATAAATTGTAAAAAGAAATCTACACTAAAAAGGCTTAGGATTATTTTGGGGCAATTGGGAACATACCAGGATAAACGTCAACTATAAAGTACCAACATTTAATCCCAATGGGTTTCAAAATTAGCTCTTTATTCCTTTAAGTACTAACATTACTATTCCTATTTATTTTTTTTTACAGGTGAAACCTGTAGCATTGGCAGTCACATTTCATAAATTGTTAACTAAATCAAACACATTGTACTTATAATTAATAATTTGTATGGCTAATTTTTTGTAATACTGCAGGTTGCTTTTGAAAAGGGACAATGTACTCAATATGCCTACCAGGGTAAGCAGTAAATGAAACAGCACAAAATTAATAAATATTCAGTAAGTACTGTTATATACTGAAGAGCTTACATGACTAAAATTTCTTTAAATGACATTTGTCTGTACCCCATATAGTTGTACCCATTTGGTAAGAGCAGTATCATGATATAGAGGGTAAAGATAGCAGGGTTGGTGACCTGTGTTGGATATACCCCAGTATGAAATTGTGTTGTGAAGCTTGCCATTATCTCATTGTAAAAAAATGTAGCCTTTACTATTGAACCAGCAATGAATATTTTAAATCTCATCCTTTGCTTGGAGGGAGGGAACTCTAAGAACTACAAATTATATGGAATATAAATGATATGGAAAAATGTTTAGAAAAAAAATCCTGCCCTACACTCCAAGCTCAACAGTTACTCTCTAATCACATAGCATTTTCATGAAAACTCAAAAGCTATATTGACCCCTCTGTCTGCTGAAATTTAATTAACATAGTCTTCAGTAAAAAAAAATCACACTCTGTATCTCTTTCTGTACAAATGTTCCTAGTACTGCTTGTGAAAATGTACTTAAAGCAGCAGCGTAACAAAAAATATTTTTCCAAAAGTAAGCTGCAATTACTAAGAATATTAGCATGCCTACCAAATTTGTTTTCTATGTTCTATGTTGCACACCAGAATCTTTTTATTTTCTTGATCCTAATGCTTACAAAGTCTACAATGGTATTTCAATGGTATTTCCATGCCAAATGTGAATTTGTTTCTGTAGAAAAAACTAAATTAAAACATTTGTAAAACATTCATATTTTATTGGAACAAAAGAATCTTACCAGCAAATAAAACTGGAAGATGCCTGGAATTTTTTTATAGTGAAAACGGGAGAGTCAAATTTTTGCTCATTTTTGTTTGGCTACTGCCTTAATATTTCAAGTACTGTGCATGAAATATGTAAACAAACACAAAGTTCATTTACAGAACCTTACTGAAACTGCAAGCCCTGATCTGCTTCTCAGAGCAGTCTAAAGGCTAATGGAAGGCTCCTCTTTACCTCAGGCAATGTGGTTGGAACACACACTGAATCACTGTGCACCAGATGATGACATCACTCTGGAAGCTTCTGACAGGTGCAGTGGAGGTAAAAGAGGTTTGCTGGATTTGCCAACATTCTATTCCAAGGTTTAAGGTAGGACTACTTCAAAAGGTTCCTCTAATTTTTGATGGTACTCACAAATTATTACACATGGGCTGTGATGCTAAAGCACTCTAAAAATGTACAATTTATATGTGTGTGTGTGGGGGGGGGGGAGTAATGGTCCTGGTTCTGAGCTGAGCATAGCAGTAGCTTAAGGGTGCACAGTTACCTTTTCCTGAATATTCATTGAGTATTCATATGCCATGGGTCCAAGCATTCAGTCATAAGTTATTTGGTCTAAAAATCCTGTAGGTTAAAAGAAGCTTTGAAAAGGCTTTTACTCCACCCCAGGTGGCCAGAGTTAGTTTCATGGCCACCAACCACCCTCTCAGCAGTCATCTCCCACCCCCAACTCCTATCCCTGGTACTTATGCTTCCCCCTCAAAGAATGCCCCAGTCTGGTACCCTGCGAGTCCCATCCACTTCCCAAAACAGTATTTTAATTAATTTATACCATCCTTCTTAATCAAAAACTCAGTGAGTCTTTTAGACAAGGCAAAGTAATTTTATGTTTTGGCATCTTTTCCCTGAGGCTCAGTTTGACATACAAACAAAACAAAACACATAACAAATAAATAAGACAATACATAAAATAACAGTTAAAGGAATAAATAAATAGCTGCAAGGGGCAAAATCATTTGTGCTAGCAGCAGCAGTATGCTACTTCAAAAACATGGAACTTCAGGGCCTCTTTAAAGGCCTCCATAGTGCAGGCAGAGTGGGTGTGGACAGACAAAGATTTCCACAATGTGGATGCAGCCACTATGAACACTCTGTCCCCAGAGAACTTAAGCCTTGACTGAGACACAGACAATAAGTCCCATACCGTGTAGGGTATTGTATACCAACAAGCATATCTGGAAGTTAGTGCACCACCAAATGGGCAGCCAGTGCAGTTCACGCAGAACCAGCATATGATCTCTGCAAGATGTCCTGGATGTACGATCATTATGGCCCAAATAAGTGTTGAGTGGCCATTGTGCCCAACCTCAGATCCATGATGAGGGTGGTGGTGGCGATAGCCAATCCATTCAATTCTCAGTTGCTTGGCCAGGCCCCCCTCCTTCATTCTGACTCTGAGTTTCTTGTGCTTAACTCCTCTCTAATCTAAATACTCAGCTGGCCCTTTATGGGCTAATCAGCAAACTCTGGTGGTTGTGCTCCCTGATACCCATTCTATGATGGGGAGGCAATAACTCTTTCCAGGCCACTCAGTTGACACATCCCTTCTGGCAGTGTTATCTGTCTTTTAGGTACTGTATATCAATTGTCAAGAAACATTACATATCATATTGATACATTTCCAGTGCAGCCCTCATTCCTTTACAGTACAAACAGACACAAGAGAGAATTATTTTCCATTCAGGCCAAAAATGAAAAAAATATGAAAGACTGGAAAATTAGACTTGTTCACTACAGTTATGAACACGCATGTTTCTCTTTTCTTGACCAAGAGTAAATAAAGCAGCTCTGTAGTGATAATATTTATAATACAGAGACATAAAATATTGTATTATTTATCTGTAGAAATAATACAATATTGATAATAGAGTGACATAAAATATTGTATTATTTATCTATTTCAATTACTGTTGGTCTTTCTTGAGGATATCTCCTCCACTGGGCCACACCTTTGGAACTGTAAGCCATCAGTGTCAAGACCACTTGGAAACTTTTGCTAGCTGGGGGCCACCCACGATGACATGCAGTGTTGGCGCTTATAAAATGTGGGAGGGCCCATGGCTCCTCCGTTCTGTCTTCCACTGTTGATTGCTCATCAGATCTGCAGAGAAGCAAAGCTGTTATTTCTTCACTATTTATTTTCTAAGTTAACTTTACTCATCAACGTTGTCTCTGTACACTGCTGTTGAAAGAACATTTATTTAGGTTTTGTACCTGCAGTTAGAAGCTCCACAAGGACAATGCTCACACCTGTGTGTCTGATGTTTGGGCCTGACCCACAACTTGAAGGCTTGTAACATCTGCTAAGGATTTAACCAGGCCACAAGAAGACACCAAAAAAAGGCATGAGAAAACTTCACCATCAAGGCCATGGAAAGTCAAGCGAAGATCATGGGTTCCAAGCTGGCTTCTCCCTCCCATTCGAATGCCACTAGGAAAGATGCATCCAGGCAGTAGGCAACACTGTCACTGCTGAGGTCAGCAAGGATGATGGCGAAAACCAAAGAAAAGGAAAAATCACTGTTGAAGCCTTCCTCATCCAGCCATCACCATAAGAATAGGGAAAACATGATTCACTGGTGAGGTTGAGGTCCCCATTGAAGGAAAGTAAGCTCTCATCATCATGCACTCCAGCATAATTGACTACAGCCCTCCCCCTAGTGTTTCTGAGACACCAAGGTTGGGGCTTGTCTCTGGTGCTGCTGTACCTACTAATGACAGTATGCTGCCTCAGTCTTTGGATTCAGTCCTGGTGAAGACTGCAGTCACGAACCTCAAATGGGTGTCGTTGACTCCCAAGCTATGCTGATATTGTTTTTTAAAAATGTTACTTTGCCTGTTCCCATTGCTGCCAATGGCAGTGCCTGTAGTCCCATTGACAGGGTCTCCTCTGTCAGTACTGTCATCGTTGTTGGAACTAATAGGCATGTCTGCAGTTCCTCCATTACAGCCGCTGCCTCCATAGTCAGCGCCGTTGTTTGCCCCATCATCATTTAAAATATCTAGAAGGTAGACTACAATCATGATCTCCTAAATATGGAGGAGGATTTTGAGGAGAAAAGGGGGGGGAGAAGAAGACCCCTATGAAGGGGGGGGGGTTCTCTGCCAGCTCTACCATCTCATCCTGCAGTGAGGATTCTGTGGTTTATATTTCCCCGGACTCTTTCTAAGAATCCCTCATGTCAGGCTTTGCTCAAGCAAATCCAAGATGTCATGGGGTTTGAGGGTGAGGAGGAGAAATCCAAAAAACAAAATGTAATGGAGTTCTTGGAGGTGACAGCAGCACCTACTGTTGTTGTGTCTTCTGTAAATCCTGCATTAGAGGATGCTATCTTTGCTGCCTGGCTCAGGCCTAAACTTTGCCTGCAGTTCCTAGAAATGCTGAAAAACAGTACCCTGCTTCATGTATTAAGTCATATTGTGCTGCTTAGTCAAGAACATATTGTATGGTAATCATGACTTCTCGGGACTGATCACTCTAGTGCCCCTAGAATAATGAGTACTCTACTTTCTGACAAGGAATCTGGGAGACTGATGTTATTGGCAAAATAACTTATGCCTCTGCATCTTTGGGTCTAAGAATTGTAAATTATCAGGCTTACATGATTAAGTATCAGAATGGCCTGTGGAAATCTGCTATGACTACTATTCAGGCATTGCCTGATAGCCCTATAAAGGCTGAGCTTCTTAAAGTGCTTTGGTTGGTACTGATACTGGTAAACATCTGTTGCATTCAGCATGTAGTATGTTGCCTCTGATGCTTCTGCCAGCGCTGCTGCCTCTGGCATTTGTCTAAGGAGATATTCCTGGCTCAAGGTAGCTGGCTTCTCTACTGATGTACAGCAAGCCATGCTGAATGCCCCTTTTATGGGCTACAAACTATTTGGGTCAGATGTTGACAGTGCACTCAAGGACCTTAAATCATCCAAAATGACACTGAGGTCTATAAAATCCTTGACTCTGCAAAATACAAGATGGTGTGGTAGAGAAGCATTTTATTTATTTGTTTTTGTTAACCAGGTAAGCACACTAGACAACCAGATGCCTATTTTCAGGTGCGACCCGGGAGATTACAGAGTTACATACATGATTGCAAGAATACAATCAGGTACAACAGGCAAACAATAAGAGCAGTTACAAGTACAGACATCAGTCATAAACATGGTAAATGCAGCAACACCAGGGGACCTTGCCTACCCTGTGGTAGGAGGATAATAACATCATACACAGGGGGACGGCTGTCGGCTGAGTATAGCAGTCAACACGGCATTTGGAGGCTAGGGGTTGAAGAGTACATCAAGGAGATTACAAAAAGGGAGGATAGGAGAGACCAAAGGAACACTCAGATGGCCTAGCACAACTAGATCCAGAAGAGCAAGGAAGGATCCTTACAAGCAGATTCATTGATCCCCTATAAGTTTAACCAGAGGGGAAGGTCAGGATACCCTATAACATAGAGCAGTAAGAACAGTGGGGCAAGCAGCAGGAGTACCTTAAGTGCAGAGGCAGGGAAAGGCAGATTTGAGGAAGCCCCAGAGGGAAGCCTTATAACAGGAATGGGAGGTGGAGGAGCGAGTGCTCACTGGAAGGGAGTTCCATAGTCTAGGAGCAAGGGTAGTGAAGGCCCGGTCACCCATCTGAGAGCGCGTTTTAGGAACCAGAAGGACATGGAAGTCACTGGACCTAAGGTGGTAGGAGGAGGAAGGGGGAATGAGGGTTGCTGCAAGGGCAGGAGGGGTGGCAGTTCTGATAACCTTGTCTATGAAGTTGCCTAGTACGAAGGACCGGTATTTTTCTGGAGGAAGCCACTCCAGCTGAGAATAGGGCTGGCAGCGGTGAGTGAGGCAGGGGGGCAGAGAGTGCAAAGCGACACATATTATTGTACGCTGTATCCCAGTTGGAGAGATTGTTTTTTGTGGTGAGGGCAAGGAGACAAGGCCATAGGAGAGCGAAGATAAGGACTCTTTGGGTAGGGCGAGACGTGCTGCTGGGGTGAGGCAACTTTTTGTTCTATACGCATGGCCCAACTTACAGTTAGAGGCCTTGCAGACATTGCGAATGTGCAGAGTGCAGTCAAGCTGTGGATCTAGAGTCACCCCCAGGTACTTGACAGATTCAGCGTCATGTAGGAAGGATCCATCAGCACATGAGATCCTTAGAGGGGATGGGACCGCTTTTAATTTGGTTGTGGAACCAAAGAGCATGGTTTGAGTTTTCTGCAAGTTGATAGCAAGCTTGTGGTCATCCAGCCATGTTTGGATCTGGTCGAAGTCAGCATTGAGCTTGTTGTTGATGTCAGAGCTATCCTGGGAGCTGAACAGGATGACTAAGTCATCAGCGTACATAGTAGGGCGCCCATGGGCCGGGGCCGAGGGCAGCTGATTAATAAAGAGGGAAAAGAGGAAGGGCCCAAGGACAGAGCCCTGAGGGACCCCACAGTTGACCAACATGCCATGGCAGCTGTGACTACCATCAACAGTTCTGTGGTAGAGGAGTCAGTCCTTTTCCGGGTCCCCCAGCCATGGATGACCATTCCAAGGTGACCAAAGGTGCAAGTTTGAGTGATTCTGCTGCCCCCAGCAACTTCTGACTCCACACTTCCTCTCTCTCCTTTGTTGCCTCCGGGGGCTTAAGTGGAGGCAGGCTCTCCCTTCACCTGCCAAAATGGAAGGAGATCACAATGGACAAGTGGGTTCTTGAAATAGTAGAAAAGGGGCATGCTCTGGAGTTACTGCCCAAACCTCCAGTGCACGTTCCACCTCCTTCTCATTATCCTCCAGGCACTTGTCCCTTCTGAGAGAAGGTGCAGTCATGACTTCTAAAGAATGTAATCAAACTCATCCCTCTTAAGGGAATAGGGGGTTCTGTTCAAGGCAGTTCCTGTTTCCCAAGCAGACAGGAGACCTGCATCCAGTATTGGACCTTAGAGTCTTGAACAAATTCATAGAATACAAAAAGTTATGAATGATGTCTCTTCAGGCTGTCATCCCCCTACTGCAAAAAAGAAATTGTCTTTGTGCTGTAAACATGAAGCATGCTTACCTTCATATCAAATCCCAAAATGGCATAATTTGTACCACATGAAAGTAGCCAGCTTGACAGAGGTCCACTCACACTGGCACTCATGCATACATACTTGATCAGGTCACTCATATAATCATGGCTTCTAAGTTTAGGGTCCACAAATCTTCTAAAGATCATTCACAAACTCACACTAAAACATCCATGGAGGGCCAAAACAGTTCTTCATGTACATTGGGCTCTGTTTCTGTTTGTTGCCCTGGCCTAAGGCTCTTGTTGCTCCTGGATTTTCCAGATTGTACTGTAATCAGCAAAGTACACTGAGTAGACCTGCTGACACCCATGACCCCAGTCCATTTCTGCTCCCAGCAGTCCATAAATATTTCACACTGTATGTATCAGCATTTTATCAGGTGTAACTGGCTGACTGCTTCCTGGTTTTATAGTGAGCTATCTGTTTTACAGCCTTACATTGGGCATTTTTGCAGGAAGTGAATTTGCAAATTACAGTCTGTGCAGCTAGTGCTTATGAAAGTGGCCAGTTACAAAGACTGCACACCCAGCAAGTTATAAAACCATACCCACGTAGAACGAGAAAAAAATATGCAAAACATACAGTTGATAGTCTTTTTATATTCTTATATTGCATGACGAGCTTCACCATTCTTCAGTTTTGTGCAGTTTTGATATGATAATAAGGAAGCTCTGCCAGGAAAAAAATACGACAAGCTATACTGCATACGTATTGCACTTCATAGATAAATTAAATGAGAATTCATGTATTGCTATACTTCCATGGCATCAATAACAGGAATTGTTACAGTCTTGTGCCAACATTTTATAATGTTGGTGCACCACAACATCTCTCCTAAGTTGATGTATGACATTGCCTGTATCTCAGATTGCTAAAGAAAGGCAGGGACATAGCAATACATGGGAAGAAATAGAGACGGGTGCTCCCCGGGAGGTGGGGGGAGTAATTACTGCATATTCTCCTAACTGGTTGCTGTATTCAGAATTACTACTTTCCTTAAAGTTCTCAAATTAAATTATTTTAGGAACTGAACTAACCTGAATCTTTCATTAAGGCCTGTTTTTTCTGTGACTTTTAACTGGAAAATCCAGAAAGTCTCCCTTTTCAATAGTTTGTTGTCAAGATGACACACACCCCTGGTCCCATTTTAGGTCTTTCTATGCCTTGTAACAAAAAGCTATGATGACCCAGACTATGTTTATTGATTTTTATTTATTTATTTATTAGAGATTCGTACAACACCTTTGAGCACAAGAGCTCTTTTCCAAAGGTTCCACGTCAGTATTGGATTATGATAGATTACATTACATTTTAAGAAAACATGCACAATACCAGCTCAAGTAGAGCCTGGTCAGGTACAGACAATGGAGAAAACAGACAATGGTAATGGTATCAGATAAACCTGACAATAAGATTCAAAAGGGCATTAAGCCATTTTAAAACAGTACTGAAGGATAACCGGACATTTAAGACAAAGCAGTGGGCAATTTTCATTTAAGAGTTACAGTCAAGGATGTAGCAGCAGAGAGGTCCAGCTACTAGCAAATAAAGTAGGTAACCATATAAAACAAGGGGTATTTAGTCATTTAAAAGAACAGCAGGTAGATTTCATTGTGAGCTCTTTTTTAGGGAGATCTTAAACTGTGAAATTTTAAGGAGACTCACCATGGATTCAGGCAGTTCATTCATCTAGCTAGCAGCCCAGGCTGCAAACAAGCATTTACCTTGACTAGTTTTATAAAACGGGATTTCTAAGGCTCGTCTGGGCATGCTTGTAGTGGAACAGTTATTAACCAGGTAGAGAAGGTCTCTGATTGCGACCGGGGTTAGACCCAGCTGGGCTTTTTTAGCCAACAGGCAAGTCTGATATTTTTGCCTATCCTGAAGTGGAAGCCAGCCACTGAGAGAGTACAAGGAGCAGGTGTGAGTTAATCTATCAGCCTCACTAACAAAGTGACAGGTTTAGTAGATGACCATTCTTATCCTGTTAAGGACAGACTCACAGGCAGCACCACAGATTTGGAGACCATAGTCAATGAGAGGGAGGTCCATGCTGGAGACTGCCACATGTCATGCATCGGCGGTTAGATTTAATCTTTGCCTGTAGAGCGCTCCAAGTTTTTGGTTGGTCAGATTAGCAATATTGTCAACATGAGAGGCAAACGAGAGAGTATCATCCACGGTGACACCTAGATACTTAAAGGTTTTGACTTGTTCCAGGGCAGTACCATGTGCATCAAGGATTACCAGAGGGGAGACCTTTTTCTTGTGATGTTGCTCCACAAACAGCATTGTCTTTGTTTTTTTGTAATTAAAGACAAGTTTGTTGCTTGCAAATCAGTCCTCAAGAGATCTGAAGCTACTTTGGAGATAATTTGTGAGTTTCCCCATCTGAGAGCTTCTCTTATAGATTACAGCATCATGTGCATATAATAGCATCTTGGATAAAGGGCAGGCATCAGAAAGTCTGTTAATAAAAAGACCAAAGAGGAGAGGGCCAAGTATTGACCCCTGCGGGATCCCAACTGCAACACTTTTAGCATTTGAGAGCACCCTTCAACCCTTACCCTCTGTATCCTCCTGGTACGGTAGTACCAAAACCAAGTGAAGATTTCAGTTGAGAGATCCAGAGCAGAGAGCTTGTCCAGCAGCAGTTGATGGTTTATGAGGTCAAAGGCTTTCTTCAGGCCTATGTAAGTAGCACCTACCATATGCCCTTTTTCAGTCTCCACATGCAGATAGTTGGTATACTCAACAAGAGCAGTTCCGGTGCTATGAAGTTTTCTGAAGTCATGTTGTTGTTTACAGAACAGGTTGTACTTATTTAAGTAGGAGACTAATAGGTCGGAAGTTATTTTTTTCAAAGCCTTGGACGGGGGAGAGGATAGAGATGTAGTTGTCCACATTGGTGCGATTCCCACTTTTGTGCAATGGAGTAACAGTAACAGCTTTGCAAGTTTCTGGGAACTGAGAGAGTTTTAAGGACATATTAAAGATTTTAGCCAAGGGAATTGTTAGTACATCAAGAACTAGGGCCAGTAGCTTCATATCTACTGAATCTCTATCCATTACTGTTTTTCCCAAGATATTTTTAACATAATTGCTGGCTTTCTTTACAGTGATGTGCCAAAGGTAAAACTTGGGGAGATCCATTACAGGACCGGGTTTACATTATTCAGTGTGTTCATCATCATTGTCCACAGGTGCCTGGTAAGGACACAGCATCAAAATGCCAAATGGAAAACGGCACGGATCAAAAACCGCACAAGGAATGCAGTGAAAGCAAAAACAGAACATGCCAAAAACACCAAGCACTATAATAGCACCACAAAAAAACAAGGTGCTAGAGTATGTGTTCTTCGCCCCCCTCGAACCCCCCCACCTAAATATAATCACCTCCGGGGGGAGGCAACTCGGGGACAGGAAGGAACTGTGGGCAGAGAGTAATTCTTAGTGAGGGGAGGTGGAATCCAGCCCTGAGTTGGGAGGGGGAGACAAGAGAAACTGTGTCCCACAAAAGAAAAAAAACTCACCTGCCTTGGGACTTGAACCACGCAGCAAATTAACTCTGCTGACCTACGCTGCCTTTGCCCTACTCTCCATGCCACAGCAGCTGATCAGCAGCACACCCCACAGCAGAAGATTTCTCCCTGTCCCTGAACAGCAACATGGATAGCGCTAGACTTTATCTGTGCTATTATGTCCCTGTAGCTGTTCTGCCCCGTAGCTGTTTTTCTTTTCGCTATTGTGACTTTCACCCACGCTGTTTTCCATTCGACATATTAACCCGGTACCACTGGTAAGTGGGGAGGAACGAGGTCAGGTCCATGAAGGCCTCATTAAAGATATCAGCTGTTTTTGGGGGGGGGGGCATGGTGTTCTTCCCATCAGAGTTAAGCATCATCAGTGTTGATTTGACATTGCTTCTGAGGAGGTCTTTTATGCAGTCCCAAATTTTCTTCCCATTGCTCCAGTTTTTACCTGCTGTTCCTTGTAGAATTCTATTTTTGCTTTCTTTACTTCTAGGGTGCATTTGTTGTGAGCTTCCTTGTATCTTTGCAGATCAGTGGGTGATCCAGTATCCCTTGCACGAGACCAGAGATTATCCCTGATCCGTAGTTGGACAAGTAACGCAGGGGTGAACAAGATGTAATTCCTTTGATTTTACACTTTTTTAAGGGTGCAAATTTGTTGCAAGCCATAGTAAATTGGGTAATGAAGTAATCAAGAGCCAAGTTGATGTCCAGAATGGCATCAAGGAAGCTCCATTCTAATTGGGCCAAGTAATTTTTTTTATTTTTATTTGGAAAATGTTTCACCAGGAAAGACAACATGAGCTGTAAACAGCTCAAGCTCATTTCCAGAAGCGTCCATGGGGGTGGGGGGGCTACAAAGTTGGGAGAACAAACAAACATATAGCAATATGGGAGCAATTCAAGTGCCATTTTCAAAACATAACAGTGTGGTAACAGTAGAAAGCGGAAGACCCAGAAAAAATGGCCAGGGAGCAAGCCATGTTTGGGTATAACAGATAATGTAGCAGCTGAAATATAAGGTAACCCAGCAGGGTATAGGTTAGAGGAGTCAGACAATTGTTGAAGTGCCATGGAAATTAGGCTGAGCATATGATAGGAAGTGCTTAAGTAGGTCTTTGGGAGGGCAGGTTTCAGGCAGAAGTGGGGAAATAGGGAGGCAATGGTTAGAGGGTGGGGGGGAAGAGATTGGGATGGGAGGCCACCTAGAACAAATTCCCCTTCAGGATGCTGAGAATCCTGCAAGGGACTCAGACCAGGCAGAAGGGAGGGAGAGGGGAGGCTGGGAAGCAGGGCAGGAGGATAGTAGGTGATGAGGAGGTGGGGGTGGGCAGGCAAGGATTAGAAAGTGGGGGGAAAAGGAAGAGGGGTAGAAGAGAGATCCAGTCTAAGCTAAACTAAATCCCTAATGTAAACCCCTTCAGGATGCTATGAGCCCTGCAAGGGGATCAGGATTAAGGAGTGAGAGGAGAGGATGAGGGGAGATGAGAGAGGGACCATGACCTGCACCCCCTTCAGGATGCGGACAACCCTGCAAGGGAGGCAAGGATACAGGTGGAAAGAACAGGGAGAAAGGGGGGGCAGGAAGGAGAGAGAGGGAGAGTACAAAGTGGGAACCAAGAAGGAGTGTCAGAGATAGAGAAGAGTGAGAGGAGTAGGGGATAGGACAAAGGGTGAGGGGGTCAAGAGGGGGTCTAGGAACAGGTGTAGTTAGGGAAAAGAGTTGGGTAAGGCCAAATGAAGGAGAGGCTTGGAGGGAGGGAGGGAGGGTAGAGGAGGGGCTAAGGACAAGTGTAGTTAAGGGAACAGAAATTATGAAGGGCTAAAGAGATAGAGGATGAGGATGAAGAGAGACGGATAGGAGGTGGCAAGGAATTTCAAAGTTTAGGGAAGTGGTAGGAGAAGGCTACCTGTCCAGTGGAGGTGGCACAATGAGGAATAGCTAGAATGTGAGTGTCAGTGGATCTGAGGTGGTGGGAGGAGGGTGTGGGAGAAGAGAGAGAGAGAGAGAGAGAGGAGGCAGAGAGGGAGGAGGGGAGAGGCCCAAACCAGTATTTGGATGTGAACTTGGCGCAGTGAGAGAGATGCTTGCATTCCAGGGAGGGGAATGCGAGAGAGTGGTACAAGGAACAGTGATGAGTGCAGAAGGCGGCATCTAGAGCAATGCGACAGAAGGCACTGAAAAGAGTATCCAATCTGGTGAGGGAAGACTTGGGAGCAGCAATGTAGACTATGTCACAATAGTCAAAAATAGGGAGTATCATTTTCTGAACAAGATCCCACCAAACTGGTAGTGGTAGGAAATTGCAGTTCTTGTAATGGGCCCCAAGCCTGGGGCACAGTTTTTTTGGGATAGTGTTGATACGTACAGAAAAGTTAAAGCGTTGGTCCAGCCAAACACCCAGGTATTTAAAAGAGGAGGTGTCCTCTAGAGTAGTCCTGTCAAGGGTGTGGAAGGAGGGGAAGGAGGGCAGCCAAGAGAGTCTCTGCCTAGTGCCAAAGGTCAAGGAGACTGTCTTCTTGATGTTGAGGAAGAGTTGATGCGAGCTAATCCAGTGTTGAAAATTATTGAAGTCAAGCTGTAGTCTGGAAGTCACATCGGAAGGAGATTGGCCTGAGGTGAACAAGACTGTGTCACCAGCATACATATGGATAGAGGATGAGGAGCATACTGAAGGTAGGTCATTTAGAATAACAGTGGTCCAAATACAGAGCCTTTAGGCACACCAGTAGAATGTGTAGC
Organism: Neoceratodus forsteri; assembly: GCA_016271365.2. NCBI lineage: Eukaryota > Metazoa > Chordata > Ceratodontiformes > Ceratodontidae > Neoceratodus > Neoceratodus forsteri. The sequence goes on along the minus strand of CM028131.1, from coordinate 1,465,600,842 downwards.
AGTGGGGATGTGGAGTCAGCTATTTTTTTAACTGATTGAGTTCTACCTACAAGGTAGGCCCAGATCCAGTTGCGGGCCGACTGTGACAAGCCAGCTGATGAGAGGGTTTCAAATAGGAGGGAGTGAGGGACTGTGTCGAAAGCCTTGGCGAGGTCGACAAAGATGGCAGAAATGATGTGACCTCTATCCATGGCTGTATGGATAGAGTCAGTGAGTTTAAGAAGGGAGGTGGCAGTGGAGTGATTCTTCTGAAAACCAGATTGGAAGGGAGTGAAGAAGGATGAGTCATCAAGAAAGGAGGAGAGCTGGGAGACAGCAAAGTGTTCCTGGAGTTTTGCCAGGGGGAGAAGGAGTGAGATGGGGTGGTAGTTCCCTGGAGATGAAAGATCTCCTCTCTTTGGTAGGGGGGAGAACTGAGGCATGTTTCCAGGCTGCAGGGATAGTCACAGTATGGAAAGACAGATTGAGGAGATCAGCTAGAGGGAGGGAAATAGCAGATGCAGAGAAGTAAAGCAGCTTAGGGTCAAGACCATCGGGGGAGTGGCCCTTTGATGGGTTGAGAGATAGTAGTGTCTTTAAGGTGTCATTGGGAGAGATGGATGAGAAGGCAAAGCTCTCCGCTAAATGGTGGTGTTGGGGGCAACGGGGGGGCAGGGAGATATTAGATGTGGGATGGAAGAGAGGCTAACAGAGTGGATGCGCAGGAAGTAAAATAGGAATTAAATGTTGCAGCAGCTGTAGGATGGTCGACAGTGAGTTGGTTGTCTATTTTGAGCATTGGGGATGGGGGGTTTGGATTGGAGAGAGAAAAGAGAATGAACTACTTTCCAAAACTTTGATGGGTTGTTTATGTTATTATTAAAGGTGGACTGGAAATATTCTGCCTTAGCCAGGTGGATGGTTTTGGTACAGGCTCTATGGAGTGTTTGGTAGATAGCGTAGTTATGAGGGAGTCTGGCGGATTTGTGGGTTTTACATACAGTGTCATGTGCTTGTTGATAGGCCAGGAGTTCAATGATAACCCAGGGGAGGTAGCTACTGCACACTCTAACTTGCTTTAGAGGAGCATGCTTGTTCCAGATGTTGGTAAAATTAGTGGTGAAATATGTCAGATCTATAGAATTGGATGAGGATATAGGAGTCCAGTCAACTTGAGTTAGATCATGATGTAGAGGGGCAAGATCTAGTGTTTTGTAGGAGTGGATCGTTATTAGTTTGTGGGTGCCTTAGGTCTGTGAACTTTTCTAACTAGGTAGATCATATGATGGTCGCTAAGAGCATCTGGCAGTAGGCCTGACTGGATTACCCTGTGATTTGAAGGCATCAGTTGACTCTTTCAGTAGAAATCTGTAGAAGATGGTTTTAGGAGGGATCTTAGATTTTCTGGCAGACCATTCACATAGTACATCTGATGACTGTACAGTGCAGCATGCTGTTCCCATCTTTACATAAAGCATTCTCTATCATGGCCAAAAGCTGGCTGCTTTGTTATGCGCAAGTCACGAAGAACTCGAACAATGTTAAGGTATGTCTCCAAACTGCAACGTTGCCAGTACATGTGTCTGGCTGTCAGAGCAGCTCTTTCAAGCTGTCTGAAAGCATCTTTAATGTTCTTTATTGGTTGATTAGAGCTAGTACTCGCTACTTGTGTACTGGAGCCTGAGGTTTCATTTCTTACTTCTTGTAACAAGGAATTTCCTGTCACACCATGTTGATAAAGCAATTGAGCCAAATAAAGGGAAGGGGCTGTGGCTGATTAAGTGGGCTGAAAAATGGCAGGAATCGAAAGTTCTATTGGCTCAGCAGACGTAACTATTGCTAACTTCCTGATACAGAGAAAACGGCAATTCAAAACACATTCCGTGGGAGCTAACTCACAATTATACAATTGTAGGCAAGTGCACAGTACCTGAGACACCGGCACCCACCACGGGCTTGGAGTTTCTCAAAACTTCCACACAGCTGCTGTTCTCTTTCTGCCATTGTACCCAATACAGGAGACCGTGGATACCTTCTTAGTGAAAAAGGTTTGCTTTATTAGATCCATACTGGTGCATCTAACAGTAACAAACAGAAAAAAAAAAACAGCATAAATCTACACACTCAACAAATGGCTTCTCAATGCTAGGAAGCTAATCAGCTGACATGTTTTGCACTACTACTCATTTAGTTCATAGTTGGATAGATTGATAATGTTTATTGCTGGGATCTCCCTCTGCCTCGTCCTTTCCAATCTCTCCCTTTGTTGTTGCCTCCTCTTCCACACCCTCTTTCTGCCCCCTTGCATTCTCTTAAACCTTCTGGATACAATTTGCTTTGTCTCGGACTTATCCATGGAATTTGGGGTGGTTGTTTGGGTGGTGGGGGTAGAGGGTCTGCACATATCTCTTCTTCTCCTAAAAAAGTATCTGTGTCAAGACTGTCTTGCTCAATACCCCTCTGTCTGGTTGTCATCGTGGGCTCAATGTTATGTCTATTTTCTGTGTTTGCCATTTCTTGAACCTCTGTGCCACCTGACTTGCTACTCCAGTCAAAGATTCTACCATCCCAATAGTCTTTTTCATCGCAGTCAAACTTGGTCTGAGATGATATTCAGGAAATAGGAATCTTATTGAGATTGCCTAGATGTATAGTACGTAGTTTTTAACATTTACTTTTTCTTTTATCTTCTAGATGTGCACCAGTATCTCTGGAAAAAGATTGCTGATAAGTTTAGATGCCATGTTATATAAACTAAGTGCACACAAACCGATCAACTATGGACAGGTGCCACTATTGAATAATGATGAGCACTGTTTTATTGTACTGTATATATGATGTTTTAGAAAAATGTTTACTGAAATTGGCTTCCTTCAAAGTACTGAGTTTGGAAGAATTAATTTCATGTGATGAGATTATGGGCAGGATATTCAGACTGCACCACAAAGATGCGCGATAGCAGGAGCAGGCACAAGTGCATTGCACCCCTGCGCAACATGCACGGCATTCAAACACAGCGCAGGCCAAAGTGCGCTTGTGCAACACAGCTGAATATCACACCAAATGTGCCATGGTGCAACCAGGGATGCGCAGTGGAGCAGGGCTGATGCACAGTAGCACAACCAGGGATGCGCAGTGGAGCAGGGTAGATGCGCAGTAGCACAACCAAGGATGTGTAGGGACAGGGACAGGATGCATGTGTGCACCGCCCATGGAAGCCATGGGCGGAGGAGCATGCAGCAGGCCAGACAGTGCCCCCCCCCGCACCCCATGAACTGCACAACCAGTGGTGAGCTGGATGGACCACCAGCCCGTGAACACCAGCACCGAATCCACTGCATGGTGCCCCAGCACCCCCCCGGCAAGCAGTGACCGCAACACAAGGAGGGCTGGCCACCCAGTGCCACCCCATCCTACCAATGCAGAGCACACCCTGTACAGCGATCCCCAGACACCCGGCCCAGGAGCAGCGCCCAAAAGTGCATGGCACTGAATGCATGCCACCACCCCCACCGTGACAATGCAACCTTGTGCACCATGGAGCCATGCATGGCAGCCCCACTGTGAGCACCCCGCCCCACAGTGGGCGGCACCAGCCACTGACGCAACAACTGCAGACACAATGCCGCCCTGCACAGCCCCCCCCATAGCACAGCAGAGAGGTCGACCCTGCATCAGTACCTGAGGGACCCCGCATGCGACAAGGCCTACCCTGGACCCCACCACCAGCAGGACAGCAACCCGCACACCCACCCTTGCACACACCCTGTCCCAGCACTGGCCCCAACAGACAGCACAGCCACCCACTGTGGTGCATGGAGGCATGTGCCACACAGGATGCTACACAGGGCACGGACAAACACCCACCCTGACCCAAGGGCACCCCGACACAGGGCCACAATAGCGGGGCAACAAATGCCGCTGGCGTGCATCCACTGATGCTGTGTACCCACGGCCTGCAGCCCACCATAGCACAGGTGAACCAGCCATCCTGCACATGCACCATGAAGCCATCCACCGCCAGCATGCGGCCGGAGCACAAGTGACAGACATCAGAACACAGACACCGCAACAGACACCAGCAACAGCAAGGAGGGAGGACAACGACAGCATAGCCCACAGTGTCACCCAAGGCAGACATGCAACAAACTGGTGACAGGAGTCAAGTCACCATTGCGTTGTGCCCAGAGGGTGGCCGGCATGGACAGCCACCGATGACATGTCAGCAGAACGTGTGTACCACAGACAGGCAAGGGGGCCATCTGCACGGGCCGTGGACATACTGACAGGGGCTTCAGGGATACAGCGCATGCACCAGGGAGCACTGCACATAGGCATCCAGTGCACAGGGAACAACACACATACCACAGACAGGGACCCAGTCCCCCACCCACACCATAAGTGGGTTCCTGCCGGACACACACACATGCCCAGGCCTGCACCACCCCCAACGCCATGCACACCACTGCAGCCAAGCACCATATGCCCACTGCAAATCAGAGACCACCACAGTTGTCATCACAAACAAGTATGTATTAAAGGGGTAAACTGTACAAGCAACACAACAAGCAAAACTATGTGCAAAGTGGGGGGGAAGGGCCACAAACCAGGTGGGGGTGGGCATGGGGCAAGGGTGTACATCAGGGAGTGGGATGAAGGGGTGTGAGGGTAAGTCCATGGAGGAATGCAAAACACGTGTGATGTAGGGCCTAATGGTGACCCCTCTCTCCACTCCGGTCCCTGTGGCGCCTCCTGTGCTTCCTTCAGTTGCCTTGATCAATTCTCTGAAGCAGCTCCAGAGTAGCCTGAGACAGCTGCAGAAGCTCCTGTACATTTCGCTGAAGGGCAGTCCAGCATTGTCCACCTAGGACAAAGGAGCAGAGTCAGTACGTGTGACTGGCCAGACCACTGCAGCCCACCCAATGTGCATGGGCCACGCCCCTGTGATGGCATGCAACCACCCACAGTGTCCGTGCCCACAAGATCCGCCTACCCAGGCACCCATAGCCATGTGGAATGCTGCACACACACACCGCCCATGTCCCACACAACACCAATCTGACGTACAGTGACATGGCTATGCGGTGCGAAGGCAGTGGCACAGCCATAGACCCAGTGCACGCACAGCCCACCTGCGACACCCACCCACACATGCAGTGCCACATTATAGTGCTGAGTGCACCGTGTTGCATGCATGGCAGTGGGGCCAAGTGCGGGTGGCCATGCCCCACCACCACTCCTGCAACCCAGCATGCACAGATGTAAGGGGAAACACAGCAATCACCTGCATCTTGGTCAGCAGGGTGCTTCTGGACCATGGCCCCACCAATGTGGTCCGACTGCATGTGCACTGCACCCACTCCAGCCTGCTCTCCCTGTTCCTGGGCCAAACATGCCCTACGGTGCTCCTTCAGGCATAGGATGCAAACATGGAGAGGGAAACATCAGTACAGGTCAGTAACAAAGCCCCCCCCGGTGTGTGCGTGCCCACACAACCCAGCCATGACGCACCCCCACCACCACCACCCCCACTAGACGGTCCCCACCCCTTGCAGCATGGCCTTATGCAGATCGCGATACCCAGACAGATGGACACTACTAGTGATAGGATGGAGCACCTACCTGGCCGTGGCACGGCGCCCCGCTGGGCGCGTGACTGAAGACGCCCCAGGTGGTCAGGGTCCCACTGCTGGAGGTAATCATAGTGGTGGCGACACTGCTCTGCTGATCAGCTGATCCCAGTCACCTCCTCCAGGCCCTCTGAGACCTCCTGCCACACAGCAGTCCATGGTCTGTGGAGGGGTTCCTGCCCAAAGAGGGCACCAGCATTTGGCTCCACCAGGGCCACCAAGTTTGCCAATTCAATGGCACTCCTGACCTGCGCTCTGGTTCTCGGCATGTTTCTGTTCCAAATGTAAACAAAATGGCACTCTGTAGCACACGTGCCCCAAGTGTGGAGGCAGCGTGGTACTGCACTGCCAGTCCCTATCGCGCTGTCACCAGACTGCGCGATAGGGGTGCAACCATGCAGATGCATGGCGCCTAGTGGGCAAAGGTTGACTGCAGGGTCAAGGGTCTGTCCATGCATGGTGCACCACAGCGCTATTGGGACTTCCTGTGTGTAGCGTGGTAGGGTGCTTGAGTGTGATGCCCTGCAGTGGCCTACTGCACTGTGGCACCATGGTGCCCATGGCACACCAAGGCATGAGCGCCACATGGGAAAACAGTGCACTAGCACCACAGGCACAGTGGTGGCCATGCTCTGCACTGCCTCCCATGCACAGCAAGTCAGCAGCACTACATGTGTTGGTGTCAGCACCCCGGGCATGCATCGTGCGGTGCCGATTGTGCACGTCACAGTGCTGCGCCATAGCCTGAGCATGCTCACCTACATTGCGCAAGGCGCAACAGTGTGATATTCAGCCAGGTTATGCAAATCAGCTCATTAGCCATTCCACGGTGCATCCACTGCATTAGCATCCACTTACAGTTGCGCCTGCCCTCATTTGCATGCATTGCGCTATATAAATGCGACCTGGGGCTGCAGAGGCCATGGTTTGGTATTGCAGTCCATTGTGGTGGGTTGCATGCTGTTGGGATGTGGAACTGTGGTTTGGGAGGGCTGTATGGGACTGCACAGTCCAAGGTAACACCTGTCATTCCCACAGGCGCGAGCATGACCGAGCGTGAGGAAGAGGAGGAACTGGAAAGGGGAGAAGGAGGAGGCCCAACTTCACCAAGGCTGAATCTGATGCCCTGTTCAAGGTATATCTGGACAAGGAACTGCTACTTAGTGGATAGTGGGGAACACCACAGGCCCGTGCTGCAGCGTGGGGTGAGGTGGCATGTGCCGTGAACCAGCATGGCAGCCACCAGTGGTCCGTGCAGGAGTGCAAGAAGAAGGTAGGCACAGACAGGAGGTGGATCAAGGACAAGGTGGCTGCCATCAGGGCTGCACGTGCTGCCACCTGTGGGGGCCAGGTGGATGTACCCCACCTGGCACCACAGGAGAAGAGGGTGGCCAGCAGCATGTGGCGTAGTGCCATCGAGGGCATTCCTGGTGGTGGCTTCCAGATGGGTGGCAGCCCATCACTGCATAGTAGGTCCTGTGCTGACAGCATGTGGGTGGTGGAGAGCATGCCACAGGGCAAGGCGGAGCCACTAACGCTAATGTGTTCCCTTACAGCTCCTGAGCATCTACATGGGGCAGCGGTGGTGGGTGTGTCCACTGACGTGGAGGTCCTGGACATGGAGGATTGCCCATTCACCTCCACAGGTGTCCGAGGGACCAGCCAAGTGCATACCTGCACGTCTGTCTGGACTGATGTGGGTGGTGCGGGTGTGGACAAGGCCCTGCCTGTGTCCCAGCGTGACATCGCTCACGGTCTCCAGCATGCTGGGACACAGATTGGGGCCAGATCCAGCACCGATGATGATGGACCGCATGTCCCGGACAGTGATACATGTGGGACACAGGATGGTCCCACAGCAGGCAACTGCACAGGCGTTACCACGGGTGGTGCCACCATGGCTGCCTGCGTAACAATCCAGTCCCAGCCTATGCCTGTATGCCCCAGTGGGGCAGCACTAGTGTGTGTCCAGGGTGGTGGGGTTGTTGTGGCTGCTGCGGCAGCGCCGGTAAGCCCTGACAATCGGCAGCTGGAGGGGCAGTGCCAGCAGTCGGCCAATGGCAATGGGGGGACAGTGTTGAGGGCAGTGGCAGTGCACCACATGTGGATGTGCCCCGGCATGACTCCAGTGTGCAGTGCCCAACATCAAGGAGTGCTAGCCAGCAGGACCAGGAACACCACGAGGGACAGCATGCCGGACCAGCGGACAACCCCTTGGATGAACACAGCCGTCTTCTCCAGGCTTCAGTAGATCAGCAGATGAGACTTGTGATGGCGGTGGATGCACTCAGTGTAGTTCTGAGTCAGGCAGATGAGCGGCGCAGCAGGGACCATGGATTGCTCCTGGCAGAGATGGCCTGGCAGCAGGCGGATGTGACCACTGCCATTGACAGGCAGACCACTGCATTGACAACTGTCATGGCTACATTGTGCACCCAGTTCAGTGCCCAGCCACCGCAGACACCACACAGTGTCATGTCCACCCCCTGTTCCCAGCGCCGTGCGACACCAGCTATGTCAACACTAGGTTCGGCTCTGGGCATACCGAGCACGCCTGGCGCAGGCATGTTCGGTGGGCTGCAGACCCCTGCGCGAACACGGTCATGTTCACACAGCATCACCCCTGGGGGCCCGTCAGTGCCACCCCAAGAGGCCACTGGTCAGCCTGGCATGGCTGGCATGCCTCGGTGGGGCCGCCCAGGCATCCATGGTGGCCATGGTACTGTGCCGCATGACTGACCTGTCTCCCACCATGGCCACTGTCTGCTGCTGCCCTGTGTGCACTGTTGTGTGCATTGTGTGATGCACAGGTGGGGTGCCCAGCCCTACACACACACATGGTCCCTGTGCACACCCTCCTGGCTGCTGGCCACTGTGGCATGTGCATGATGATGCCTCCGTTGCGCTGTCCACCAGTGTGTAATGGTGCCCAGCATCTGAGGCATGCACAGTGATGGCCACTGGGCATGGTCGTGTGTGGTCCTGTGTGGGGGTGGGGATGGCTGTTGGGGATGGCATGCCATTTTCCCTTTGTGCATGTGTTGTGGTGTGTGTGCGTGCATGTGTGTGCACATGTCATGTTCGGCCCTGCTTATCCCTGCCACCGTGTGCGGTGCCCCACTCAGACCCATTCCCTTACTGCCGTCCGCTCCTGGTGTCCTGCCCTGCCTGTCTGTGGGCTGTGCCTTGTCCTTGGTGGTTGCGCATGGCCCTGTGACCTACCTGTGTTGTCCGAGGTGCTCCTCTGTAACAGTGTCCCGGTGCTGCTGTACCATCCGGATCAGCCGGGGGTCTCGTCGCCCAGGGGGTGGCTGCCCTTCACCAGCTGGACCAGCATCCTCATCATACCCACTGTTGTCCCCCTCTTTGACCTCTACGGCTATCCCACATTCGGTGGCCATGTTGTGCAGGATACAGCAGATCAGGAATAGCCCACAGGTCTTCGAGGGGCTGCACTGTAGGGCACCGCCTGATATGTCCAGGCACCAGAACTGTGCCTTCAGCAGCCTGAACACCCGCTCGATGACATTCCGTGTTGTGGCATGTGCCTCATTGTACCGTAGCTGCGATGGGGTTGTGGGGCACCGGTATGGTGTGAGCAGCCAGGGCTGTAGCGGGTAACCACTGTCACCTGTGTGTAGAGGGGGGACATTGGAAAGGTGGTCTGCATCACTATGCCATGGGCCAACATGGCCGGTACCCATGGCACCTCTGACTTTGCACCCTCCCACGTCTGCTCACGTCGTCCTGCGTGATATGCATACTCACCTACTAGATAGCCAGTGGGAATGTCCCCACTCTCAAACCTGTGGCACAGTGCAGACTGGTGCCAGATGAAGGCATCGTGTGCTCCCCCAGGGTGCGTGGCACAGACATTGGTTATGCGTCCCCTGGCATCACACACTACCTGGCAGTTTATGTTCAGGTATCCCTTGTGGTTTATGTATGCCGCACCCTCCGGGCCAGGTGGCATGCGGATGCCTACATGGATGCAGTCAATGGCTGCGAGCACGCCAGGCAACCATGCTACCCTGTGGATTCTCCTGTATGTGTGCTGTGCGCTCCACCTGTGTGTTGGGGAAATGGATGTACTCCACAGCATGTGGTAGCAGTGCAATGAGGAATTGTGTGAGTAGGTGTGACGCGGCTGACTGGGTTATGCCTGTCGTGTCCCCTGTTGGTCTCTGGAAGGTTCCCGTGGCGAGCAGGCACATGATGGCTGTCACCTTTGTCTCCACTGACAGAGCATGGCTCCGTTGTGTGGGTGTCTGCATCTTATCACTGCACAGCTCACAGAACTGCCTCAGTATTGCCCGGTTCAGGCGGTACTGGCCCACAATCTCTGTGTCAGAGTACTGTTCGATGCTGGTGCGGGCTCGGTACTGCGTGTTCTGGGCATACCGCCAATGGGCCTTTCCATGGCTGTGCCTCCCTGCTGCCTTCTCACACCCCTCATTACTGCCTCCATCTGGAAGGTGACACTTGCCATGTCCCTGGCTGGTGTCCCCCCCCCCGGGCGGCTGTTGTCCTGTTCCCCCTGCTGTCTGTTCCTGGTGCTCCCCCTGCACCGGGTTCACCTCCCGCTGTTTGCCTGTGGCTGTCCTGCCTCTTGCCACTACCCTCAGTCCACTGTGTCACTCTCATGCCCTTTCCTGCACACTGGCCCAGGCACACCCTCTCCTACCCTCACTCTAGTACAGTTCTGGTGGGCCCTGTCCTGATCCTGCCCAGTCCTGCGCCCTTCTTCCTGTTTTTCCTCCCTGGCTCTCTATCTCCACGCTCCCACCTGTGGCTTCCTTGTGGCGCGTTCTTCCTCCCCTCTCTTGCTCCCTTTTAATTTGGCTCATTTCCGCTGTTGCGCAACTTCCACTTGCTCCGCTATTACACATGTTGCATGCTGTTGAATATCGCACTGCGCATGTTATTCATGGTTCCGCTCCCTACGGTTGCACATGCATTCATTACTGTTGTGCTCTGGCACATTGCTTGGTGCGCTGCGCAGCCGCTTCCCACTGAATATCGCACAATGGCGCATTTCCATGCTGGCGCATCCCTGATGAGCATGGCGCATCCACTGTGAATATCCCGCCCTATGTGTACTAGCGCTTTAAATGGCTATTTAAGAACTGAACAGAGGGGGAGCTGATAGACTTTGAGAAAGCATGTAGTAGTGCGAAACATGTCAGCTGATTAGCTTCCTAGCATTGAGAAGCCATTTGTCGAGTGTGTAGATTTATGCTGTTTTTTATCCATTTGTTACTGTCAAATACAGCAGTATGGATCTAATAAAGCAAACTTTTTTGACTAAGACGGTATCCATGGTCTCCTGTATAGGGTACAACAGCAGAAAGAGAACAGCAACTGCGTGAAAGTTTTGAGGAACTCCAAGTCTGTGGTGGGTGCTAGCATCTCAGGTACTGTGCATTATCCTATTTAATTTTGCCAGGCGCCACTTGCTCCTTCGGTGTGGTCACACGCAAGCTGTCTCTTTAATAATAATTGTAGACAAGACAGAGTCACTTCTCATGGGTACTTGTGCTGCAGACACTGCACAAATACCAAACAACATTTGGAAAGACTGCCACCAAGGAACTGCCCAACACTCAAGGCTAAGGTGTACAAAAAGGCTTTTTCAAGGCACATACCACAATCAATTTCTGCTCCCAGCAGTCCAGCAACATTTCATGCCATATGTGTTTGCACTTTTTCAAGGTGTAACTGTCCACTAACTGCTTCCTGCTTTTATAGTAAGCAATCTTAAAGTGACAGTGCTATGGTAATGTTTTACAGCTTTACAGTGTACATACTTGCAGAAAGTGAATGTGCATATTACATTCTGTGCAAATAGTGCTTATAAAAGTGGCCAGTAACAAAGACTACACACTGTAAAATGATTAACCCTCAAAAATTGAATTACTGAATACTCTGCCATTGTTTGGGGAGTAGGGTGCATGGGTGGGATTTGGGTTCGAGTACATAAAAAAGATGTCAGAGGCCACATGCACAGTCACAATATGCAGTGGCACAAAAGTGGGGTGCAACAGGCTCCCGATTGTACCACCACAGATTTTTTCTATTCTCAAAGTTAGCACACTGTTCGCAGGGGGAGGGGAGGAGTACTGCCTGCAAGCTTTTCTTGGCTCACTTATGCAAATTTCCATGTCTGGATGTTAGTAGCTACAAATGGGGGTTGCTCCCACTAACAGTGGATTGGAACAAGTACAGCAGTCTGTTAAGCCTGCTTATGGACCATCTACTGTACAAGGTGCCCTTCTGGTACCTGCCCTGTACTTCCTAGTGGTTCAGTGGTCCCCCAAATTGTCCTGATATCCTGGGTGTCCAGTGAATCCCCCAGCCACGTCCCATGTGTGGGACATTTGGTGGCTGTGCATGCTGCCAAACCTGTTCCTCCTGCAATGACATTGATTCCAGTCTGCAAGCCTGCCCCTTTCCATATATCTGCTGTACAATGCCGACCATAGTTAGTAGACACTGTAGCTTGTGACCTGGGGGCATAGCTCAGCAACTCTTGCACATCAGTGCTAGCATTAGCCTGGCTGCACCTATCACTTTCCCTGTGTTATCATGATGCCCATTGCAATGGTGCTGGGAATGCCTTGTGACCGCATTATGTATGGCACAATAGGGGGTATTTAAACACAGTAGCTCAGTGTGATTTTTCCTACCACCTTTTACCATGAAATTGTGTTTATGTATAGAACTCCAAGCAAGCAGCTTTGGCAGCTCACAACTCACAGCCCTACACCAGTAACAGTACACTGATGTTGTTATAAGAGCAAAACTGTGAACCATATTGTGCTTGTCACTGTACATAGGGAATAATTCCTGATTCCTTTCAAAAGTAAATTTTGGGGGTTGTAGTAGTCTGTAGAAAGAGTGCCAATCTGCAGAGATTTGACAAAGAAGAGTAGCTTCTGAGTTTTCTGTAACCTGCTGTGGATGTAACATAAGGGTGAAAAAAAAATCAGCTCATTAGTGAAGGATGGCCATTTGTCCTGAAAAAAAAAACACACATGTTTGTGACACATTAGCCAAGAGGGACCATTAAACAAACCACATGTAAATACTGATGGTTTTAAAAAAGATAATTAAAACTCCTGAGACAGCAATTACGAAAAGGCAGTGTGACAAATCCTATGTATGTCAATGGGAATATACTTTAAATTGACAAAACATGTCTGAGGAGCCCCCCCCCTTACCTAATATCTGTCAGTCATTTTCTCAGACTCTATGCATGCATCTATTGACTTTGTGTAACAATATATGTGGGAGCTGTCTCTCAATCTTAAGTACTCTACACCAGGGCTCACTTCTTAAAGAATGTGTATGCTTCCTGAGGACAACTGGTTCAAACGTTAAGAAGCCCCACAAAATCAGTAACAACTAGGGAATACACAGCTACAGAGGAATGGAAAGCTGTTACTGGGACACATAAAGAAAACTGCTGCAGTCCAGTAAAAAAAGTAAAATCATGGGAAAGTACCTTCACAAACTACGAAAAAGCATCTGAAAATGCAGGGGAGACTTCTCAGACACAGGTGTGCAGCACCTCTCTTTGTAGAACTGCAAGTTCAGGTCTGTAAATTAAAGATTCAAACAAGTCAAACTTAAGCTTTTGTACCACTTTTGGGACAGTTCTCAAACTTCTGGGCAAAACTGGGAACTAAAGTTCCATCAGAGAGAAACAGTCTAACCAGCTCTAACGTTCAAGTTTTCATTTTGGTTTGGTTGAAATAACAAAATGGCTTCCCAGTTCCTTGGCCCAGAAAATGATGAAACAAACAACAGTAATTTATTCAGAGCCCACCCCCTGCCTCCACATCTCCATTCTCCATTAGTTTAATAGTTGTGAGGGTTTGTGCACACCTGAATCAAGATGTTTCCTTGTCGCTGCCTGACCTGATGGGAGGTGGGGGGTGCGCTCTTCCTAGTCCCTCCTTGATGCCCTACTGCTGCATAACCTGGCATGAATTTTCACTATTTACACATTGGGTGGTTCACATGGTTTCCCAGTACTTCCCTGACCAGCCAGTGCCCCTCACCATTGCCTCCAACACCAGCACTAGCGTCACCACCACCAGTTCCTCTCTATCCCTACTGTTGTCTTGCCTGGCAGGGCAGTAGCTAACATTGGGGGGGCATTCCAGTATTCCTACTCCAGTTGCCTCAACCTGTCAAGGGCTGCTCTGCAGGCTCAGCAGATCACTAATCCTTGTCTCCCTTTAGCTGCCACTAATACATCCATCCTCCACAGGTCTAGAATGCATTAGCCTCTCTGAGTCATAGCTATAATGTACAATGTTAACATTTTACAGGGCTTCAACTGTGTGAGCCAAGAGCTATAAACATTAGGAAGGGTCATTGTGCTCTAACACTGGTGGAGGGTGGATATAGACATGTCAACTGTGTGAACCTGAGACTTGGGATAGTTTCAAGCTGGGCGGTCCTGGAGGACATTGAAAGGCCTCTCCCTTATGTGGAAACTGGCAATCCCCGCACTGAGAGACAGGGACATTTGTTTGAACCACTTTTTCCTCAGTCAGGACAGTAAGGTTTGGGGGAAGGGGCACTATAACTGGCTTCAGGAGTCAGAAGGCCTCCCAAATATTTTGAAGTATGGGGGTTGGGGTGGGGGATATGGTTTGTTGCCCTTTCTCTTACAGCTGCTAAATGAAGCCATAGGTGAAAGGGTTACATTTTCCACATTGAACAAGCAAATTGAAACCAAACCTTTCAGATTTAAATTGGTTTGATGTGAAAAGTGTACAAGGTTAGACTCTCAGAGGTTTGCACAGCTCTTCCTTTTCATAGATGATAGGCTTTTAATATTCCAACAGCCAATCAGAATACAACTTCAGAAGTTCTATCTCAGAGTACATGACCACTGCAATCCAATTCTGTGTATGTTGCTAGCTGACTTCTGGCACAAAATAATGTTTAAAGCAATGGTTATTTTAATTAAAAACAGCCACACTGTAAGTGGTTAATTGCAGTACAAGTCTCACTGTCAGTTTTTGCCATCTGCCACTTTTGGGACACTTAATTAGATGCAGGCCAATTATCAGCCAACAGAGTCCTCCTGTTTGTGTTCTATTGCCTTGCAAGCTGGAAAAGAAGTCTTGCATCCTCACAAAACAACAATAACATTTTGGTTAAAAGAGGACCATTTTAGCTATGGTAAGGATAACTTCAACCAGCGTACAGTGACTTTTGGTCATGTAAATTTGTCTTGGATACCACAAATCAGAATCTTTGTCCAAAAATGCGAGAAATATAGCTATTTTTGTAGAAATGCCATTGGGATCTTTGTCCACAACCAACCTCAGAATTTTCAGTTTTCTAAACTAGCAGTGACACAGTTGTATGCTTACTGATGAGGCTGGAGTTTCTTGCATGTCTCCCTGATATTTGTTCAACTTTCTTGGTCATTTCATCTGAAGTTTTGTTTACTGTTAGTATCACATGGTGAAACTTGCACAATCTTCTAATATAGAATTCAAAGAGTCAGCGGGATCTTAGAATGTAATTGATTGAGACAGAGTGGTGTATAGTGCTTGTGCAACTGTGAACTTTGGCTAATGCTCTGTCTGCCCCACTTACGGAAACTACCACACTGTTGGGGTGTCACAATAATGTGTAACCATGACAAAGGGTTCTAACTCCTTGAGGTGTTGCAGGGATGGAGTCCCAAGACCAAAGGCACCAAAGGGAAGAAGGCCCAACCCCAAGGAGATGAGGCACAGGAGCAGGAGGGGATGAAGGTGGCAATGAACATTCTGAGCATCAAAAGACGCTTGGACATGTGCAGTTTTAACCACATGGAGGGGTCTTGGTGTAGTCGCCTGCTACCCTTCTGAGCTATGGGCAAGCCCTTCAGTTCAAAGGATCAAAAGACTCTTAAGTAGCTTAGGATTGACTGAGACTGAGTGGTATGTAGTGCATATGCAACTGTGAACTTTGGCTTACACTCTCTCTGTCCCTGTTATGGGGACTACCACCTTGTCAGGGTGTCACAAGGATGTGGAACCCTGATGACGGGTTTCAACCCCTTAAGGTGTTGCAGGTACAGGATGCCAAGACCAATGGGGCCTTAGGGAAGAAGACCTAAAGGTACAATGCAAGAAAGAGAAGCACAGTGTTTCCTAAGGAGGAGACAGGCAGCCAGATGGAGACCTGGACCCAGGAGTGCCACCGACTTATTCCAACTCCTGCGGGGACTATTTAAATTTTATGACCTTTGGCACACAGAAAAGGAAAACCCATCTATAAGGTGGAAACCTCAGGGGATTCAAGGCCTTAGTCACTCTCCCTCCAGGCTAGGGATAGATTTAGTGATATCTCAGCTACTGAAATTTGGAAACCCAGTTCAGGGGCAGCTCTTTCGGTGGAAGGGCTGTTATTCTAACCCTCTAAAGGGAATGCCCTGAGGGTGCCGTGAGTCAATCTCTGCAGCTAGAGACTCATCCCCAAGGCAGGAAAGAGGAGAGCAGTGACTGCTAAAAGGTACTCACCTGGCCTCCAACTGAGGGAGTCCTAAAGAGAAAGCTGAACCCTTGAGAGGCAAGGCTGAGTGAGCCCTTGGGGGGCAGAGGATTGCGGCTGTTGGATGATCCTCACTCTGGAGGGGCAGGGGAAGGAAGTCAGTGGAGAACAGGTGACTGTTAGGTGGCCATAAGGAGGAATAGCCATCAAAGGTGCTGCTGAAGTGTTCTGCACAGCTAAAAGAGCCCCTAAGGACATGGGGACTCACCCTCCAGTAGCTGAAGTCTTAAATGCTACATCAAGAAGTGCTGCTGAGTTGGCCTGCATGGCTAAGATTTTCTCTGGAGTGCAGGATATTCTCACCTGAAAGGCAGAAATAGAAGCACCCCACCCAAGTCGAGGGACCCCCCCAAGATGCAGACTTCATGGGAGCAAGCAAGACTTTTTTTTTTTGCAGTTAATAGTTTATATTTTAGATATCATATACAAAAAGTAAAACAAATGGAATACATCAGTACAAAGAAGACCTGACTTGATTACACTGACAGATAGACTAGTCAGAAATGTTAACGTTTATACACTGAGTGTGAGGAAAAGTGTACCCAGACAAAAATGCTATCACAGCTGTTGATGAACCTGACTCATAACATTGCAATTATATCTTATGAATCAGGTTAGTCACACCAGCTATCTCCACACTCGAGTTCATCACAATCATAGACTGTGCCGATGTTGACTCACACTGCATCAGATGCATCAGGCACAATGGAAAAAAAACAAAGAAAACTTTCACTCTCCGTGCCAAACCTGAATGATGCGTGGCATTTTAAATTCCACAGAAATGAGGCAACTAAATCATTGTATGAACTGAATATGGCATGTATGAGTGTGGCATACATTTTTTATCTTCATTCGAGGTCTGTGCCCTCTCGATTCCCCACTCGTGGCTCTGCTATTCATGAGGGACAAGAGATCACCGACCTCTCATGAAGATAAAAAATGAATGACACACTCACACATGTCATATCCCTTATATATCCACACCTGATACATCACAGTGATATTCTGATAAAAAGCACTGTATACAATCTACAAGGATTAATAAATAAACTTCATTATAGAAAGTCCCATTTGGGATCAACTTGGCATAGTGTAGAGAAGAGATAGGGGCCCATATCTTAGGGTATTGTTGTTTTGTCCCTTTTGCAATATGGGCCATGCGGGAAAGAGTAACCACCTGCTGGATTGACTGGAGCCATTCATGCATATGTGGGATGTTGAGGGAACATCAGTTCCAAAGGAGGAGGCATTTGGCTTCCACTCCTGCTTGTATACACCAGCAGATCTAAGGATCAGAATAGTGGAATGCAAGGGGGGATGCTCAGTAGTTGGAGCTGTGGAGATAATGGGAGAGAAGATCCTACTACCTCTATGCAGGCAGCCATAATTTCTTTCCAGTATGATTGAATAGCTGGGCAGCTCCACAGGATGTGGTGAATATCACCCCCTGCTAAATTACAGCAAAAGCAGCAGTCATGGGATAGTAGGCCCATTGCCTGAAGTTTGACTGGCATTCTATATGCTCTATGGAGGATTTTATTTGAATGAGAAGGCTTCTATTATCCAGACAGGTGGAATGAGCTGCTTTCCAGGAGTTCTCCCATTCTTGTGGGGGTAAATGCAGTACCTATGGCAGACTCCAAGTATGCTCTAGTAGATTGTGTTGAATCAGGGACTGCTCTCTAAATTTGCATGTAGATTAAACTTGCCCTCCCTTTACTTTTAGAAATCCATGGCTGAATATGCAGGTCAGTGTCTTGCTTGGTTAGGTTTGGAGGTTCTTTTAGTAGGGGGGGATAATGCACTGCACAGTTGAAGAAATCTCCAGAAATCTGATTTAGCCAGGGAGAAGGTGGCACGTAGGTTATCAAAGGAGTCTAGGGTTTACTTTCCAGGGATCAGGAGGTCCTTTAAGTGGAGTATGCCTTTGTGTACCTATGAAGGCCAGTGTAGGGTTTGACCATCTATGTGGACCAATGGGTTACTTCAAAACAGTTAGCCATTAAAATGGAGTTATGGAATTTGTGATATTTTTTGCTAGACAGTGCCATGCCTGGATAGAAGCAGAAATGGTGTTCCATTGTTGCAGGTGGTGGGGAATAGGGTGATATAGATAAACTAAAGGTGGGACTGGTGAGCAGATGAGGGATTCCTTGGTGAGCCAGACAGGCTGCAGATGGTCTGAAGAGGGTACAAACCACTGACATGTTTGTGCACTTATAAAGGAGTTGTGGTATCCTTGAAACCATGAGATATTCCTCCCCCCATTAGCCCAATGTGACCGCAACTGAAGCCTACTGAGCTGCGGTTCTGTGCCCTCCAACAAGAAGGAACCCATTAACGTGTCTAGTTTTGCAAACCATATTGAAGGTAATTTAAAGGGAAGATGAGAAAGGCAATGGAAGACTTTGGGGGTGGCCATCATCTTGATCACTGCTATTTTACCCGCTAAGGAGAGGTGTAAATTCTTCCAGCAGTCAAAGTCTGTAGTTAGGTTTTGCAACAGCGAGGTAGTGTTAAGGGTGGGGATCTTAGTAAGATCACCTGACGGGTGAATACCTAAGTATTTTATAGAAACTGGTGACAATTTTATGCCAGCCTGTATGAATGGATCAGGGCTACAGGTCTTATTAAGGGGGAGGACTTCTGTTTTCCCTTGGTGTATTTTGAGGCCAGAGATCAGGAAGAATGTCTTTAGGAGAGACATGAGGTGAGGGAGGCCCACTGATTCATCTGAAAGGAAGACTAATTGATTATCTGCATACAGACTAGTGTGAAAGTCCATACCTTGATCGATATACCACATAACTCTGAGTGATTCCGAACAGTTATCGCCAGGGATTCAATGACTAAGACAAATAATGTGGGGGATAAAGGGCAGCCCTGACAGGTGCCTTTATGGAGTTCAAATGGGGATGATAGGGTGGAGTTCATTAGAACTCGTGCATGTGGAGCACTATATATCATTTGTATCCATGTAGAAAAATATGACCCAAAACCCAGATGTTGTACAACCTTGAAAAGGTATCCCCATTCAACCGAGTTGAATGCCTTCTCAAAGTCAATTGCGACTGTGGCAGATTGGACAGGTAGTTTATTAACGGTTGCAGTGATGGACAGCAGGAGTTGGAGATGATCAGAGACTAATCTGCCTTTTGTGAAACCCGCTTAGACTGGGTGGATAAGCAGGATCTTATCCAGATGGAGAGCCAAGGCCTTTGTCAATATCTTCACATCTGTATTTATCAAGGAAATAGGGTGGTAACTGGCAGGGAGATGTGGATCTTTCCCTTCCTTACAGAGTACTGTGATTGATGTTTCTCAAAGGATTGGGGGAAGGGGGGCCTGTTCAATGGGATTCAGAAAACATTTTATGAAGATAAGGGTTGACTACAGGGGCCAGATGGGCATATAGATCTGCGGGAATACCATCCCCTCCCAGGAATTTGTTCTTATGGGAGCAAGTGAGACTCTTGGACCACAGGGCAATGAACCCTGGAAGACATGGGAGTTCATGGGAAGCATGTGTCCAGTGCAGGAATATAGCAAGGGGCTGTTGGTGAAGCCTGACAGCTGTAGAAGACCAGGCAGGATAGGCAGAACAAGGCATGATGGAATGATTGACTGAAGGCATGATAGCTGACCGAATATGGTAGAGACTGATGGTATGACTGAGACTAAATAATGGAGCAGTAATGGAGGATGCACGCCAACGAGTCCAAAAGGAGACAGGATGATACTGAAATCAAAACTGCTGTGAAGAACAGAGCAGGACTGATGCACTAAGAACATGGGAGCAACCAGCTACTGCCTGGATAACCACTGTTGCAGGTGAAAACAGAGAGGCCTTTAGGACTTCATAGAGGTCTGCCCCCTATCCAGCTAGCAGGACAGTGAGGCTGGTCTCCTTTTCCTCCAGTCGATAGTGATTCTAGGGGAAGCAGTGCTGGGCTGCAACTAAGAACCCAACCAGCCTTCTACCTAGGGCAGTGGAACAGAGAAACAGAGTGGGGGATATACAGCCCCGAAGGCATGCCCTAAGGCACGTTGGGGTAAATAGACGATAGAGACCAGACATCCGCAAAGAGGAGAGAAGGGTGGCAGAAAACAGGAGTGGGCGAGGGATGCCCAGAGGCAGCCATGCAGCCACAAGGTAGGAGGAGAGTGGAGAGGAAAGTGAGAGGGAATGAGCAGCAGTACTGCGGTCACAAAAATTCAGAGCATCCAAAGGATGCTTGGATATGTGTGGTTTTAACTGTGTGGAGGGCGGGTGTGGTGTGGTTGCCCACTACTTCTCCAAACTATGGGGAAGCCATTCAATAAGCTCTAGCTTTCCCGTAATTGTCATTCAGGATCAAAATAATAAATAGTAATGTCTATAAATGAAAAATTTAATGGAAATATGCCTATTGCGTTAATGCTAATGTGTATTGAAACTAATTTCTGGTGTGATACAAGAGCCTAAAAAATGCTTTCTTGCATGTGCAGTGTACCACAACATAGCACTCATGACAATGCCATAAATATTAGTCATGTTTCCATGACTGTGTCCAGATTGCATCATTCCTCATTATACAGTGGAGTCCTCTTATAGTGAACCCAAACACTGTGATGGTCTGGGTTGAGGGGATAGGGTGATTGAGGCAGATAAGCAAAAGGCTGCCATCATTAACCAGGGTTGGATTTACATGGCTCTGGGCCCTATGCACAGCAGTCATTATGGGCCCCCCCCGACGTGTCACACTCCCCCTACCCACACAGAGACATGCAAACACTCAATACATAAATTCACGTCCCCATTTTAATTTTTGTTTTATTACAGTTGTCAGTTGTCAATTTTAATATATTGAAATCTTTTCTTTTTTTTTTTACTGCAGGCTATACACATTACGATGTTTTAGGTAAAAAAGGCCTTGTTAATATTGGGGTGTTGGCCCATTTTGCAGTACTTTTGGCCGCCTCACAAGTAAGTGATAGTCACACTGGCATCCAGTTAAATAAAATAGGGTGACATTAAAGCCTACCAGCTCAGGTCCTTCCTGAGCTTCTGGGGCAGAATGAAACAGTGGTTCCTCTACATTACAATTATAAGTTACAAAACTTCCAGTCCCCTCACCCTGTTGCTGGCCCCACCTGATCCCAGATGCCCAGCACATCCAAATCCTTCCCCAATGTTGCTATCCCTTTTTAAGCTTGAGACACAACACTCACCTCAGTGCTCATTTATCATTCCCAACTCGGAGCCACAATCAGAGCTGCTCCTCTGAGCCGAGAAAGCATGCTGCCTGCTCCCTTCTCTCATACTTCCTAGTTGCTCGAGGTCAAGGTCCTGCATCTTCCATGATTCCACAGCCACAGCCAAGGTTACAGAATTCCAAGCCCACTGCAGAAACCAAGAAGGCAAGCTTGCACACAGCTGCAGAAATTCTGCCAAGATGGCCAGCGCAGATCGGAACTGCAAATAGGTGGCAGCGTTGTGCAGTCTCAGCTTGTGTCCTCTCTCAGAATGACTTCTGGGCTAATGTGATTGCCAACCCCCCATATCCATATGATGCTTATTTTAGCACAGCACTAGAAGCCTTTTGGCAAAACAAATTGCATATTCACATGATCCGGCTGCAAACTTAGTATAAATTTAGCACATATTCTGAAGAGAATACAGGACGAACTTGTCCCAAGTGCTTGGAGTCAGGGCAACTGTTTGTCAGATAGTGGGATCCCGATCCTACAGTATACCCTTTAGGTCAGCCACTTAAAGGAAGAGGTCTCTGGATTCAAAATAATTTAAATGACAAATACTGTCCCTTGGTCACAAACACAATCCCATCTGCCAAATTCGAAACACTACAGAAAGGATAATTAAAAAGTAGATTGTGCAGTGCTCAGGACTCTGTTTACACCCAGGCCAGAATAGGACATTGCAATGCTCAGCGTGCCACACTTGCTAGCAAAAAAGTACTTGTCGTGTTGCCATAAGCAGGGGTACCACTGACCTCATTTTTGCAGCTATTCTCTACCACTGGGCCACGATCCGATCTGCACTCCCTCCGCTCCAACTAGTATGTCCAGATTCCAGAACGCTTGCTGCCTGCCCCCGACCCTCCAGTTCCTGCTCATATGGCTCAATGCATCCTTGTAAAAAAAGAAGAAAATGCTAAAGTGGTGCTGGATGGGATTAAACAAGGCAAGCAACAATGGCTGCAGCTGCTTGCTTAACTTGAAAAATGGTGATTGGCACCAAACGCAGCTGCAGTCTTGTCAGTAGACACCAGTCAGTCCGGTTATAGGAAATGACAGCTAGCATCAGGCAGCCAGTAAGGTACTGTGCAGGGAAAGCCACGTGGTGATGTACAACACAGCAACACATGCTTCACTTGACCTCTGACCCCATGTAAAAAAAAATTTAACTCAGAGGGAACCAGTGGGTGGCTGCAAACATAAGGTAGTACCACATCATGCAGCAGTATGACAGTTCACACAGGCGCCCAGAAAACTGTGGGTCCTACACATTATTGTAGTTTGTGTAACAGTAAATCTGGCCCAGTCCTTGAACATTATTTTGCTCAGTTTTCAACCGCAATTGAGAGGTGAGATTCTTGATTTTAAAAGGGCAAACTTCAGTAGGGTGAAGGAGCTGGTCAGTGATAAGTTTTGTAGGGGTGGATAACATAGATGGAGTGGATGAGAGATGGGGGCAATTAAGGGGTGCAAACAAACAGATGTTTCTATAGTGCAATGTGTAAATTACAAATGAAAAAATGTATCTTTAAAATGCATGTTACGCAGAAGGTTTGGATCTCACTGTCTGGTCAGAAGTGAATACTTCACCTGCTTTTAATGCATATTTTTTCTTGTATAATAAAGTTTATAAAACATCCTCAAAAAAAATTAAGTTTCGATGTGCACAGAGGTGTGTTGCATAACTAGGCATCCAACAATACTTCACGGTGCATTTTAATACATCATCATTTCTTGTTTAGCCTCATAAAGTGTAATTCCAACACTGGATGGAAGAAGACAAAGTTTGTTGTAATACATGATGGTAAACAAGATGCATCATTAAAACAAGCATTTGTCAATGCCGAATGTTGATTGCGTTGGTCTGTTGAGCTCGCTCAATGGCCCTCTGTCACTGGCTCAGTCTGTTTGTCCAGGTACTGCAGGCTGCTCTTTTGTACTGGGCTGCTGCCTGCATTGGCACCTTGTTCTGCTGAGGAAGAAATCCGCAGCTGTCCCGACAGAGCTCCACTGAGGTGACTCACTCCCCCTCTCTCACTCGCTCATTCTGTTTCTCCTGGCGCTGCAGGCTGCCCTTTTATACTGGGCTCCTGCCTGTGTTGGTGGCTTTTTCTGTCCACAAAGAAATCCATAGCTGTCCTGACAGAGCTCCGTTGAGGTCGCTCACTCCTCCTGTCTCACTCACTCATTCTGGTTCTCCTGGCACTGCAGGCTACCCTTTTGTACTGGGCTCCTGCCTCTGTTGGCACCTTTTTCTGCCCACAAAAAAATCTGCAGCAGTCCCGACAAAGCTCCATTGAGCTCGCTCACTCCCCTTCTGTCACTCACTCATTCCGTTTCTGCTGGTGCTGCAGGCTGCCCTTTTCTACTGGGCTCCTGCCTACGTTGCTGCCTTCTTATGCCCACAAAGAAATTTGCAGCAGTTACAATACAACTCCGTTGAGCTCACTCACACACTCATTATGGTTTTCCTGCCACTGCAGGCTGCCCTTTTGTACTGGACCCCTGCATGCATTGCTGCTTTTTTCTGCCCACAAACAAATCTGCAGTAGTCCCAACAGAGCTCCATTGAGCTCACTGACTCCACCTCCCTCACTCGCTCATTTTGTGTCTCCTGGCACTGCAGGCTGCCCTTTTGTACTGGGCTCCTGCCTGCATTGGTGGCTTTTTCTGGCCATAAAGAAATCTGAAGCAGTCCCAACACAGCTCCATTGAGCTCACTCGCTCCCCCTCTGTCACTCACGCATTCCGTTTCTGCCGGCGCTGCAAGCTGGGCTTTTGTACTGGACTCCTGCCTGTGTTGCCGCATTTTTTGCCCACAAAGAAATCCGTAGCAGTCACAATAGAGCTCCGTTGAGCTCACTCACTACCGCTCTGTCACTCACTCATTCTATTTCTCTTGGTGCTGCAGACTGCGCCTTTGTATGGGGCTCCTGGCTGCATTGGCACCTTTGTCTGTCCACAAAGAAATCTGCAGCTGTCCTGACAGAGCTTCATTGAGGTCGCTCAGTCTCCCTCTCTCATGCGCTCATTCTGTTAGTCCTGGCGCTGCAAGCTGCCCTTTTGTACGGGGCTCCTGCCTGCATTGGTGTCTTTTTCTGCCCACAAAGAAATCTGCAGCAGTCCTGATAGAGCTCCGCTGAGCTCACTAAGTCCCACTGTCTCACTCACTCATACTGTTTCTCCCACCGCTGCAGGCTGGCCTTTTGTACTGGGTCCCTGCCTGCATTGACGCCTTTTTTTGCCCACAGAGAAATCTGCAGCAGTCCTGACAGCGCTTCGGTGAGTTCGCTCACTCCCCCTCCCTCACTCGGTCTCTCGTTCTGTTTCTCCCATGGCTGAAGGCTGCCCTTTTGTACTGGTCTGTTGTGTTGGGGCCTTTGTCTGCCCACAAACAAATCTGCAGCAGTCCCGACAGAGCTCAGTTGAGCTCGGTCACTCCCCCCTCTCACTCAGTCGATCTTAATCTGTCTCAAACACTGATTTCCCAGAGTGACCGTGCTATTCTCCGGCAGGAGTGCAAAAACATATTTTAGCCAGGATGTGAAAAATGACAGCTGTAGTGTTCATAAGGAGGTGTGAAAAAATGCCACTGTTGAAAATGTGGCGTGACAATATTACAAATTTGTGAAGTTACAAAGGTGCGTGGAAACAGTTCAACGCACACTTGTAAGACAGTCGTGTTATGGAGTTTTGTCACCAAATTTTCAACATAGGGATTTTAGGACCTCTGCTCATGAACAGTGCCACTGTCATTTTCTTAATCTGTCCTGAACACTGATTTCCCACAGTGACCACATTATTCTGCGCCGGAACTGTGAAAACACAATTCGGTCAGGATGTGAAAAATGACAGCTGTACTGCTCATAAGGAGGTGTGAAAAAATGCAACTGTTGAAAATCTGGTGTGACAATATTACAAATCTGTGAAGTTACAAGGGTGCGTGGAAAGTGCACAACACACGCTCGTAACACAGTCATTTTATGGAGTATTGTTACCAAATTTTCAACATAGGCATTTTAGGACCTCTGCTCATGAATAGTATCATTGTCATTTTCTTAATTTGTCCCGAACAGTGATTTCCCACAGCGACCGCTCTATTTTTTGCCAGAAGTGCGAAAACACATTTCGGCCAGGATGGGAAAAATGACAGCTGTACTATTCATAAGTAGGTCTGGGAAAATGGCAATGTTGAAAATCCGGTGTGACAATATTACAAATCTGCGAAGTTACAAGGGTGCGTGTAAAGTGTGCAACGCACGCTCATAACACAGTTATTTTATGGAGTATCGTTAGCAAATTTTCAACATAGATATTTTAGGACCTCTACTCATGAACAATGTCACTGTCATTTTCTTAATCTGTCCTGAACGCTGATTTCCCACAGTGACTGCGCTATTTTGTGATGGAAGTGCGAAAACACATTTCAGCCAGGATGTGAACCATGACAGCTATACTCTCACAAGGAGGTGTGGCAAAGTGGTAATATTGAAAATCTGGTGTGAAAATATTGCAGATTTGCAAAGTTACGAGTGTGCATAGCAACTGCGCAAAGCGCCAAGCTAAATAAAACATTAATTTTTGGATTTTTTCCTAATTTGCAACATAGGCTTTTGAGAGCCCACCTCGTGAACACTGGCACCGCTATTTCATAATCAGCCCCAAGGCTGATTCCGCGAGTAACCGCTAAACCACCTTTCGGGGCCGATCAACACCATGACAGTTCAAGAATTCATGAGGAGGGGTCCCAAAAACCCCATGTTGAAAATTTGGTGAAGAAATTCCCAAAAATGCCTGAGATATGCACTACAGTTGAAAAAACCCTATTTATTAATTATACAGCTTACTGGCATTTCCTCAGTTCGTGGTCGGCTTTGAAGAGTGCAGACGTGTTCCCAGTCCACTGAAGATTGTCGCGCCAAGCTCCGGAGGTAAGTATGGGGTGAGGGGGGGTGTGAGGAGGCAGGGTGCACAGTGGGTGGGTGCGGTTGTGGGAGGGGCAGAGAGACTATGAGGGACTGTTTTTTTCAGGTACAAAAATCAAAAAAGTTGCAGGACCATTTTTAACTTTACAGGGGCATGTGGCACGCTGGGGTGGGCTCCCAGTGTGCCACCGGAGTCTTGCTTTGGGGGGGCAGCTGTAGCTGACGGGGGATTGGGCACCCCTGTCGGCAAACAACAAAAGGGGCATGTGGCACATTGAGGTGGGCTCCCAGCGTGCCACCGGAGTCTTGCTTTTTGGGGGGGGGCAGCTGTAGCCAATGGGGAACTGGGCACCCCCATCGGTAAAGAACAAAAAGGCGGGGAATTCCCTTCTGCTGACGGGGATTGAGCACCCCCATCAGAAACAACAAAAGGGGGGAATTCCTTTCTGTCTATGGGGATTGGGCACCCCATTGGCAGACAATAAAACTGGCGGGGCTACATTATGCCGATGGGGAGTGGGGCCCCCCCCACATTCCTACAGGGTTAGCAGTGGGAATCATGATGGTGAGGAGTTCCGAAGGGAACAAACACAAATGGATAACCAAGGGGAAGAGGGAAAGAGGAAAGAAAATAGTGGAGGAATAGGGGGAGGGCAAGAGGGCAAAAAGAGGGGAGGTGGCAGTACAAAAAGAAGAAGAGCCATGTGTGCAAATACTCAAATTCTGGGCAACAAGATGCCAGACCTAGAGGCCACCATGGCAGCAGGAGACTTGGATATTGTAGCAATTACAGAGACCTGGCGCAATGAAAACCAGGACTGGAAGGTAGCCGTACCAGGGTATCGGCTATTTAAGAGGGACAGATAAGGAAGGGGAGGGTAGCTCTTTCCGTGAGGGAGAACATATAGGCCCCACTAATACAGGGGGAACAGGGTAAAACAGAGGTATTGTGGGTCACCCTGGATACAGGGAAGGGGGCTGCTATTAGGATGGGGTGATCAATAGACCTACAGTACAGCTAGAGGAGGGAGATAAGGATATGCTAGAAGAAGTCCAGGAGATGGCTAACAAAGGTGAGGTACTGCTAGTGGGGGACTTCAATCTGCCAGATGTGGACTGGAGCCTCCCTGCAGCAGCATCTTTTAGAAGTAGGGAAATCCTAGACTCCCGACAAGGGGCATTCCTCAGGCAGTGAGTTAAAGAACCCAGTTATGAGGGGGGGTTATTGGACCTGGTACTGTCCAACAGGAACAGTGTTGCTGGCATCACGATGGGAAGTCACCTGTGAACCAGTGATCATCAGACAGTGCGGTTCAACATAAGGACAAGGCTAGAATCTAACCACAACAAAACAAGGGCCCTGGACTTCAGAAGAGCAGATTTCAAGAAGATTGGAGAGTGTCTCAAGGAAACCCTAGCAGGGATAATAAATAAGGGTGGGGTACAGGAAAATTGGGTTATAATAAAGAAGGCCATTGAGAAGGCAATAAACCCGGTTAAAGGAAAATACCAAGAGGTTTTTGACCAATATTTTTGGCTGTTGACAATGATTTCATGAGCAATGGTGGAGTGTGGTGACGCAATGCATACAGACGTTAGCTAGGCAGCACAAGGATGCTGCACTCTTCTCACTGACTACACTGCTTGGCATTTTTACCTCTCAGCAGTATGTTGCAAGGCTGAAAACTGTTCCTTTCTTGATTTTTTTTCCTCCGGTGCTGTTTATCTGCAAAGATCTGATGGGGATGGTGGGCAAGGGGGAGAAGGGGTGACAGATGGGGTAATTATGGAGGGTAGGGTGCTGGAGGGTCTGAAGGCACTAAGAGTGGATAAGGCAACAGGTCCAGATGGCATTCATCCCAGGGTGCTGAGAGAACTGGCAGAGGTATTGGCAGGGCTGCTGACAGACCTGTTCAACACCTCCCTGGACACAGGTTGTGTACCACAGGATTGGAGGATGGCTCACATGGTGCCCCTCCACAAGAGTGGCCCGAAGGATGAACCAGGCAAGCACATACCCGTAAGCCTTCCATCCATTGTAGGAAAACTTATGGAAGCAATCCCGAAAGAGAAGCTGGTGACCTTTTTGGAGGAAAATGGACTCCAGGACAGTCAGCAGCATGGATTCATCTCTGGAAGATCCTGCCAGACCAACCTACTTGAATACTAGGACTGGGTAATGAGGGAACTGGATAAAGGCTATGCAGTGGATGTGCTGTATTTAGACTTCAGCAAGGCTTTTGATTCAGTGCCTCATGGGAGGCTGTGGGGTACATTACAATATGTGGGGGCAGGGACAAAGATGGTAAACTGGATTGTGAACTGGCTGAAGGGGAGGCAGCAACAGGTGATGGGGGGGCATTCTCTTCCCCAAGGGCGGTGACAAGTGGGGTGCCGCAGGGCTCAGTCCTGGGTCCAGTGTTGTTGGGTTATTCATATTGGATATTTCACATGGCGTTTGGAGCAAGATCAGTCTCTTTGCAGATGATACCAAGATGGGGCAGTGGTGAACGACATAGAGGAGTGGCAGGGGCTACAGGAGGACCTGATCAAACTGGAGGAGTGGTTGGAAAAGTGAGAACTGAGCTTCAATGCGAAGAAGTACAAGTAATGCACTTCACAGCAAGGAACTCAGGGAGGAGCTACCAGTTGGGAGGGGTTCAGATAGAGGTCACGGAGGAGGAGAAGGACCATGGGGTGATCATAATGAGTAACATGAACAACAGCTCAGTGCAGGAAGGTGGCAGCTAAAGCCGACAAAATGCTGGGGTGTATTGTGAGAGGAATCTCATCCAGAAATAGGGATATGATCCTACCGCTGTACAGGTCACTAGTCAGGCCACATTTGGAGTACTATGTACAGTTCTGGCATCCCTTTCTGAAGAAGGATATCAGATTGCTGGAGGGGGTGCAGCATATGGCATGGAGGTGGTATCCTGTAGCACAGTGGGCAGTTTTAAAAGGGCATGGGACAGGGTGCAAGGGGGAGTAAAGGTGAGGGGAGGAGGTGGGCAGCTGCAATATAAGGGTGCTAGCTGCACATTCGAGCAGACTAACTTGATAGACTGTAAGGCCTGTTTCTGCTGGCAGATTCATATGCTTGTATGACCAGGAGGGATGGCAGGGGTTGCAGGAGGATCTGACAAAACTGGAGACCTGGTCAGACACCTGGCAACTGGGGTTCAATGCCAAAAAGTGCACAGTGATGCACTTTTGGGCAAAGAACCCAGAAAGGAGCTACCAGCTGGGTGGGGTACAGCTTGCCGTAACCGAGGAAGAAACGAACCTAGAGGTAACCATTACGGGGTCAATGAACAACTCAGCACAATGTAGGAAAGCAGCCACAGAGGCAAATAAGATGCTGGGTTGTATAGCCAGAGGTATAACCTTAAGAAGGGGGGAGGTTATTCTGCCATTGTATAGATCGCTGGTAAGACCGCACCTGGAATACTACATGCAGTACTGGTGACCATACCTGAAGAAAGACATTAAGATGCTGGAGGGGGTGCAGCGCAGGGCAACAAAGATGAGCCAGGGTCTGGGGGACTTACCTTACAAGAGCAGACTGAGGGAATTGAATTTGTACTTGCTGGAGGAGAGGCGGGACAGGGGAGATATGATTGAAACCTTCAAGTACTTGACCGGCATAAACAGGACTGGGAAGGAGGGGCTTTTCAAGGTGAGGGAAGGGAGGGATACTCGAGGCCATGCTATAAGGTTGGGGGGGTAAGTTCAGGCGGGAGATGAGAAGACACTTTCTTACAGAGAGGGTGGTGGCTGGGTGGAACATGTTGCCGATGGAGGTGGTATCCAGCAGGACAGTGAACTGCTCCAAAAGGAGATGGGACAGGGTAAGGTGAAGGGTTAAGGGTGGGGGGGGAAGGAGGGGTAGCTGCTGAGTAGGGGTCTGGCTGCAAAATCGAGGAGACTTCATAGACCTTTGGGACTTTATCTGGGAAATTTTGTATGTTCATAAGATGGCCAGTTTGGTCGACAAATGAGGTGCTTCATTTCAGAGTATGGCAACGTTTTTTTTTTTCAGAGATGAGACGGTATAAGATGAAGAGGGCTAAAAGTAGATGAGCATTGGTCGCTCCCAACAGACTGAGAACCGGTGAAGCAATATCTGAAGAGGCAGCCCTCATACCATATGATCAAGAAGGACAGAGCAATAAAGGAGCCAGCAGCCAGAGGAATGGAGAAAGCTGCACCCAGGAAAATATGATAGAAGACACAAAGGAACTAAAAATAAATAAAGTAAATGAGATATTGTTTGTTCTACAGCAGTCTTTCTTTGCTTTATACTGTTTAGGAGATGGGCACTAGTTGAACTGTTTGATAAAGGGGAACCCTTTTTTCTGGAAACTAACTTATATGCTGATGCAACCGGAGGTCAGTTTACAGGATAATTCTGGAGCTAGAAAGCTTCAATACCAGTCTAGGTTTACTGCGGATCCAGATATAGAACTTCTTTAAAAAAAACTTTTAGAAGTATTTCAAAAGTCTGAAACTAAACAGCAAACTAAAACAGTAGAAAATGAAGAAACTGTGGGTCAGTGTAAAGGGACTACAACAGATTCTGCTAAGAAAAAGTTACGGCAGTTGCAATTACCATTCAAGAACTGCTGTAGTTCAGTGGGGCCTTCCCCCATTAAAATGGGACTGAAAATGCAAGTGGAAACAGACAAAAGAAAAGAAAGGAAGAGCAGCATGGAATGCCAATAAGACTTCACAGACTGGCCAAGGGAATGGAATTAATATTACAAAGTTAAGCAACACATTGGCAGAAAATTCATCTGCTCTTTAGATTGGGCCAAGCAATTAGAAGAAGAGATTGATTCTAACTTTAAGGAGCAAGAGGATCACGGAATTATAAATGAGCCAACAGCAGGAACTAGTCAACAACATAGCAGTGCCCCCCCAGTTTGGGCACAGCAATTAATAACAACTTTACTGTGCTGCAGTCTACTATAAAGAAACTTCAACATCTTCCTGATTCCTTATCAAATTTATCTGAAACTATTTCTAATATGGACTCTAAATTAGAACAAGGAGTCAAAAGAATAAACAAATTAGAACTATGACAATCTCAATTAGAAGATTCTGTGGTTCCCATTTCAAAAGATGTTAACATTCTTTAGAAACAGTATGAAACCCTCAGAATGAAGATGGACAATTAGAAGAACTGCTCCTGACTGAAACATATATGCATTTTCGGGTTGTTGGCTGAATGGGAAAAAGATATTATGCTGAAAGATATATTGACTGAACTTATTTCCATGTTAATTGGGTCAGACAAAGATTTACCTGTAATTGACTGGGTTCACTGGCTAATGCCAGGGAGGGGGAGATGGGGGAAGAAGGACTAGACCAGCTATTGTAAAAATGCTGACATCTGAAGGAAAGGATAAAGTGATGAAGGCCTTTTTCAAAGCAAATAACTTTAAATTTAAAGAACAGCTTGTTTACTTAAAACATGATTTCTCAAAATCATTATGGGACTAAAGGAAACAATTTGCTGAGGTGCAACAGGTCCTTTGGAAAGGTGGAATTAAGGCATATGTTATTTACCCCTCTAAACTGAAGGATTTGCCCAGTGACCAAACTTTCTTTTACAACAGTGTAATGGAAGCAGTGCAAGACCTTAAGATGCAATTATTTATTTATTAGCTTTTGGTAACCGGGTAAGTGCGCTAGGCAACAAACCTGCCTATTTTCAGGCACAACCCGGGAGAGTACAGGACATTGTTATACATATTACAGTAGTACATGATGACAGTCAGGGTAAACATAAGACAGCAGGAACAGTTAACAACATACATAGGTGATTAGAGCAGCAAAATCAAAATACAGTGCATAATAAGTGACATATAGAACAAGAATAGGCTTGTGTCCGTACTGCAGGCTGGAATTAGGGTGAAACAGATTACGAGCAATTGCAGTGTCCACAGACATGCAGGTGAGAGAATAGCGAGCTTTTAAATTCCTGGTGGGAGGCAGAATTTTTAACCTGAAGGGGGAGTGAGTTCCAAAACTTAGGAGCAAAGTGAGAGAATGCCTGTTTGCCCATTTTTGTAGCACAAGGTCTGGTAGAGAGCATAGGGACAGAGGAGGACCTGAGAGTTCGGGTATGGGAGGCAGGAGTCAGCAGGTTCACCAGATAGTCAGGGCTGGGAGGTCTAGTCAGAGAGTCAATAAAGCATCCCAGGGAGTAGGCCCGTAGATCCTTAGGTGATAGCCAGTTTAAACCAGAGTAGAGGAGGCAGTGATGAGTAAGGCGAGGCGCAGTTAAGGCGAATCTGCACATGTTGTTATAGACGGTGTCCCATTTACTGAGTATAGAAGAGTTGGCAGAGTAGATAAGGGGAAGAGTGTATTGGAGCTGGGGTAAGAGGATTCCCCTTGCTACTGCTAATCTGGCTGAAGGAGTGAGGGAGTGGCGCACACGATAGGCACCACCAATTTTTGCATTGACAGCTCGGCAAACCGGGTTGACATGTAATGACAAGTCAAGGGAGGGATCAGGTGTGACCCCCAGGTATTTGAAGGACGTCGAGTTGGTGATATAGGAACCATCAAGGCAGTGAACCAAGAGCCTGGGGGCAGTGGAGGGCAGTTTTTTTGAGGAACCAAACAGCATAGCTTGAGTTTTGTCTTGGTTAAGGTTTTGATGGTTGTACGAGAGCCAACGTTGAAGGACTTGAAAGTCATTTGAGAGAGTGGAGTTGATGTCCTCTATCGATTTAGACCCAGAGTAGAGTACAAGGTCATCAGCGTACATAAGGGTGCAGCTGTGTCGGGAAAGAGCGGGAATATCATTTAGGAAGAGGGAGAAAAGGAGAGGTCCAAGTGTGGACCCCTGTGGAACTCTACGTGAGATTTTTATGGGGGAGGAGAGGGTCTTGTGAAAAGCTACCACCTGAGTGCGATTGTCCAGGTAGCTGCGGAACCAGGATAGAGTTGGGTCAGATGCTCCAATGGATTGGAGTTTCTTCAGCATGAGAGGATGATGAACCATGTCAAAAGCTTTGGACAGGTCAATGAAGACAGCTCTGGTGAGAAGGCCATGGTCCATATTACATTTGATGTCACTGGTAAGTTGTGTTAGAGCCATAGTGGTGCTGTGACCCAGCCTAAATCCGTGTTGGCAGGGGTTTGGAGATTAAACTTGGCAAGGTGTTCAGCTAGCTGGACTATTTTCTCAAGAAGCTTACTGAGAGTGGGTAGAAGAGAGATGGGTCGGTAGTTCGTCATAAGTTTGACATCACCCTTTTTGTGAATAGGGATGGTTCTGGCTGTTTTCCAAGTAGATGGGACAGTGGATGTGTGGACCGAGAGGTTGAAAAGCCTGGTGACAGGCTTGGCCAGCCATGGTGCAAACTGCTTGAGTATAGCAGGATGGATGCCATCCGGCCCCTGGCCCCCACGTGACGGGAGGGAGTTAAGTAGCTTACGTACTTCTCGGTATGTGGTTGGAGCCAGCACAAGGGTGGGTGGAGTATGGGATGAGGAAGGGGCATGAGGACAATAATCTTGAGGCATAGTCTGAGTTACACCAGGTAACATAGAGAAGAGGGAATTGAAGGCGTTGGCAATTGTACTCGGGTTGTTGCAGTGAACGCCTTGAATGTTCATGTCAGTTGGGGACTGCTGCTTATCACTGACAAGAATTTCCTTTATTTGGGCCCAGTACTTTTGAGTAGCAGAGCTTGTTACTACATATGAACAGGGGTAATGGTTTTTCAAAAGAGCTATAGATCAATGGATTATGGTTGGAGTTATCTGACAATAAATTAAGAAATAAAAACTAAAAGCAGCGGTGTGTGTGTGTGTGTGTGTGTGTGTGTGTGTGTAGGGGATTGTTATTATTTACAATATGGTAGTGTCATTTAAAGGTGCAACCTGGAATGTGAATGGGGTGAATTCACCTATTAAAAGATACAGAATCCTATTCAGAATTAACAAAATTAAATCTCATTGTGGTGATGCTCCAAGAAACCTTCTTAAATAATAGGGAGATTGACATGTTAAAATAAAAAGGTGTGGGGAATTATTTCATGCATAAAGTACAAACAAGAAAAGTGCAAGGGTGGCTCTGCTATTTAATAAGATCTTTAAAGGGAAGGTGGTTGACTCTGTAATAGATAAACTGGGAATCGTGCTGGTTAAGGTGGAAATGGATGGGTTAGATATCATTTTTGGTTCAATGTACACCCCTTTTGGAGGTTATGGGAACTTTTTAGCAGAAATCAACAAATTGCTATGTAGTTGGAATTGTAACAACATAATACTAAGGGGGGCTTAACTGTACATTAAATGGTTCAAAAGACAAAACTTCTAAAGTTTCTTAATGGGATGAGTATAAATCAAGGTTATTACATGGCTTTATGGACTCTCATAATTTGTTAGATGTATGGAGAGAGTTACATAGTTAAGAAAAGGACTACACTTACTACTGGTCTCGACATAAGATGTACTCAAGGCTTGACTACATTTTCATTTCCAGATAGCTATAAACAAACTGTTTTGGAATAATGGCCAATACAGAACCCCTACTAACTTCTGATCATAATGTTGTTAGTTACAACATAATTTTGGACTTAATCAATAGGAGAAATGATAATTGGAGGTTCAACAATAATCTACTAACTGATGCATCCTTTGTACAAAAAATTGAAAAAGCTATAAAAACACTTTATTACAGATAATGCAGTCTCTAAAAATAACATTGTATGCTGTTGGGATGCATTTAAGACTATGATTGGGTATCTTATAATCACTGAGGCATCATAGAAAAACAGACAGAGGGTATATATGTCAAGGAAGATTGAAGGAAAGCTTAACATATTGGAAATAGCAGTTATATAGCAGTTAAAAATGGAGATATAACTAAACAACAAGAATTTATTGAACTGAAGAAACTAATAACCTCTACAGAGATCTTTCAAGTTAAACAAAGTTGGTCCAGAAGTAACCATAACTGGAAATCAAACAGTGAAATCATACGGAAATTGTTAGTTAAAAGAATACAGGCTTCGGAAAAAAAAAAATCAGATATAACCTTAATTAAAACTGCAGAGGGACAAACTTTGACTGAACAGGATAAAATTGTAAACAAATGTTCAGCTTTTTTTTTCATCTTTATATACCTCTGATTGTTGTCCTTCAGATTCAGAGATTTCATATTATGAAAAATATTGTCCATCTAAAATTTCTAACCAAGATAAAGACAATTTGGTTAAACCAATTACAGTTTCAGAAATTTCAGAAACTCTGTACAATTAGAGATGCAGTGAAGTTCTACTATGAACTCGAAGTGAATCCGAAGCGCACCGCTTTGAGTTCGCGTAGCGCTACACAAAATATCTATTAAAACCCCCAAATTTGCCTTTTAATGGACTTTGTGCGTCCACTTCAGGTTCACATTGAGTTACAGGCTTGATATGGTGAAGCTGGTAAGAAAAAGCCCCCGGATCACATGTCTGACTGTCTCTCCAGGTGTGCGGGTCACATGATGCAGGGAGGAACTTAAATAGGCAGGAAGTCAGTGTGTTTCACTTTCACTTTCTCATGAAAGAGCAAGTTGCAGGCTGAGCACCAGAATGATATATTATATATACACACATATATATATATATATATATATATATATATATATATATATATATAGAGAGAGAGAGAGAGAGATAGAGAGAAAGACAGAGAGGGAGAGATACATTTATAGTCGATTTGTTTTTGCATTGGTTGTTTTCTTTAGTAGTTATTTAGTATAAAACTGTTCTGCAGCAGGGTTTTTCATTAATTAGAGATTTTCTTTTGCTCTCAAAACCAGGTTTTGTTTGAGTTAGTCTTGCATGTGGTCCATCTTTTCAAATAGTAGTTTTCCTTTTTCTTTTTTTTGGTGATGGATCATGGTCGTGGCATGGATCATGGAAGGAGAAGTGTTGGTGGCCAGTGGGGGCCATGAATGTGGGGTGGCCTTGGCAGCCTAGTGAGTTTAAAGCAGGCTACTTTTGGTTTGGCCACAGACAGCCCCACAGCAGGGGGTCTAACCAGAGCTGCATGTGGAGCAGCAGCGGCAGCAGGCTGAGCAGCTGCAGCCTTGGCCAGAGCAGCAGCAGGCTCAGCAACAGCCTTAAAGATTGTAGCCAGAGGTTGTTGCCCCTCCACCACTGGCACCACAGCATGTGGTTGCCCCTCCAGCAGCGGCATCCTCCCAGCCTGTTGTTGTATCTGGTGCACCCCCACTTCCTGTACCGGCTCCCACACGGAGCTCTCCTGTGTGGGAGTTTTTTGACAATATCCCAGGTGACCCCATGGTAGTAAGGTGCAAGCTGTGCAATGCATTGGTCCAGCAGAGGCACAAAGGTGGACACTTTGGGGCTGGTGGGCCAAGGACACTCACGGTTGTCCACCACCAAGAACAGTGGAATGCCAAGCTTCAGGAGGTACCAGCCACTCCTGCAGCTGTGGCCCATTGTGATCCTCTGCCTGCACATCACCACCGTCGCAGGGACTCCTCAGTTGAAACAGCAGAGGTGGCAGGGCCCACAGCTGGAGCTGACCAGGTACAATATGACCTGTCACAGCAGCCAGTGACACTGGCAGACCTGGCTGTAATGTGGGTGGAGGAGGAGGACCTTAAAATGGCTGTGGAGGGTGCTGTCCAACAGCTTACCTGCAATGAGGGCCAAAATGTGGAAATTATCCACTTGCTGCAGGGATTGTGTGTCAGTGGCCAGCAACAGCCTCCACAGGCCCTGCAATATAGTAAGTAGTGATCATAAGTTTTAATTTCCTCCCTAAACTGTCTTCTTTGCTTTTCAGTTTTTCCTTCAGTAATGTTTATTTTTTTTCCACCAGCTGAAGTATGACATTTCTATTCAGCCGATGTATCGTTTGTTATTTTCCGCAGTTGTTCAGTACTGAACTTTATTTTTTACATGCGTGATGGTTGTCAAATGGCGGATGCTGCGTGCTTTCATTACAAGTGAAACTGTCCTGCCGTTCTGCATGCTGCAATAAAGGTTTCTTGAAGATAGCTTTTTGGCAGCACAATTTAAACTGAAATGAAAGCACTTAGTGAACACACAGTTGGTGACCACATGACTTATTATTACATAAAATAAAGTAATGAGGGAACCACTAAATGGTTAATGTGTAAAGCATAATGGCATATGTGTGTGTGTGTGTGTGTGTGTGTGTGGGGGAGACATTTGTAGTAGGTGCGTAATAGGATTTGCCATTATGAGGTGCAAGAAATAGAGGATTAGGAAAATTTCCACCCCAAAAAGCTTGTCTCTGCTTTTCCTAGATTTCCTAATTGATATTTTTATTTTCTTACAGAATATAGTATGACATTCATGTTCAGTTCATGTTTTCCTTGTGTTGTAACTTTTCTTAAACTGGAATTTCTTGTTCCTCATAATGGTAAATCCTATTCCCCACCCTGCCACAAATGCCCCCCCCCACACACACCATTATGCTTTCTGAAATAAACAATGTTTATGTTATTATTCATTACTTTATTTAATGTAATAATAAGTCATGTGTTCACCAGCCAGTTGGCAGATAGTGTGTGCTTTCATTTAATTTTAAATTGTGTCACCAAAACACCATCTTCCAGCCACTTTTATTGCATCGTATGTAGCGGCAGAACAGTTTTGCCTGCAATGACAGCATGCAACGTCCACCATTTTCACGACCATCAGTCATATACAAAATAAAGTAAATTAACTAACAACCACAAAAATACCTGTTCCTTTTCTGAACATGTAGTTAAAGCATTGGGGAAATATTCACAATACCATAACACCACCTAGCATGCCCCCCAACAATGTGTTATTTTGTGTGTGAATGTCCCCCTCTTTTAATTTCAGGAAAAGCCCAGATGAAAATGAATACCAGTCCAGAAAGGCATCACAGTGTGTTAAGTGACATCATTGCATTGTGACGACACTTGCTGCTGCTGGTAGTTTTGGCCCTTTGTTTTCATTTCATGAAAAGTCCTGATGAAGAATAATTATATGAAAAACTGCTCAGAAAAGTCACAAGTATTTCTTGACACACTGCTGAAAGCGTGAACCTAGAACCAGAACTTTGCATAAGTGTCCTAAGTGAGAAAATATCTTGCTGGCACCTGCTGCTGCTGCTGTTTAAATGTCATGAAAAATCCCAATGAAGAATAATCACATGAAAAACTGTTCAGAAAAGTCACAAGTATTTCTTGACACACTGCTAAAAGCATGCACCTAGAGCCAGAACTCTGCATATGTGTCCCAAGTGAGAGAATGGCTTGCTGCTGCTGCTGTTGTCTGTCTGTTTTCTGCTGATGCTGATGTACAGTGTGTTGCTAAATCATGACAGCCACAGATGACTATGGGGTTGAACAATAATTTGATGTTCTGGGAAATTCTTCTGTTGCGCTGACTAAAACATGCTGCCCTATGTGTGTGCATTCATACCAGCACTGATAAGTTAGTGTACGTGTCACTATCATGTTTTTTCAGAGACACTGCCATTTCATTTGTATTGAATTTTGTTTTTTGTTGTAAGCACTGAGCAGTCAATCAAGTTGTTCCTTTGCAGGGAATCGTCATCATCATACATATTGAATGTTTCCCCTTCACTGGTGTGTTGGCCATGGTCACATTCACATGCCATACATATGTGCCGCCATCTAATGTGGTACTGTAAAATGTAAATTTTTTCCGGGGGGGTGGGTACTGCTATGAGTGAGTGAATTATAAGCATTTCTCATTACTGTTCTTTTCTTTTACATTCTCAGGTAATAGCACTCACATTCACAACTGTAGTGATGAAACCATGTTGCCACTGCACAAGTGTTCCACATGTGTCTGATTGTTGACTTTGGCTGTACGAACAATGTCAATCCATGAAAGGTAAGTATTTTTTTGGGGGGGTGCATGGGTCATTTGGAAAACAATTTTCTTTAATATTTTTGTCTTCTTTCCAGGTCTTCAGTGTATCCAAACTGTTGTCCGTCTTCAGATTGGAACAT
Organism: Neoceratodus forsteri; assembly: GCA_016271365.2. NCBI lineage: Eukaryota > Metazoa > Chordata > Ceratodontiformes > Ceratodontidae > Neoceratodus > Neoceratodus forsteri. Next base: position 1,465,561,486 of record CM028131.1, on the reverse strand, counting down.
ACTGCCAGTCGACAATACTTCGATGCTACCTGCAAACAGATGAAGAACAAATTATTCTGAGTTCATTCAGAATAAGTACCCTGTGGAGCTGTTCCTGTCTTTTGTTATATCCATCATCTGGCCTGTATGTGACCGCTGTGAAATACTTTACACCGGCTGAAAACAAGGGAAACAAAAAAAAAAAAAGAAAAAAAAAGGAAAGCAGCCCTCACAATCCTCAATGCTTGAGCTGTACCCACTTGGAAATTCTTTTTCCATGACTGCATCAGCAACCTCCATGGTACACTATTTTACACTGCACCAGGATGGTCTGCTTCACCTGCATTATTCAGCGCCACCATCATCGTGACTGAATACAAACATAGATGTGATTGTCCTGCTTGGTGTTTTGGACGACAAAAAAAAGTTAAAGCTGTGTGATTCATGATCATGAAGATGAAGAACATGATTTGTCTCATGAATTGTGAATCCATGATTGTGATGTAACAATGAGTACAACGTTCAAAGTGAGATATGCACCACACTGGTACTCTGAATACTACTTGAACATTTAAATCATCCTCCTCATGCCTGCGGCAAACCTCCGGTGTTAATTCACACATTTTATCTACATGGCTACTTGCTGTTACTTGAGGACTGGCTGGCAGATTTTATTTCAGACACACAGACAGAATTATTTCACACACCACCTATGCTAAGGTCTCATGATCATGACATGACGTGACTCAGTCATGATGAACTTCCCTGAACTGTACAATGTTCATGCCGAGATAATATCTACTGGATTGAATAGGTCCGGCTTCTTGTGAGGACAAAGATTTGAGTAGGGCATCCTACAGAACGTGAACACAAACAGAAGCATTGTACTAGACCAAGGATCTTGAGTGATGTGACATGATGATTGGGTGTCCCCCAGTCCTGATTCATGGTGAAACCGAAGATTTAAAAAAAAAGAACAGGGTTGGACCAAAAAAGTTAAAGTTGTGTGATTTGTGATCGTGAAGATGAAGAACGTGATTTGTCTCGTGACTCGTGATCATGACATGACAATGAGTACAACATTCACATTGAGGTATGCACCACACTGGTACTCTGAACACTACTTGAACATTCAAAGTCATCTTCCTCATGCCTGTGGTAAACCTCCATTGTTAATTTGCAGCTTTTACTTATGTGGCTATTTGCTGTTACTTGACAGCTGACTGGCAGATTTTATTTCAGATACACAGAATTTATTTCACACACCACCTATGCTAAGGGTGATGCTGCAGGCACTGCTGTTACCTACACAGATTCAGAGACCTTGCCTGGCCCTAACCCATTCTGACACAATACTTTTTCCCTTCCAGGATTTGTGTTTTTTTTAATTTCTTCCACGTGATGTGATGGAATGCCGTGCCCACAGACCCAAAGCTTATACCCCACTGACTTATGTGGCTCATATGCCACAGTCAGAAACACCTTTGCCTAACAGTATCCTTGTGGGCATTTTTTTAGATTACATAGAGTTACCAAGAAAAGAAATATGTTTCTTGCAAACAGTTATTTTTTCTAATTTTGTGGGTTGCTAACAAATTCAGCTTGGATGCTGTCCTGTGGAGAACATGTTCCAAGTCCAACCACAGCCTCAGTACGATCATCCTCTGTTTTTTCTTCAACATTTGAAATGTTGGATGGACCAGGCATAACCTCAACAGCACTGGAAACATGAGATTGTGATTGTGAGTCATTGTCAGAATCAGAATTATGTTCAACTACTGTGGGGATGGGGACGGGGAGTGTGACATCAACTACACTCTTACTCACGTCTTTGGACTCCACAATATTTTTTCAACTTGTTAACTTGTTACAGGTTGAACTTGGGGCAATACTCATGCCATCACCAACTTCACTACCACCACCAGCGGTGACAAAAGCATCTTCAACCATCATTGAAGCAACTGACTGTGCTGTGAAAAACACAGTCAAAGAAATCCCTCTACTGCCATCAACTATGCCCTTATGCTGCATACTACCACACTCATGGCCACTCTTGCCACTGGCAGCAGTGCCATGGCCAGAAACATCTTTGCATGCACGTCTCTTTATGGGCATTTTTTGGGATTACACTGAAAATTAGCAACAGATTTAGTTTTCTGAACATTGGGGTGGATGGGAAGCCAAAAAACAACAACTGTGGCTTACAGATGGAGACTGGACCCTAAACAGATGCAGACACACAGATAGATGGAGACTGAGCACTCAGGAGATGCAGCCTCACAGGCACAACACCACCTTAACCAGTGGACACAAATCAAAAACTGGAAAAATAATACTTTCTTTTGTGGGTGGGGTGGGGGGACAGCTGCAGTACTAGTCCACTACAAAGATAGAATGAAGCAGTAAAAAATACCACAGATGGATATGAGATTCAGAGTGCTGCAATTATGTTGTGGCACAATAAAATGTGTCTGACTTGACAACACGCATACACGCACTAAAGGTAATGCGCAGAAAATTTAACAATTCTGTACACTACAACCAAATCTTTTAAACCGACTGAAAAAAAGCACAGCACCACAGCAAACAGCAAAAGATTATCAACACTTACTACAAGTATTACTGTGTGTACATGAACACACAAATACTTACACACTAGCTACTCAACAACAGTTAGAAATACTGCCTTTCTCACTGTGAATCTCTCTTCACCACAGATCTGCCCCTCCCCAAAGCACATTTCTACAGTGTCTGTCAGTACACAGACTGAATGTTCTAAATTAACATTCAAAATAAACACAAAAACAATAAACACTTGATGACACAAGTGACCACCAAACAGTGTGGTTCACGATAAACTCAGCTACAGAGTCAAGTCATACAAAAGTGAGGGTTCTGGACTTCAGGAGGGCTGACTTTGGCAAGATGGGAGACTGCCTTAGAAAAGCACTAGCAAACAGACTAGAAGGAGGGGTGGAGCAACAATGGGGAAATATCAAAACTGCTAGCACAGAGGCAACAAGCCTTTGTGTGAAGCAAATAAACAAATCAAAGTGAAAGAAAAAACCACTATGGTTCTCAAAAGAAGTGGCGGTGAAGGTTAGGGAAAAAAAGGTAGCATTTAGGAAGTATAATGAAACAAAGAAGGAGCAGGACACAGAACTGTACCAGTTAAGGCAGAAGGAAGCAGGGAGGGTAGTCTGAATAACAAAGGCACAAACTGAGGAAAAGATAGCCAACTTGGTTAAGAAGGGGGATAAAACCTTTTATAGGTATATCAGGGAGCATAGAAAGACAAAGGGAGGGATAGTGAGGCTGAATAGAATGGATGGTGGGTGGGCAGAGAGTGACAGTGAAAAAGCAGGGATACTGAATGAATACTTCTGTTCAGTATTCACAAAAGAGGAAGTAGGGGAGGTGCCTAATCCAAGTAACAGAAGCACTCTGGAGAGGGGGGTCGATCCCAGTCCTTTCACAGAAGAAAGGGTTCTGAAAGAACTCCTAAAACTGAAGGTGGACAAAGCAATGGGGTCAGATGGAATTCATCCCAGAATTCTAAAAGAATTAAGCAGAGAACTAGTGACGCCACTGACTACCCTTTAAAACAAATCATGGGAGGATGGTGTGGTACCCGAGGACTGGAAGAAGGCTGATGTGATTCCTCTTCACAAAAGTGGGAGCAAGATAGAGGCAGGAAACTACAGACCTGTCAGTTTGACCTCTGTGGTAGGGAAAGTGATGGAATCACTTCTGAAGGAAAGAATTGTTGAGTACCTAGAGGCCAGTGGGGCACAGGACCCAAGGCAGCATGGGTTCATAGCGGGAAGGTCATGTCAGATGAATCTAATTGATTTCTTTGACTGGGTGACCAAAGTAGTAGACCAGGGAGGGGCTGTGGACATGGCCTACCTAGACTTTAACAAGGCATTTGACACAGTCCACACAAAGATTAATAGTCAAATTAACCAGCCTTGGAGTGGGTCCCAGGGTGGTAGCCTGGTCAAAACATTGGCTGAACAACAGGACACAGAAGGTAATTGTAAATGGAGTCCACTCTGAAGAAAGAGGGGTTACTAGTGGGGGTACCGCAGGGTTCAGTACTGGTGCAGTCCTTTTAATGTCTTTATAAGTGACATTGCAGAGGGACTGGAAGGAAAGTATGCCTCTTTGCAGATGACACAAAGATCTGCAACAGGGTTGATACACAAGGAGGCGTGGAAAGGATGAGAAGGGACTTGGCAAGGTTGGAGGAATGGTCAGAAGTATGGCAGCTTGGATTCAATACAAAAGAAGTGCAAAGTAATGCACCTGGGAAATAAAACCAGGGAAGATTACACAATGGGGGAGGTAGTAACAACAACAGAAATGGAAAGGGACCTGGGGCTAATCATATCAGATGACCTTAAGGTTGGCAAGCAATGTGAAAAGGCAGTAGGGAGGGCTGGGGGGGATACTGGGATGTATAGGGAGAGGCATCACCAGCAGAAAACAGGAATTTGTTATCCCCCTGTACAGACAGTTGGTGAGACCCCATCTGGAGTACTGCATCCAGTTCTGGAGACCCCATGTCCGCAAGGACATAGACAGGATGGAGGCAGTTCAGAGGAGGGCAACTAAAATGGTGCAGGGTCTGCAAGAGAAGCCATATGAGGAGAGCTAAAGGAGCTTAATATGTATACCCTTGAGGAAAGGAGGGAGAGGGGGGACATGATAGAAATGTTTAAGTACCTCAGTGGAATCAACAAAGTCCAAGAGGGTAGCAACTTTCAGAAAAAGAGATGTGTAAGAACAAGGGGACACAATTTGAAGACAGAGGGGGGACGGCTCAGGGGCAATGTGAGGAAGTGTTTGTTCACAGAGAGGGTGGTGGACACATGGAACAGCCTTCCTGAGCAGGTTGTGGGGTCTAAAACTGTGGGAGAATTCAAGAATGCATGGGACAGACATAAGGCAATTTTTGTGGGGGGTAGGAAGAAATAGGCTGTTGGTTAAATAGGATCTGCAGCTTATCCTCTAGGTAGGGAAATGGGCAGACTAGGTGGGCCAAGCGTCCTTATCTGCTGTCAATGTCTATGTCTATGTTTCTATGATGATATAAGCACAGAAGGGTTTCCTACAATCCATGTACTAGGTATTGACCCAAAAAAATGCCTCAAAAATGATGTTTGAATGGTTTTTCAATGGTTTGATTCACAGACCTTTGAGAACAAACTGCTCCAGCTTTCCACTACACACACTACGCAGAACTGAGGCTGTGCAAGACACTCTAGAGCCCATGTAACCTGCCATCCCTTGATTCACTGCAAACTTTGCCTTAAAGGCCAAAACAAAGGCAAAGTCCATACAAAACAATGAGACTTCATGTTAAATTTCAAGGTGAAGTTAGTTGCTGTGCATTGCAGAGGACTTTGCGTATGGTTGGCAATGATGCGTAGTACTCCCCATAGCCAAGTACTCCATATAGCGAAGTGCATGGGCTTCACCCACCACTATCCACAACATGACAAAGGGCAATTGCCCAGGATTAAATAGATATATATTAGACTTTTTATCTAGCATTTGAACCAATTATAGGGCCTTTGCTTGAAAATTGTTTAACCAAATACAGATAATACACAAACTTCCAGATTCATTTGTCAAGGAATATACAGTATATATCTTTTTTATTTATTTAAGATTTCAGAAAAACACGTTTGAGCTACAGGCTCTTTTACAGAGAGTCCATGTCATGGACAGAGACAAGTTGAAGACAACAGCACAGGGCAGTGAAAACATTACAGACACATCACAGACATCACAGTATGGTTACCATAAAGCAGTCACTTAAGGTTTTGTCAGTGATCAAAATGTGAAAAATAGAAAAATAACAAAGAAAAACAAAACTAAAGATAAGTAAAATGAAAAGCAAATTCACTAGACATTGTACAAAGTATGCATGGGGCAAAGCATGGAGGATGGGGAGTTTCAAGTGCTTATATGTGTAGAGGGTAGCTTAAGGTGTGAATGAAGTGGTAGGGGAGATGCAGTGGAACAAGACAGAGTCCAGGGGGAAAGAGAGAGAAGGTAGTCGGAGGTGAAAAAAGAAGGGGGGTGCAGGGTATGGGAGTGAGGTTAAGGAGGGAGGAGAGAGGAGAATGGGTAGGGAATAGGGTAGATAGGGTGGGTGGTGGTAGGGAGTGGCAAATTCTGAAAGAGGAGGGAAGGAGTATGGGGGAAGGACTTATGCGCCATACAGAAGGGCAGGGAGTGGCTAGGGGAGACAAGAGCAGGATAGGAAAATGTGTTCAATGAGTGTGACGGTGAAAAGGGAAAGAAGAGGTGGGAGGCGTTGCCAGGGGGGGCATTATAGAGCTGGTTAAGAGAAACAGTCACAGTGAGCACTGTCCACCAAATGCTGGTGTAGTTTCCTTTTAAAGGAGCCAAGATTAATAGTGATGCTGATTTCCACAGGAAGTGAGTTAAACCAGTTTGAGGCTCTTACTTTATGTGAGTGCTCTCCTTGTGAGGTCCAGCAGCGGGGAACAGTGAACGCTAGACTTTTGGAACTCCTGGTTAGGCAAGTGGAACAGTGAGGGGTCAGTGAGAGTTGAACCCCAGTAGGCAAGAGGCCCATCAACGTCTTCTTTGCAAAGATGCAGGTCTGATACTTTAGCCTGCTTGATAACTGGAGCCAATTAGCCTGTTCGTAGATATCACAAGTGTGGGAAAGTCAGGTAGCTGAGATAAAGAGCCAACAGGCCTTATTTAGGGCTAGGGCTATGCATTGGAGTGCAGTGTCAGTGGCTGATCCATATGCAACAAGACCATAGTCAATTATTGAGGTAACTGTGCTCTGAATAGCAAGATTTAAGGCATCGGCCATCAGACAGTGCCTATGCCTGTAGAGCAGCCCTATGTGGGTATTCACAGATTTAATAATGTTATGGATATGACTGGTATACAAGAGAGCGCAGTCAAGGGTCACACCCAGGTGTTTGAACTGCTCATCCTGTTCCAGTGCAGAGCCTCTGCTATTGTTGATTAGTAGTTGTTGGTCTTTGTGTTTGTTGTGGGTTCCATGGAACAGCATTGTTTTGGTTTTTGAGTAATTTAGGATGAGCCTGTGTGATCTGAAGCAGGTTTCAATGTCTATGAAACTTCTCTACAGCTGCAGCTGTAGGAGAGAGGGATCAGAGTGCCTTGTGAAGATATATACATCATCCACATATAGCGGAATTTTGTCATGGCAGGAGGCAGGGAGGTTGTTCAGAAAGATGCTGAATATTAAGGGGCACGGGAGGGAGCCTTGGGGAACTCCAGACTGGACTGGAAGGGAGGTTGAGAGGGATTCTCCAATTATAACCTGCTGAGAGCGGTCACAGAGATAGCTTTGAAACCAGTGGGAGGCATCCAGTGAGAATTCTAGATGAGATACTGTAATTGTTCAGTCAGTAGTGAGTGGTTGATGGTATCAAACACCTTGGTCAGGTAAATGAAGGCGGCACCAACCAGTTGGTTGTGATCAAGGGCTTGGTGGATGAAGGAGGTGAAATCAAGGAGAGCTATGGTGGTGCTGTGTCCTTTTCAAAATCCTTGTTGCTGGGGCGTTGGAGGTTGTATTTTTCCAGGTAGTCAACACGTTGATCAGCCACTATCCATTCCAGAGCTTTGAGGGGGTGGGATGGAGATAGGTCTGTAGTTGCTAACTAGAGTCTTGTCACCACTTTTGTGGATAGGGGTCACCACAGCAGACTTCCATTTATGGGGGAACTGAAAGAGCATAAGGGAGCAGATGAGGATTTTGGTAAGGGGGGTAGAACTTCATCAATGGTGAGTGTAAGAAGGTTCAGGTCAAGGGAGTCTCCACTATGCCTGGCCCTCCCAAGAACTTTAAGCAGGTGTTTTTTGGCAAGACCTTCAGAAATTGCCTTGCAATAAAATGGTGGGTGCAGCTGAGTTGCACCTGAATTGTCAAGTTGGTTTGCAGCAGGAGTAGGATCAAAAAGGTTTGGGGGAAGCACATGACTAAGGTTTGTGAAAGTGATGTTGAACACATTAGCTAAGGCTACATTATCCAAAGTGATAGAACCATCAATGTTTAGCATGGAGGGTGTGACTTTAGGGCTTTTCCCTATTACTTCAGAGAGGTTGGTCCAGAACTTCTTCCCATCATTCCAGGTGTTTGCAAGGGCACTCCTGTAGTAGTTGGCTTTCACTAAGCATATTGCTCTTGTGCAGGGGTCCTTGCAGATTTGTAGACCTGGATGTCTGCTAGGGTGCCAGTTGTTTTGGCATGGTGCCAGAGCCAGTCCTGGGACTTCATCTGTTCAAGAAGGTGATGGGTTACCCAAGGGTTAATAGTACCCTTGACTTTATGTTTCTTGAAGGGAGCGTGGACATCACAGGCTGAGTTAAAGGTAGTAATAAAGTATTCAAGGGCTGAGTCCACATCCTGGGCAGTGTCAACTGGAGACCAATCAATCACTCACAGTTGTCTTTTAAGGGGTCCTAGATGACCAGGAGCTAATATTCTGCTAAAAATGTTTTTTGGAGGGGGTTTGTTGAATTGGCTAGACCAGACAGACACTATAGGTGAATGGTCACTTAAGGTGTCTGGGAGAATTTCTGTTTTTGACATGTTCTGGTCAGTTGGTAAGAACCCAGCCAAGAAGGGTAGAGGTCCCTGTCCTGTAGTTCATTTGGGTGGGTGCCTGGACCATTTGTGAAAAGTTAGCAGCAGCCAAGGCATCCTTATAATTGTTTTATTAGGGGCCATCCAGTTGACGTTGAAGTCTCCAGTATGATATCTTCCGCATTATGACCTAGGAAGTTGATACCATTAAGGATGGAGGGGAGACCCTGATTAGTCAGTTTGGGTGGAATATAGACTGAAGTAATGGTCAGTACCTTGTTATGTGTGCCAAGTAGCACCTTGGCGGCAAGAACCTGGATGCCATTCCCAGTGATGGGTAAGGTCAGTACATGATCCATGAGGGACTCTTTTAGGTGGAGAGCACAGCCACCACCTTTCTTGGAAAGCCTGTCTTGTTTGAAAACTGAGGATAGCAACAGTGGAGTCATGGATCTTGGGGGTCAGCCATGTCTCTAGGACACATAGGATGTCTGGGTTGTGCAGAGAGGTCCCTGCAGTGAGGGTATCGAGTTTCAGAAAGAGGCTGCAGATATTTATGCTAGCCACAGATAGAGTACCAGAATTGCAAGAAACCTTGGGCACCAGCAGAGGGAGTCCAGGGTTGAGGTGAATATTGCCCCAAATAAGCAGCAGCAACAGTATTAGGCATTTGAGGCAGACTTTCAAGTATTTCCCATTATGCAGTTGTATCCTTCTTTTAGAGGTTTTTTTTTGTACTGGCGTAGTGTGGAGGTTAATAGTATCATTGGATTAAGAAAACAGGAAGCTTTCCCAGGGAGGAGGAGGAACAACCAAAGGTTGTGTGGTCCAGGAGAGAGAGTTGACTGATAAGATACATGTTGATGTTGCTTGCGATTGTCCTGTAGACTGACAATGGGTATCCCTTAATATGGAGAGCGGACACACAGAGTTGAGGTTTTTCTGTGGTACCAGTGTGGGAAAGTAGAGCGAGAATTGAAGGCAGGCTCAGTACGAGTTTAGTTGCCAGCATTTTGGATCCAGCAAGTGGTAACATTGGCTGTGCTCCAAAAGATTATGAAGGCCCTTTAAGGGTAGGAACAAGCAGCCAGAAGTGTGAGCCAACGGCAATAAAAATGTGTTGAATGGTGGGTGGGACTTAGGAGTATTTAATAGAGGTCGGTGCCGAGGAGGACGGGCAGGACAAATTACAGGAGAGAGAAGAAACGAGCATGCAGGGAATAGTTGGAAACAGGCTTGAGGCTAGACCAATCAGGTTGCGCTAGCCTGAGGAGCTGCCAATCGGGGACAACCATACTGGAAAGCACCAGAAATATATATTTCATATATTTCACTTATACCAGAACAAGGGGAAGATTGTAGCAAAGTAGAAAATTACAGATCAGTGGCCATACGTAATGTGGATTATAAGATTTATACTAAAATATTGAATAACAGGTTACTATCAATATTAGACAAACTTATACATGTAGATCAGACCGTATTCAATTAGAACTTCATAAGATACAGTTCGTTATTGAATATGTTACAGGATCAAAAACACCAGCAGTTTTCCTTTCATTAGATGCAAGTAAAGCTTTTGATATGTTGGAATGGCAATACCTTTTTGGGACAATGACAATTTTCAACTTTCTGGACAAATTTATAGAATACATAAAAGATATTTATAGCAGACCTATGGCACAAATAAAGGTAAACAATATCCTCTTGGACTCCCTAGTGCTTCAAAGAGGGGTCAGGCATGGTTGCCTCTTGTCCCCTTCTATGTTTATTATAAGACTGGAACTTCTCCTTTGTAAAATAAGGGCAAACTGCAAAATAAAAGGTATCAAGGTGGCCACACAAGAGGTTAAAATCAATGCATATGCAAACGATTTGCTGTTTTTATTACACAATCCTGAGATAAGTTAACAAGAACTTAAACTAATAATTAATAGATTTTCAAAAATAGCAGGATAAAAAAATAAATGAAGCCGAATCAGAAATGATTACTTTCAACTTGAAACAACCAGGGAGTCTGAGAAACATTATGAATGTAGCCATACAAAAGAAAGGTATGAATTATTTAGAAATCACTATAACTAATAATCTGGAAGGATTCTATACATTAAATCATAAAGAACTATACATTTTTTTAAAGGATAGATTTTTGGGGTGGAGCAAGATCCATTATAATTATGAGGAAAAATTCAGATCATTAAAATGTTGGCAATTCCTCTTCTATCATATAGATTACAAACCATATTTACACCTATTCCACCTATCTGGTCCAAAAAAATTAACAATTTATTCCAGAAATTTATTTAGAATAATGAGTAACTTAGGATCTCATGGCAAAGTCTTTGCTTACCTCAGGAACAAGGAGGTTTAGCATGCCCTGATATAGAGACCTGCCACATTATCTATCTATCTATCTATCTATCTATCTATCTATCTATCTATCTATCTATCTATCTATATGTATATGGTAAAGATGGCAATTAGATGGGCATTTGATGAGAAAGATAATACAAGACTTGAGAGCAGGAATTTAATGGTAAGAGAGCTTTTCTCAGAGATAATTGCCCAGGAGGCAGTATAGTGCAGTGGTCTAAGGCTCTGAGCTGCAAATCTGGTGATATCCAGCAAACCAGACCTGGGTTTGAATCCCATAGCTTTCACATGCATACTGTGTGACCCTGAGCAAGTCGCTTAACCTCCTTGTGCTCCCAGGTCGCTCCTGTAAAAAAGCTTTCAGCTTAGTGTGCTATACTTGGTTAAATAAATAAAATAATTGTCATCAAAAAAATATTTTCATGGCAAAAACATTATGTAAATCTAAGAGTGTTATGATTAAGAATCTGTGCCATATAATTATGAAATTCAATAAACCGAAATGAGCAATCAATGTATCATCATTGAGTGAAGTCTGTCACAATCCAATTTTCAGGCTGAATGACAGGTGCTTTGTAAAAAATCTTGGACAGAGAAAAGAATTGGGAAATGGCAAGCTTTTTATGAAAAAGGTTTTAAGCTAAATTGAGAGGAATTTAGAGATAAATATAACTTGCGTAATTATCAGTATCTATACTTCAGCCAACTAAGCAGTATATACTGTATCTAAAACACTACACAAGATGGGAAAGAGCTCCAAATAATGAGATGGAGAAGGAATTGCAAAGCATTCTTAATTATACGATTAAAAAATTATATGCATGGTTAACAAAACTGTTACATAAGCCATTTATTATGGTATATAGGCAGTTTTCCAGAAATGGGAAAAAGAGTAAAATGTTCTTATACAGAACAGCAAAGGTTAATGGCATGTAATTCAGTATCAAAGTACAAACTCACTAGGAATAGAGCTATTCAATATAACATTTTGAACACAGCATATTTCTCCCCATATAGGTTGCATAAAATAAACCCAGAAGTATCAGATTCATGCTGTCATTGTGGGGCTTATGAGGCTGATATTGTCCATCTTTTATGGGAATGTCAGCTGGATGTCAGTTATATATATAACTAATAATCTGGAAGGATTCTATACATTAAATCATAAAGAACTATGCATTTTTTTAAAGGATAGATTTTTGGGGTGAAGCAAGATCCATTATAATTATGAGGAAAAATTCAGATCATTAAAATGTTGGTCCCAATCCTTTGTGCTTTTGGACCAAATAGGATTTGGTTTCCCACAATGGAAAGATCCCAGGATAATGATTTTAGAGATGTAGACTGATTGCACATTACATAGAAACACAGAAACATAGAAATTGATGGCAGATAAGGACCACTGGGCTCACCCTGCCTGCCCATTTTCCTTACCTACTGCAAAACCACAGACCCTACTTGATCTCTGTCTTTCGAAGAAACATAGAATTTGATGGCAGATAAGGGCCACTTGGCCCACCTAGTCTGAACATTTCCCTACCTAATGCATAGGCTGCAGATCCTAGTTAACCAACAGCCTACTTCCTCCTACCCCCCCCACTAGAATTGCCTTATGTCTGTCCCATGCATTCTTGAATTCCCCCACTGTTTTTGAGTCCACTACCTCCTCAGGAAGGCTGTTCTATGTATCCACAACCCTCTCTGTGAAAAAATACTCCCTCATATTACCTTTGAGCTGTCCCCTCTCTATCTTCAAATTGTGCCCCCTTGTTCTTGCACATCTCTTTTTCTGAAAGATGCTACCATCTTGGACTCTGTTGATTCCCTTGATGTACTTGAAAGTTTCTATCATATCCCCTCTCTCCCTCCTCTCCTCTAGTATACACATATTAAGCTTCTTTAATCTCTCTTCGTATGTCTTCTGGTGCAGACCCTGCACCATTTTAGTTGCCCTCCTCTGGACAGCCTCCATCCTGTCTATGTCCTTACACAGATGGGGTCTCCAGAACTGGGAACAGAACTCCAGATGGGGTCTCACCAATTGTCTGTACAGAGGGATAACAACTTCCTGTTTTCTACTGGTGATGCCTCTCCCTATGCGTCCCAGTATCCCACCAGCCCTCCTTACTACCTTCTCACATTGCTTGCCCACCTTAAGGTCATCTAATATGACTACGCCCAGGTCCCTTTCCATTTCTGTTGTTGTTATTATCTCACCCTCCATAGTGCACTCTTCCCCTGGAATTTTGTTTCTCAGTTGCATTACTTTGCACTTCTTTGTATTGAATCTAAGCTGCCATATATTTGACCATTCCTCCAACCTTGCCAAGTTCCTTTGCATCCTCTCCACCCCACCTTCTGTATTAGCCCTGTTGCAGATCTTTTTGTCATCTGCAAAGAGACATACTTTTCCTTTCAGTCCCTCTGCAATGTCACTTGTAAAGACATTAAAGAGGACCGGTCCCAGTACTGAACCCTGCGGTACCCCACTAGTAACCCCCCTTTCTTCAGAGTAAACTCTGTTTACTGTTACCCTCTGTATCCTGTTGTCCAGCCAATTTTTAACCCAGGCTACCACCTTGGGACCCACTCCAACGCTAGCTAACTTGTATATTAATCTTTTTGTGTGGGACTGTGTCTTTATTCTCTTTCCTATCGCTAGAGTTCCCCCATGCTTATCCCATGCATTTTTGAATTTTCCTACCAAGTTAGCCCCCACCACCTCCGCTGGGAGGGTGTTCCATGCATTCACCACCCTTTTCATGAAGAAATACTTCCTCACATTACCCCTTAGTCTACCCCTTCCATCCTCATGTCATAATCCCTTGTTCTAGGATATCTCTTTTTATGAAAGATGCTGCCCTCTTGTACCTTATGTATGACCTCGATATATTTGAAGGTCTCTATCATATCCCCCCTCTCTCTCCTGTCCTCTAGAGTATACATATTGAGGTCATCTAGTCTCTTTCCTCATATGACTTTTGGTGAATGCTCTGCTCTGTTTTTGTTGCCCTTCTCTGAACAGCCTCTATCCTGTCTATGTCCTTACAGAGATGTGGCCTCCAGAACTAGACACAGTACTCCAGATGGGGGTCTCATCAATGATTTGTATACAGGCATCACCACCTCCTTTCTTCTGCTGGTGATACCTCTCCCTATGCACCCCAATACCCCACTGGCTGTCCCCACAGCTTTGACTCATTGTTGGGCCACCTTTAGGTCATCTGATATGATTACTATCAGATGCAATTAAAATATAGATTAATTTTGAAAGCTAATATTATGACAGTTAAAAGACTGATACCTAAAAATTGGAAACATCCTACAGATTCGTTATCTTTTCCAAAACTGGAATGGGAACAGTTATTTTTGAGTGCATTGTACAAATTATAAATATTTCCAGTACTATAAACCACTGTGGAAAATCTTTAATAAATCTATTGAGGATTGGGGCATGGAACATTTTATTGAATAAGGTTAGAAGTGCCCATGTTTTTGTCTGTTTATATGTGTATTTTGTTTATGATGCCATCAGATGTTATTTATGATATTTATTGGCTTAATGATCTCTGACTGTTAAATTATAATACCCAACCAACCTATACACTGTATTGTAAAATTAATTAAATGTTATAATATGGAATAAATAAATAAAATATTTGCACAAAAAAAAGATAAGGCATCAAACCTCTTTGTCAGGCAGGTTAAGAAGAGCAAGAGAAGAAAGAGGCTGCTATGATTCTCCAAGGAAGTAGCAGAGAAAGTAAAGGAAAAAGAGCAGGTATTCAAAAGGTACAAGGTGACACAGAAGGAAGGAAGACTATAGAGAGAATTATCAGGAGAAACAAAGGGAGGCAGGGAAGACAGTTAGGAGAGCTAAAGCACAAATGGAGGAAAACATTGCCAAATCATCAAAAAAGGGGGATAAAACGTTCTTTAGGTACATAAGCAAAAAGAAGAAAAGCAAGGCAGGGATAATGAGGTTAAAAGAGGAAGAGGGTGTAGTGTGGAGGAGAACCAAAGGAAAACTGACAAACTGAATAAGTCATTTTGTTCAGTATACACACAGAAAAGGGTAGGTGAAGGGATATAGATAGTGGAGAAGGGCATTAAGGGAAGGGAGGTGGACACTAGCCCTTTTATGGAGGAGAGAGTCCTCAGGGAACTAGCAAAACTAAAAGTAGACAAGACAAAGGGACCAGCTGGGGTTCATACCAGGATACTAAAGGAACTAAGGGAAGAACTGTCTGCACCTCTGATAGCTCTGTTCAATCTTTCATTAGAAACAGGGGAAGATCCAGGGGACTGGTGGAGGGTGGACATGGTTCCACTACACAAATGTGGAAAGAGGGAGGAGGCAAGAAACTACCAACTTGTAAGCTTAATTTCAGTAGTGGGCAAGTTTATGGAAACACTACTTAAAGAAAGAGTCAGGGAATACCTAAAAAACAGTGAATTGCAGGATCCAGTGCAGCATGGGTTAATGTGGGTGGGGGGTATGTGTTCATGGGTTGGGGGGGGGGATATCTAGCCAAACTAACTTGACAGAGTTTTTTGACTGGATTCAACGGAGGTGGATCAGGTATGAGTGGTGGATGTGGCCTGCCTGGATTTCAGTAAGGCCTTTGACACTGTTTCACACAGAAGATTGATAAACAAGCTAGGTAGCCTGGGAGTGGTTCTAAAGATAGTAAAATGGGTACGCAGTTGGCTATGTAACAGAACTCAGAGAGTGGTGGCAAATGGAGTTCAATTAGAGGAGGAGGAGGATTACCAGTGGGGTGCCTCAGGGGTCAGTACTGGGACCGTTCCTCTTCAATGTCTTTTTTTAGCAACACTGCAGTTGGGCTGGAAGGAATGGTATGCCTGTTCGTGGATGGCACAAAATTCTGCAACAGAGCAGACACACTGGGTGGGGGGAGGAAAATGAAGGATCTAAAACAGTAGGAAGACTGGTCAAGGGACTTGCAAATGGACTTCAATGCTAAAAAATGTAAATGTAAAATTATGTACATAGGACTCAGAAACCCAAGGGCAATGTATCAGTTAGGAGGGGATGTGTTATCAACCACATAACAGGAACACGATCTGAGGGTCATCATATCTCATGACCTGAAGGTAGCAAAACAGTGTGATAAGGCAGGTGGGATGGTTAGTAGGATGCTGAGGTGCATGGGGGGGGGCATCACCAGCAGAAAAAGGGAGATAGTGTTACCCTGTAAAGATCATTGGCAAGGCCACACCTAGAGTACTGTGTCCCATTCTGGAGGCTCTATCTCAGTAAGCACATAGATCGGGTGGGTTTTATCATGCCACAGTGACAGTAGACACGGAGACATCCCTGACAGCGACAGCCGCATTGCTGAGAGTCGGCAATGCGGTGTCAGGGATGCCTCTGACCCCCACACCCCCCCAGTCTCTAGTATTCCAACTCCGAGTCAGAGTTGGACTGTGGTGGGGATGAAACACCCTGAGAGGCAATCCCCTGGCTGTGCAGAGACCATCACAGCGACATGTGGATTTTGCCCAAATCCTGTCGCTGTGATGGTCTTTGCCGTTGGGGAGTCGCTGTGACGACGGTATACCGATCGGGTGGAGGTGGTACAGAGAAGGGCAACCAAAATGGTGCATGGCCTGCAACAGAAGCCCTGCAAGGAGAGAGTCAGGGGGTTAAATATGCAGGAATACAGGAAAGAGACAAGTCCTGTTAACAGGCTGGATTAAAGTGAAGAAGAAGAAAAAGAAGATAAAGGGGAGATAAGATGTCAATGGAGGAGGGTTGGGGAAAATAGAGGGATGACGTGCTGCATAACAGTAAAAGCAGTGATCCAATATTTGTCCCTTAGATGACATGTCAGTGCTACAAAGTTGCATTACTATGGTTGTGAGATCAATGAATGTTCTCATACAGTCATAAAACTAACTGCTTTCTTGCTTTTGTGCAGTTCTCTACCACTTCAATTCTCCTGAACAAAAATCTAGGAGTCATGATCACAAGACACTACAGGGTGTGTGTTGTGGTTGGATAATGTCACATATCGATTTGTTGAAGGTACTCAGCTATGTCTCATGACTCCCAACATACGAGAGGTGTGCCCTTAACCAGCATCAATACATGTCCTGTCCTGTCTATTGTCTTAATCAGCAAATGTCATGTAATCAGTTCTCTGCCTGTCAGCACAAATCATTTCTTAAAAAAAATGCATTGCAGGGTTGGGCAGCCACAGTAAAAACAGCATGGCAGCATGGCCTCACGCCCATGTAACACTTGCTTTCAAAAGACTGTATTTTACACCATTTGTGTGCAGTTTACTGCTGAAAGAAAACAAAAAAATCTGCTGCTTCACCACAGCAGATGGGGGAACCCTCATTTGCATGAGCACATTGTTATGTTAATGATGTGGCTCTAACAGTCTTAACACATGTTACACAAGTCTGTGCATATAGAGAGTCTCCCTCAAAGGGTGCACAAATCATGTTTAAGTAGGGCAAACACCCTTAGCACTGATGAAAACTATTAATTATATGATGGCTTATCTGTATGACACAGGACTTATTGCTTGTGATTGCAAGGAGGTTTGTTTGCAAGGTATTGATATTGTACTGAAGAAGTGCATACATTTGCCTGCTTCCTTGTCAGGTTGTGGGCATCATCATAACATTACATGGAAGACACAAGCAGGGCACGTCTGTGCCATTGACGAACTAACGATTAGTACAATGTAATCCAAATTGGCTTGTTTACATCTAGAGTTGTAAAACACAATTCAATAACATCGCTACAAACACTTTCATTACAGTCATCATTTGTCTGAACTGAGCCACTGTGGGATGATAAGCTCCGTATAAAAAAATGACATGATAGCAAACATCTCATTAGCACCGAATCCACACAAGGAAATATGTGTATAACACATGTCAGGGTAGCAACATAAAGTGAAAGAACATTGTAGTACTACAATTAAGAAGAAAAACAGGAATTAGTCATCATCACACAAACATCTTTATTTTCTTTGCCGTTATCATGGTTTTCAAGTCAGGCCAATGCAACATGTTGCTGGAACATCATGTGATGAATGACAGTGACACAATGAAGATAAACATGTGTGCTTGGTGATACCTATGGAAAATGTTGTGAGCCTACTACTACATAAAACATGTTGAGCTAGTATTATATGAAACTTATTGTAATTACACACTCGGGGCATGTGCCAGCGTGCTTCTCCTAGTGATATGTTGTGTTCCATTTGTGTGACTAATATATACTTACTGTAACCCATGTTCATATCATGGTTGTTATGGCCACCAGAACCAGAAATTGCAAGAAGCATGTCCATCAGTGTGGCATAGATGGATGAATCACTTGTCAATAAGTGGTCGCCATGACAGTGACACATATATATTGCCAAGAAGTGCAAGGTGATGCTCTAAGGGGCAAAAAGTCCAAGAGCCGAGTACTTTATAGGAAAAGTAGAGGTAGTCGAGTTGGAGGAAGAAAAAGATCTAGGAGTAGCAATCACTAGTGACATGAAGCCTTCCAAACAATGCAAAATGTCAGTAGCAAAAGCCAACAGGATACTGGAATGCATCACAAAGGGATTCAGCAGCAGACACAGTGAGGTTATTTTGCTGCTGTATAGGTCACTGGTGAGGCCTCACTTGGAGTAGGAAGGGAGGTATTGGCACCCGTACCTAAAAAAGGACATTAAACTGCTAGAAGGGTACAGAGGAGAGTGACTAAGATGATCAGGGGAAAGTAGAACAAGTCATACAAAGAGATGCTGGAGTCCTTGCAGATGTTTCACTGGAGAAGAGAAGAGAAGGCAGAGGGGGAATATGATGGAGACCTTCAAGTACCTAAGGGGTATAAACAAGGTAGCATGGGAGGGTCTCTTCAATGTAAGAGACAATACCTCCACTAGAGGACACAGCCTAAAGCTAGTGGGAGGAAAATACAGGAGGGATGTGAGGAAACGCTTCTTCACAGAAAGGGTGGTGACACCATGGAATGAACTGCCAGAGGTGGTCGTGGCATGCAAGACAGTGGGATCTTTCAAAAGAGCCTTGGACAAACACAGAGGGAAGATGTGGGGCCAAGGAAAAGGAAGGGGGGTTGGAGGAAAGGGGACACAAACATTGGTGATGGGATAAAATACAAGATCCTGACATAAATCAGGCAGACAAGATAGGCCTGGAGGCCTCCTTCTACCGGCTGCAACTTATGTTCTTATATTATAAACATGGCCATATTACATTGGTTGTGGAGGGGGAAGAGACATGGAACAATTTACCACAGTATGATGTCACTATACAAGCATTTGTAGGTGGTAGCACAAGGCGATTAAGTAAAGGAGGATGGGAGACATGTAATGAACTCTTGGTGGAGGATTCAATTGTGAGAGGGATAGAATTAGCAACAGGGATGGGAGGGGGAGAGGAAGGTTAGGTGCGTAAGCGGCACCATGGCTCAGAGGGGTAGAAAACAGATACTGAGGATCACTAGGACAGCATGAAGTGAGGGAGAGCTGGATGTCATTGTCCACCTGGGGACTAATGACCTGGCTATGGATGAGGCTGGGCTAATGCAGGAGTTCAGGGAGTTGGGGAGGGGTCTTAGGCAGGTAGCACACTCAGTGGGTTTTTCTGAGGTGCTACCTGTCTATGATGGGGTAGGATAGTGTACTCCATATCAGGATCTTCAAGTCATGGTTGAAGGAGTGGTGCAGAGAGGAGGGATTTGACTACATTGGGGACTGGGGGACCATCTGGAGGGATAAGGGCCCATACTGAGGAGATGGCCGGCATCCATCCTGGAGGGGAGCCACAGTCCCTAGTGAATGGTATAAATGTTACTTTGTGGAACATTTAAAATAGCCGACTGTGGTGGTGGAAGGAAGTTGGTAGGCATTAACTGTCTCACACCCCACAGGTTGAAGTAGTCAGTAGGGAGAATCCTAATGGAAAGAAATCCCCAAGGGTATCTATTAATAAGAAAAACAGAATGGTAGCAATGAAAGGAGATGGGAATGAGAGTAGAGGGAGTAAGGAAAGAGGGCAAAAGGGAAAAAGGGGGGTTGACAAACAGGGTAGTAGCAAAATCCGAAATGCCATGTTTGCAGATGCTCGGAGTCTGGGAAATAAAATTCAGGACCTAGAGGCCATTATGCCAGAGGCCGGCTGAGATATTGTTGCCATTAAAGAGTCATGGTGCACTGAGAACCATGACTGAGGCACAGTCATAACAGGCTATACTCTGTTCAGGCAGGACAAGGTGGGAAACAAAGGGATAGGAGTGGCTCTTTCTGTGAGGGACAGCATAATAACAAGTGAAATACAAGGAATACAGGGAGGGGCAGAGGCACTGTGGGTCACCTTAGAGATGGAAATGGAGCTGCTATTCGCACTGGCATGATCTGCGGACCTCCAGCACAGGGGGAGGAAATTGACAAGGTTCTCATGGAAGCCATCCAAAAGATGGCAACTAAGGGGGAGGTGCTGCTGGTGGGGGACTTCAGTCTGCTGTATGTAGATTGGAACCTCAAAGCTGCAGATTCAGCTGGGAGCAGAGACATCCTGGAATCCTTGCAGGGGAAATTCCTCAAGCAACTAATGAGGGAACACACAAGTGATGGGGAAATACTGGACCTTGTACTCACCAACAGGGACAGTGTTGCAGACGTCACAGTGGGAGACTACCTGGGGACCCATTATAACTATACAGCATGGTTCAATATAACAACTGTGGCAGAATCAAACCACACAAGGGCGAGTGTCCTGGACTTCAGGAGTGCTGATTTCAAAAAGATGATTGAATGCCTCAGGGATGCCCTAGCAGGAGGGGGAGGACTTGGGTGGAGTGGGGGAACAGTGGGCAAAGCTAAAAGGGAGCATAGTGAAGGCAACAATCCTCAGCATCAGCCAAGTTAGCAAAAGCAAGAGGAAAAAGAGACTTCTATGGTTCTCAAAAGAGGTGGCTGGGAAGGTAAGGGCAACACATTTAGTATTCAGGAGGTATAAGAAGACACAGAAGGAGGAAGATAAGAAGGTGCATCAGGAGAAACAGAGGGAGGCAGGGAAGGCAGTAAGTAGAGAAAAGGCCCAAATGGAGGAGAGAATAGCATAGGCAGTAAAAAAAGGGGCTAACACATTTTTCAGATGTGTAAGTGAGAAAAGGAAGACCCTGGGAGGGATTGTAAGACTAAAAAGGGAATGGGGGATTGGGTGGAGGGGGACCATGGAAAAGCAGACATCCTGAAAAAAATACTATTGTTCAGTGTTCACAGAGGAAGGGGAAGGCGAGGGGCCACAGAAAAGTAACAAGAGCATCAAATGAAGGGTAGTGGACAGTAATACATTTTCAGAGGTGAGAGTGCTGAAGGACCTTACAAATCTGAAACTGGACAAGGAAATGGGACCCAACCAGGTGCATCCAATGATATTGAGGGTGCTCTGAGGGGTGCTGGCTGCACCTCTGACAGCCCTTTTCAACCACTCACTGGAGTCGAGAGTGCTCTGGAGGACTGGAGGAGGGCAGATGTAATCCCACTTCACAAAAGTGGAAGCAGGGAGGAAGCTGGTGATTACAGACCAGTCAGCCTGACTTCTGTAGTGGGGAAATTAATGGAATGACTACTGAAGGAAATGATTGTGGAATATTTTGCATCCAGTGGCTTACATGATCAGAGGCAGCATGGATTCACAAGGGGAGGTCATGTCAAAAGAATGTGTTAGATTTCTTTGACTTGACGACCAGGGAGTTGGATCAGGGTGGAGCAATGGATGTGGCCTACTTAGATTTCAATAAGGCCTTTGGCACTGTTCCACATAAGAGACTCACAATCAAGCTGAGAGGCCTAGGAATGGGTCCAAATGTGGTAAACTGGGTAAGAAAATGGTTAAGGGATAGGACACATAGGGTGGTGGTAAACAGAGTTCACTGAGGAAAGGAAGGCATAAGAGAACATTTTGGAAAGTGAAGGAGTATGTGGGTGAATGGTTACAATAACAAGTAGGATCTGCAGTGAAACAATGGCCAGAGAAACATGAGAAAAGTAAGTGGGCCAAGCGGTATTTATATGGCTACTACATACTGTATATTGCTATGTTTTCATGTGACATGGGTGACATTCATATTCCTACAAGTTTTGTTTAGTTTACTGTTTTACCAGGATAAGGCTCCATTGAGCAAGCTCATTTTCAAGGCGGTCCTGGGTAGGACAGCTTAGGTGATACAACAAATTACATTAGAATACAAAAAGTGATATATAGAACAATTCATAATAGTAATACAATATAGAAGCATCACTAGGCAACAGTTCTAACACAGAATATCAACAAGAATATACAATTCACAAGTGACACTACAATAAATAGAAGGGAATACAATGATAGGATGAGTCAGAGGAAAAAGCAAGAACATGTGGTCATACAGGAGGGAATGTTTTGTTATATAACTGCAACAGTGGGACATTCACAGATCATGTAAGGATTCAAGTAACTGTGCCATTACATGTACACTACACCTTAATTAATCAATTATAGTTTTGAACACTATGACTGACTTTACTGGTGAGTTTAAGGGTTTTCTGCAATGCGTCCCATATTAATGGGATAATAGTGCTTATGGCCATTTTGCCATAATTGTTGTGGACCTTTGGGATATCGTATAATACGTAATTATTTTTTCTTAGTGCGTATGTGCTGTGTGACTTTTTGAAGAGTTCTGATATATATATATATTGGGACATCATTAGTGAATACTTTGTAGGCCAATCTGTATACATTTTTTTTGTCTTCTAGTGGATAGTGAGGTCCAAACTACAGTTTTGTATAGGATAAAGTGGTGTGTTCTAGGCTCCAACTCAGTGATCAGTCTAAGGACTCTGTGATATAATACATCCAATTTGTGTAAGTGTGTTGGTGAATAGCTGCCATAGATAGCATCAGCAAAACCCAGTAATGGAAGGAATGTGGCTTGTACTATGTTCTTTCTTACAGCCTGTGGTAGGCAATTTTTGTTGCAGTAGAAAAAGCTTATCCTACTTCTTAGCTTTTTTACATAGAGCTTCAACATGTGGGGTGAAGGTCAGTTTGCTGTAGATCCATAGTCCCAGGTATTTTAGTTTGTTTTTTTTACTTTTAGTGTGTCACCTAGTAAGGTTTATATAATGGGGATTTAGGTAGTGTTGGAGGTTGTGTTATTAGGGGAAAAGATCCCAAATTTTCAGCGTTGTGTAGTAGTTTGTCCTGGTTCAGGTTTATTTGTAATTTACTGAATTCTGTTTGTAAGTCAGTGATTAATTCAGGTAGTGTTGGTTTGGAAACATATAGAACTGTGTTGTCGGTGAAGAGATGTATGGAAGCCTTAGTTGTGTTTCTGTT
This sequence comes from Neoceratodus forsteri, assembly GCA_016271365.2. Taxonomy (NCBI): domain Eukaryota; kingdom Metazoa; phylum Chordata; order Ceratodontiformes; family Ceratodontidae; genus Neoceratodus; species Neoceratodus forsteri. The sequence continues at coordinate 1,465,538,142 of CM028131.1, read as the reverse complement.
TAGGTCATTAGTATAGATCATGAATAGCAGGGGTCCTAAAACTGACCCTTGTGGTACTCCCTTTAGGAGTTTTTTGCAGGTGGAGAAGGAGCCTTCTGCTTTCACCTGCTGTTGTCTACCTGTTAGATAGTTAGTGAACCATAGACAAGTGACGTCACCTACTCTCAAGCATTGTAACTTGTGCAAAAGAATGTTGTGATCAACAGTGTCGAAGGCTTTGCTGAGGTAGAAGAATATGGCACCTGTGGTATGCCTCTTGTCTAGGGATGAAAGCCAGTCATTTGTGACTTTTGCCAGTGCTGTACCTGTGCTGTGTTTGGCCCTAAAACCTGATTGTAATGGACTGATTAGGTTTGTCTTTTCTAGGTAATCCCTTAACTGAGTGTTTGCAAGTTTTTTGAGAAGTTTGAACAGCACTGATAGTATAGATATAAGTCAATAGTTAATTTGCTCACATCTCCTGCTTTGAACAATGGCATGATATGTGCTGATTTCCATATTAGTGGAAAATCTCTGGTGGACAGTGAGAGATTGAAGATGTGCATTAAAGGTACTGCAAGTTGCCTATAGCTGACCTTCAGGAAATATGTATCTAGACCATCTGCTTCTGGACTTTTATTTACATCTACACCTAGGAGGAGATCTTCGACATCCTTATAGGTGATAGTCTGGAAACTGAACTGGTTTTCTGCGGTGTGGTCTGTGACAGTGTGCTCCAAGAGGGGGGAAGGGTAAGATGCTGCTGGTGAGGTTCTGAATGCTAATCTTGCTTTTGCAAAATATGAGTGTAACTCCTTGAGGATAAGTTGTTTATCATATATTGTTATTCCCTGTGAATCAATTTTAACTGGCAGTGAAGGGGTTGTGTTATGGCCTTCCATGGATTTAATGTTTCTCCAGAATTTGGATACATTGTCTTTGGAATTAACAATTATGTTGAGATAGCAGTTAGATTAAGTTTCTCCAATTAGTTTAGTACAAGTGTTTCTCATTATCTTGAAATCTGTCCAATCTGTTTTGGATTTGGTCTCCCTGGCTTTAGATCAAAGTTTATTGCTCTTTCTTAATGCCTTGCCGAGATCCTGCTTAAACCATGGGCGTGGCTGGGCTCTCAACCTCCTTCTTTGAAGTGGTGTGTGTTTGTTTATTAGTTCCAGAAGCATTTGATTAAAAAGGGTTAAAGCTTCACATATAATAGGGGCAAGATAAAAGTTTTGCCAGTGTAGCTGGTCTAGGTCTGCTATGAATTCTTTGATGTTGGATTTTGCAAGGCTTCTGTTAGTAGTGAATATGGTTTTAGAATTGTGCTTTACAGGTCCTCTGATATAGAATATCGGATTATAATCACTAAGATCATTGTCAAAGACTGTAACATGAGTGATTTTGCGTGGCCTGTTAGTTAAGATCAGGTCTAAGGTGGTGGCATTGATTGGGTTTTTTGGGTTTAATGTAGTAGGTGCCTTAGATAGTTGGGTCAGACCAAAATTGTCACCCAGATTTCTGAGGCTATCTGTTTTGTTGGAATGCCAATCTAGGTTGAAGTTCCCTATGATTATGGTCTCATTAGTGTGTGAATGTAATATAGTTGTGATGTGATTTAACAGTTGTAGTCCCCCCTTTGGAGTCCTGTAGCACCCTATGACATTTATGATCTCGACCTTGGATAGCTTGAGTTTTAATGCAAGACATTCATATTTGTTTGGTGTGGTAAGGGAGCTAAATTCTGTTGCAATCAATTTATTACTAACATACAGAACTATCCCACCTTCCCTGGATTGCCTATCGAGTCGGAAGTGGTTACAGGTGGGTATAGATATTTGGTTTTGTGTCACTTACTCATTCTGCCATGTTTCAGTAAGTATGAATACATCTGGATTTGTATGGGCAAGCCATGCTTTTACCCCATATAATTTTTTTTAGTAGACTGCACACGTTCAGCAGTAGGAATTTTTGGCCTTTTAATGATGTAAGTTCTGTAGGTGAATAGTTTGCATTGGGTGGGCCAGAGCTTACCTTGACAGAGCTGGAGCAACTCAAGTAATAATGCTTCCCCTGTTTGATTTATTTAAAGTAATGCATTATTGCAGATGACACTCTGAATTGATTCAGATAAAACACAGATGACAATGACCGCAATCTATAACAGAAGCGCATGAAGCAGTCTTCTTTTTCCCATGGCAGCTAGTCCCTGTTATGATGTGGCTTGCATTGCATCTTGCAATGTATTGTGGGTAATATCAGATCTGTGGTGGGAGGTAAACAATTGTGGTGAGCTTTGTTTAATGACTTAATTTTAAGCATAAATAATGAGAAAAAAAAGTTCAGAGTGACGAGACACAGACACAATAACAGGTAGGACACAATTCTTTATTGAACAGACACAACCATGAAACTTGAACACTCTCTTTAAACATCATTTATTAAATTTTTTTGTAGATCAAACAATGAGGGGGAGAAAACAAAGTTTTCATGCTATGAAACCATAACACATTAAAACTATCTGTAATAAAACGCATATGCTAAAATGCAATTTTTAAATGTAAACAGAATTTGTAGAATATTTTTGTTCTGTCAGTTTTGTGGAATGCTATGGATTTCTGATGTTTTGTCAATTTTCTGCAGTATAATTTTGATTAGATAATATGTCAGTGCATAATGTCAGACTAATCCCATGCACAACGGATGATTGCAGCTGTAAACCGTGCTCAACACCACTGTGCTGTCACTGAATTTCATTGTCATAATTGCTCCATCATACACTATACTCATGTTGCATGCCTCTTTTTTCCCTAATTACACCGAGTTCCTTCTTTGTCATCCACTTGCTGTAGGTGTTTGTCTCCTGCTGTTGCACTTCCACCTCTGTAGGATACATTCATTCTTCAAGCTATCTAAATGGATTATGATGGTGTCCCATTGTTGCTGACACTTCTGCCTATGAGCTCACTGTGCAAAGACAGCTGTGCTGTGACTTTTCTCATTTTTCCAAAATCTGCCTTGTACATGAGCATTAAGCAAGTTCCTTTTTTGTTTTCTCTGTTCTTTTTGTTTTCTCTGTTCTTTCCACTGTGACTCAAATGATGTTATGATCATGGTTTCTTAGTGTTTCTTACATGTTCATGTCTCAAACCAAACCATTCTTACTGCTAAGTATGAAATCTGGGGCCCAATATTCAAAATTCAGCCCCAGGGCAAAATTAGCACTGCACGGCATGCAAAAATAGCCCAGAACCATTTTCATGCTATATTCAAAGGAATAGCCCAGGGGCTAAATCAGATGAAAATAGTATGCAAATGAAGGTATGCACACAGGGCTGAGAGTGCAGTGCATAAATAGCCTGGCAAATAAGACAGCTCTGAATATAGCAACTGGGAAGGCCAAACTGCAACAGCAGGCCAGTAGGTGGCCAATGTGGGTGATAGCAATGAAGAGGTGCACAACAACTGCAAACAACATCGCAGACCAAATGCAGCAGAACTGTGCTATGGATTTGACAGGTTAGCCTGGTGCAAACACATTAGCCTGGCTCGAACATGTTTGCCTGTCACTAACACATTAATCCAGTGCTAAATTTTGCTATATTCAAAGCTCCTATGCATATGAGCCTACTTAGGCAATCAGTGTGCAAACAGCCACATTAGCATCTCAACTCAGCCTGCTTTGCATACATTACCATGTAGTTGGCCTGGCACTATTCCATGGTGCACACAGCTCCTCCTGTAGGTCAGAATGGAACTACAGGTCAGTAGCTGCAGGCTGGGTCTGCCCACAGCACCACCTGTATGTCAGACTGGATCAACATGTCGGTTGCTGCAGGCTACGTTTGTACACAGCAGCAGAGACTATTATGCCCCAGTGGACTAGATCCACAGGCATGGGTGGTGGTGCTGGATACCATGGACATAGTGTAGCCCTGCTACAGGGCCCAGCTGTGCTACAGTAACATAGTGGCTGTAATTGCCAGTGACACAGCAATGTCCACATTGTGTCAGGCATCAATGACTGCTGCTTTCCACACAGTGACAGGCCCAGCTGGCAGGTGTGCTCTGACTGTGGACACCACTGTCATGCTGTCCTGTGACTCACATACACTGCACCACTAGCATGGGATACACACAGTAACATATACATGGCTGGGTGTGTGTGACGTGGTGTCTGTACATTGTGCAGAATGTGCCCCAGGGTGTGACACATACCATCAGATTGGCACACTGGTGTTGGGGTATTCCTGATACTGTAACATGTGCATTGTGTGGATGGCCCCAGACTTGTGGCAGCACCTACTATGTGGTGCAGCCCACCTAACTGTGCACCCTCCCCTCAACACCCTCCATTCCCCCAGTGCTGCATGTGTGTGCTGGATTGTGTTGGTGTACCCCAATGGTTGGAACTAGAGGTGTGTGCTGTAAGGACACACAGCCATGGTGTCTGCTGGGTGCTGGGGCACCCACTAATACCTGTCAGGGCTGGGACTGGTGCCAAATAATAGCGACATGGGCGGTGCTATCAGTGTGCAGCATGGCTTTACCATTCCTTTGTTATTATTCATTTTATGTATCACTTTGTTGACCGGGTTAGCACACAGGGCCAAGGCCCATTTTCAGGAATGACCCAGAGCCAGTACATGTGTGGCTGAGATGGTACAGTGTACAATACATAGACACAATGAACAACAACACACAATTAACAAATATCAACATAGTGTCACATTACACACAATTACAAATAGTTTGTTACTGCAAGTGGAGTTTTAGCTTAGTTTCATAATTTATATGATTGTTATATTCTAAGCAATGTTGAGGCATTGTATTCCACAGTTTGGGTGCCTGTACATATAGAGTGGCCCAGGGTGGCCATCTGCCCTCACAGCCTCCTCATTGACTACATGCAGTCTTGTTCCCTGTTGCTGCTATGTCAACGTCCCCCAAACTTGGTTTGCCTGGAGTTAAGACTACCTTTTCATAGGCAGTAATTTGTGCTGCGCTACATGTCGTGCTAACACATGTTGCGCCGTGCTATAGTTTTGAATATACCGTTGCACCTGTATACATGCCCCCAACCCTCACTTTGCACCGCACATCCATTATCTTTTAGCGTTGGCGCTAACACATTGTGCTGGTGCTATTTGTCCTTTTGAATATAGCAATCTAGTGCAAATGTGGTGCAATCACAGTGCAATCAGTTTGCACCTGGCTTAAAGTTTTGAATATCTGGCCCCTAATGTTGATTACTCCCAAACGTTATCCTTGCACATTGTATCAGATAGAAATCTTCTACTATTTACAAGACTTGTCAATATGTTTGATCTTTGTCCTTCCCCCCTCCCCGGTCAATATACGGGTGGTCAGAATCTACCATAAGCTAAATACTTCCCTATGCCAATGCCTTTTGGATTGCCCCATAAAGTTTAAGTTCCTGGTTATCCTTCTGGCCTTGTTTTCTCTATCATAGGCCAGCCCTGTGTTTTCTCTGTCATTTGAGGCTACCAATCAGAGCATCTCAATCTCTTCTGCATTTTTTTAGTTACAGAATGTGTAACTGACTTTTGATTCTATAGTGCTATCCCACCTCCTGTCTTGCCTAGTTTACACATTTTATACAGTCTGTGGTTGTCTATTTCCATTCTTCACAGGACACTGTCATCCCGCCATATCTCTTTTTATTCATATTATATGCAGTTCTTCCATGGTGATCAGTTCAACATGCTCTATTATTGTTGCCTCAGTTCCCCCAAATGCTTGCACCTTCTTGATTTTAGGTGTAATCTGTCTTTCCAACAGTACATCATTTAATAGAACTGAGGGAGGCATGACAATACCTCCTGAGTGACTCCCTTCTATGTAGACCTTCGGTGATGATTTTGACAATCAACGCCAACCTCATAGACTGGGGTGCAGTCATAGATCAGACTCTGAGGTAAAGGCTTTTGGGACCCTAGTGGAACAGGATTCCAGACATATGGGCTAAGAAATGAGAAGCATTGACAGCTAGATTTTCTCTGAAGACTACACTCTGTTGTTGGTTAGAGAAATGCTGATCAACCAGTGCAATAATGGATAATCACATCTACAAACAAGCTGTCACAAGATGTGAAATGATGCTGACCAATGTATGCAAAGTTTTTAGTTAGGGCAGGGATGAATCTGGCATCCATTCAATGATACATCTAGTTTTGGACTGAAATTTAGAAAGTTAGGTTCAGCCACCACAATGTGCAGTTGTCTGAATGGTTAATGCTCAGGCAGCCATTTCACAAATTAAACACAGACCTCTTTAGATCCAGAAAGAATGTTCAGGTTCTGAGGTCTTTAGCTATTTCAGATTTACAGCAGTTGAGGCTCTGGATGCATGGTTCTAGCTATGAAAATCCTAAAGAGCATCTCTCTTCTGCCGATATTTTGAATAGTGATGATTTTCAGAAGGATTTGATGTCACAAGATAAGTTTCCTCTTGCTAGCATCAGAGGAGCTGATGAGGCCATAGTTTCCCAATGGATTTGATCTGATGGTTCAGAAATTGTCCTGAGCTTTGAATCAGCAAGATCTTCAGTGTTAGAGACTCATGTTTCACCCAGATATGACTCAACTACAGCTAACTGCAAAGGTTTTGTATAGAATTGTCTCTTGAAGACAAGCCATTCTGAAGGACAGTCGATAATCTCATGCCTCCCAAGAAGCAGGGTAATTTCATAACTTATGATAGGAGTTGGACAGTCCTCAGAATGGTAGGAGGGATGCCATCCCTCAACATTGATAATGATTTTACAAAGTGAACAAGGGTGGTGTCTGTGATATCTTTTTTAGACTCAAGGTAATATAAAATAGCAACTTAGCCTTCAACATTACCATATTAAACCGGTATGCAGTTTCCTAGAGGTGTAGCTGGGGCTTAGCATAAATGCAGCCCGTTTGTAAAGTTATACCACGCAAATCATAGCTTAATAGTCACAATGCTACATACTAGGAAAGGGGATCTTGTAAATAGGTCGGGGAGGTGACTGAAGGGATGGTGTTGGTTAATCCCTCAACTGAGCAGTTGCTTTGTTGGACAATGATATGATTGCCATCAGAAGGCAGTCATGCTACTGACTTGGGGGAATTGGGGATAAATAGAGTAGAATAAAAAAACATAAAACAAGGCCACAGTCCTAAGAGCCTGAGATATATAAGAAAGTGAAGTGCAATGCAGCAAGTAGTAAAACTTAATGTATCTCTAACATGTGCAATTCCTCAGAGACTGGAAAGAAAGACACAAATACAGTAACTGCTCCCATGAACAAACTCTGGTCAGAGCTGATATGGCTGTGGAAAGGTTTTGGGATGCTTTTACCCATTATTTCTAATGAATTTGCACACTGCAGATCTGCCGAGAGGCAGTTTCAATGTGGTCTTCCTTTTACACATTTTTACAATGTAGTTTCCTAGAATATGCCTGCTGATTGCTATATATTTAGTCTGTATAGTTCACAGAAGAAATTACATCTTATTTTTGGGTGGTGGAGCACTAGCATAGGATGCTGGAATGTGTTATACATATGAGCTGTGTGCGGGCGATAATGTCCAATGGCCATACACCTCAGGCACTCGCATGCAGATCCATTGTCCTGGTGCTGTTGCACTGCTCAGTGCAGGTGAAAGCCAATGCTGTACTCACTCACACAGATCCTGGAACAGACATGTTACAGTCGATCTCCCATTTGTTTGCACAATCTGGGAACCATGAACGTACTATCCATAGCCTGGAGTGTACCTACAAATGGCATTGCTGGATACCGCAACCCATGGCACCCAGGATACCTCAGCAGTCTGGAGGGTGGCATGTTACACAGGGGAATAGGGAGAGTGTATGACAGCAGGAAGATACAACATCGACAAAGCATGCATTGGAGGTATGTCAATTCTCTTTTATGGTTTGCCAGAGACATATAGACAGCTGCATACAGTGGTGGATCCACAGCTTGTGTAGTGCCCCAATGTATGGTACAGCCACTTGGGTCATTCTGGAGTGCAGGTCTACGGCCCTGATCCAATGCAGTCAGTGGTTGGCCATGGCAAGGTGCAGAGGGCAGTGCCAGTCTCTACAACAGGTCAGGTATGGGGGAGCAGGATTGTCTATGTACCAAGGTGGTGGATGGGGGGTTCTCTATACTATGAATATGGACCGTGGTTTCCTCTGGATCGATTGGGTCCAGTGGGGCCCTACACTATGGAGCTCTTCGGGGATGGAGTTGGATCGATCGGGGATGGGAGGGGGTACCTCTAGTCCATCAGGGCTGCCAAGCTGCTGTGCACCTGGGTGTGCTTCTGTAGCCCGCCTATGGGTGGCTGGCCGGGTTAGGCTGGCTATTCATGGCTTAACTGTGGGCCACACTGCTCTGGGCTATGAGGGGTACATTCCCACTGAGTATGCTGCAGTGTGGCATATGCATGGGAATGCACCATCGACTTGCATGGCATACTATTTTTGTGCACTCTGGCCCATTCCCTTATGGCAGGTACATACTGCACATTTGAATATCATGCTGCAGCGCATTGTTGGAGTTGTGTGGCACATCTCCCTTTTCCACTGTGATGCACTGCACATCTCCTTTGAATATGGGGGCTCTGGACTAGGCTACTCTGAAGAAATACATTATCAAAATGGGAAAATCATGACCCTTCTGAAAACATATTGCATCTAATCTGGGACAGCCTGAGTAAATACAGTGCAAAAATGTGCAAATGAAGAGCCCTATGACAATGAAATGTAGCATCTCCCCTGTGCTTCCCATGATACAAAATATAGGCTAAGAAATATTTAAAGGAAATCTACTCTAAACTGAACTTCACTATAGTGTATGGTGGAATGCTGCTATGCATGGAATTCCATTCCTGGAATATGCTTGTTCTGCTGCAGTAGTGACATCACTATGTTGTTCTGCTGCAGTTGTGATGTCACTACTGCAGTAGAACAACTTAGAATGCTGCCACATACTTGATTTCCCCTATCCAGTTAAGCTGGAAGTTGTTGATTTTTAAACTTCAACTCGCAGAAACATCTACAGCACACTGCCAGTAATTTGAGCCTACTACCAACCCTCAAGTGCCCCCGCAACCTCCAGTTCACTGAAACAAAGTGCAGTGTCCAAAATAGGCATTGATGCCCATACACTATATAGAATAGTGGATGGACAACTCTGTCTTTTAACCGGTGTGTTGTGCCACCTTGGAACTGATTCCCATGGACCTCTTGACAGGAATCAGTACCCCTAGGTGGCACAACACACTGGTTGTGCATAGTTGCCCATCCACTATCCTATATGTGGTCGCTGACATAAACAAACAGGAGTGTGGTGTGCATATTTTATGGAACACATGCAAACAGAGGTAAGAAAGAGTAAGTGCATCAGCTAGGACTTGAACCCAGTCCACCCAGAATATCATTCTGATTGTGCTAACCAACTGCACCACTGAGACAACTGGAACCTGGGCCTTCCCTGAGCACATTACTCTTTTTCAAATGCACAACCCAATAGCAACAAAAATATTTACTTGTAACAATCACACAGGAGTGTGGTGGGCATATTTTATGGAACACATACAAACAGAGGTGAGAAAGAATAAGTGCCTTAGCTGGGACTTGAACCCGTGCCTCCTGGCGGTACTGTGGCCATGCAGATGGTGTGTGTGTGTGTGTGTGTGTGTGTGTGTGTGTGTGTGTGTGTGTGTGTACAAAATAAGGATAAGAAATATTTAAAGGAAATTTACTCTAAACTGAACTTCACTGTGTTCACTGACATAAACAGTTTAATTATAACATATTAGAATGCAATGTGTGTGTGTGTTTTCTGTAGCTCAATAAAGTTTTTCCCAAAAAGCATAGTAGAAGATGTCTGCTGATTGCTACATACAGTATTTAGTCTGGGCAGTTCACTGAAGACCTGGCATATGTCTGACTCAGTGCTCACCAGATAGTGTCTGTAGAGGTTAAAAAAAAACAGCATAAATCATAGATTTGCTGGGAAAGGGTGACATTTATGAGGTATGAATCTTTCTTGAAAGACAGTACATTCCCAAGTGAAACTTGTATAAAGAAGCTGTTTAAATGCTAAGTATTTAAATGTACAGTTTGCTGCATTCTGAAGGGAGTAAACAAATCTCCAGTTTCATAGGCAACCAATATTTAACAAGAAAATACAAAATCACACATGCCCACACAATGCAAAGCATCATGGGCTGCATATGCAAATCACCACAGAATGTTATGCTGGTTCAACTTTAAGCAGAATTGCATGGTGCTGAAAGGCCTCTCACACAGTTTGCAAAGGGTGCTAACAGATATTTCACAAGTTGTTTTAGTTTCCTAATGGCATGTGATAAGAAGCTTGGAGTTATGTCTCCAACATTCTTAACAGAAAGCAGGGAATATTTTATTTCAGTAGGCATGGAAGGATACATTGAAAAGTCCAAAACATGCATTCCACGATACTCCATTTTCCAGCTACAGATAGCCAGATGGCTGTAGGCTCCGCCCACAGACATAAAAAGGAAACCAAGAAAATTCACCAACACTAGCAGTTTGTCATATTCATAGATGTTTTTTAAATGATAGGGCCTGACACAGTCAGCCTTACTTGTCAGATAATGCACCGGATAGATATAGAAGTACCCAATGTGCAGCCAAGGGTAATAATCTGTCCAGTTCATTATCTAACTGGATGGACCAATACAGGGGAGCCCTACTGCTGTTACAGACCTCCAATTGTTTTTTAAGTTAAAATAAAACTAAGAAAGCCTTATTTTAATGTTAAAACAGTTATAGAGCTGCACATGCATGTACAGCATGCCCAGTGTTCTATTTACACTAGGGGGCCATTGTCAGTAGAATAAGGAGCACCAGTGGGCAAATCAGGACATGTGATTTCCATCTGAACATCCTGTGATATTTATAATTACTGGTATATTCATTTCATGTACTGTCTGCCAGAGTTAAGTACTCTAGTCCATTATCTTGGGAAATGAAGAACTCATCATGACAAACAAACAAACAAATCAGATGTTCATGAGTGGCTCGGGGAGAAGTATTGTAACTGATCAGAGGAAAGTAGTGTATGTAAAGGTGCAGGCATAGGTGTAGAGTTTGGGGGGCTTCCAGGCTCGAGCTCCCCCAGGAAAGCTGAGTCCCCCCACCCGGATAGGGTAATCTAAAAATAGGTTCACTGTTTAGGCCAATAGTTTTGAGCCTGAGAGCTCCCTCCCAGGAAAACCTAAACTTTACACCCATGGGTGCAGGTTGCTACAAAAGCAGAGGAACCATTTTAGACATAATTGCATGGTATGTAACTGACTACTGTAGTTGCACGTTTAACAAAAATTATTGATACAACTTCTTGTTTATGTAGTAGTTGTTGTAAAATAGTTTATTTTTAAAACCAAGAACAAAATAGTCCAATTGAACCAAAAACTCATTTACAATGGGATTCAACCATTACTTCACACACAGTTACAAAAATATTTTACAATATCAATAACACAATAAATCAACATTCAATGTACATTTGTCATATGCATTGTGCAGTTAATTACAATTAATTATAAGAAAGCCAGCATAAAACTTAAATTTTGTAGTGTGTGAGAATAAGCCAGTCCTTAGAACCCATTTATATACCAATGAGTTCAAAACTGATTGTGCAGTGACTTTGTAAGCAATAGCCCACTCCAGAGTGTGCTGTTATTTAGGATTAATGCACACTTGTTTTGCTGACGGGTAGAATATTGTTCAGAACATTGGGCAGTCCCCTACTATTTGCAAAAAGTGACACAGAATCTTTGATTTGTACATAGACAGCCACTAGATATGGACAGAAAGGACCTCATACTGATATCTCATCTATGGACCGACCACGTTCCATGGTAGTGCACTGCAGTAAAAGCCTAGTCAGTGCTGCGTGACTTGAACGCATGACCTTCTGTCTCTGAGATGAGAGTGTTACCATTATTACAATACTAGTAATGGTTGTTAGCTGTTTGTCCTAGTGGTTAAAGAATGGAGCTGTAAATCTGGAGATACAAATTATCCTTCAACTGCCACTTACTCACTTTGTGGCCCTAAACAAGTCCCTTAACCTCTTTATGCTTAACCTCTTTATAATTTTTCACTCATCGATCTCTGCTGTTTGAATATCTCTGTGTACCTGAAAAAACAGTAGCATCCTCTCTTCTCCTTTTCCTGCATTGTTAAACACTTTGATATACAGTTTATATGAAAGGCACTATATAAAACCAAATTCCTTTGCTACAATGGCAGCCAAAAATATGGAGTGCTATACCTAGATATACAGTATCACTGTGAAAACCCACTAAATCATGTGGGATTTTGTTGTGATTAGAGGTGTGTGAAGTTGCTGAGGTTCACTTCGAGAAAAAACTTTCTAATTTTGGCAAATTCTGTCCAATGATGACCACAATTCAAGTATTTATTCATCCTGTGAAGTGCCCAAATTAGCATGGAAAAACTAAGCAAATCACCAATTCGTGGGCAAATTGGAAAATGTGCACAATTATGTTGTGTGAATTTGTACAATTCTCTAGAAACAAACAAGTAAATTGCACTCTTTAAATTACATAACCCCAACCCCACCCATTGTGGTGTAATTCCCCCTCCCACCACCCAAACACAAAATCTTTTAACTCCCCTCCCACCCTTACCCCCACTTGCACCTCTCCCTGCTGCTCTCCCCTGCCCTGGCAAGTTTAAGAATATAAATATACCTCCCCCTGCTGTGGTGTAATTCCCCACCTTCCAAACACTTTGAACTCATTTAACCCCTCCACCCCCAACTAACACCCTCCTCCTCTCCATGCCGTGGGAAATTTATGAATATAAGTATTCCCTCAGCACCATCTGCGCACAAATCACACTCCCTCACCACTCTCACCTGACCAGACTCTATTTTACAGGTATTCCCCCACCTAACCCACCTTGGGCTCCTGCCATCTCCCTCCCCCCACCAGCACCCAGAAAATATCTTTCAGTGTAAGGCTGTACTAAAGAAAACATTCCCCCAGTGCAGAGCATTTGAATTTAGTCATAAATTTGCCAAAGCAGAGTGGTGGGGGAGGAGAGAAGAGAGGAGGGTGTTACAGGTATGGGAGGGGGAGTTATAAGATTTCAAAGTGTTTGGGAGGTGGGATGGATTACACTGCAATAGATGGTGGGAGGTATTTTATGCAATTCAGAAGTTTTTTGTAACAAACAAAAAAATTCACTGGCGAAATTGGTCCGCCCACTGGGAAATTCATGAGGCTTCTCAAATTGTGAATTTCCCAAATTTGTGCCAACTGGTGAATTAAAACTTGCCGACATCTCTTCTTGTGATCTATCTAGCTACATCACTCCTTAACTCAGGCTACCAATGGAAATATGTCTGCACTGGAGCTGGGCATATAATTATTCATCCCGCAGGACTATCCAAGTCAAATTGAATAGTATTGGAAAATGAAGGAGGAGACGGGTAACAGCAAGTACAGTAGTAGCTCCCTAATAATTTTTTCAGTCTTTAACTGACATGCATCTGTGACCAAGCAGGACAGCGTTCCAGTGTAGTGGAAGACCTGACAGACTGAGTAGAGACAAGCACAGTATGGAAAGGCTGGTACATGTTGACAGAGATGAGCAGAGGGAAGGCCAGGCACTATTAAACCGTCAGAAGAGGAGAGTGAAGCATGGAAGTGCTTACTAGCAATACTAGCAGACATGATCAGTACAGGAGATAACAAATATGTCACAAATGCAAAAGGAGGACAGTATGAGACCAGGGACAGGCAGACTATATCAGTAAAAGATTCATGCTACAGAATTAGCAATGAAAGGCACAGCAGCTACAAGTAATCTGGGTGCACTCAGCGCACTATATGTTAGCACTGCCACTCACATAGAGCATAATGCATGGGCAGTCATGCACAACAAAGCTATATTTTCATCAAGAGGTTCAGATGAAATCATAGTGACCTCGAGAGCAAAGCTTGAGAGATATCTTATGTCATCAAAATCCCAAGATGGAAAGGCAGCTGAGTTGTGCATGGTTGCCCATATATGTGTTTTTTTTAATAGAATATAATTTTGAAACATAATAAAAAGAAATCCCCCCTTACTCAGTTGCTGAGAATCCACTTGAGTGATGGTTAAGGTTCTGCTTTTTCTTTTAAATGATGAAACAACAGCAGATTTTGTGTTAGATGACAGTCTGGTTTTGTGTGTGGGGAAAATAAGAGCAACACAGCAAGTGACATGAGTTTCCATTCTGCTTTAAAAAACTGCTGTACCACAGAAGGGAACAACATGATCCCTTGACCTTTTAACTGTGCAACAATAGCAACAATAGCATTTTAGTATATGTTTCAGTATGTTATATGTAAACAATAAGACAAGATGGGGTGTTTTTATGCTGCTTTTACCACACATACTTGGGAATAGTGAGGTGCAAGACTGCAGGCTGAGTGTCTTCAGTCCACGGAAGTGTGGTGCCATCAATACAACCAATGCCTTGAAGTGTCTTGTTGTACTTATAAATGGATTCATGTGAAACTTTAAAAAAATGAACACTCAAAAAGTCTTAAGACACAACAATTTTAATAAAATATTGCTAAAAAAATTGAAATACTTTCTCCACAGATAGTTTCTGTCCATCATCTACCTTTCTACACATTAAATGCACGGTATTTTTGTTTACCATGAGTCACAGAAAATCAAAATTCTGCAGTATTCCACTAGAAAAAATATCCCTACTTCCCTACACACACAGACAGAATGGTAACATGGAATACATGAATTCACAGTTCTGCAGAATTACATACAATCACACACACACACACACACACACGCGCGAGCGCCTCAGCTGAAGCCAGAACCTCAGCTTCATCTGTTGCAGGGTAAGCAGCAGGAAGTTCTCTGGCAAACTGGATGGGATAGGAGGGACATTTTCATGGTTACCAAAGCATCTCCAGAAATGGAAATTAAATAGTACTTGTATTCTGTAAATTTGTTTATGTGTGTAAAGAGGGGCTCATGACTGAAATGAACATTCAATTATTTACTCATTTTGCTTAATTTAAGGGAATTTAATTTTTAAGGCCCAGTTGAAGGTTATTATTATAGGGCTGCAGCGATGCCCCTATAAGTTAGGGTAGAGTGGGCTGTTTCATGGTAAACCCAAATTTTTCAATCTGAATAACTTTGGTGTCTTTTAACAAAATAGCAGAAAAGTCCCCAGAAAAGAAGAAAACCATCCCTTGATTTTTTTTTACCTGCAAAAAGGATAATGGTTCCTCACTGATCTGACCACCCCACCCACACCCACACTGACCTCCCACTCATCACCCACTACCCCACACTTCCACATCCCCCGCATTCCCTCACTCTCCAGAACATGTCCCACAGTGCAGAGCCACTCTCTGATTGAATACACATCTTGCTGCTGGAACTGGTGACTGTGCAATGAGAAAATAAGGTAAGTGCAGTATAATGCATTTCAATGGAGTTTGAACTTTGATTCACAGCTTTGTCAGTTTTACATATTTTGACCCCAAATTTTCAACATGGCCTTTTTGGGATTCCACTTCATGACCAATGATGATGGAATTATGTAAATCTAGCCCAAAAGGTGATTTCATGGTGTTTACGAAATCACCTTTCAGGTGGGATTTGAGGCTTATAAAAAAGCTATGTTATGAATTTGGGGTCAAAATACATGAAATGCCAAAATATAAGTGTACTTTGCAATTTTTCCTGTGCTTTCTCATAACTTTGGTAATTTTAATTATTTTGACCTCAGATTTTCAACATAGCCATTTGTTCACACCACCTCATGAATGTGACAGTTTTAATTTTTCAAATCCATGCCAAAATATGTTTTTGCATCTGTGGTGTGGCATGATGTTCCAGCAGGGATTTGAAAATTTTCACCTACCGGGTTCATGAGATGGGGTAATAAAAATGTTTTGTTGAAAATTTGGCATACAAATACGATAAAATGTCCAGGTTATGAGTAAACATTGGGAATGTTCACCCATAACTTCACTAATTTTTTAATATTTTGACTCCAAACTTTCAACATAGCCATTTTTTTACACCATCTCATAAACGTTACAGGTATCATTTTACAAATCCTGGACAAGATGTGTTTTTGCACTTTTGGTGTGAAATTACGTTTTGGTCAATATGCTATGAATGCCACATGTCATGTTTATAAGAGAAGTCATAAAATCACTGTCTTGAAAATTTGGGTCAAAACTAAAAATGATGTATATATATATATATATATATATATGCACACATATACATATATATACACATAAACATAACTATAATTATTAAGAAACTTTGTGTGTAGTGCCAGATTTGACCACAGTAGGTATGCTCTGTGATCCTGTGCTGGTGAGCTGAGTTTGGGAGTGAACTTGGTGACCCAGCTGGATGGGGTGAAGGTGGCAGGATGGTGCTGTTATGTGACACCTTCCAACCAGGGAATGAAAACTGCAGGGTTGCCTACAAGGACCCAGGTACCATATAGTGAAGACAACTCTTCCCTTTGCATAGAACCCTGCACATCTGCACCCATGGGTGGCAGAGGGCCCTGTGCATTGGCTGACAGATTGACTCTTTTCCCTGTCCATCTGTATCTGTGGCCATATGGAAGTGCAGGTAACAAAGAACCCTGTGCTTCCATGGCCCAACAGACAGCCCCAATGAATTCTTGGTCTCTGTCACTGTACAGAACTACAGGGCCTACAAGGGCCCTGCACTTCCATAGGTGAAAGAAGTCCCAGAGAGACCAGAAGAACTGCTAGAACTGTTGCCAGCCCATGAAGCTGCAGTATTACTTAAATCATAATCAGTAGTGTTAAACTTTTATTTGATGTTTTCAGTTTATTTGACCACAGTTCAATATGTCTATAAGGTAGGTAAATAAATGAAAATAAACATGTTCTATACAAAACCAAGTGAGCATCAACACACAACAAGGCTGATGTTGCCATCTCAGGCTGAGATGAAATCACAGAGACCTCTGGATCTTTGCTCTCAATGTCTATAATATCATGTCACCCTCAATGGAAACATAGCCTTGTTGTGTAGGGTTGCTCATACATTATTGTATATATATTTATGGACAATCATACCAGATTCCATATGTGTTTCCATCTTGGGGTTAAGAGAACATAAGGGACCTCTGGGCTTTTGCTCTCATGATCCCTATGATGTCCTCTCAACCACACAGTGGAAACACTGCCTTGTTATATTTGGTTGTCCTTATGCTGTTCTATATTTAGCAAGCATGGAAATCCCATGCACAACAAGAGGCAACCATGTACTATAAAATGATTCATGCTTAAAAAAAGTTGCAGGAATAAGTACAGCAACTACACATGCTTTTATCTTTCTTTCTTTCTTTCTTTCTTTCTTTCTTTCTTTCTTTCTTTCTTTCTTTCTTTCTTTCTTTCTTTCTTTCTTTCTTTCTTTTCTTCCCTATAACCTTTTCTCCAGAGGTCCAAACTGCTACTACCATGGTTAACGACCAGGATGATATGGGCATGGACATTGATAAAGTCTTTCCAGTGGAGAATGCTAACTTGCCGGAGCAAGCAATGTTATAGAAACAATGACTCTGGAAGGAAGAAGAAAAGTTAGGAAAAGCCCTGGATGAGAGGAAGAGACTCTTTCACTGGTGGCTGAAGAAAAAGCAAGATTTCAGATAGAGAACAAGAAGTTGTCGGCTGCTGTTCAGCACCCTAGTGAGGATGTTCCATGGCAAGCAACTGAATATGTCAGTGCTGAGCAGTTGGAATCCAGTCCTCTGCTGATGTGGAAGCATCAAAAGCACTGCTTGACTGTGATGCTGTCAAAATGTTCCCTACTGCAGTTCCAAAAAATGCTTCAGTGGATAGACAGGTAAAGTACTATTCCAAGCAAAGCCCCATACAACTTAAAGTCTGCAAAGTCTGGTGCTGACAACCTGATGCTACCAAGTGAACCACACCCAAGGTCAGAGGTGCTGAGTGATAGTGGAGCTGCCCTGAGAAGTGAAGGGTCATCATGTCCTGGACTGCCCAGGTGCTTCTAGTGTGGACAGAGGCAGTCATAAAGATGAAGAAGGTGCTTTAGTATCAGGCAGTAGAGTGTCCAAAGCATCTGACAGTGCAAAAACAGGCTGGTGGCTTGGAGGTCACTCTATGCAGTTCCCTCGTCAGTGTGTAAAACCTGTAGAGAAAGAGTGGCCAGTGGAATCTGCCCTGGGGGCAGTGGGCTGAATTCGTGCTCCAGGCATCATAGCCTGGCTCCTGGGGAAAACTGAGTGCATCAAGGTGGATCAACCAACTGTACAAACTGTCAGTAATAGGGAAGGTGAGAATGGGGTTGACGGCTGAAGTGGAAGAGACTATCCCAGCTGGGTCAAAAATTCCCAAAACAAATGCTGTCCCCAGTATGTTTGAGGCCCAACAGAGTCTCCTACACAGTCAGCCTGGGAAGCAGTGGGGATGGGGGGGGGGGGATGGTGGATACAGAGGCAAGAAGCTCAGGTCTATTCCTCAACAGGAGGAAGTGGGACAGTCTGGTGACCCCGCCATCCACCCTTGACCCAGGATCCTCTGGAAGACCAAATCAGTATTTTTGCCTGACACCCCAATGGGCTCAGATGATGAGAATTTGAGCTCCTTAGAGTCTGAGAATGCTCAGCCACTGACCTTGAACCAAGGTGATCCTCCAAGGTATTTTCAGATGGCGACCTCTTTGCGGCCCAGGGAGAACCTGCTCAAAGAAGGAACACTGTTCACCTAAAGTATAGAGGAAATATGGAGCTACCCATGGACCGGGCATTTGTTATGAGACACCTTTTAAAAGACTTTATGGTGTTTTTCCAGTGGAACTGTATGCTGTCATAGAAACATAGACACATAGAAACATAGAATTTGATGGCAGATAAGGATCACTTGGCACATCCAATCTGCCCATTAAAAGCCAAGACACATTTAGTGTGCCACTGGAAGTCCCAGCCATATATCTGGTGAAACTACATTTCATATAAGTTTCAAAGCTTCCAAATCACTCAAAACGATCTGGCTGAAGTATGATCAATTAAAAGACTTTGCATTGTGGGCCCCCTTTATAGCCCTCTCCCAGTCCAAATTGATGTGAAAACAGTTAATATCCAGTTTAGAAAAGAGAGAGTAAATGTCATAGATATTCTGTTTTGGCTTAGACAACACTGTGAAGTTCTGGATCAAATCTTCTCCATCACTGATGCCAAGCAGGTTTGGACAGGGGGTCAGAAATGTAGAGTTAAATTGAAGCAGGCAAACACTGGTGTGTTTCATCTACCCAGCAGGTCCTTTATGGGTAAATACAGAGACATGTGTTTTTACTTAGGCCAGCCTCGAACATGCTATAAGTTGGGTCTAGGGTCACCTAAGTGCTGCCTGCAATGCAGAATGCTACAACTTATGTTTTGAGTATGGGCATCTTAACTTTAGGTGCCCTAAAGAACAGGGCCATTCCTACAGATAGTGCCCCTGGGCCTCACATATCCGGTCAGGGGGTCTTGATCAGGAGTCTTTTATTTGTAAATATAATTTTTATTCAACTTTTTCAGGTACAGCATGCATCAGCCTTTGGTATCATAACATTATTTACTAGTATCATTACAGGCAGGGCATAGCAGTACAACATAATCTTCTGTAAACACCATCCTGTTAAAGTATCATCTACCTCCTTAGACATAGAGCGGGGGAGAAAAGGTGTATAGCGTATAGACTAAAGCTAATTTATGCTATAACACGGTGAATATAGCTTATCTATTGGAATGTTGGTGCCCTGTCATGGACATGGCTCAGGTCAAGGGACAGAAGGGCGGCCAAGAGCAGGTGGGTGGGCATAGATCCAGTCATTAGTTAGGTTTCAGTTTATTGTGGGGCCTTCATCAATCTTAATCTAAGAGTCTCTTCTCATGGAACTATTGCAGGATCTCTGCTCATGGCATGAAGCAACCATCTTTAACATCTGTTGGTGCCAAGTTCAATGTGGTCATTAAGGGAAAATGTAAGCCTTTCCATTTGGTATATTTGGTATACTAATACTCTCCATTTCACAATATCAGGGGGAGTAGGGGTCAACAATAGCCTAATAATTATTTTTGTGGCTAGTGTGATATGAATTCTGAGGAGATTTTGTGAGAATGGGTCTCTTCTGCCTTGAGGAAATTGTAACAAAATATAGAGTTCTGGGGTTAGATGAAGAAGGTGGTCAAAGATTTCCTGCAGTTCAGTTTGGACTTCATTAAGATATGGTTTAATTTTGGGGCAGTCACACATTATATGGCAGTGTGTTGTTCGCTGCTCGACACAGTTCCTCCAGCAGGAAGGGTCTGCTACTGGAAGGTAATCAGTAGTAATCACTGGAGTGCATAAAAACCTGGTGATTTGTTTCCAGGCATATTCCCTCCATTGGTGCAAACTTCTTACCTCTGAGGAAAATTGGCACGCACGTGTCCAAGTCTCCTCATCAATATGGCAGTCCATTTCAGATTCCCATTTCCGGGCAACGTCCATACAGGTAATGCCAAGTGAGGACTGTAATACTTGGTATAACTGTGAAATCATGTGAGGTTGTACCCCAGCCTGGAAGAAGGTTATAAAATACAAGATAATAGGAGGGTAGTTGTTTGGGCTGTGGGTTGCTAATGGGAGGGAAGTAATATAGTGTCTTAATTGAAAATATCTGTAGAAGTCTGTACATTGGAGGTGGTATTTAGCTTGTATTTCAGTAAAGAAGAGTATTGTTTATATATATATATATATATATATATATATATATTTCAGTGAGAATCTCTTCCAAAGGAGGAACCAATTGCCCAATTTAGATGGGACAAAGTGTTCTAAATATGCAATAGGGAAAAGGAGAGGGAGGAATGGAGTAAGGTGAAGAATCCTCCTGACCACGTGCCACACTGTGACCAGGAATTTCAACCATGAGTTGGTAGGAAGAGTAGATTCAACAGATGTGGTGCTGTGGTACATCACCGGCACAAACTACAGCAGAGGGAAGTGGTGTCTCTCTATGACTAGCCATGAACTGTGCTATCCCTCTAGCTGCCTAAACATTTTATAACAAACATGTGCTGCCCAATAATATGCGTTGAGTGAGGGTAGAGCTAAACCCCCCTTTGTCCTTAGCGAGACTGAGTTGTTGTATTTTGATTCTGGGTTGCCTTCCGGCCCAAATAAAGTGAGAAATGTATTTATGCCATTGTTTCCAAGCACTGGCAGGAAGTGCCATCAGTACATTTTGGAATAAATATAGGGCACTTGGCAAAGTAACCATGCGCACCACCTCTGTTCTTCTGGATAAGGACAGTGGTAATTTACCCCAGCTTTTAAAATCTTGCTTCATGTTTTTAAGTGAAAGGGGTGTAGTTGTATTTAAAGAACTGCAAAGGATCTAGTGTTACAAATATCCCCAAGTATTGTAGCTTCTGTAAATGCCAGCGGAATAAATATAAATTCCTAATGGCCACGCTCAGGGTGTAATGGAAGCACAATGTTTCCATCTTGGCAGAATTCAGGTGGCACCCCAACACCTTACTATATTGGATAATAATTTTTCAAACCCCTGGAAGGAAAACCTCCAGATTAAGCAGATAGAGTAAGACATCATCTGCATATAAAGCTATCAGGTGTTCCTCTCCTCCTATGGGGATACCACTAAGAGCTTCTGATTCTCTGATTGCTTGAGCCAAGGGCTCAATATAGGTTGCAAAGAGCTGGGGGGGGATGGGGCAACCCTACTGTGTGCCTTGATGCATATGGAAGCTCAAAGAATGATGGCCACTGACTTTTATACAAGCTTATGGGGCATGGCATATATTTTGTAAAAGGACAATAAAGGAGGATGGGAACCCAAACTTCCTGAAGGCAGCATATAAGAAAGGCTGGGAGACACAATCAAATGCTTTTTTGGCATCTAAATTTAATAGTGCAGAGTGGTAGGGACTTTGTTGCATCTGAAGTATGGGGTGCAAGATTCTATGGACATTATCCATTGTGGTATGGCTTAAATAAAGCCAGTCTAGTTGTGATTGATCAAATCTGTCCAAAGTTCATCAACCTGGTGTGGCAAGACTGACATAAATATCTTATAGTTGGTATTTAGTACTGATATGGAGTGCTATGACAAGCATTGCAGAAGGTTCTTTCCTTGTTTAGGAATTACTGAAATAGTGTGTGCCCAAGTGGGCAGAATGGGTTCCCTCAATGAGACTTCATTAAACACCGCTAGCAAAATGGGCTGTAGTTCTTTAGTGAGTTTATAAAACTGAGCCCCATAGCCATCTGGGCCTGGGGCTTTCATGGTTTTTAGATTGTTTATTGCGATGGAAATTTCTACTTCTGTAATTGGTCACATTAAATGCTGCCCTTTATCATCCATTAGGTGTGGTAGGGAAATCCTAGTCAAGAAGATATCTATTTCCTTCTGTGTTGGGGTATAATTGGGGGTATACAAAGTTTCCTAATATGTCATAAAGGCTTGGGCTATGTCATGGTATTGCGTTACTCTAATCTCCAGTTGGGATGTGATGTTGCTGTGATGGTTGCTAGCTGGCGTTGTTTGCGAAGTTTGTATGCCAATAGGCTGGATGATCTAGCACCAGTCTCGTAGAAGCACTGGCTCAGAAAAGTAAGGGCTATTTCAGTTTGTTCAAGGGGAAGTTTGTCTAGTTCATTTTTAACCTGGGATAACTGTGGAAGGATAGAATTGCCTCCTTGTTGATGGGCAAGCTGAAGAAAATGCAAGGTGTCTTCCAGTATTTGTTTGCTTTCTTGATGCTGCTTCTTGAGATGGGAGTTGACCAGTAGTCTTTAATTTCAAAGGGGCAAGCTCAGGGGGCTGCCAGGGCCTCAGCATAGAGATTTGCAGACCCAGCATATTCTGAATCTCTCATAGATCCTCAAGAAGATCAAGCCCAGGAAGCACCCCTAGATCTCAGAAAGAAGCTTCTGCCTCCACTGAGGATGCTTACAAGAATATCTGGCACCTAACCTGAGACAAGAACAAAAGGAGAGTGTGGTGCCTCCCCCAATCCAATCCATGGACACCAAAGGTAGTAGTGTAGAAGGCTCTGCCCAGCTTCCCTACTCCCTACCTGCCCATCCGGTGATGAATTAACCTGATATGGCCCCCAAATGTACAGTATATTGTCACATCCAGGAAAAGAGGCAAAGTTGAAAGGCATAAAGCCATTAGCTACCCCCACATCAAACATGTATACTGCCCTCTCCTCTGCCAAGCAATGGGGAGATTCAGAGGAAGAGAAGGATGATTCTGAGGCTTCCTCAGTTATGTCCTCTTTAAGAGACCACTCCTCAGACTGGAAAGAGTCCCAACCAGATACTTTGGTAGCCAAGATAAAGCAAGAGAAGAACAAGATCCCAGGCCAGAGCTGCAGCACCCCCCAATACTTAAACATGTGTATTAGCTCCACCATCTCTCTTGCCGTGTTAAATGCGAACAGTATAAAGTCCCATAAGAAATGATTGACTACAGTGGCAGTCCTGGAGTCTATCTCTGGTAACATCATTTTATAACAGGACACCCATATTAAGACCTTATTTGATGTATCAGCCACCAAAAGATTATGGCCACATGAGCCCTTTTACTGGTCACTGTCACAAATGCACCCCAGAGGTCAGGCCCTCTGCTCCCACAGTGCCAAACCTCAAAGTGCAATATGTGAACAGGAGACAAACAGGGTAACCCTCCTGTCTGTTTTGGGTCTGAATCACCTACTAGTCTTGAGTCCTGGGGTCAAATATGAACCCTTTTTTGGTAGCACACCCAGTTAACAGGCTCAAATATCACACTCTCTTTGGGGGATGCAGTGCAATACTTCACCCAGTGGGCACCAATCAGGTTCACAATTCTACCCTTTTGACTCAGTTTGAGACCTACATGTAGTCTTACCTTAGCAAGACAGTAACACACATTTAAGCCCTTAACAGTTTTTGCCAGAATTACCCAATACTGTTTCAGTCTCCACGTGCAAAAGAAAAGTCTCAAGCAGGATTAAGGAAACCAAAATGTTTGCTGGGATAAAAAAAATAGTAAATATATACAGAACATATAACATAAATACTTATAGTCAAAAATAAATTGGAAATTACAGAAACAAAACACCTGGTGCTTAAATTCTAAGTCTAACTTAGTTCCCGTTTGATGGTATATATTTTGACAGAAGTGCCTTTTTAGTTCAGACACACACTGTATGTGTTCCTTCTGGAGTCCAGAGAAGAAGTGTCCCACTTCTTTTAGCCAGAGTGATAATAATCCAGCATATCCCTCCTATCCTGTGAGGTCACAGCTCATGAGGTCACTGTTAACCTGTAAATAAGTTGTAACCTGACCAAGTATATCCAAAAGGATGTCATTTTACTGCTGGTTGGAAATCTGCAAGATAGCAACATTAAAATATGACAGTTTCTTTGATCAGAACATTCACCTTTGATGTTCAGAAAACATCCTGACAAAACATTTCTCTTACAGGTGTGAAAGCTAACAGGAATCAGTTAAAACTGAGTGTGCCTATACCATGACAATGGACATCTCTGTCCAGCCTTGGCCAATGAATAACTCGTGGGCATGGCTAGCGCCATTGCCCTGAAATGCTATGCATATACCTGCAACCATTATTCCCAGCTGCTATTTTTTGTATTTTCTGTAATCATCTGCAACCATTCTGGAACCACTGTGTTTAACTACTATGTTACTTGTTACTCTGTACACTGTTGTCTCTTCTTATGTTGACGTGGAAACTTTGTAAAAGAGTCTTTGACTCAAAGGTGTTATCTGATATTTATCAATAAATAAAAAAATAAATAAAAAAATAAATAAAAATGGCCTTTTTCCTCAAAGGTCATAAAATGCATACTTTGGCCCTGCACTTCAAAGTAGAAGGGTTAGTTTACAATGTGTTATGTAACAACTAACACAGGTATGACAGGAGATGTCAAAGGAAGCTTCTTAATTAGCCCATTCACTGATTCAGTGTTACTATAGTAAGTTGTTTTCAGTGAGCCAGGGTCTTTGGAGTCAAAAGGTCAGGCCCATTTAAAAGCTGATGGCTGCCATTTCCCTAAGCAGACATTCAAATAAACATATTTATATCACAAATATAATTATAACTAGTAGAGGGTTAATCACATTACAGTCACAAGGTACTGAATGGTGTGATGGGGTAGGAATTTTATTGAGGGACAATACAGTTACTGTACAAAAGCTGGTTGAGATTGAACCAGGGAAGTGCTCTTACTTGACATAGCATAAGGTGGTAGCAACCCACATCTGATTAATATGCACACCCCAAAAACCAAAACTGCAAGGGTGGCTTTATTTCAGGAAATTAGACCATAGCTGCACACCAGTTGGTTAGAGATGCTGAGGGAATATTTTAATTGTGGCTTTTCCTTGAAGGGGTAGGGATAATACAAAAAAAATGTATTATAGCACTGTGGTCTTGAACAAAATTGTGACAGTTGTTGGGTTAAATGATAAGTTTTCTAAATTCACAGATTGGCAAAATTCTACATTTAATAAGGGCACCCTTGCAACTAGGATTGACTTCTTGTTTATGTTACAGGCATTGAAAATAGACTCGGCAAGGACTATTGCTGTTGAGACTTCGAGCCACTTGGCAGACTTGTATCACTGTTGTGTGCCCCCAATCTGGGAATAAGACATGGAGGCTAAATCCCACTGTATTAGAATGAGTGGATGTTAGGGCTAAGTGCATGGATTTGTTTCGGGCTAGGTGTACAGTTATTGCAGCTTACAATGACATTGCAAAATGGTGGGAAGATTCCAAAGCAGACATTAAGAAATTATTGCAGCAGATTGGGCAGCATGAAAACACAGAAAAATATCTCAGATACTTAGGTGTATGAGCTCAACTGCATAGATTAATTTCTCCGAATGCTTGAGGACAGCGTAGCTTTAACTGAGCAAATTCAGAAGGTGAGAGAGGGCATAAAGTCCTGTCACTATGAAAGAGTCATTTCCCTGGAGCAGGAGTTGAAGCATGGGCTATAAGGCCATTCTCAGCACCTGGACAGATACAAGACATGTCAAGACAAAGTGAAGCACAGGATAATGACAGGTCTAAACTATCCCCAACAACAGATGGTGGTGTCCTCAACTGCAGAAATCATTGAGATAATATATAAGTATGCAATGGATACATTTGGGACCCTGCTGACCCTCTGTAGGAGGAAACGGTTGTTTCCAACCAGGGTATCTCATGCTTGACTGAGCAGGGTCCTACACAACTCACTTAGCTAATCACTGTGACTGAGGTAGAATATGTGGTGAAACAGGAAACAACACAGCTCCAGGCAGACAGTCTTCCCACTGAATTCTATAAGACCTTCTTGCCTATATTAGGCCCAGTGTTGCTGTTATTATTAAATTCGGTTTTGGAATCAGGTGCCCTGCCAGCATCAATGCAGACTGCTCTACTCATATTTATTTTTTAATCGGGGGTTAAGAAGAACATTAGAAACTGGAGACCATTGTGTTTTCTAAACACACTGAGCAAAATATTTTGTCCAGAAGCCTAGCCTCTAGACTGTCCAAGGGGGCCCCAATAGTCCTTTTTGAGTCTCAGACATGTGCCATAGGACAGAGAGCATACCAGACAATCTGATTCTGTTAAGAGAGTTGATGGAGAGGGGAGAGAAAGGGTTGGTCATAAGGGCCTTACTACCTATTAAACAGGAGAAATGGCACCTGTATGGAATCCTGGAGGGCTTCAGTAACTGGACTATGATTATGGTACCTCTGAAGGGTGCAGTTATGCACCACTGGGTGAGCTCAGCAATCGGTCCTCCAATACCTGTTAGGAGGGGGTGTATGGCAGGGGTGGCCTTTGAGCCTCCTACTGCAGATCTTTTCTCTGGACACCCTCATCCAAATGATCTGTATTAACTCCAATATACAGGGGCCCAGATACTCAAACTGTGCCAGGCTATGGCGAGGGCATGGGCGCAGCTCAACTTAGCTGCGCAGGAGTGTGGCCTGGGCGATATTCAAAGGAACTGCCTCATGGCTCAGCAGCTTTGAAAATTGTACCCTGGCCACCCCCAGTGTGCATGGCGCAGTGGCACTGCGCTAGCGCAAGTGGCCAAGTGGAGCATGGAGATAAACGACTTCAATTATTGCGCCATTCACAGCACCCGCAATATTCAAAAGGTGACATGCAAATGGAGCCATAATTTATGCAAGGCAACATGGGGCCATTGCATGTCATTATGACCCCATTTGCATCCCATTTGTATGCAGGTGTGCCGATCCTGACGACTTGCGCCTGGCACCCTGCCAGGCAGCAGCCATCAGGGACAGCGCCCTGCAGCCCGATTGCGAGCATATGTTTAAAAATAAATTCCCGTCCTCTATTCCTGGTGGTCAGTGGACGCTTTCTGTAATCAGCGGGCATATGTTGTAATAAAAGAACCCCGTCCAATATCCTGCTTTCTGCCTGATCGCGGGCATCTGTTATAATAAAAAACCCCCCATCCAATATCCTGCTTTCTGCCTGATCGTGGGCATCTGTTGTAATAAAGAACCCCCATCAATATCCCACTTTCTGCCCGATCGCGGGCATCTGGCGGGTGGCGGGGCAGCAGGCGGGTGGGTGTTGCTGCCCGCCCGGCTGACCGGGGAGCGGGGTGGTGGGGCTCAGTGGTGGGTGGGAGGGGGTACCACTAGACCACCAGGGATATTGGATGGGGGGTTCTTTTATTACAACAGATGCCCGCGATCAGGCGAAAGCGGATATTGGACAGGGGTTTCTTTCATTACAACAGATACCTGCGATCGGGCAGAAAGCGGTCCACTGGACCACCAGGGATATAGGATGGGGAATTTATTTTTAAACATATGCCCGTGGTTGGGCATGAGGGGGTGCCGCCAGGTGCAGCAGAAACTCGGGTGGCCACCCACAGGTGGCAGCTGCCGTGTTGCGCCCTGCAATGCGGCAGCTCACCTGTGGGTGGCCATCAGTTTTTTTTTTTTTTGGCTTAACTTTGTGCTGGCACAGGTAAGGGTTTCGCATGCATGGCTCTGCACATCCTGGGCTGAATATCGGGCTGTGCAGGTTATGCATGGGCACACCCCCCCTACCTGTGCCTGCATACATTACTGATGCGCTCCGGCGCATCGGGATTTGTGCCGCGCACTTTTCCCTTTTGAATATCGTGCTGGGATGCATCAGTGGATTTGTGCCGTGCACTTTTCCCTTTTGAATATCGTGCCGGGGCTCATCAGTGGGTTGCGGATGGTGCAACACTGTTGCGCCATGCGCAACCCTTTTGAAAATCTGGGCCAGGGTATATAGATGTGCCTGATATCGAGGAAGTTAAGACTGCAGTTTAAGTGGATGACCTGTGTGTCATCTTTTGTGATAAGGGCTGAGGTGCACATGCACAACAGACCCTAAATATTTTTTTCTTGGCTAGCCGGAGCTAAGATTAATTGTAGCAAAAGTTCTGGTATCCTTAAGATTTACATGAATTGGTCATAGGTGACATGTCCATTAAAAATATAAAGGTATCTAAAGAGCCAATGAAAATAGTAGGAATGAAGTTTGGGCCGTGGATTCTGATTATGGAAAACTGGATGGACTGTATCATTAAAGTGAAAACAGAATCATCCCATTAGAGGAATATACTGTTATTCAAACAAAAATGAGTCTTTTTAATTCAAACACTCTTATTGCCCTGTTTATTAAAGGAATAATGCCTGACATGGTGGGTGTTATGCTGGGATAACATCCCACCTTGGGTGATTAGGCCTGAGCCGAAGGCTGCTGGCATCCAGCACCCAAGAAGGGATGTTATCCCAGCATAACACCCACCCTGGAGGGTATTATTCCTATTATACAATGGCTTGTTTTCATTTAGATTAGAAAAATAGTTAAAAAATAGTGTTTTAATTGTATTTTTGTAGTTTGTTTTTTATTGTGGAAGGATATTGGTTTGAAAAGTAGTGCCTTATAGTGTTTGTCCAGCTGGTGGAGCTGTTATTCTGTCTGTTGTGGCTGTCTAATAGTTGCCCCCCCACCTGCCCCATCTGTCTGTCTGTTGTGGCTGTCTAATGGTTGCCCCCCACCCCATCTCAGTGCTGACATGTTGTGTTAAACTTAAAAAAAAAAAAAAGAAATAGAGAAAGAAAATGAGCTGTTTGGAGAGTAAGCATTAGTACAATGGTGGTGTGCTGACTGTTGAAAGGCACCATAGTTCACTCCCTTGCTCAGCTTGTTTTCAGTCAGATTGTGTGTTATTTTAATGTGTATTTACTTATTTTAATTGAAAGTAGGAAGATAGTAAAAGTCCATAGTAACAGAGGAAGCAGGAAGTGAAGATGGTGGTGTTGGTGAAGCAGGCAGCTGGGAAGGAGCGGAAGGTGTTGGCGAGGCAGGGAGCGGGGAACTGCTTTGAAGCCGGTGGTGAAGACAGCTTTCTTTTTTTTTCTTTTTTTTTGAGTAACAGAAACCAATTTTGTTTCAGGGGACGTGTGAGAGCTCTAGTGTAAAGCCGATCAGAAACACAGCTTTTGCTTTCACCGAAAGTGGGAAGCAAGGGACGGCTGCGGAGTGGGTTTTTTTTTTTTTTTTACTTTTCATGAGATCATGACTAAACTGGGACTACAGCCGGGATGTTACGCTGGGATAACATCCTGGGTCCAGTCCCAGTCTGACCAATCAGCGACCAGCATTCTTTCTTGCCATTGTATAATATACATCATCTCCCAGTGGAACTGCAGTCAGCAGTGTATAGCCTTTTCTTCCAGGGCCCCCAGGGAAGTAGGTTAAACCACATTAGGAGAAAGAGGTAACATATAGGGATAGTAAAGATGGGGATGTCAAGATGGTGAACCCAGTAGTATTTCTAGCTTTGATGTTTTTATACTACAATATCACACCTGTGTTAAAAGTGGGGAATAAGCTTTGGGTTCCCTTAGTGCAAGACTGGCTCATGCCATGGCTCCCAGAATGACTTAATGGCAAGTGGATCAATAGATTTAACGATGATGTACATGTCTCTCCACAGTATATAAACCAAGTCATAACAAAAGTAAAATTGTGGAATTTAAAACCAGGATTCTTGGTTTCATCCACTAGAGATCAAATTTAGTGTCACATATTATGGTCTAGTTATATAAAGGGAGGCAAGGAAACAGAGACAGTGGAGTAGCTTTTGAACAAAATGATCCCATGGCAACTGTGGGGCAATACAAGGCTTGGCAGTCACAGAAGAATGGCCATGAAAGACTTTTTCAAACATATAAAAAGTGAAGAAAGCTGTTGTCCCAGGGCTTCTTTTTTTTTTTTTGCTCCTTCCCCGGGCACCCATGACAGGCCCCTACTTTGGGCCTCCAAGGTGCACCTGCCACCACCACTCCATCCCCTGCCACTATCCACTGCCCCTATTAGCAGCCCCCTCCAGGATAACCCAACATATCCCTTAGTCGGGTGGGTCCCTCCCTTCTGGGAGGATAGTGCCCTTAGGTGAAACTATGTATCCCGGGTGCTGCGGGGTCGGTCCGGACAGTTTCCGGGACTTCATGGTGACAGGAACCAGAGGCCATCATCATCCGGTCAATCAGGGGGTGCTTTTTCTGTTTTCTGCTCTCCCCACTCCCTCCACTCTAATTGGCCTGAGCATGACAGCAACCAGAGGTGGGGACGTGCGGTGGTGTGTCGAGACTTCATGCTGGCTAGCACATCGCCCAATCTACCTCCAGGTGCCTAAGGCCTTCCCAACCACCCCCGAAGGGAAGCATCCAATGGAAACTCTGGACTCCCTCCCTGCCGGTCTCTGCTCCTGACACCAGGGATCGGGGCATGAACTTGGGTCACCAGCATGCCAAGCGAACCCCTTCACTCGGCGCCATGGAGCTGGCCATCCCAGGGCATCTTGTGGGCTCACCCTTGAGATTCAGTCTCACTTTCTAATAGACTGCCCATTCACCACTACATTCTGGGCTCATCTGAGCTGGAAGTGGGGCAAACCACTGTTCCAAGGTATAGGCTATCAAATAGTAGCATTAGTACTGTATGAAGGACCTTAGCAGAGGTTTCATAAGTTCATGCTATAGCTTTGTTTAGCATGTTGCAGATATTGTGGCAAGCAGGCTGTGCCCTGGTGATACAACAAAAGCATTTGGAAGTTTCATTAGCAGTGGACATGGTGCACTGCTCCCTGATGAAAGTGCATAATACAGAAGAGGATTCTTGAGCTCCTGCTTCTCTCAGAACCTTATGGAAAAATGTTGGGTGGATGCCATCCTGATGAGTGGTATGTGAAACAATGGAATTGCCAGGCACATGTCTGACTGCCAGTGATATGATCTTTGACTTAATCCTTCAGTGGTTCACAGCACCATCATGTGTGACTTAACAAGTCTACTGCACCAGGCCTGTATCATCCAGTGAAATACATAAATCAGCATTCACTTCATGCTATTGAAAACATTTAGTATCTTGGACATCATCTAAAAGAAACCTGGGATGCATGTGAATTATGCATATCTGACTTGCAGAGTTCTGTACTCTGAATGAGCTGTACTTGACTAAATTCATAGCCCCTGGCTACTTGAGTCTATGTAAGGGGAGGTCTGCACAGCAGCTGGTGGAGGTCTGCGCAGGGGCAGAGCTGGGCCAAGAATGGGTACACAATTGGATGCCCTGGTCAACTACAGAGTGGTTTACCTGTTCCATGTGCAGCAGGGGATTGTGGGATGTGGAAAGAACTCCATGACTGCCATATCCATGCAAGGAAGTACAAAAGCTTTAAAACAAAAACACATAGTCACTCTGTGCCTCCCAGACATCCTCACCAAATTAGATGCACATCATCTTCTGTGGCTGTTGCAGAGTGTGCCACATGTGCAGAGGGGTCACTCAGTGGCCTCTGCCAGTCTTCCACATCTATGAATTGGACCCAGCTGTGTAATAACTAAGATTACAGAACCTCAGGATCTGATCCAGAAAAAAACCTGGGATGCAAGAAAACCACTCATATCTGGGCAGTAGAGCACCACATACCTCAACTGCACTTGGATGAAATCAAAGCCCCCGACTGCCTAAGTCTACACGGAGAGGCTAGGAGAGGTCTGAAGATGCCCATGTTGGCTATAGAGTGAATCCCCCACATACCATTGAGCATGAAGTTGTGGAATATGGCAGTTGTCAAAGGACTGCCATACCCCATACAGGGGTCACAAGTTTTAAAACTAAAACAGCTCAGTTTGTGCTTCCCATCCCTTCATGTCATATCAGAGGGCTGGGGAAACAGGTTAAGGGATATTCAAGTCACACAACAATCTGGGGAGGCCATACTGGGGGGGGGGGAGCATAAGCAGTACTGCACCAGACATCCTTGTCAAGGAAGCACACAAGGGGGTTGCACAGATTATGACTCTGTTCCTTGCCCACAGCTGACCAAATCATCCACATGGTGCCTTAGGTGAACTGGAATTGTATATGGAGGAATAGATGCACAATGCATATTTTCTTCTTTTGCTGCCACAGATTCTTCCACGTATGGGGCATTTTTTCAATATTTGGATTCAGGCCCTAAGTCAGGTTTCCTGCTGCATTTGCAGTGATAACACAGCTGTTTCAAAAATGTAATTGACCCTTATGGTAAACCTAACACTCACAACTTAAACTGTGTTATAATCTTGATAGACCCTTAAGCACATGTAGCAATCTTTGTGCCTCAGTGTCTTTAGACACATTCTTCACATTGAAACATTCTATTGATTTCTCTTGTTGCTGGATACACTTGTATGAAATATACCTTTAAGTAAAAGTGTGTGAACATTCATTAACATTGATCAGTACACAACACACACAAAGACAAGAAATTCATTTAATTATTAGTGTTCGTGCTATTTTAAAACTTGAGGCTGTTTTCTTGGCACCAAAGAGGCTAAACTATTCTATTTGTTCATTCTCAACTGAACTCTACTTTTGCCAGTGAGCCTGTAAACAAGATTCATTTATACTAGTGGTACATCAATTCACTGATGTAATCTATTAACATTAGAATAATTGATAGTCTGCTGTGTATTACAAAGCTAAAATTCTACCTAGGGACTTCGATGGCATCATGAACCAAGAGGGCGATGCTTGAGTGGTTAATCAATGTCGCCATAAACTTAGATGGAATTACAGCCTTAGCTCATGGCTGTCCCAGTTGCTATTTCTTTATAATATATAGATGGAAAACTATGACAAAGAGAAACAGAAACGTGAAAGCACAATTCTCAGTCACATTTTGAAATAACATGGTCACAGTTTGCTGGAAGGGCAGAGGAAGAGCTAGATGATTGTTGGATTTTTATTTTTGCAGATCCTGTGTTACTTTGTTTATATGAAAAGTTAAAGAAGAACACTCATTAATGTACCCACAATCCCTAATGTGTAGTGTGTCTCTAATTTGATCATAATGTGCAAAAGGCCGTACAGAGTCAAGCACATACCTCAGCCGCTTGTCTTTCCTTGCCAAAGGTGTACTCCTTCCTAATCTTAATTACGGCCTTATCCCATTTACCTATGCTGCTACTGTACATCTCATATGGTCAAAATGTGATGTCACCTACAATACTGCAGATTTGCCCTGTGCTAGGCCCTTCTAACTCACCACAGTGAGCTGTGCAGTGAACTAGACTAGCTGTTCCCAGTAAATAGTCATTTGCTTGCTCTTGGCTGCTTCACAGACAAGGTCACTGGATCTGCTACCCATGAAAGTTCTCAAACCAAGCTTACCCCTCAGATCTAATGACAGATCTCTGCTGCTTGCTCCTAAAGCTCGTACCAACATGAGCCATCACAATTCCCTCATCTGTGCACCTAGGCTCTGGAATTCTCTTCCTCTGTTGGTTGACATATCTACCGCTTGCTCACAGTTCAGAAGCTTTCTCTGTGACTGCTTGAAGGTGAACTCTGCCTTCAAGTGCACTTAACCTAACTGTTAAGTATTTATCCACCAGGATTGTTTTGCTGTTTTCTTAAATGTTTTAGTATGCTTTGACAAAATTACTGTGCACTTTTAATACAGTGTACTCTTAGTGCCCTCAAGAGAAATCCTTTAATTTTTTGCCTGTGTATGGACCTGTATTCTGTACCTGACTAGCTTTTTGATTTCCTGTAACATATTTAGTCATCTGTTTCGTGTTCTCCTAACCTATAGTCCCTCTGTTTCTGATTTGAGTTTTCTTTTATGCCAATGCTGTGTGTTTATTGCATCTCCTCACTTTCTTTACATTGTTTATTTATTATTTATTGAACTTTGTTGACCGGGTAAGTACACTGGCAATGAAAGCCTTTTTCAGGCACAACTCAGGTGTAAATGCACAGCAAAAGTATACAGTCAGGGTAAACATAGACAACAGGTGATAATAAATATAGACAATTATTTACAGAACAATATTTACATGATTACAAGTCATCATATATAACATGGGAAGAGGTAACAGTATATGCAGGTCAATATTCACATAAATACAATTGATGGTAGAATACAGTTATGTGATTAGGAGGGAAAGGAAAGGAGGTACATAGTGCGGGGGGAACAGGGAGGAGTTGGGGTAGAAGAAGGGGGGTTAGTGAAAGCGCATTGTAACCTCTGAGGTCATACCTGGAAATAGGCATGTACTTGTCTAGTATGATTAACTGGTAAATACAAGCTAAATAAATAAACAAACAAACAAACTCACTTAGTGTTATGATATTATACTGGCACGGTAGCAGTAGTATAGTTAGGGTTGAGTAGGGTGTTTAATGTTAAACCCCAATTAAGCATGGGGCAATTAAACAATTAAGAAGAGCACAGTACACCCTAGGTGGGGAGGAAATTAAAGTAACAGAACAGGAGAGGGATCTGGGGATCATTGTCTCCTCGAACCTTAAGGTAGGAATCCAATGTAGCAGGGCAGTGGGAAAGGCCAATGGAATGTTGGTATGCATAGACAAGGGCATTACTAGCAGAAAGAGGGAGGTAATAATGCCCCTTTACAAAGCCATGGTGATGTCACAACTGGAGTATGGGGTTCATTTCTGGAGGCCACACCTTCACAAGGATATAGATGCATTGGAGAGGGTTCAGAGAAAGCAGCCAAGATGGTGCAGGGTATACTGGGAATGTCACATGAGCAGAGTTGTAAGGAGCTGGCTCTGTCACGCTGGAGACAAGAAGGGAAAGGGGAGACATGATTGACACTTTTAAATATGTAAAGGGGCTCAATAAAGTGGGACAAGAGGGTTTACTTAAGAGGAAGGAGGGGATCAAAACTAGGGGGCATAGCCTCAGACTGCAAGGAAAAAGATATGAGGCAATGTGAGAGGGTGTTTCTTCACAGAGAGGGTGGTGGAGCCCTGTAACAGACTACCAGACAGAGTGGTGGGGACTAAATTGGTGGAAGAATTCAAGAGGGCATGGGACAAGCATATGGGGCTGAGTACTGGGGGGAGGGTGGGAACTGGCAGGGAGGGGGGAGGTGTAGGGAGAAAAAAAGGGCAGACAAGATGGGCCAGTATGTTCCTTTTCTGCCATCAAGCTTCTATGGTTCTATGAATTGTTGCACCTTAAAGGACTCATAAACAAATACGTTGCAGAAGCACTCCATAAACACTGCCTCGTAGGTCAGGGGTTTACCTAAATAATCACGTGTTCCAGTTAGCTCTGAAAGTACATTATCCCACAGTCGCTAATTCCAAAATGTCCTGCCGACATGTAAACTAACCCCGAGCTCCTGTTTAAACCCCTGCTGAAGTAACTGCCTAAGATGGCCGCTACATGCAAATGCGATGACATCATCTGAGCAACAGATGTCCGAAGTGATAATACAGGCTGAATGGGGAGTTAAAATTAAAGTATGAAATAACCTTAATGAAGTGCTTCCCCTCAAATCCTTTACCTGTGCAGGTGTGAAATCGGTGGCTACACCTGCACAGGTAATGTATTTGAGGAAGCACTCGATTAGTTATTTCTACCTAATTTAACTCCCATTCAGCTCTGGCATTATCGCCGAGGATCTGTCGCTCAGATGATGTCATCACATTAGGAGGCGCATCTTAGGCAGCTACTTCAACGGGGGGTTTAAACAGGAGCTTTGGGTTTGTTTACATGTCGGCAGGATGTTTTGGAATTAGTGACTGTGGGATAATGTACTTTCAGAGCTAAACGGAGCACGTGATTATTTAGGTAAGCTTCTGACCTACAAGGCACTGTTTTTTGAAGAGCTTCTGCAACGTACTTGTTTATGTGTCCTTTAACAGGTTTGGCGGCTTTCAACAAAATAGCTAAAAATGTGTGGTCTGGCTGACAGGATCTTAAGATATAAAAACTTTAGTGACGGCTTCTTGTGTGGTTTCCGAGATACGGAATGTTGATGTTTAATGAAGTGTGGTGTTTTTTCCTATACTTAATACACATGTTTTTTTCTCTCAAGTACAACCCAGATGGTACGGAAATTTGTTCTGAAGCATTTAATGTAGAAGCAGCCTCTGCCAAGGTAATGCCTTTCAAAGGTTTCGTGAGAAAATGGTAATTGGTTCCAGTTATAAGGAATTAAAGTTTTTTTCTGAGCATGCTCAGTAGGGTTTTGAGTTATAAACCAAAAACATTTTTGGTTGCAAGACCATTTTGTGTTTCCACCACTTAGTTGTCACGACCTGAATGAACTGTTTTTCGTGTCTTGATGGCCACCATCTTGTTTTATATTTTCAAACTAAAGAATATGAAAAATAGCAAAAAATGATATGCTTTTAAAAAAACAAACACCTGAACCCAGTTGAATGGGACATATTTAACTACATGCTGGTGTTTTTTAAAATTAGGGCCAGAAATACCTTTTCTGGGCACTCCCATAATCCTGGGTGCCCAGCTTAGGGAGGGGAGCTGTTTTTTGGCTTGCACACAAGCAAATTTCCTTGGAGCTGGTATTGTATGAAAACATGAGCAGCTCAAATGGGTGATAAGGAGTCTACAAGTATTAAATTACAGCTTTACAATAGAACATATAGAGAGTGAAAACTGAAAAGGCAACCAGAAATCCTGGTAACTGCCAAAATGCCTCTGCACTGCCTGAACACTAGTTCTGCCTGTATGTACTGAGACAACCAATACTTTCATCACTTGTGCTGCTTCAGATGGTAGTGTGCTGTGGGCGTAACCTGCCTGGCATTGTAGTCATGCTCCTGCATCTAAGACAAAAGAAAGGGCCTCTGAATATGAGAAAAAGTGTCTCCCATTTAAAATCGAGTGATAAATATACAGTTTTGCTTCAGAATAAGAATAATAAACCTCAGTACACTATGGTTAAAGTTTGACAGAAAGGTGACAGACAACAGCCAAGCTGTAATGGAAAAAATAGATTTACCTAAGCTACTGGCCATGCTTAGATCTTCCTTCCTGTTTTGAATTTTGTAAGTGGATGGGGGTGCCCACTCCCAGTACCACTTCATTATACCCCTTCCCCTCCAGATCACCTGTGCCCCAATATATAGGTGACAGCACTGTGATGCCCACCTCCAGTATTGCCAAAGACTATCCTGACTGTCAGATAACCAATCCCTAGTGTCAGCTATGGTCTACCTGTAAAAAAAGAAAAGCATCCCTAGTTTATCTTTTTTAGTTTTTTTTTACATTTAACCTGAAAAGAGGAACACAGTTGCTCACTGATCAGAGCCCACCGCCCACCCGACACCCCACTCAGCACCCACTACCTCATACCCCCACCACACATACCCTCACTCACCTAAAACTATCCCACAAGGTAGATCAAACAGACACCTTCCTGCTGGAAACGTGACTGTGATATGAGAAAACAAGGACAGTCCATTTAATGTATTTCAATGTGATTTGAACCTTTACTCATAACTTTGTAATTTTTCAGTATTATTACACCATATTTTCAACATGGCCTTTTTTGGGATGCCACCTCGTGAACAAGGTAGATGACATTTTTCAAATCTGTTGTGAAAGATGATTTTGCAGATGCTACGTTAAATTCACTTCTGGGCAGGATTTGAACATTTTCTCCTACCGGGTTCATGAGGTTGAGAAGAAGAAGAAGACTTATGGCATAAGAAGACTATGTTAAAAATTTGGTGGAAAATAAAGTAAAATGTCCAAGTTATGAGTGAGTATCGAAATATTTCAATGTTTACTCATAATTTAGCAGATTTTTTATGTTTTCCCAAACTTTCAACATGGCCTTTTTTGGTCCCCATCTCATGAACAAGGCAGGGGAAATTTTTTAAATCTGTGCCTAAAAGGTGATTTTGCAGTTACTGCACAAAATTTTGTTTTGCATGTGATTTGAACATCTACTGGGTTCATGACAGAGGGTCAGAAGAATGGGTGTAGTACAAAATCCCGACATGTAAGTTCCTGACACACAACATCCAGACTCCACTTTCCCGACACTCAACTGCTCAGCAAGCATAAAATCCCGACGTCACATTGCCTGACAATGGAAGTGTGACCACTGTGGAGGTGATAGTATCTTAGTTCTCCCTCTGCACCCCCCCTGTTGTGGGGGCCTTTGCCCCCCCTGCACCCCACATAACTAAAATATAGTCACTTCCATGGCACTCACACTTCCATTGTCAGGCAGTGTCATGTTGTGGTGTTATGCTTGTTGGGCTGTTGAGTGTCAGGAAAATGGGGTTGGGATGGTGTGTGTCAGGAACTTATTTTGTATGGATACCCATAAGAACACAATGTTCAAAATTTGGGGTAAAAATATTAAAAAACAACAAAGTTATGAATGTACACATGCTGACTCATAACTTTGATAAATTTCAATATTTTGACTACAAACTTTCAACATAGCCATTTCTTCACACCACTTCGTAAATATGATTGGTGTCATTTTTCAAATCCTGCACAAAATGTGTTTTCATACTTGTAGCATGAAATGATGTTTCACCCTCTGTTCTATCAATGCTACATGTCATGTCTATAAGGGTAAGTCATAAAGTGACTATCTCGAAAATGT
This sequence comes from Neoceratodus forsteri, assembly GCA_016271365.2. Classification (NCBI taxonomy): domain Eukaryota; kingdom Metazoa; phylum Chordata; order Ceratodontiformes; family Ceratodontidae; genus Neoceratodus; species Neoceratodus forsteri. The sequence continues at coordinate 1,465,499,054 of CM028131.1, read as the reverse complement.
GTGGTCAAAATAAAAAAAATAGCTATTAAGAAATGTGGGTGTACTTCCCATCTTTACTCAAGTGGGTAGGGCTTTGTGATCTTGTGCTGGTGAACAGAGTTCAGGGATGAGCTCATTGCACTACTTCCCAGCCTGTTGTCTGCATAGTCACAAGTACTATATAGTGAAGAGAACTCTTCTGTTGGCATAGCACCCTGCACCTCTGCACCATGGGTGACACAGGGCCCTGTGCTTCTGTCCATACAGATGAATTATTTGCCCTGTATGTCTGTATCTGTCACCACATGGTAGCGTAAGGCCCAGAGGGCCCTGCATTTCTGCACAACACCAGACAGACCCACAAATTCTTGATATCCATTGCCACACAGAAGTGTGGGGTCCACAGGGCTCCACACTTCCATAGGCAGATGGACTCTTCCATTGGCACAGGGCCCAGAGGGTCCTGGGGATCTGCTTTCATTGAGACCTGCATGAATGAGGATACAATTGTAGTATCTCAAAAAACTGTGTTAATACACCAGTTAAGGTTCAACTTAATTCAACAAAAGTAGGGAAATGTAGTCTTAGGGTTTCCAACTCTAACACCCCACCCCCAAAGCAAAAGGACAAGACCACACAAACAACCACATACAACAATTATCAGGTAAGAGAAACAACATACAATTGTTTCCAGATTACAAAAATGCAGTAGAACTGATGTGCTATTTTCATGTATTTGTATTTGTGCTTTAGAAGCCACAACTGTGTTTGTATGTTATACAGTGTCCAGGTCCCAGTGCTGAAAGTGAGCAGGAATGCACAGGAACTCAGTTCCTGTACCTTTTTTGCAGCAGGAACTGAGTTCCTGTACTTCTTCCCACTGACACTAAAACTGAAATTCTTAAACCAGCAACATAGTGACAGTTTCTGGATCTGTGATCTGCTATTAGGGTTTCCATAACACCATTTGACTTGTGCAACAATGCTGTTTTCCTAGAAATACTTTAATATCTCTTACTGAATCTACTAGCGTCAAATTAGATAGTTGTGCCTTGACACCGCTATCCTTTAGATTAAAGATCTTCATTCTGTATTTCATAACTGCCAATGCCTGAGTTCCTGTACTTCCTGTCTACCACTTGCACCACTGGTCCAGGAGTACCTTTGGCTGCAGAAGCGCAAGCCCCATGGGGGTCTGTGCTTCTGCAGACAGAAGTACTGTTGCAATGTGGGCATCATGGTTTCAGCAGCAGATCTAGAAATTTTTCAAGGGTGTAGTAGTTTTGTCTAGGGGTGGCACTTTCTTTTTTTTGCCATTAATCCTGTTTTCTCCTCTGCAGTGCAGGCTTAGCCATCCACCCACCACTCCAGCCCCATCACCCATCATCACAGGGACTTACCTCTTCCTGGTGATTCCTCCATGGCTTACCCCCTGTGGTGGGGGTCAATGGCTGATGCCTTACCACTGATGAATGGATCTGGTTCTGGAGAGGGCCCTGTAGCTGATGCAGAGCCTGCAAGGGGTTAGTGTCATCCTGCACTGCACCCAGCCATTTTCCCCTGTTCTGTGGTTCCCTGGAGGGAAGGACATGCAATGCCATCCAGATGTTCCATGCATGCAAACATATGTGGGATGTTAATGGATGCTGTTCCTCCATGCCACAAGGTACCAGCACTGGCTGTCTGCCTTTGAGCCTCCACCAGAGGCCAAATGAGTGCTGATAACTGCAACCCTCCCTCCCCAGAGGAGGACAGCAGTCCATTGAATGCTCAATCCTCCTCTCCCTGGCCAGTCCCCAGCAATCTGAGTCTGTTCCTGTACCCAGGTCACCAGTGTGGTGGCAGGTGAGGCATGGGTGCCTCTGCCCTCCACACCTCTGGGCCAGCCTAGGGGGTAGCAGTTTCCCTGAAAAAGTAAAATGTTACCTTTTAAAGCAAATATTAGGTTAAATCAGCTACTTTTTGCTGGTCTAAGTGGGTAGTGGGTGGTATCTCACTACATACTGTAGCTGTATCTGCTACTGCATGGTTTTCTTTATGCAGCTGTGTAAGTGTAGGTGTCACAGGGGCTTGATCTTCTGCAGCCAGAAGTTGGTTTGTATGTTTTACACCTGTGGCTGAAGAGGCACAGGCCACTCAGGGGTCTGTGCTTCTGCAAATGGAAGTACTGCTGCAGTTTTGGTATTGTGGATTTCACAGTGCCTGCGTTCTGCAGCCAGAGGTTGGTGTGCATGTTTTGCACCTGCAGCTGCAGAAACACAGGCCTTTCAGGGGTCTGCATTTCTGTAGGCAGAACTGTGTATATGTCTTACAGTGTGGATAAGCACCAGTGACTACAGAAGCACTTGCCCCATAGGGGCCTGCATTTCTGCAGGCAAAAGAACTCTTGTAATTTGGGTATCAGGGATTTTTATCTGTAGCTTCAGGGGCCTGTGCATCTGAACACAGAAGCAGTGTTGTGATTTGAGTATCGTGGATTTCTATCTGCAGCCAGAAGTGAGTGAATATGTGTTGTGGTGTGTGTACCACAAATACAAATCCATGAAGGTAGCACATCAGTGCTATTACATTTGTGTCATCTGAAAACAGTTGTATGTTTTTTGCCCTCCTTTCTATGAGCAATAGTACTAAATTACATCTCTATTAAGCGAGGTACATATGGAGGATACAGGAACAGGTCAGGACCACAGGTCAAAGAGGAAGTGCGTCCATGCAACACTGGGGTCTGGTCAGACTCACATCTGTACTATTTTGCTGGGCTGTGTTGTGTTACATCATTAAATCTATTTATTAACTGCTTGATTACCAGATAACATATGTTTAAAATAATAAACATACAAACAAAATATGCAATGAGAACTTACAAGATGGGTGGCAGAATGATTATTTGATCATGGCCTTTGTTAACTATTTTTGATTTTAACATATTGAGCAAATACTATTTATCTGTCTAACCTCTTCTCCCCTGCAGTGAAATTCTTCCTAGCTGCTCAGATGCGAGGCAGGTCACTACCTCCACATCCCATGGTACAAGGGCAACCTAGGCCAAACCTTCATCAGCTACAGGCTCCCTAACACCTGGAACAATCTCCCAGTCAATGTCGCAGCCCCCTTCACCTCAAGTAAGGCTCTGATCAAGTCCCACTGCAAATTCCTAATGTTATGTCCCCAATGCCATTCCCCCTCAACCCTATCTAACTCATCTAGCTAATGCATATCGTATTAACCCCGTGATGTACATTATGCTAACTGCTGTGATCCTCTGTGGGACAGCTGTGGTTCTACCTTTTATTTTCTTTCCCTGGGGCTACCCTGTCATGTTGCTATAATCTATTGCACCAGGACATGCTGCTTACCATGTTCTTGTTTCATTTGTTTTTGGACTGTGTAATGTATGTAATGTATGAACACTGTAAGATTCCTCACTGTCCCGTTCCTCCCCTCCCCCCAGGTCACAACTGGAAATGAGCCCTGGGCTCTGTGTGCTTATCTGGTAAAACATGTTTAAAATAAAATAAATAAAATATTATGAAGCATTAGGAGGAAACCTTTTTTTTTATTTTCAAATGTCTTTTTCTCGGTTTAGAACACATTATGGGGTTTGTCCAAGATGTTCATGTAAAAAGCATTTGGCTGTCCCCAACTAACCTAATAGCACTAATAATGCCATGTTGTTCCCATGGCGACTGACTGTGATGTCACAAACACAGCAATTCTAAGGTCAGTTTAGGACACAATGAAATACATACTGTACTGGCTTTAATAAATTAGAAACCAATCAAAAGTAGGAAGACAGAGACAGGAGAAAAAACAAGAAACCTTAATTATTGTAAAAATAATTATTTTAAACCTTTTTATTTGAGCAGTTACCCACTGCCTGGTTGTGCTATTTATTTATGCATTTGTTTGAAATTTCAGCCATGAAAGGCACACTGAGTTGAGGCTTGTGTAGAACACTGTTTGGCTTTTGCTAATGTAGCTGTGCTCAATAAAGAGAGGCAGGAGTCCAACTCTTGAAGATTAACCAGTTGTAATGGTGACAAAGGAAGAAAACATATGAGAAAAGACAACCGTACAAACAATAAAATAACATTTTAATACTCTATTAAGATTCAGATAAACCATGACGAGGTGATAGTATAATATACTTTAATCTCCATGAAGCAGTCTTTTGCTCTATACTAAAGTAGTTAAACCCCATAACAAATTAACTAGGGTTCTATAAGGCTGCCATGAATAAATGGTCAGTAAACACATAGGTCCCAAGTTTCAGCAGCTAGAATGCTGGTCCAGACTATGTGCGGCTGAGTGGGGGGGGGAGGGTAAGAGTGCCATGTGGCATAGGCTTCCTGCTACTGACAGGACAAAGAGGCCACTATTCTATTTAAGATCATTTATTTGAGAATTACACACAAGTGAGAGAACAATAGGCTCTGTGCCAACAGGAAGATTTATTTTTTATGTTACATGTGCAGTAAGCCAACAAAAGGAAACAAAACATACAATATAATCATCAGAGTAAAGAGAATAGAAGAGGCCAGGGAGAGGTGTGAACAATGGTGTCACAGCAAAACCAAAGTTCAACAAGAAGCTGCTCTGTTCTGGTGGAAATTTTTTCTAACAAAATTGCACCAAGCATGAAATACAGCATTTGCATCTCCTTATTACCCTGACACTTCTGAAAAGGGATCAAACATTTTAACAGTAGCCCATAGACTGAGAGCATCTATCAGGCACCCAATGAAAATGTGCACAAGGCCCCCCCAAGTACCTGTCAGTCAGCAAGTCCTGCCCAAAACAGTGCAAATAGTAAAATTAAACTAAAATCAATGCCATGATCCCAATCATACCACGCACCGAGAACACCTTGCCTTACACTGCTTGCACGCAGGGCCACACACTTGATTACTGGTGCTAGAAGCAGGTTGCTGAATGTTTCCTTTTTTTATTCTGCAGTTGTTCAGTGACTGACCTGCTCCACACCAGCTCCATTGTTGCTGGACTTCTTGGACAAATTCAATCCCTTTGGTGGTAGATTTTTACTTTTTATATTTTGTTGCAACTGCCCTTTATCCGAAGCTCACTAATGCTGCTCACGGAAGCATTCCTGCACACACTGACCCAACATCACTTCTGGCAGCTGTGCAGTGCATGCAGCATGGCCAGAAATGAGCGCTGCCACCATGCGCTCTTCATAGTCTAGGACCCAGTGCGCAGATGTGGAGACTCATGTCCAGTTTAGCCACATTTTATGGATTGTGGCATGCCTGTACAGGCTCGCGGGTTTTAATGTGCCATTCCTTGTCTGTCCCATGAAATGCGGGTCACTTGGGGGTATGAAGCAGCCCAAGGAACTAACAGGTGTGCTCTCTTTTAGTGTTTGTTAACCCATGTTAGAAGATTTGCAGGTTTGGTCAGAGGTGAATTTTCAGATGGATTTAGCAAAAAGGAACCACTAAACCAAGACATTGTAGGGCACTGCCACGTGGGGAACCAGACCCCACTTGGATCATCAGGAAAAAGACATGGTCCACCACAAAGAAGCAGACCACAAGATCCACTACATGTCAGCTGATTGGACTTCAAATGGGCTATCAAGATGAATGCTGCTTAAGTTGTACTGCAGAAGAAAAAGAACAACAGAAAGGAATATTATCGGCTGTTGATCAATAGCTGTATCACAAGGGGCCTGATATTCAGATAAGTGAAAAGCATAGCGCAAATGTTTGTGCTGCACTTTGCAATTGTCCAAGGGTCCCAGGATGCTAATGCTATATTCAGTCGGTCTTTACCTGACTGAATATAGGTCAATGTAGGGCAGCTCTAAGTGAGGGAATGCCACCCCGACATGGCTCCCAAAGCTGGTCTCAGGAGTGGACAGTGCCGGAGCGCTAGTAGCAATTTTAAAAGGTACCCATGCAAATGAGCCCATTGGGCATGCAGAGCATTTAAGGGCCAATTGTATGCCCATTATGGGCTCATTTGCATGGGTAGTAGAGGCAGGTAGTGCTGCGCTACCCCCCACCATCCATGATAGCTGTAGCTGTCCCTGGTGCTAGTGATCCCTTCCCTTCCATTCTCTGATCCCAGCCCCACCCTGTCATATCCCTGCCTAGGGCAGCTGGCCGAGGAGGTGAGTGGAGGGCAGTGCCAGTTGCTGTATGCACCCATGGAACCATGGATACCAGTCAGGTGAGTGGGGGGGGGTGCCCAGTGCCACAGAGGGGAGCACTGGATGCCATGGAGAGGTAGTTTTTACTTACAGACTGGTGATCAGCGGGGGGACCACTACCACCAGGGATAATAATTTTTATGTCAGGGCTGGGATTGGAGGGAGGTAGGGGACCACTCGCACCAGGGATTTTACATATAACTATGGGGCTGGGATTGGAGGGTGGCAGGGGACTGCTAGCACCAGGGATTTTACAGAGAACTACAGGGCTGGGATCGGAGGGTGGTGGGGGACCACTAGCACCAGGGCACTACAGCAGTACAAAATAGCAGAAAAATAACAGAAGACACAGTATGTGTCACGTGGCAGAGTCACAATGAGCAGGCAAGGATCAACAAGCATGAAATCAAGCAATAATGAGAGCCCACGCAAAAGCATGATACAGCCGAAAATCAATGTCACAAGTCAAGCGTAATACGAGCAGTACAATATGGTAAGAGATATACAAAGCATATGGGTTGTGAACTTACAAAGCATTAATACCTAACAAAGAGTCAAGTACAAGAACATGTATCTGTGGAACTTAAATTGTGCAGTTCTTTTTTGAATTTGGGATGGGACTGAAATACATGAAGGTAAAGAGGAAGGGAGTTCCACACCCTTGGAGCAAATGAGGCAAATGCCTGCTCACCCAGTTTAGAGGAGCACTTGGGTATGGTCAGGAGAGACAGAGCACTGGAATGCAGGATGTAGACTTGATCTGTAGGTGTTAACAGATCAGCAAGAGTGGCAGGTTTGGATGACCTGATGATGTTGTCAATAACACAACTTTAGGTATAAAGGCACGGGGGGGGGGCGGTGGTGGAAGGCCAACCAAGACTGGAGTTTATTGTAGGTGACATTCCATTTAGATAAGTTGCAAGTGCTGGCCTGATAAAACAAACTCTAGCCAGAACCGATAGGGCTGTGAAGAGCTACCAAATGACCAAAGTTGCACATGTATGTAGGTAGTATTCGGTGCTTGGGTGTACTGTAACTTGACCATTTTTTGGAGGTGTTGCACGAAATTTTCAACAAGGCCTTTTTGGGACCCCTCCTCATGAAGAGTGCCAGTGACATTTTGTTCACTTGTTCCGAAGGGTGATTTCACAGAGCAGATGCGCTATTCTGCACCACAGGTGTGAAATCACAGTTTGGGCAGGTTGTGGAAAATGACAGCTGTACTGTTTTGAAGGAGGTATGCAAAAATGGCAATGCTGAAAATGTGAAGTGAGAATATTAAAAACTGCAGAAGTTTGGAGCGTGCGTAAAAACTGCACAACTCGCACTCATACCATAGTCATTTTTTGGAACTTTTTCACCAAATTTTCAACATGGCCTTTTTGGGACCCCTCCTCATGAATAGTTCCAGTGTCATTTTGTTCACTGGTCCCAAAAGGTGATTTCACAGACCAAACACGCTAATCTGCGTCAAAGGTGCGATAACGCATTTTGGGCAGGTTGTGGAAAATGACAGCTGTACTGTTTGTGGTGTGCAAAAATGGAACGCTGAAAGTAAGGAGTGGAAATATTAAAAATTGGAAAAGTTAGAAGCATGTGTAGAAACTGCGCAACACATGCTTGTAACGCAGTCATTTTTTGGAACTTTTTCACCAAATTTGGAACATGGGCTTATTGGGACTGTCATTTCATGAATTTGTCCTGAAAGGTGATTCCACGCAGTGACCGCAAAATCACCTTTTGGGACAGAGTAACAAAATGACAATGACAGTTTTCATGACGTGGGGTCCCAAAAACACCATGTTAAAAATTTGGGGCAATAATTCCAAAAAATGGCTGATTTATCAGCATAAGTTGAAAACCCCATTGAATGGCATTATAGCATGCTTACTTTTGATTTTTCAGTTCGCTGTTCGACTTTGAAGAGTGCAGACGTGTCCCAGTCCAGAGAAGATGACAGCACTGACCTCCAGAGGTAAGTATGGGGTGGGGGTGGGGGAGGTGGGTGCTTAGTGGAAGGGTGGGGATGGGGAGGACTGGAGCAATAACGAGGGACAATTTTTTTTGTTACAGGAAAAAGAAAAAGACTGAAGCCACGACAAGGGACCATTTCTTTTTTACAGGAGAAAAAAAAAGACAACATTTTGGCACACTGAGGTAGTCTCCCAGTGTGCCACATGAGTGGGGAGGGGGGCACATAATGCTGACATGGGGATTGGGCACCCAGATGTGAATGGGTACTGGAAAGACGATGAGGGACTGTTTTCTTTTTTACAGGGGAAAAAAAATAATAAAACATTTGGGCACACTGGGGTGGGCTCCCAGTTTGCCACATGAATGGGGGGTTAAACATGATGTCAACATGGGGATTGGGCAGCCCGATGTTGGTGGGTATTGGAGCAATGATGAGAGACCGTTTTCCTTTTACAGGAAAAAAATAATAAAACTTTTGGGCACACTGGGGTGGGCTTCCAGTGTGCCACATGAATGGGGAGTTGGACACGATGCCAACACAGGGATTGGGCACCCCGATGTTGGCAGGGGAAGGGAATAAACTGGTAGGCACACTGGGGTGGGCTCCCAGTGTGCCTCGGGGGGGGGAGGTCACGTAATGCTGACACGGGGATTGGGCACTCCGATGTTTGCACCCCAGTGGGTAAATGTCACAATCTTTGGGCACACTGGGGTGGGCTACCAGTGTGCCACATGAGTGGGCGGTGGGGCCACAGAATGCTGTGAAGCTGGTGAGGCAACTGTGCATGTGCGAGTGCCACACATGCACAGTTGAAGTGAATGGTGTGCCATTCACAACATGATGGCACCAATAGAACTGCGCATGTACCAGAGTCGTGCATGCGCAGTTCATGCTATAGAATGTGGAAGTAACAGCTGAAATAGTGTAACTGTTATTCCATAGTGGCCAATCGTGGCAGAGGGTTTTAAGCTCAGCTGGACTTTCGGAAGGATACTTCCAAAAGTCCAACTGAAGGTTCCACGTTCAGTCATTTTAAGAGCTACTGAGAGATTGCAGTAGAACTGTAGGCTTTGCACACAGCCCTAATGAGGTGAACCCATATGACAGGATAGGGAGCAGGACCCCTTGGGCAATTGCTACCCTAGCAGCAGAAGTTATGGCATAACTAATTCTGTAGGCAAACCCAAGCTTGGAATTTGGATGTTCGAGATATGCAGTGTGTAGTCCAGGGTGTGATGAAGGATAAGGCCTCTGTTTTTAAAATAGTCAGCCACAGAGACAATGGATCTTCCTACTATATGGACTTATCTACTGCTGTATCTTTTCTTGAAGTGATATGTTCTGTATTAACTTCTATGTGATTGTAAATGCTCTGGTATTACAGTATGTCAATTATTGTTTTCTCTATGCATTTATTATGTATGAAAATTTTTTTTTTTAAATAAAGCAAGAGGATCCTCTGAGTGACAGTTTAACAGACCCCAAATGGGTCACCAGGACACAGGTTGCTGAAGGACATGCTAGTCCTGTGGAGAGCTGATCCTGAAGAAAGTTGGCCCTGAAGAAGGTTGATCCTGAAAGGTAAACTGAAAAGGAAGCAGGTTCTAAAGAATGCCGGTCCTGAAAAGGAAAAACCCAAATCCCACCCTCTGTTGGTAGTCTTAACACATGAGCTGGGGTGGCTCCTATACTACCTAGCTCATTTTTGGATTGATGAGTACTGACACAAGAACCAGATGTTGCAACACACCCAATCTAACTCATTCCCTATGCTGGCTAGATGACTGACCCTCTGTTTGTTTCAGAGCACTTAATGCCCAGTGTGCACTTGTCAGAAGCTGCAACAAGGCACTGTAGACAAGCTGCTGCACTCAGCAAAGACATGAAAAAGGACACATTTAGAAATAAACCCCTAATACACTTGCTAAAATTCAGTGCATCCTTTTTCATTTCTTTGCTGAGTGCAGAAACTTGTGTGCTTTGTATTAGAACTACGGGCTGCCTGCCCTTTCTGCATAGCCTCCTAACTCCTGTGATACACTGCTGCTCTATATACTACACATGTGGAGACTTGCACTGGGTTGTTACTTATGGTTTCTCCCTGGGTCACCACAGAATACAGTTTGAGGCCCTCAGACGTAATGAAGAACAGTTCTAAAACACTTAGCCTGGAGCTGCAGCTGGATTAAAGTCTTTTAAAACAGCACTGCTAGTGTTCTGCTTATTGTGTACACTGTTAAATCATTGTCAGTTTGCACACACTTTGCACCTTAAACAATTACAGGCTGTTCAGGATTTTATCTGAGCATTCATTAGGTGCAGCTCACACTGGTTTCAAAATTAGGTACCATCAATTTAAATGCAGCCTTGGGACAAATGCTGTCCAGGTAACCAGTCCTAAAGAAATGTCAGGTGATAAACAATCTTAAATAAGCAACATTCAGATAAGTAACCTATTCACAGGCATGGTTTAGACTTGCAGTCATTAAACAGTCACAGTTCAGATAGGCAAACTTTTTAAATAGCATAGTACAGATAAGCAGTCTCATCGCAGTTTGGATAGGCAGTCTATTCATAGAAAAGATAGAAACATACATACATACATACACAGTGACAGCAGAAAAATACCATTGGTCCATCCAGTCTGTCCCTAAAACCCTAATAACTCAGGACCTATTGTCCATATGGGGTTCTAACCAACACTGTCCACCACCATGCTCCCTGTCCTACCGGTGCCACCCTGAGGAACCACTAAGCATTTCAGTCTGTCTCAGCTGTGTTTTAAATCATTGATAGTTTTGGCACCCACCACATCAGGAACAGTTCAAATAACCAGTTTTCAAATACCAATTTAACTAGGCAGTTTCAATTAATTGGTACTGTTGTTTTAACTCAGTTCTAGTTCTTGTCTGCCTGCCTCTAGCTGATTAGAATATTCTAATTCTTATAAGGCTGCTCATCTACCCCAGCACTGCTCCTGGGGGGACATGATGACCCCATCTAGAGGGCGCTGCTTTCTCTGGGATCTGTCCGCCTGTTTTCAGTGCTGCCTAATGGAGCAAATCTTTTTTCCTGTCCTGTGGGCAGTCCTTGAGTCTGGGCTCTGCCGTGCCCCTGCTTCAATGCTGCCAGTTGAAGGAATTACAAATATATGCTGCCCTATGGGCAATCTTTTTTCTGAGGCCTGCCCTGTCCCTTTCTTGCTCTTGACTGCAGCAATCTCCTCAGCCTTCCCTCTTGGTGGTTCTTTACTGAGGCCTGCCTTACTCCTGGATGGCTTCCCATGTTGTCACCACCAGATTGCATCAGTGGCCCTTAATTTTGTTAAAAGAAAACCACCCTTTCTTTTCTTTCACAATTAGCTGAAACAGGTATCAAAATGCAATAGGCAATAAGTATGATTTCCCTGTACTTACTAACTGCCCTACTGATGCTAGCACTGAAATACAGGCACTCCCCTATTGGATAGTATACTGAATGAGAACTAGTCCCTCAGGTCCTACCCTGTAGTAGGTCTCTATAGGACGGACTGGTCGGGTCCCTTCAGGTCTGCCTCCCTGCTCAATTTCTCTGAAAATGAGCTGTGCAACTCCTTTTATATTTTATGAACATTCTATAAAAGCACATTTCTGGTCTCTAACTGGACAGAGGGACAGTTCCAAACTTCAGCACCAATCAGCTGGAAGTCTGGCTTGGAATTCTGCAGCAGGATGAGCCACAATGGAATGCTCCAGCTTGAATCCCCAACCCAACTTTCATGAACATTCTGAGTCCTCTTTTCACTGTTCACATGGATTAAAATGCTGTACACTTTAACAAATCACAATAACATGCTACAAAAAATGAACTGTAAGCACTTTTACACTGTTCCAGCTAGAAAGCTGCCACTTCAGGATTTCTGCAGCATTTTTTATATTTTAATTGGATCAAGAGAACCTTAAATCACTTTGGTTTGAAGTTGCCACTGTATGTAAAATGACAGTCTGCTTTTTACACTGAGCCACCTTCCCTGACAAGAAAACATTACTTATTTGGGGGCAGGACCTCAGAGGAGTCAGCTGTGCTGGCTTACTAAATGCTTACATATGTTTTACAAAAGGTATGCCATTGTTGCTTAATTATTAGTAACCCTTGGAGTTGAATACAGTGTGTGGAAAAGATAAGTGAGGTCCACATCCTCTCTTTTTTGTGTTTTTCTTTTTAGGTTTTGGAGCAGTTGACACTGCAGAAGAGGAGGAGGAGCAGAGGCATTCGGCGAAGGAGCCCAAGGGGTCATGGCATTGCAGCATTCTGCTTGGATGCAGCCTATCTGCCTACTTGCCTGGGTCACCGCACACCTGAGAACATCCAAGAAGCAGAGAAGTAGAGAAACTGTAACCCATTGCGACGAATGAAGCAGGGGCGAAGGGCAGACTGAGACCCAGGGTACATTTTTATATTTTAAATCCCCTGAGTCAGTACTTTTAGTAGTGATTTTCATCCACTGCCATTTCAGCTCCTTTCAACTCCCACACAGAACCAAGAGCTGCTTGGACCCAGCATACAGAAGGCAGCACAGGTATGCTACTTTATTTGAAAGCTGCACAATTGCTGGGGCAATATCTTTGGGGGACATATGATTTTCTAAGGTTCTTTTTTAATTTTTTACCTATTAAGAAAAGACAAAATATTACATGGGATATGGGGCTGCTAGTAATAAGTGCCTGATTCAAACCTCAACCTAATAGAGGGGGCCTACTGTTTGCTTTGTGGCACTTACTATCTCCTTACTTTCCCTTAAAACTTTTGTTCAGCTTGAATTGACTCAACTTAAACTGAATACCTCCAGGATTTAATCTGCATAGTCTACATATCTGTGCAAACATTTGTTAAAATATACTTGGAACACTATTATACTACAAAACCACTTTTTTTCAGAACAATAGACTCAGGCATTTTGGAATTGCTATACTTTTTATGATTTTTACTGATATATGTTTGGGTTATTCCTTATCTTTTTAAAATATTTATTTGGTAAAGTATATGCTATTTAATCGATGTTTAATTGTTGTGTGCTGCTGAATTATCACTGACAAATTGCATTGTATTGGATTTATTGTTTCCACAGGCTGTATATTGGATGAAAGTAATTAACTTAAATAACATACTGAAAGAATTAATGCTTGACATCTTGCACATATCAGCATATATAAGTATAAATTGATCCTCCCTTATTGAGAGTAAGGGTGGATTTAATTGGAACTCCTTAACTGGTATCTGATTGGTACCCAGCTGGAAATCATTAGCTTCCAGGCTTTATTTAGCTACAAAGGGCCTTTCTTCTGATTCAAAAACATTTCTTATTTTATTTCATTTATTTAATATAGCACTACCAATAGTATCATCTTAGTGGAACTCTGTTTTGTATTATTGCACTATTGTGTACTAGGTACCCACTTCCTTGTGGGAGCTAGTACATTTTGTGGAAATTAGACTTTCACTTATTTCTGAGTTTTAGAAGTTACATAAAGGCACAATTGATATTAGAAGATGGGAGTGAAGACCAGAGGACAGAAACAAAAGGAATTAAAAAAACTTGTCACAACACTCGGATAGCATTATACAGATTCTGGGACATACAAAGGTAAAAAAAGAAGGGCTAAAAATGGGATCAAAAGCACACAGACTGACACTTTGACAAAAGAGAAAGTTTCAGTAAATAAAAATCAGGACCAAACAAATCCTACAGTTGCAATTAAAGGCCCCCCCAGATAAAACAGATCACAATGGAGCAGTTTGTTAACACTTCTACACCACAAATGGATAAACAAATTAATAACGATAAGGCCTACATCAACAGAAACTTGAAAAAAAAACTCAATAAGGAATACAGGGACATTAATAAATAAATTAGGACACATAGCAGATCTTTCTACATTGATCCAGATATCAGATACTCCAAATGACTCTGGAGTAAGGGCTCAAGAAAATCAAATGGATGTTACTTCATTGCACTCATCTATAGAATTTGACTGGGAGCACTTCCCAAATTCAGTAACCAAACTGGATAATGCAGTGACTAGACTAGATAGCAGTTTAGAACAATCACCTTCTTATAGGATTGAGAAAACACAAAAAGAATCCACACAATCACAAATGCGGGGAAATTAATTCTGATTTAGTAACCAACTATCCAACCCATTTTAGCCCTAGATTAATAACTGCTCTAAAAGACCCTCACATGGCTAACATTTTGTTCTTGGAGCAGTTACATTAAGAGATGAAAGGACCTCAGTAAAATGCACTCTCACACATCATGAAGCACTAATTAAGAACTTGGTTAGGGAATTAGTAAAGTTAGAGCTGGGCTCAGAGGTGGACTCAATGACTAGGGGACCTATGAATAGATAAGATTTGGATCAATCAAATCTCCAACTACCCAGATGGGGCAACTTGGTAAACGAAACAAAAAAGAGAAAGAATAAAATAAAATAAAAAATTAAAAAACATGTGGCACAAATCTCCAACCTAAAAGCACCCCTGGAAATTGGGAAAGAAAATGCAATTAAGATCAACAAGACTAAAACTGCATCTTCTCAGTCTGAAAAAAAAAGAGAAGAAAAAGGCAAAATTTAAGAAACAAGCACAAGTAAAAGAAACAACAACAGTAATAAAAAATACAAAAAAGAAGGGGGAAAAAGGGCAGCATTTAATGAAAATTCAAAATGGAACCAATCATAGGGAAATTAAGGAACATTATACAATGATGGAAACTAAATATATAGAATATAACATAACCAACAGTGAAAGACAGGAGACACAGCAAAGGGGTGTTTGGTTTTCAGGAAATAAGACTGCATTAATCATAAAAGGTCTTTTTCAGTGTCAAAGGGAAAGTAAAGAACACCTAACGCTATATTATCACAATATTTAGAAAAAGAGTTGAGAATTCCAAATGGAGGGAATAACTTGGTATATGCAATCAGATGAGACATGAAACAAGAAAAATTACTTGACCATTCCCTCAGCTCAGTCCCTGACCGAGCATTTAATTCTGCGGTGTGGCTCTCCTACCCACCACTGCCTGCCTCCCCTGCTGGCAAGATCATCTGAGGACCCCCACTTCAACCCAGCCCCTGACCGGGTGTTTGACTCAGTCAGAATGGATCATTCACGTATCTGGACTGTAGCCAATGCAGTGTGTCTGCCGCCCATTGTGCAGTGACTGGAGGAGCTTGTGGGTGAGCTGTTGCCTGCCGCTGACAGGGGAGTGGGATGGTGAGGCTCAGTGGGCGGGTGGGGAGGGGTACCACTGGACCACCAGAGGTGGATTAGTATGTAATATGTTTAAACCTCGCCCTTGATCAGGGCGTAGTCCCGCACTGGACCACCAGGGAGTTTGGACTTCTTGTTATAGCCACATATGCCTGCGATCGGGCTGGGAGGCGGTCCACTGGACCACCAGGATGGGATTTAATCCCTTACATTATACTTCTGCCTGCGATCGGGCTGCGAGCGGTCTACTGGACCACCAGGGATGGGTTTAATCTTTATTTTTATACTTCTGCCCACAATCGGGCTGGATGAAGCCCACTGGACCACCTGGGATATTGGAATATTATGTATTGAAACATATGCCTGTGATCGAGCGGGGGGGGGCTACCAAGACGGATAGTGCCACCGGAGCTCGGGTGGCCACCCATAGCTGGCAGCTGCCATGTTGTGCCCTGCAATATGGCAGCTCACCTGTGGGTGGCCAGCTGTTGCTTCATGTTTTTTTGGATCAACTGTGTGTGGCGTAGGTAGGGGTTGCACCTGCATCTGCTCAGCACATCCTGGGCTGAATATCGGGATGTGCGGAGTATGCATGGGCACCCTCCCCACGTGTGCCACATACATTACTGATGCGCCCTGACACATCGGGATTTGTGCCAGGCACTTTCCCCTTTTGAATATCACGCCGAGGCACAACCCTTCTGAATATCCCACCCTGGTAGTACAAAAAAATCAATCAGAGAATTATGAAACCTTGCTGTCCTGGAATGTTGAAGGTTTTTCCAAGAATGTCGTGAACCTAGACTTTTTAAGCTTTCTGTCTTCCCATACAATCTTATCATTACAAGAGACATGGGCACTAGAAGATTTAAATTTATCAGTCTATACTGTTGTTACAGCTTAGGGGAAAAAAATCAGAAATTTGGCTGACCAGTGGGAGGACTTTCAATTTTTATTGAAGTTCAAGACAATATGCAAATTAAAGCAGTACTTAAAAATAATATGACAATACAAATTTTGTTAATACAGTGGGGAAATAATTTGTTTTATTTAGTAAACTTTTACGTACCACCAAAAAATTTGAGACATTATAACACTGATATTTGGTATGAAATTGAAAGTTCACTTCAGGATGCAATGATGAACATTCCAGAGGCAGGGATTTTTCTAACAGGTGACTTCAACAGTAGGTTGGGTCACAAGTCTTGCAAACTAAGTAAAGATATAATGATTCAACAAAACAGTTTAGAAGATGAGAAAATTAATGGGAATGGCAGAAACATTTAAAAAAAACCTGATGCTATTGGTAGTAAATGGAATGTCCTAAGGAACCCGCCTGCCCGCTCCAGACTGAAAGGAGCCACCAGCCCTTGACTCGGATGCTCCACACCAGCGGTCCCAGCTTCCAATTCAGCCAGCCCACCCCAAGGAACCCACCTGCCTGCTCCAGACTGAAAGGAGTCACCAGCCCTTGACTAAGGGGCTCCACGCCAGCAGCTCCCAGCTTTCAATTCAGCCAGACTGCCCCAAGGAACCCGCCTGCCTGCTCCAAACTGAAAGGTGCACTGGCTCCGAAGCCTAAAAGCCAGTTGGCCAGGCCCGTCTGAAACTAAACTCTGATTGGCTGCTATATTTTTTCCCTGACTTGGTGCTGGTTTCAAACTGCTGCTGTACAGGAGAGCTAGTTTTGTGGTATTTCTGTGTATCAGGGACCTGTATTTTCTCTCGGCCCCTCCACCCTGGCCCTGACCTCTATTAAATACTCACTTGCCCCGCCCCAACTCTCTCTCCTGGATCTCTACTTTTGTACTGTCCTTAAAGACAATAAGTGCCAGTGCACTTCCAAACAGGCTCTGAAGTCTGACAAAATCAGCAGCTTCTACTCAGCTTCTCAATTCAAAATACAAGAGCTCTCACTCTCCTAAACAAAATGACTTCACACAAGCACCTCTTCTACTTCCTCCTTGCCTCATTTCTTCCCACAGTGACCATCCTGGCTTTTCATCCTATCTGTGACCTCCTAATCCCACAAGCAACACAAATCACTCAATCTACCTCCTCCCAACCTCTTCACAGTCCGCACCCTTTGTCTCAAACTTCCAACCTCCACCTTATTGGTCCCAACATCCTGCCTCCCTATATGCTGTCCTGCATATCACTTATCAGGGCTGTCATCTCTGCCCCAAAAGTGAACCTGCTTATTAGAAAACTTAAACTCTCTACTACTCACTCCTTCCTCCTCCTCCTCACCCTACTCCTCGCTGGAGATATTGAGCTCAACCCAGGTCCCCAAGCCTGCCCTCAACCTCTAAACTCCTACAAAGGCCTCTCCATTGCCTACATTAACAAAAGAAGCCTCCTACCCAAAATTGACCTGTTAACCTGCTGGTTAGCTGAGCACTCTCCAGATATCCTGTGCCTGTCCAAAACCTGGCTTTCTGCAAGGATCCCTGACACCTCCCTTACTCTATCAAACTATACACTACTCAGGCAGGACCATGGAAAATGCAGTGGAGGTGTAGCCATATACACAAAACAACCCGTCTCATGCTCGGTCCATTTCAGGGAATCATGCCCTGGCTCCCATGAAGTCCTTCTGGTTCAACTCACCCTACCTGCCTCTCTCCCTATATTTATTGGGGTGCTTTATGCCTCTCCCAGTCTCGCACGCGACTTTCTCATCTCCACTGTAGCTACCCTGCCTGACCTTGCTTCCAACAGGGAATTGATTCTGCTAGGTGATTACAATCTAGACTGGCTTGCACCGCCTCCATGACTCACACCTCCAAAATTGAGTCCCTAAATCAAACTCAGCTTCTCAAAGAACCTACTCACTACAACCTCCACTCTCAGAACCACTCCCTAATCAACTGGATCCTCTCATCACATCTGCATAAGGTAATGACATCTGGCATGCTCACAAATGCACTCAGCAATCACTGCATTACTTATTGCATTAGAAAATCTTGCCTTCCCAAGTCTGCACCAAAATAAATACGCGCTCTCTAAACTCCTTGGATGTTGAATCCCTCCTAACCACCCTTAGCCTCACTGACTGGCATCACGTTAACTCAGCCCCAGATGTTGATGCTGCAGTCTCCAGTTTCCTGCACATGCTCACCAAAATCTGGGACTCCCATGCCCCACAGAAAAAGATCAGGGTAAAGAAGCAACACCACAAATGGATCTCTGCCCCAATTCTTGCTTTATGCAAGGCCAGAGACAAAGCTTGGATGGTTTTCAAATCCCTCCCCAGCCCTAAAATTAGACAAGCATACAACACCCTCTGTAATGCATGTACAAAGGCAGTAAGGTTGGCAAAAGCAGACTTCTTCAAGTCGCAACTGACTCACGCTATCCCTCCAATTTCTGGAAGGTCGTACACTCTCTTTGACTCTCTTTCACAACCCAGTTTCCCTGCCATTAAACAGCATGGTCAGCAACTACTTAACCCTACCAGCATTGCTGTTACCCTTGACAAATTTTTCACTTCCTGCGCCATGCCACAAGGGCCCCCTCCAGACTCCGGTCCCCACTTTGCCTTTCTGTGAAAACACCTTTGAATTCTCACCTGCCTCAGAACCCGAAGTCTTCTCAGCCCTTTACTCCTTACATACTTCCAAATCCAGCCCAGATGTGGTCCGCCCCAAACTCCTGCAAATCTCTGTACCTGCAATCTCAAAACTTCTTACACATCTCCTCAACCTCTCCTTCTCCTCATGGTCAGTCCCTCAGGCCTGGAAATCCGAGACAGTCATCCCCGTCCTTAAAGGTGGGGACCCCTCAAATCCTCGTGACTATAGGCTGATCTCACTCCTCCCGGCTCTTGCCAAGCTAGAGGAATCCCTTGTGCACTCCAGATTGATGGAACACCTAAACACAAACAGCCAATTATCCCCACACCAGTCCGGCTTCAGGAAGCAACATTCCACTATCTCCTCCCTCCTGTGTGTCACAAACCAAATCCACACTACTGCTGACCAAAGCCTCCTCACAGCTGCAGTGTTCATTGACCTGGCTAAGGCCTTCAATTCCGTATCCCATCCCCTCCTCCTGTCTAAACTTGAAGCAGCAGGCCTCACTCCTATCACCATTCAATGGTTCAATTCCTACCTCTCAAACAGGTCACAATCTGTCAGAATCTCTGACATCTCCTCCCCTCCACTCTCAGTCCTATCAGGTGTTCTACAAGGATCTGTCCTTGGTCCCATCCTCTTCTCCCTCTTCATAAATGACCTCCCCTCCTCCTGCACAAAATCCAGCATTCACATGTACGCAGATGACACTATCCACTTTACCTCTGGCCCATCCATCTGTGATACTCAGTCTATCTTCCAACATGATTTCAACAATATTCAACACTGGTTTACAAAGAACCAACTCAAAGTAAAAATGGCCAAAACTGTATCCATGTTGTCTGGCACAGTGCAGAAGACTAGCAGATCCCCCCCATCATCTCCTTAGAAGGCACCCTTCTAGACCATGTCTATAAATATAAATACTTGTGAGTGTTGCTCAACCCGCATTTATCCTTCATGCCTCACATAGAAGCTACCATCTCAAAACTATGATCCAAACTGGGCATGCTCTACCGGCACTGAGACTCCATCCCTCTGCCTGTCAGACAGCAGATCTTAACTAAAATGATCCCCTTATCCTTGATTATGCAGATGTAGTCTACAGCACTGCCCCAGTAACCACCCTAGCCAAGCTGGACACCCTCCTAAACTCCTTCTGCCACTTTGCCACCAACTCACCCCTTAAAACTCATAACTGTGAACTTTACTCCCTCCTGGAAATTACCCCACTGGCCCACAGATGCCATATCCACTCTCTAAACCTCATAGCAAAATACTGGTTTGACATGCTACCCTCCTACATGATCGACAGTCTCTCCCAGGCCCTGGACACCCCTTATGCACTGAGGCACAGAGATGTAAGATCCTTCCATCTACCTCGCCCCATCCTCATCATCCTGCAAAGTAGCTTTCTCCCACCAGCTCACAGGCTTGTGGAACAAATTTGCCCCCTCCATCAGAAACTCCTCCTCTCTTTGAGTCTGCCAGACTCAGCTGCATCTCCTACCACCTCCCCACTGCCACTGTCCTCAGTAATTTGCTGCTCCACTCCACAGCACTTAAAAAAAAATGACCTAGCCTTCATTGAGTTCACTTACCTCTGCATCCTCTGGTTCTTCCCAATTGCCTCCAGTTGGGGTATTTGTTTCTATCTTGCTTTACTTTGCTAACTCTACTACCTCCCCCTTACTTTACTTTGCTATCTATATTGTCACTGCAATCCAAATTGTCTATTTACCCCTAAGAAATTGTAATTGTTATAACTCTGCCAGGACTATGTGTATTTCCTGAACTATTTTTTACTGACATATGTTTCTTTGTATTATGGTATGTACTCCAACTCCCCTTTCCCCCGGGCCACACCTGGGAACAAGCCTTGGCTCAGTGTGCCTATCCTGGTCAACAAATGTTTAAATAAATAAAAAAAGATATGAGGGGAATAACACATCCCATTACACTTATCTTTCTAGCAAAGGTGCAAGTATGATTGATTACATACTGTATGTATTTTACCTTAGCCGGTGTATCTAAATCTAAACTTTGATATAATATTAAGAAAAGAAAGTGATCACTTTCCACTGATTTTAACAACTAAATATCAGATTACAAATGTAAAAATCAAGTGGATTCACAAATTGAAATCAGACATAATAAAAGAGTGGTATATTCAAACCTTGTAGATCAAGAAATAACAGTGACCCTTTTAAGTTACTACTATCAAATAAAAAGTAAAGCAATAACAGACCATACTCCTGCCAAGGTGATACATGCTATTATATAGGAAATATCAAATGAATGTTTACCCGCCTTGTATCATAAAAGGAACCCAATTAGGAAAACATGGTTTAACACAGATTGTATAACATACAAGAAATATGTGGCAAAATGGATATGCTATGTACGGAAAAATCATACTCCAGGAAGTATAAATATTCTGAATAAAACAAGAAAGGATTATAGAGCATATCCTGAAACAAAAGCAGTGGAATAAAATGTATAAAGTCCTAAAATCAGGAAATACAAAAACATTCTGGCAACTCATTGCAATAGGAACAGGTAATTATGCAACTAATATAACAGTGAACATTCACCCTTATGATTGGGTAGTTTATTATAAAAAATTGTTTTTTGATACTGCAGTAATAAATGACCGTCTTTCAACCCAGACAATAGAGTAGCATTCATCAAATGTAACACCCATAGAAATTAGTGAAGCAATAAAAGCAACAAGACCAAATAAAGCCCCAGGACCAGATAAATTGCCTCCTTTCCTATACAAAGTACAGCTGGAGTGGTGGTGCAATATGTTAGCAATATTATTCAGCAAAATGATAGCAGAAAACTAAATATAATTAATGGAAAGGTAATATTATAACCCCTATATCAAAAAACAGAGACCTATACCAACCCAAAAACTATAGACTAATCAGTCTATTGGACTGTTTAGGGAAAATATTTGCAAGAATATTATTGGCTAGAATAAACATTTGGTTAAATACAAACACATTATGACTCAATAGCAAGCTGGATTCCAGCGAGGATATTCAACAGTTGACCAGTGTTTCATTTTGCAACATATTATAGAAAAATATTGCATTAGAAAACATCTCCCAATTTATTTAACATTTGTAGATTTCGAGACCACTTTCAAAAGAATAAATGGGGACAAGTTATATAAACTAGGAATGGACCCCACAATCTTACATTTAATTATTAGTATATATTCCAATAACTGGACCCAGGTAAGGTATGATTTAACTGGTAAATTAACAGAGTCATTTAAAATAAACACAGGCATTAAATGGGGGTGCATTTTAGCCCCATTATTATATAATTTATCAATGATCTTCCAAATTCATTTCTTGAATCTTCCCCATGTTGTCCAGTCATCTATGGCACACCAATTTCAGTGCTAATATATGCAGCTGATCTTATAATAATATCCATGTCACCTATTAGATTATGAAAATATTTAAAACTGTTATAGAATTACTGTATCATCAATAAATTACATATAAATATTAAAAAAACAAGTAATGGTAATAGGTTAAAGGAAATTAAAGCAAACATGGGCAATAAACAATACTTTATTAGAATGAGTGACAATGTACAAATACTTAGGATATAACATAACTTCCAATTATAAAACACCTAAGAATATACAATATACATTAAAAAATTACAACAGAGAAGTAAAGTTATTATTAGATTCAGTTTTAAATTTGGCGGTTCCTTCAGTGTTCAAGTATTTTGATTTTTCAACGAAGTCAATAAATTTTACTGAATTAAAAAAAAATTGGTGGTTCATCAATATTATCAACATTGCAAGTAATAGAAATGAAGTTAACACCAATGGCATTGTATGCAGTTGAAGCATGGTGCATGGATAAAACTGAAGTTTTGGAAAAACCATTTACACAGTTATATAGAATTTTATTTCAACTTTCAAAAACAATAGCATCACAAATAGTGAGGGCTGAATCGGGGAAGGTACAGATAAAATATCTTGCCATAGCAACTCAAATTGCATATTGGGTAAAATCTAATTCCTTGCCTGAGAACAGACTGGTTAAAAAATGTATGCTGAAAAACAAATATGGATGGAAAAGGGAACAAAAGATCCATGGCTAGGATACATTGAGGAAATTTTACATAAGCTGTATTTAATTCACTTATGGGAGGATGCCAAAAAGAGAACAATGATTTATAAATCATACACTAAACTTATAAAAGAAAGACTAAAGAAAATTGCATATGAGAAGGACTTGAATAAGATAAAATCAAGGTTGTATTCATGGTATGCAAACAACAAAACAAACCATAACTTAGAACCATATTTAATGCATATAAAAGGAAAAAAAAGAATGGAAGATCTTTACAATATTCATATTAGAATTATATCCATCAAAATACCTTAGATATCTTTATAATAAAGAGAGAAATTAAATAAACAATTTAAAATGTGATTGCAATATGGACTCATTGGAAACCTTGCCATATATTATCTTGTATTGTCCAAAATATTAGGAAATGCAAAACATTTATTTGGTGCAATATTTTCAAACAGAGGCCCAGATATTCAGAGCAGTTGCGCATGGCACAACTGAGTTGCATCAGCGCAAGTGCAGTATTGCGCCAAGGAACCATATTTAATGGGAGCCAGTGCACAGCGCAAAATCCACTGCGCCAATGTGCAACTCCAATAAATGGAGGAGCAAGAGCAGGGGGCATTTACATGAATATCCAGTGCAATGGCATATTCAGCCATGAAATCATGACGCAAATGGGGAGCAAATCGAAGTTGCTCCGAGCAGACTTGTTCCTAGTAAAACAGGGCACAAGCACACAGACAGCAGTTGCACCAAGGGTGGGAGTGAGAGGGAGAGAGATACAAGGAGACAGAAACACAGACAGGCATATGACCAGACACAGAGGGAGGGGGACAGAGAGGTGGCATGGGAGAGGGAGAGAGGGACAGAGAGAGAGAGGGACACATGCAGACACAAAGCCTGTGAACCAGGGTGGCACACAGCCAGCAGCCAACTGCCCAGGGGGGCGATGGACAGCAGGGGGCATGGAGAGTGCATCCGCCCTGATGGGGGCAGTGATGAGGGGTGTGAGGTGGCAGGAGGAACAACTACATGGCCGATAAAGGGCCTGGCGGTGGCATGCCTGACACAGACAGTACTGTGCCAACAGTACTGCTGGGAACCAGAGTGACACCGAGATTGTGGGCCAGCACCACCTGAACAGGGCCATGCTGAGGCAGCCTTGCGAGCCACGCAGTGCAGGCACCCACCGGACAGAGCCACGCCATGGGCGTGGTGATGACAGTGACCACCGGCATGCACCTGCCCTTCACGGACCCGGCCAAGGACCAACAGGGGACACCATGGGCAGCACCCAGGCAGCAGTGGCCTGCCACCCCACACAGGTCCTCATGGCTGTGCTGTCACATGCTATGGAATGCAGCTTTCACCCCAGTACACAGACGGAGTGCACAGCATCGATGCAGGACAGCCACAGGGTGGCAGGAATGCCTGGTGTGTATGGGGCCTGTGCCTGCACCCATGTGGGCAGCCACATGCCACCTGGCCCTGTGGGACTGAAGCATATCAATAGGCAGGAGCACCCAAGCATCACCCACCAGGTGGCGTGCGCTGCCAACGGGCACACACCAATGCCTGTGCCACACACCTCTGCACAGCCCTGCACCATGCCATGGCTGCAAACCATGGGCATGACCCCACAGGCCACCCTGTGGGTGTGTGTGGCACAGGCATGGTGTAATGGGCAGCGCAGTCGTGGGGGTGGGGGTGGGCAGGGGTGCATGGTGGTGTGGACACTAGGAACCAGCAAGGGGTGCAGCACAGCATAGCACAGGGCTAACCATGGCATGCTCCACACAGGTGACAGCGCATATCCGCTGAGGCCCTGGCAGCATCACCCTGGTCCATCCCACCCTGCAGTGCTGTCTGCCCCCAGTGTGCTGCTGCAGCATCCACCACCCCGTTATGGCTGCAATACTGTAACATGGCCTGTGCTGTTCGTGGTGCTTCTGTGGTGCAATGCATGCAAATGAGGTTGCGCGCAATGGCAATGATATGCTAATGCACCCCACTGTGCCATGCATTGGCTGATGAGGTCATTTGCATGCGGCTGCTAAATATCGAGATATTGCACCATGTGGAATGGTATTGCACCGGAGTAAGTGGTGGTGCAATGTCCATGCA
This sequence comes from Neoceratodus forsteri, assembly GCA_016271365.2. Classification (NCBI taxonomy): domain Eukaryota; kingdom Metazoa; phylum Chordata; order Ceratodontiformes; family Ceratodontidae; genus Neoceratodus; species Neoceratodus forsteri. Next base: position 1,465,473,863 of record CM028131.1, on the reverse strand, counting down.
TGCGCGGTGCTCAGACCTGCAGTGCACATGTGCACTGCACTGCCAAGGTGTCAATTGCACAGACCGTGTGACCAGCATGATGTAGCGGCATAGTGCAAGCTGCGCAGGGCCAGCAACATGCACTTTATGCATGCTGGCACTTTCCCTATCACACACATGCACACTGTGGATGGGCATGGGTCCATGGGCCATTGCACTGGGCACCTGCCTTGACCTTCGCTATAGGTGTCCAGCTGCCAGTGCAGACACTGCCATGCCAGCTGCTGGGCTGGCCCCTGCAGCAGACCTTGCTCATGATCTCGGGCATACATGGGGTGGTGGAGGCCCTGCAGGGCATGCTGGTGGCAGAGGGGGGTGAGAGCTGGCATGCCAGAGTGGCTGGCAAGGGCCATCACTAGGGCTGCCCCTGTGTCCCCTGTTACCCCTGTTGGGCCTTACCCTATGGGCCCTCCTCCCACTGCACAGTCCCTGTTCCCTGTCCCCCTCCATCGCTGTCCCCACCCATCACCAGCCCCTGCTGTTTTTGTCCATAGTAGTTCCATACATATATATTGTCTGGCATACCCGCCTGTGTCTGTGTCTGCTGTGCAGGTGGCATGGGGCACCATGCTGCAGTGGCCCAGAGTCCATCCATGTTGTGTGCATGTGGGGGGCATGTGCCATGCTTCCGTGGTTCCCTGCTGTGTTTTGCGGTCGGTCCCACTGTGGTGGTGTCCATCTCCTGGGTTGGTGGCTGTGCATTGGGGTGCCCATGGGGTGGCGGTCTAGGATGTGTGGCAGGTGTGTGCATGGTGGTGGACACAGTCATTAGTCAGGTACTGTCTGTGCACTGTGTTGGGGTCCTCTGCCTGGTGTTGTGTGACCTGTCTCATGTGGTCCGCCACATTGCCTGTCACCCTGCCTGTACAGTGCTCACTGTGTGGGCTCCCTATGTGCCTGTGTGGTGTGTGTGTGCATGGCTGCATGGTCCTGGGTGTGGCCTGCTCTGGTCTCAGAGGTGGGGCACGGCCAGCAACCTGCCGGGGGAGCTCCCTTGGTGGCCCTCAATTGGCCGTTGGCACTTCCTGTCACCTGCAATCCATACCACTGTTGTATTCCGGGGTCCAGTGTTAGGGGGGTGCCTGTGTGTGCCCTGCTGTACCCTGCTGGTGGGGGCCTCCTGTAGCCTGTCCCTGTGCTGCCATTGCCCTGTCCCTGGGTCTGTTCTCTGTAACATGCCCCCTACTGTTGTTCTGCTGCTCTGCTCCCACAGTTGCGCTGGAGCATCTCTTATTGCAGCATGGCACAACTCTGTTTGCATCGTGGCGCAGCTCTCTTTGTGCCATGGCGCACCTGTGCCATATTCAGCCGGGTTGCGCTGGTACAGTTCAGCCTGCGCAACCTCTGAATATGGCTGCATTAGCACTGTGGCACATCAGATTATTATAGCGGATTATTATATTGCATATTTTAATGACTCCACAAATATAATTTATTACAAAAGATATGCTGCTCTTCTTGCAATGTATTCGCAGTCATATGAATCCTAAAGTAAAAAAGCTGAAAATACAACACTGAAGTTCCAGTACTTTGTATATAACAGAACTCACAGGCTTATGTATTTTGCACGACGAACACTGTTATAAAAAATATATATATATAGACCAGCACAACTTCACTTTATATATGCAGAAACTGCACTTTACTGTTATATGTATTACATGTTCAAATCTTGATTTTAATTATTGCTGTCATAAAATGTATGTCTCACTTTGTAATTATTGCTGTCATAAAATGTATGTCTCCATTTGTAAAGATGTAAAAATTTAACAAATAAACTTTTAAATCTGAATCTACTTATTTGACTATTTTTTTTCTTTAAAGAGCAACTGCCACAACTTGGGATGCTTACCATTGCTGGGTCAGTCTTAGCCTTCCAAGATATTTTTGTTTCGAAATTTATAAAAACAAAGCTTTTCAAGTGTTGTTTTCATTTTTTAATCCAACCACAATGTTCAAGCACATCCTCGCATCTGCCCTATGCCTCTGCTTTGAACTAAAAAGCATGATGACGACAAGTTGGGAAGGCAGTGCAGATGTACGTAACTGTCTTAGCTCTAGTTTAAACTGCATGAAATTTGACAGTTTTTCCTTTCCTTGTACTTACAATCTGGCTACTTTAATAATACATAATTTTCAATCATTCTTAAAGTAAAGGATTATAAAGGGGTATTTGTGACATATTATATTAAGTTTTGTTAGTGCATCATTTTTGCTGTCTGTAAAGGTGATTAGACTGCTGTGATTCGTTTTGGGTTCAGATAGGCTGTAATTTGTTTTGCAGCCCATCAAAAAACACTTTACTATTGATTCATTTGAACCAATGTATATATTGCAGAAAGAACTAGATTTCAATGAAAGATGTGTTTTTTGACATGTACGTCCATATGCCATTCCCTCCATCTTTGCAAGAGCACTGATACCTGGTAGTTTTGGAAACATGTGCAAGAAGCCATGACTATCTACTGCTTGCAAAAGGAGAAAAAGACACAAAGTATTGATCAATTTATTACATTAAAAGTCTTATCTAGTTATTTGGAAAGTAGCTTGAGTGGTGGAACAGGCTGCTAAGTCAATGTGCTCTGTCTAATATGTAGCTACAGCAATCAATGTTTATTCACTCATATTGCTTGCTGGTGAGCTGGCCAGGTGAGGTAACGTTTGGCAGTCAAGTGAATGCTGTCCTCCATGTGGGAGTTGTGTTCTTGCATGTCACACAGCTATCTTGACAGTTACAGTAAGTTTTGGGGGCTGAAAACTGTGACAGTGATTTATTTTTACCCATATGCTTTAAAAGTTGACATCCCTGCATACTGCTATAATTGCCAAATGCGGAACTGCATGCCAATGTGAACACATTTGTATGCAATTTGTTTACAGAATATTTTACTACATGACGATGAAGGCACAGTGCCTTGCATTCCATACACTAATGAAATCTCCATCCAAGTCTTGTTTCAGAACGCAACAAAATGGCGCATGGGACTTGGACATTTTCACCTCTTTTTCTGTGACAGCTGCACTGCCTTGTTTCTATCCACTGCTGTGACTGGATCAAGGATGGACTATGCGGGGGGCAGAGACTGTACCGTGTGACATTACCTTGTGTACCTTGAGCTCAGGTACAGGGATAGATTGACCAACGAATATGCAGTGTCTCACATTTATGAACTGAAACGCAGTTTTGATGCAAAGACTTTTGAACTGTTTGTGGACAATGGGTTTTTGTGGGGAAAATGCCTTTGCATAAAATGTGGTTGAATAAGTGTTTATGCACTGTTAATTTAATGTGTATTTAATTGTTTCAATATTGCACTTTCAATGCATTGGTTTAAATTGCACTCTTTGTAAATGTACTTTTCTGTAATCTGAGTGAGTTGGTGTGTGAATAGATGAAAGTTTGGGTGTGAGTGGTTAGACGACTGTTATAAATTAGTAAAATGTTTAGCCTTTAAAAGTTAGTGGTATACCTACATAGTACTGTATGTCTGAAGTTTGCCTGTCAGTAGTGTGAGTGGGACAGTAAATGGATAGCAGTTTGAGAACACATGGCAGGATGACAGCACTGAATTTGTAAAATGTTTAAATATTGCTTAATTTTACTGCAGTAGGCTAGTGTATGGTTTGTAGTTTAAAGAATTCCATTTTAGCTGTTATTGCAAATGTTCTGGTTATGTTTATTGATGGTGGAACTGTGTATTATTGTCCTTTTCCTGGCAGCATCACTATTTCCATTAACTTGGGAATTAAAGGATACCTAAACAACATTTTGACAACAAACTATTCAAACATCTGATTCCTTAGGTGACTAAAGGAAAGGCTGCTGTATTCATTAATGCTAAAACTACATTTACATAATTTACCTAAATGTGGTTCCAGAGCATTTGAAAATTGTAAAATCAGCCTTCCAATTTCAAAAAACTGTCTTACCTGCTTCCTAAAATGGCCGCCAAATGTGTTATGTGATGACATCATTGGAGCCAAAGTCAGAGAGATATATGGCTCTCTATAGTGCTAACTAGTTCTTTTTTCCCTTTGTAGAGAATTTTTTCACCCAAATGGTCAAAACCATGTGCATTATTTTGTATAATGCACATGTTAGGCTATGGTTCTGTTCATTTTGTTTACTTTAACATGCTGAAAATGTGTTTTAATCCAAGCGACTTTCTCTGTGGCAAACCACAGTGCAGTACAAATCTTGAATAACCTGGTGGTCTAGTGGTTATGGTGGATCCAAGATGCTAGAATGGGGTTGCTGGGGTGGTGTGCATGCCTAATATGCACTTTTTAACATTTTTATTAAACCTTATATTTTCTGCTATTATTCTTTTCTAGTACGTTTTTGACAGAACCTACAAATGTAATCCATAGTTTGAATGTAAACATTTGTGCAATCAATAAATCAGACTTCTTCAACAAAGAGAAATGCAGCAGCAGCAGCAAGCAAGTACATTACTATTGGGGGGGGGGGGGATTGCAGCCACAACTTTCACAACCCCCTAGAGCCACCACTTATTTGTAGCAAATTGTTTGTGCAGTCCAATGTTAGAGTTCATACTTTCTTGAAACTCAAATATATGCTTGGCTTGTCTTCTGTTTCCATGGGAAATAATAATAATAAGAATCAGCATTTATATAGTGGTTTTCATACACATTATATCCCAAAGTGCTTTATAAGCAATGCTAGACTGGTAGTGAAGTGACTGAATGTATAGTAGCAGCCATTTCATACATTAATATCCACACACAGCCTTGGACAACTGCATGAACTGGTTTTATGGGAAGGGGAATGTTCGCCAGGACAACAGGGTCAGGTAGTGATTAAGGTGCTGGCAGTCCCACATCTTATTTCTCACAGTAATCTGCTCATATTTCTCTCCTTCTGTCTTCCACCTTCCCTGAATATAGCAGTGCCTTGCAAGAGTGGCCTTCTCAGTCCCCCCTCTGGTAGGAAAGCCTATTTTTCCATGTGTGCCATGCTGCTATCAGCCTGACTTACCAGAAGATCATGTTTATTATTATTAATATGTAAATATAACACTGGAGACTGTACTAACCACATTTATGATGCAGAAGGGTAGTGAACTCATCAGTTTTTGGTGTGGGGAGCACAAGAGAAGAATGAATACCAGAGAGGGACTGAAGAGGCCATTCCAGCAGGGCGCAGCTATATTCAGGTTAGTTGAAGACATGAAGGAGGACACTGAGCAGATCACTGTGAGATCTGAAATGTGGGGTTGCCAGCATTGTGATCACTACCTGACTGTGGATGAGAGTAGCCAGCAATGACAAATACTCAGAGTGCCAGGGCTGCACCTAAACTGTTACTTGAATTCAATGTAGGGAGATTACCCTCGGGAGGGGGGATGTTGACAATTGTTAGGACAGTATTGAGGGAGTTGTGTATAGCTCATTCAAGATTTGGAAGGGTGGTAGCCAGCCAACTTGCATTATGGAGTACAGCACAGAAAAGTACTAGAGAAGAATTGCTGGGAACTGTCCTGTGGGGTTCTGCAGATCACAGGTAAAGGAGTAGACTGACATTGCAAGTCAGGTGGATTCGCTCAAGGTATTAGTATGCCTCTCCTGCTAATAATATTGTTATCCAATGTAAGTGCGGCCCTTATGAGGGCATGAACAGCAGTTTTTCTGGTGGGTCATGATGCTTATTGCTTGGCCCTCCAGGAAGACCTAGTTGTTGATTAATGAGGTGGGACAAAAACACAACAGGGAACTGTGTATACTACCTTCACTGTGCAGAAGGGTGGTGATCCACTCAATGTTTACTGTGGGAGTAGAAGTCAAACATTGAGAATGTGGACTGGAGAGTGATTTGGGAGGCATTTTTTAACAGTGCCAGCTGATGATGCGTATCAGTATAGGTGTGCGCAACTCTCTGAGGTACGAGATTACAATCTAAGGTGTGATAATTCTCTTCATGAGACCGCAAGCTCATATGCAGCCCCAGGCAGTACTAAGGACAGGGTATGGATGGTGGGGTGTTCAACAAAAGGCAAGCTAGGTGCAGGGGGTTCACATGGAAAAAGAAAGCCCTATTTGTGGATTAACAAGAGAGCATGAGCTTTGGAACTAAACAAGACTTGCTGTGTGACCCTGAGCTAGTCACTAAACTTCTTTGTGCTCCAGACCACAGCTGTAAACAAGCTTTCAGCTTAGTATGTCTCTCCTGGTTAACAAAAAACAAAATTCAGTGAATCATATAACCACTAGATCATCAGGTATTTGAAGTGTTGTCCTGTAATGTGGTTTGCCAAAGAAAAAGTCAGCTGGACTGCAAAACATTTTCTGCAAGTTAAAGTAAACAAAATGAACAAAATCATAGCCGAACATGTTTATTGATCAAAATAATCCACGAGGCAATACATGGTGTTGATCATTCTGGTACAACAATTCAAAATAAAGAGGGAAAGAAGCACTAGTTAGTACTAGAAAAATATATGTGGGTCTCTGTCTCAGGCTCCAATGATGTCATCATGACTCATCACTTAACACACTTGGCAGACATCTTAGGGAGAAACCAAGGCTGTTTTCTGGAAGTTAAAGGCTGGTGTTTACATTTTTCGAAAGCTATGAAACTGCATTCATGTTATTTATATAAATGCAGTTTTAGCAAAAATGTAAACAACAGCCTTTACTTTACCTCACAATGAAGCCAGATATTGGAGTTTGCAGTTTTAAAAAACTGCTTGTTTAGGTACCCTTTAAGTAGTGTAGAAAGGTTACAGTAATAGTGGCGGGAGGGACACCCCCACTGCAGTAGCCAGCAAGTGACCATGGAAACTAGCAGGTGGGTCACCAGTGTGCCCCAGTTTTGAGAAGTTTAAGTGTAGGTTAAGATAAGGCCCTGTGAGACATGTATTTCCACCATTCTGGCGGTGTAACCAGTATGGTGCCCTGGCCCATGGGGGAGGAAGAGTACACATATCTCTCCTCTGGGGGGGTCAATAGTGCAGCCTGGTCAGCGTTCACCACGGGGCGAACATTTTGTGTGGGGTGAAAGTGTAAGCACCATCTGGGAGCTTACTAGTTCACTTCAGTTGTTAAGTGCAGCTAGACTAGTTTCTAAGTGTAGCTATGCAGGAAGAGCCATGGTGCCAGTAAGTCTGGGATGTGTGCTTGCCTGCTAACTGCACATGGGCCCATTTCAGAGGGTAAAAATAGGAGAGAGATTATTTTTCTGGAGGATTCTGAGAAAGAGTCCCAGGGAGAGAGGAGTCAGGGGATTCGGCCGTAAGTTTATCCAGAGGGCTGTGGTGGAGCTGGGGCAGGCAGCTTGCCACCCCGGCCCTCCACCCTTGATGACCCGCGATGTGAGAAGCAATGGTTTGTGTTTTAAGTAAAGGGCAGCACAGGAGCAATGAAAGGGGCCTGTTGATGCAAGTGGGAGAAGAAAGAGTAATGGCGGCCTGACAAGTGAATTTCGGCTCCTTAATAGGGTAAGCATTGATGGGGCCTGTTGCCCAAAGAAATTTTGCCCATGGGTGAGTTCAGCAGTGGGTCGGAATGTATCCTGAGAGCATGCCCATTATGGTAGTAGGGCCTGGAATGTGACTCGGAAGTGGCACCCCAAGCACTTGAGGGAGCAGTGGTGGCAGAATTACCCCTAATCCCCAGGTTGGTGGCCATACAGAGTTGGGACTCTCTAGTTGAGCAGCCTGTGGAGGCGGGGAAAGTCCATTTGGGGGAGTGAGGTTTGGGATCCTGGCAGGGTGGCAGCCTGTTGGGTGCTCCAGTGTGGCACTAACAGCAGTACCCCTGATGAATCAGTTCAGAGACTGAAATTGCTGCATGAGCAGAAAATGCTGGGAGTTACTGGGATCAGGTCCAGGGGTACCCACAATCGCCCGGAATAAGGCCCAGCTGTTGTGCATTGGCATCAGTGATTGGATGTCTGAACGGGTTCTGGTGGTTCAGTTCTTGCTAAAGGAACATCGGATGAAATTATTGAAGTAAGACCTTATAGAAAAAAAAGAGTATATTGAATGCCTAGGGACAGTGAAAAGGAAATAAAAAGGGTTGGGACAGTAGAAATGCCTTGTGCTCCCTAAGTAAAGTGATAATTGAGAGTTTAAAGATTGGAAAATAAAGTCTGCTGAAGAAAGGTTGAGGAAGTGAGAACTAAGGCAATTAATGTGCTGCTTGATATTCAAAGTTTTGTCTGCGTGTGGCCCAGTTTCGGCCTGCAGTAAAGTTGTTGCCAGGAATGTAGCCATTTCGTCTCAAGGGAGTGCTGCATGAAAATAAGTCAGTTTGCTCGCAAAGGAGACTGGTGCCGGAAAGCTGGGGTGTCCACTTTTGGATGCTCCCACGCTATGTGTTACCCCCATGCTCAATAGAGTGACTGTTTCTACTTATTAACTGTTCAGTAAATGGGATCCACTGTTTCTGCAGTTCTGGTGTTTGCTTCATTTATTGGAAAAACTGTTTTGCTGCTAAAGTAAGCTTACCTCCACAGTCAGTCTCTAGTGTAGTCCAGGGGGTGATCCCAGAGAACCTCTGCACCATCAAGGAGGATGGGTAGAAACTTGCCTGGTGAAGACTGCCTACAATGGCCGGCAAGCGAAGTTAGCAAGGCCAGGCAGGTGAAGGTCTGTGTCATCCCAACAGTGCACTATCCCTGCAGTGTCTGTGTGGACCGTTGGTACCCCAGATGGAGAATATCCATCCTCTGCACCGCCCGTGGGAATCAAGGTACTGTTTTTCTATATTTCAGGTCTGTGTATCTTGGGTTGTACAGTGCCCCCTTCCCAACAAGTTACCACCTGGATTCCCCTAGAAGGGGAGGGGGGGCTTACATACAGATAATGTCCCACTTTACCACAGTGAAAACATATAATAGTACTATCAAGTCGATGACTTCTGCCACTCCCCCATTTGTGTGATTGGGGACCAGGGTCTTAGGACTGGGGGAACTACACTAACTCCTGGGGTTATACCTTTTGGTCATGGAGGGGGTAACCATCATTTTCCCTATTGAAAAAACCCTTCAATGGACCCGGAGTGTCTCAGCAACTACAGGCCAGTCTCAAACCTCCCATTTTTAGGGAAGGTTCTAGAGAAAGTGGTGGCCTTTCAGTTAGAGATGTAACTTCCCTCCTCTGCCATTTATAAGTGTTTCCAGTCTGGGTTCAGGTCTGAGCATGGCACCAAGACCGCCCTGGTGAGGGTGCTAAATGATCTCCTAATGGCAAGGGATAGAGGAGAACATACTATCTTAATCCTCCTTGATCTCTCTGTGGCATTGGATACAGTGGATCACAAGGTGCTGCTGGACCACTTGCAGAACTGGGTTGAACTGACTGGAACAGTTATCAATTGGTTTAGGTTCTTCCTCATGGACAGAGTGCAAAGGGCAACGATGGAGTTAGCCTTCTCTAGTCCAATGCAACTGTTCTGTAGTGTTCCGCAGGAGTTGGTCCTGTCGCCCTTGTTGTTCACAGTATAAATGCTTCCATTGGAGGACATTATCAGGCAGTATGGGCTGGGTTTTCATTGCCACACTTATGATACCCAGCTTTACCTGTTCTGTGCACCCAGAAACCAGGTGGCAGTCTCAGTGATTAACAACTGTCTGGAACAGATCCAGAACTGGATGACACACAACTGATTATGACTGAACCCAGAAAAGACAGAGGTACTAGTGGTGGAACCAGGTCATCCTTGTGATGGGAGGGGATCTGGGGTCCCCCTGGGCTAGTCCTCTGGGGCGCTCCCCTGGTTCCCTCCATCCAGCCGAAGATCTGGGTGTGGTTCTGGACAATGACCTGACACTTGAGGCTCAGGAGTTGGCCATCGTTAAGATTGGCTTTTACCACTTGAAGAACATTGCTCGGATCTGAGCTCTGATACCATCTTGCCCACCCTGGTGCATGCCTTTATCACGTCCAGGCTGGAATACTGCAATTCCCTGTATCTGGGGCTATCTGAAGGCAACCTTCGATGGTTGCAGCTGGTGCAGAACATGGCAGCGAGGTTGTTGACTGGCATTTCAAAATTTGACCATGTTTCACCTGTCCTCCATGAACTGCATTGGCTGCCTTCAAGGTCAGGTTGGTGACCTACAGAACCTTGCATGGGGGGGGGACCAGCCTACCTGCATGACCTCCTGGTTCCCCACCACCCATCTCAAGCTCTCCGTTCCCCCAAGAGTTGCCTCCTGGTGGTTCCCAGGGCTAGGCTGCGGCAATCTGGGACTGCACATTCTTAGTTCCCACACCAACCCTGTGGAACTCCTTACCCCGACATCTGCGGGAGGCACCCTTGGTGGAAGCCTTTAAAAGATGCCTAAAAATGCTGCTCTCTGAGCAAGCATTTAGTTTGATTTGATAATTACCCCTGCTGATTTATAAATTGATGGGACTACTGACTCTTGTTTATGTTTTTGAATTGTGATTTATTATGTTATTAATTATTTTATTAATATATTGTTTGCTGTTGATTGTTGGATAGGTTGGAATGTGTATTAGTCTCTGATTCATATGTTATTTTGTAATGTGTATATTTGTAATACTGTGAAGCACTCCGAGCCTTTGGGAAGGAGCGCTATATAAAGTCCTAGCCTATCCTATCCTATCCTATCCTATCCTATCCTATCCTATCCTGTCTTGTCCTGTCCTGCTCTGTCCTATTTCACCACTTGACCACTTAACCCAGCCAGTATGCTTATTCTCATCCCACATTGTCCTTTCTTCCCTCTTCTAAGTGGATCTTAACCTTGGGTGACCACCCAAGGTTCATCATGGCTTCCACTCTTCTTAACAGCCTCTGGTCCCTCCACTTCCAAATAATGCTCTGTGATTGTGACAGCAGCAGCCAGGGTGGTTCACTCATGACAACGCACCCAGTCCTGTACTCAATTTGGCAAAACGTTCAGGTAATGCTCCAACACAATTAAATTTGAAATGTGCTCTTCACAACATACCTCTGGCTTTAACCACTGGGTAGCCAATTTTAACTTTTGAGCTGCCACTCTGGGTTGAGTTCCAACTTTAAAGGAGAACTGTGCTGATTTTACACGTAATTTCTTTTTCCAGTAGATGCTGTTTTTTAAATATTTGCTCAGACTGTAATTTTTCTAGCTATATAGGCCTTTTTTGTTATCCTAATAGATGTTTCTGATTTAAATGCTGCTGTTAAGAACCATTTTAGAACTGTATGATGTCATTCATGTCCCTGTTCTGCTCTTCTATTGGGCCCTATGCATGAAGGGGTGGAAAGTACATGTCACAGGCATGTACCCCGCCTGCATAGCTCCGTGCCCATGGACAGGTGTGCACAGTATTCACTACTGCTGGTCACCGGTCATTGGCCCCGCCCCCCGACACACAGGATCATAGAGGGTGAAGTAGTAGTCCCAGGCGGACAGCCAATTTGATGCCCGTCCTGGGTCCCAGAGTGGATCCCCTGCTCTGCAGGAGCAGGGGAGTGTGGGAAGGTGTGGGTTTGGGTGCATGCATAGCACACACAGGAACCTGGGGAATGCAACATTGTGCCCAGTTGTCAAGTGGTCCCTCTCCCTGTCTGATACCTGTCCCCAGGGCAAGACACTTTGCCTGGCCCACAGATGTACACTCCCCACATCAGAGTCCCTAACTGATCCCATAAGACAGTTCTCATTCCCCCCTCAACATCAGAACCCCTGCCCTGGTCCTGTATGATAGTTCTCACCCCTCACACACACATCAGAGCCCCAGCCCCAGTTCACAAGTTAGAGGCATTCCTCCCCATACCAGAGTCCCATCCTGGCAGCCTCTGTCCAATAATGCACTGTTTGGCCACCCCGACCCTGGCCCCCCCTGCCTCCTCATTGGTGGTTAGTGGCCCCCCCATCACACCACCACCCCATACCTGCACGTCAGTGTGGCGGTGATGGATGGTGAGTGGCACATCCCTCTGCACACCACCTTGGCCACTCCACTGTCCAACTGATGCTAAGAGTGCGCTGCCTATTTATAGGGCTGGTTGCTCTATAAATAGACAGTGCACTCCCAGCATCAGTTGGATGGTGAGTGGCTGAGGTGGTGTGCGGACGGATGTTCCGCTCACCATTCATCGCCACGGCATTGATGTGCAAGTATGGGGGATGGGGTGGTGGTGGTGGTGTCGGTGCCACGGGTCCACTAACCACCAATGAGGAGGTAGGGGGGCCAGGATCGGGATCGGGGTCAACGCAGTGCACATTAGACATTGACCTCCAGGATGGGGCTCTGTCATGGGGGGATGTCACTGACTTGCAGACTGGGGACAGGGCTCTGATGTGTGGGGTTGAGAACTGTTGTATGTGACTGGAGCAGGGGTTCTGATGGGGGTGAGAACTGTTTACGGACCGGCAGGAGCTCTGATATGGGGAGAATGAACTGTCATACAGGACCAGGGCGGGGTTCTGATGTGTGTGTGTGGGGGGGGATGAGAACTGTCTTATGAAACCGGAGCAGGGGTTCTGTGTGGGGGGGGGGGTGACAACTGTCTTACGGGACTGGGACAGGGGTTCTGTGTATATGGGGCTGGATGCGTATCGCAGTTGTGGCAGGGTCCCCCTGCCATATCCAGTGTCCTCCTGCATCCCCCTGTGAGCATCACTATGCACCTTTGCGAATGGTACATAGTGTGGGTATGCCCCTATCTCTCCCTCTGGACTACCCTGGCACATAGCTGCCCATGCGTGAGGGATGGGTGCACATCTGGATCATGACTGCTTAGAATGCCATAAACCCCTGCCAGTGGCAGCATTCATGTGTACTGTTGCCTAAGCACCTCAGATACTTGGTGCATAGGCAACTCTTTTTTTTGTGCATAGGTCCCATTGTTGGCACAATGCATTCATTTTCTGTTATAGAACTCTGTGGTTGAGTGGGACATAAGCTACATCAAACAGTTCTAAAATGGCTCTTAACACTAAAATGTAAATCAGAAACACCCACTGAGGATACTGATAGGCCCATAACAATAACAGACTTTGAACCAGTACTTAAAAACTGCTTCTACTGGGGAAAAATTACATAGATTCAGTGCAGTTCTCCTTTAAAACAAAATGGAAAAAAAGTTTCATTGATAGCTCTGTTTAGTTATTCCAGTCTGGTCAAGGATAGCCATCATTACCTGGTCATAGTCTCTGGCAGTGGCATCATCTAGGCTCCAATAAGCAGCTTGTGCATCTCCAGTCACATATGGTGCAATGTGAGTGGCTCAACTGTCTCGTGACCAGGCAGTGGCATAGGCATAGATACATAGATGTTGATGTCAGATAAGGGCCTACGGCCCACCTAGTCTGCCCATTTGCGCACATAACTGTGCTTCATTTGCACATGTACTGTGCTTCTTCAAGCTTCCCTAGAACTAGGTTGTCCCCTGACTACCATAATGCCCTGATGCCTATCCCATGCATTCTTAAATCCTGTAATCTCTTCCCCCCACTGTCTCTTCCAGCAGGACATTCCATTTTTCCACCACCATCTCCATGAAGAAGTACTTCCTCAAGTTCCCTGTGAACCTCTCTCCCTCCAGTTTCATCCCATATCCCCTAGTTCCGGAACATCTTTTTTTATGAAAAATTGTTTTTTCCTGCACCTTGTTCCTCCCTCTGAGGTACTTATATGTCTCAATCATATCGCCCCCTCTCCCTCTTCTCTTACATGGAGTACATACTGTATTTAAGTCTTTTAGCCTGTCCTCGTAGGTTTTGTGGTGTAATCTTTGGACCATCTTGGTTGCCCTCCTCTGAACTGCCTCCACTCTGTCTATGTCCTTACATAGATAAGGTCTCCAGAACTGGACACTGTACTCGAGGTGTGGCCTCACTAATGTCTTGTATAGTGGAATTATGACCTCCTTTATCCTGCTGGTGATACCCCTGCCTATGCATCCCAGCATCCTGTTTGCTTTACATGCTGCCTCGTCACACTGACTCCCTACCTTGAGGCCATCAGAGATGATAAACCCTAGGTCCCTTTCTTGCATGGAGGCAACTCTTTCAAATGTCATGAGGTTGGTTTTAGGGCCATCCTTGGGACCCATTTTTGTTAGCATGGAGTGAGGTCCTCCAGTGACTGGATTCACTGTGATCTGGAGCTGAGGCACAGTTTCTGTGCTTGCAGCATCTGCATCATAAACTCCTTCTGTTGCTGGTCTCTCTACACCTGCCATACTGCTTGCTTGGCCATCCAGTCCCTTTGTATCTGGACATGTTATGCCAGTTATTTGTCTCTCTAAGCCTGCTGTTGCACCAATTGTTGGTCTTTCTGCACCAGCTGTTGGTCTCTGAGCCTGCTGTTGGTGTCTATGAGCCAGCTGTTGGTTTCTATGAGCCAGCTGTTGTGCTTGCTGAGCCTTCCAGTCCCTTTGCATCTGGGCCTGTTGTGCTTGTTCTGCCAGCCATTTCAGTACTTTGCCCATGTCCATCTTACCTCGTTTAGACAACGGGAAGTTAAGTTCAATGGCTTATGCCCAAAAACTCCAGGCAAAGTTCAATGACACAAAAAGTTGCTTTATTTTAACATCAAACAAGAGTTCAAAGCAACTTACTTTGGCAGAGCAAATACAAAACAAAATACATTTTAGCTTGATTCAGCTCTCCAGTTCACAGCAGACCTGTTCTCTCTCAGTGTCAAGCCCTCAAAACCTCTTGTCTTGTTTCCTTTTTATCCATCCCAGGTGAGGCTCATTTGTGCCATCCCCCCACAGGGAATTCCATGCCTGCATACTGCCAGTCCAGATGGCCTTTAAAGGGCCAGGTCAGAAATCAGCAGGGCTGGATTTTAGTTCACTGTGTTCTCCTGCCTGTATCTTAGTGGAGAGGGGGTCCTGGGTGAAGATTGTATAGACACACAGTGTGTTACAAGTGGATTAGAAATGAGTGTCCAAACAATGGAGACTTCCAGTCCATTTAATAAAGTACAGAACCAGTTGAAAAAGTAAGACAAATCATCCTGAATCAATTTAACCACTGATAATGTTAGCCAATATCAGATCATAAATACGGTATACAGACAAGTGAAGATCTCCTTTAAGTCCCAATGGATGAAAAGGTTGTAAAGTGAAAATCCAGCTGGACTCTTTCTGCAACAACTTCTGTAATATGTTGTCTTCTCTGGGTTTGATAGGTAAGTGTTCAATAGCACAAAACCGAAATTTCCTAGTGTCACATTCTGAAAACACTTGAAATCATGTTCCAGTGCTAAATTTTTCTTGTCCTGTCTAATATCACACAAATGCTCCAGTATCTGATGTTTAAGAGATGTGATTGTTCTGCCCACATACACTCTGGGGCATGGGCAGAAAATGGCATACACCTCAAAGTTGGTGTAATTGGACATACATTTTCTGATATCCACAGTGGTGGAGAGATGTGGTATAGTAAGACTAAACCCTAGTATAATAGGTAACAGGTAAGATCTTTGAGATTTTTCACTAAACTATAAGTGATCCTTGATGTACCACTAAACAATTGTGGTGCTGCACAATGTTGTATTATGTGCCAGTGTTTTAACTGAATAGTTTTAACTTTGAGGGCAAGTTCATTATATTTCAATACAAATGCCAGAGGGACCTGATCAATAGGTACTTGGTACCTGCTGTCTAGCTGGATGATGTATGAGATCCTGTCTGTTTAGATTATAAACTTTAAGTAAAGCCTTTTCCAGTATGGAGTTACTGTAGCCCCTCTTCAAAAAATCTCATATATACAATTCTCTAGATTGTGTATTAAAATCAGCATATGAGGAACAAGTTTGCCATTGTCTTAAAAACTAGCTGTATGGAATGGGAGAAATTAAAGTGGCAGATAGGCACTGGTGGCATACAATACTGTATAACACACAGTGGGTTTACAGAAACCTGTAGTGCATATTTTAGATCAATTTATAGTTTAAGTCCAAGAATTTTATTTCCTTCTCTTACTCTTTAAGTGTAAACACTGGGTTCAAATAATTTGGCTCTATTCCCTTACAAATTCCTCTGCCGACTCTGGTGATCCACTCCAAATGATTAAGATGTCATTCAATGTACCTATACCGGTGCATCACCTCACCACATTACCTATTCATGCATCATTAATGACAAATTGGTTTTCTGACCATTCTAAATATAAATTAGTGAATGACAGGGCTATGGTGGCCCCCATTGTTGTACCCCATTTTTGAAGACATGCCTCATCATTAAAGGTGAAGCAGTTATGTGTGAGGATAAAGTGGGCAGCATCCAGTAAAAAAGAGGTTGGTGGTGCACTGGTACAGGTACGTCTTCTCAGTGTGACAAGGTTGAATGTGGCCCTGTAGCAGTTATGGAGAAAGAGTTTAAATGCAAGGATCTGTTCTATTCTCCTTTTCTGTCTCTTCTCTGTCTGGTTGCGCAACCAAATTTTCTCATGAGACCTAGGACTTGATCACTCAGATGGTCTTGCAATTCTCTACCTCTCGCTATCTCTCTACCCTCACTTGCTGTTTCTGTCTTCTCGTCCCCCTTCCTCACAGTCACACAGAGACAAAGAGACACAAAGATTAAGACTGGAAACTGAGAAGAAACCCAGATGGACTTTCTCTGTTTATACTACCTTTGTAAATAGTTGTACTGAACAATTTAATTTTTTTATTTTACTGTTATTAATAATAAATCACTTGTTGTGAATTTTACAACCGCTCCTAGTTTTCCTATGCTTCCTGACCTGTGTCTTGACAACAGATGGTGTTAGTAGTGGGATTTACCCCGTGTATTCTCTAAACCATTTGTTTTGTGCGTGGGTACTAGACCTGGTACCTGGGAAGCATAGAAGAAAGGTATGGATTCTGCAGCAGCAAGCCCAGGAGTAGTTACCAGGAGAATGGCAACCAAACTAGAAGCAGAAACAAAAGTCCAAACTGAGACTGTTCAGCCAGCACCAGAGATGGAAAAAGAACAGGCAGTGACAGAACCTGAAAGCCTGACTGCTTTTTCCAAATGGTGGGCTATGTTTTGCCAAATGGAGCAGTCAAGCCAGAGGTTTCCAAAACAGAAGCTATAGGTAACAGCCCTGTCCCCAAAACCAAGAAACATGTCAGGTAATTTTTAGGGCTGGCTGGTTATTATCGGAGATTTGTTCCCAGCTTTGCCAAGTTAGCAACTCCCCTCACTGAACTTACAAAAAAATGATACCCGAATAATGTGAAATGGTCCCCAGAGTGTGATAAAGTTTTTCAGGCCATTAAGGCTACATTATGTTCAGCCCCTATTTTAAAAATCCCAGATTTTGAGAAACAATTTTTATTACAGACTGATTCATTAGAGGTAGGCCTAGGTGCATTCTTGAGTCAGCATCTAGATGGGAAAGAACATCCTATGCTATACATAAGTAGGAAATTGCACGACAGAGAGAAAAGGTACTCCACCATTGAGAAGAAATGTCTTGCAGCAAAGTGGGAATAGAATCCGTTAAGTTTTAACTACTAGGAGCTGACTTTGTACTTGTAAGATAGATACATAGACACTGTTGGCAGATAAGGGCCTATGGCCCACTCAGTCTGCCCATTTGAGCTTGTAAGTTCCCTTTACATTTTTTGAGAAGTCTGTTGCCCCAATCCCCTGACCTCCAGAATTCCCTTATGTCTATCCCATGCATTCTTAAATCCCATCATTGTTTCAGCCCCCACCACTTCCTCTGGCAGGGTGTTCCACTTGTCCACCACCCTTTCTGTGAAGAAATTCTTTGTCATGTTTCCTCTGAATTGCCCTCCCTCCAACTTCATCCCATGCCCTCTAGTCCTGGAACATCTTTTTCTCTGAAAAATAGTGCATTCCTGCACCCTGTTCATCCCTGTAAGGTACTTGTATGCCTCTATCATATCCCCTCTCTCCCTCCTCTCATTCAGGGAGTACATATTCAAGTCCTTCAGCCTGTCCTCATAGGACTTGTGATGCAATCCCTGTACCATCTTTGCTGCCCTCCTCTGAACCTTCTCTACCCTGTCTATGTCCTTACGTAGGTAAGGTCTCCAGAACTGTGCAATGTACTCCAGGTGGGGCCCCACTAGTGTCTTGTATAGTGGAATTATGATCTCCCTTTTCCTGTTGGTGATGCCCCTGCCAATGCATCCCAGCACCCTATTTGCTTTACCTGCTGCCTTGTCACACTGTTTCCCCTACTTTGAGGTAACCAGAGATGATAACCCCAAGGTCCCTTTCCTGCTTGTTGCATGCTGTATTCTCACCCCCAACTGATATGTTGTTCCAGGGTTTTTGTGCCCCATATGCATTATCTTGCACTTCTTTGCATTGATTTTCAATTGCCAAACCCTTGACCATTCTTCAAGCTTCTGCAGACCCTGCTCATTCTATTTATATCCTCTGGTGTGTCCACTCTGTTACAGAGCTTTGTGTCGTCAGCAAACAGGGAAATTCTGCCTTCTAGATCCTGTGCAATGTCATTGATGAAGACGTTGAATCGGACTGGTCCCAGCACTGATCCCTGTGGTACCCCACTGGTCACTCTTCCCTCTGTGGAGTGACAGTCATTTACCACCACCCTCTGAGACCTGCGACCCAATTACCCACCCACCGCATTACTGTCCTGCCCACTCCCATATTCCCCAGTCTGTTTAATAGCTTTCTATGCGGCACAGTGTCAAAGGCCTTGTTGAAGTCCAGATAGGCCACATCCACTATCCTGCCCTGATTCACCTCCCTTGTCACCCAGTCAAAAAATTCAATGAGGTTGGTCTGGCATGACCTCCCCCCAGTGAAATCATGCTGCCTTGGTTTGTGAAGTAAATTGGCAACTAGAAGTTCCAACAATCTTTCCTTCAGTAGTGCTTCCATGATCTTCTCCACTACAGAAGTCAGGTTGACTTGTCTGTGGTTCCCTGCTTACTCTTTGTTCCTGCTTTTGTATAAGGGGACTACATCTGCCATCCTCCAGTTTTTGGGTACCTCCCCTGTTTCCAGTGATTGGCTAAACAGAATTGCCAGAGCTTCAGCCACCACCTCTCTTAGTTCCTTTAGGACCCTGGAGTGCACCCCATCTGGCCCATTGCTTTATTGACTCTTATTCCTTCCAGTTCCTTTAGGACCCTTTCCCGTGTAAAGGATCTTGTGTCCATTTCTACACTGCCTTCCCCTTGTATTCCCTTCTGGCCCGTTACCCTCCTCTTCCTCAATAAAGACTTAGCAGAAATATCTGTTCAGTATGTCAGCTTTACTGTTGTCATCCTCCACACGGCCCCCGTCCTCCCCCTTCAGTCTCACTATCCTCCTTTAACCCTTCTTTTTTCACTTATGTACGTGTAAAAGGTTTTGTCCCCTCTACCCACTGATTTTGCGATGCACTCTTCTGTCTGAGCATTGGCCTCCCTTACTGACCTCCCTGCCTCCCTTTGCTTCTCCTGGTACTTCTCCCTATTCCCTTCTGCCTGTGTCTTTTTGTATTGCTGGAATGTAATTTTTTTGGCTTTCACTTTCTCCGCTACCTCCTTGGAAAACCATAATGGCTTCCTTATTCCTTTTCTCCTTGCTAACTTGCTTAATGCATAATTCTATTGCTCTTGGAATCCCTGTTTTAAATATTACCTACTGTTCCTCTACCCCTGATTCCCTCACCATTCCCATTAGCGTGTCTTTCAAGTATGTCACCATTTTCCCAAAGTCTGCCCTCCTAAAATCCAGGATATGTGTTTTTGTGAGGTTTGGTTCTGTTTCTTCTTTGATTTCAAACCACAGTTACCAGTTGTCACTGTTCCCCGGGTGCGCCCCTGCTGTTACCCCTATCACACTGTCCCCATTTGTGAGCACAAGGTTCAGTATTGCCTTCTGTTGAATTGGTTCCATGACCAGTTGCTTAAGGAAGGCACCTTGAAGGGAGTCCAGGATAAACCTGCTCCTGGTTGATGTTGCTGCTGGAAGGCTCTAGTCCACTTCTGGAATATTGAAGTCTCCAACCAGCACCACCTTCCCCTTGTCTGCCATCATTTCGATGGCTAGCATCAACTCCCTATTTGTTTCTTCCTCCTAGGCTGGTGGTCTAGAGACCACTCCTGTGTGGATGGCTGATTCCATTTTCCTTTCCAGCTTAATCCACAGTATCTCTCCCCATTTTGTTCCTCCTGGATCTCTGTGGCCTTTATGCCATCTTTCACATAAAGTGACACTCCTCCTCCCTCCCTGCCTGCCCTGTCTCTTCTGAATATGTTGTGGCCAGGTATGGCCATTTCCCAGTCATGGTTATCATTATACCAGGTATCTGTGATGGCCACAATGTCCAGGTCTGACTGCACCATGGCAGCCTCCAGATCCTCCATCTTGTTGCTAAGGCTCCTGGCATTGGCACACATGGCGTGCCATGATGTGAACTCCTTGGACTGTTTAGCTGTTCTACTCCTGGTTGTCCTTTATCCCTGATTCTCCCTGCTGTCTGCCCTTCTCTTGAATTCTGCCCCCTTTCTGCCTATCCCCTTGGGTGCTTATCGCCATCTTTTGCACACTTCTTTATAGAAATATCCCCTCCTCCTGTTCACTGGTTCCACTGCTGGCTGTGTGGGTGGGCAATTAGGTACCCTCCTTGCTTGCTTGCCACCCTCCTTGTCTAGTTTAAAAGCTTGTCCATGTAGCATTTAAACTTATCATTGAGTGCTTGGATTCCCCTCCAAGATGGATGCAGACCATCAGGCTTGAACAAGCCCCCATCCTTCCAGGTGGTTTCCCGGTCACCAATGAATCCAAACCCTTCCTCACAGCACCAGTTCTTCAACCATGTGTTAAAGTTCCTGGTGCATGCACCGCTGCACTCTCCCATACCTCTCACAAGTAGTACTTCTGAGAAGGTGACAGATGTAGCTACTTGCTTGAGACCCCTCCCCAATTTCCTAAACTCTTCCTAAGCTCCCCATTTGTCAGGTCATTAGTACCTAGGTGGATAATGACATCCCACTCACCATCCCATCTTGCCTTCCTGGCAATCCCCAGGATCTTCCTCCCATTCCTCCATGCCATGGCACCTGGTAGGCACCTCTCCTCCCTGTCCTCCCCCTCATGTGTTCCTAGCTGGATCCCTCTAATGATAGAGTCCCCCACCAGGATTCACTTCCTCCTCCTCTGGAGTCCACTGCTCTCCCCACTGAGGTCACCTCCTTGGTTGACCTCAAAATCCTTCCCTTTCACTTCTCTGGGTACCTCTGTTTGGTTGTTCCTGTTTTCTAGTGCAGCATAAGAGTTGTGGAGTGGACTAGGATTTGGGATGTGCCTTTGCCCAACTGCCCTAACCCTCACCAAGCCCACCATCATCCAATTGCTCCCCGTTCTTGGCATCCTTTGAGGCAGTGGCATTGGACTGGGTGGTCTCTAGATAGGGGCAAAGGTACTCCTGACCCAGTTTACTTCCACTCTGAGTCTTGCTACCTTGTGCCACAGTCCACAGAGATACCTGCAGATAGGGCAGCACCTCAGCATCCAGAAGGTCTGCCTGAATATGGCTCCCCTGCATCGACTGCATTGCACCACTCCCCACATTATACTGCACTTATCCTGCTATTCCAGTAGTTGTCTGTTACTGAAGCTCTCTTTGTAGTTCCCTCTTTATTAATTTACTGTCCTGAAAATCCTGCCATTAATCCTCAGATACTTTTTTAAAAGAAGGAAACAACAACAAAAAATGAGTCAAAACACTTGTGCCGAGGGCGGGCTTCCTCCCCCATATGCCCCTCCTACTCCACATCCCCTGCAATTCCCTGTGTTTGGCTCCTGTCAATCAGATTTAACAAGGCATATAAGTAAGAGTGGGGGGTGGGGGAGGAGGGGTGGGTTAACATTTTCAGCAAGTAAAGACAGCAAAGGAAAACAGCACCACTAAAAGCACACAACGGATCACAATCCTCTCTGTTGGCTGAACCAAATGAAGGATAAATATTCTAGAATTACACGGTGGTACCTGGCACTACAGCCATTTAAATTTAAATTTAAAATGATGCACAACTGTGGGAAAGAGAATGTCAGTGTTGATTTTCTGTCTAGATGTGGATCAGGAATTGAGAATTCTGAAGTGAGTTTAAACTTCTGTTTGATATGCTGCATATGCACTGAACTATAAAGATTATAAGCTACTGTCATGTTAAAGGAGAATTTAAAGAAAGTTTTAGAAACCTGTTTTTGTAAAACAGGTTCCCTCTTAAGGAGGGGGGTATGTGACAGGGTTGAATGTGGCCCTATAGCACTTATGGAGAAAGAATTTAAATACAATAATTGTTCTATTCTCTCCTTTTCTGTCTATTCTCTGTCTGGTTGTGCAATCAAATTTTCTTGTGAGACCTAGGAATTGATCTTGCAATTCTCTGCCTCTCACTATCTCTCTACCCTCACTTGCTGTTCTGTCTTCTCTTCTCCCTTGCATATCTGTAGGTATAAAAATATATGTGAATCTTTTTGTGGAAATGTAATTGATACTGGGATCCCTTTGTTTAAAAGTGTATTTAGTTATACTGGTGAAATGATTGCAAAGCTAAAACTGTATATAGTTATACTGTTGAAATGATTGCAAAGCTATTTGGAACTCAAGGAGGTAACCTGAGATGCAATTGTTAAGCCTTTTGCAGAAGATGTAAACAAGAGGTCAGTTCTGGGTCACAGTGTTCTTTTTGCTGCACCAGCTATGTGGCCCTAGATCAGTCAAACTGATCAGATGTAAAACGAAGGCTGAGACAGTCAGCTACAGTCCCACAATGCCTATCAACAGCTGCAGAGATGCAGTGCCAAAGAGGAAAGGACCCCTTCATTGAACTTCCTCACAGTCACACAGAGACTGAGATTGGAAATTGAGAAAAAAAACGGATGGACTTTCTCTGTTTATACTGCCTTTGTAAATTGTTATACTGAACAATTTTTTTTTTCATTTTACCATTACAAATAATAAATCACTTGTGAATTTTACAGCTGCTCCTGGTTTTCCTATGCTTCCTGATCTGCGCCTCGATGACACTCAAGAAGTTATCTGTAACCCTCAAGTCAAGATTATGGGGAATGGAGGTGAAGAGTGAGGTCACATCCAGGCCCAACCATAAGTATTTGGTTTCCCAAATTACTGTATACTGGTCAAGTGTGACTTAAGTTGGTCTGAGTCATGGCTGTAAGACTTGAAATAATAAAAGGTTGTAAAAAGTAATCAAAAGATTACCTTAAACATTCATATAATATGCCAACACCCAAGACTATGGGCCTAGTTGGGGGGCATGTTACATTATTGTGCTTTTTGGGAAGGTAATAAAAAGTAGCCATGATAGGGTTATCTACCTTTAAGAATTCTGATTCTTTCAAACTAATGGATTTATCATCCAAAGCATCATTACCTGGTATAATTCCCCTTAGAAATGTCTGGATGGATACATATTGCATCTTTAGTATACTGTATTATCACTCGGCAAGTGTTCAGCTTTCTTATAGTAATCTGATTTTTTCAAAATAACAATACTGTATTCCCTCCCTTGTCAGCTTCCCTTATCACTATGTCTTGCATTTTTACAAGTTCTATTAGGGCTAGACATTCATATAAAGTCAAATAGTGGCATTTGCAATTCCTGCATCTTAGAACTGTTTTTGATACATCTGGATTGAAGGATCAATCGTGCCTTTGTCTGGGCAAAACCAGGATTTTGATTTAAACTTTTGAGCCTTCAAGACAGTGTAGTCTATGCTTGTTCTTAGAGAATCAGAAAAATCAGATTTATTAAAAGACAACTGATTCACATGAAATTCACTGCATGATGCAGTAGGGAAGTTACAAGAGATGCCCATAATAGAAAAGTCTAACTGCAGTGATGAGTCATTTAAACCACCCATATTTTCTTCCAAACATGAAATGAGAATGGAAAGATCCTCCCTTACATAGAAACATAGAATTTGACAGCAGATAAGGACCGCTTAGCGCACCTAGTCTGCCCATTTCCCTACCTACAGGATAGGCCGCAGATCCTAGTTAACCAACAGCCTATTTCTTCCTACCCCCCCACAAGAATTGCCCTATGTCTGTCCCATGCATTCTTGAATTACCCCACTGTTCTTGACTCCACAACTTCCTCAGAAAGGTTATTCCATGCATCCACAACCCTCTCTGTGAAAAAATACTTCCTCACATTACCTCTGAGCCATCCCCCCTATATCTACAAATTGTGCCCTCTTGTTCTTGTACATCTCTTTTTCTGAAAGATGCTACCCTCTTGGACATTGTTGATTCCCTTGAGGTACTTAAACATTTCTATCATGTCCCCCCTCTCCCTTCTTTCCTCAAGGGTATACATATTAAGCTTCTTTAGTCTCTCTTCGTATGTGACTTGGTTTATAGGACAAAAGGAGGCGATTTGCCTATTGAGATTGTCCTCCATATACATGGAACATTTAACCCAAATTCTGATCCTCCATCCATTTATCAAGTTTATTCTTAAATATTGTAATAGTTGGTGAATCAACTATGTCCTGTGATAATGTGTTCCATATTCTAGGTGTTCTAATGGAAAAATAATTTAGCCTCTTGTTATTATTTGCTTTTTTGACTTCTAGTTGCTTGTTGTGGAGTCTGGCCACAACTTGCCTTGACGTGTAAGCAATACCACATATTATCATTTGAGCAGGAGATTCCAGAATCCTAAACAACTGCAATAGGTCATCTCTGATCCGTTTCCGCTTAAGTGAATGGAGTCCTGTTTTTTTGAGTCTGGTATCATAATCAAGATTAACAAGGTAGGGGACAAGTTTATCAGCTCTTCGATGAACTTGTTCCAATCTATTAATATCGGTCTTTAAATAAGGACTCCAAAACGGGGATCCATAGTCCAGATGGGGCCTAACATGTGACCTATACAAAGTCATGAGGCATTGTTCTGTTTTGGAGATAAATGTCTTATTAATCCTAAGAAGTAGCGCATTGTTTTGGTTTGCAACTCTGGAGCAGTGTGAGGTAGAAGATAATTTATCGTTTACTAATATTCCTAAATCTTTTTCTACATTAGAGGTCCTAATAATGGTATTATTTAGGAGATAAGTTTGTCTGGGGTTGTTTTTTCCCAGGTGAAGTACTACACATTTAGAAACATTGAAGTACATTCTATTATTAAATGCCCAGTTCTCAACTGAGGCTAGATCAAGCTTTAGGTTATGACAATTATTCTTGTTATTTACCTTACCTCTTCTGATGCAGACCCTGCACCATTTTGGTTGCCCTCCTCTGGACAGCCTGCACTCTGTCTATGTCTTTGCGGAGATGGGGTATCCAGAACTGCACACAATTCTCCAGATGGGGTCTTACCAACTGTCTGTACAGAGGGATAACAACTTCCTGTTTTCTACTGTTGATGCCTCTCCCTATGCATCCCAGTATCCCCCCAGCCTTCCTTACTGATTTCTCACATTGCTGGCCCACCTTTAGGTCATCTGATATGATTACCCCAGGTCCCTTTCCATTTTTGTTGTTGTCAGTATCTTTCCCCCCATTTGTACTCTTCCCCTGGGTTTTTGTTTCCCAGGTGCATTGCCTTGCACTTCTCTGCATTGACTGTAAGCTGCCATACATTTGACCAGTCCTCCAACCTTGCCAAGTCCCGTCTCATCCTTTCCACTCCATCTTGTGTATCAACCCTGTTGCAGATCTTTGTGTCGTCTGCAAAGAGACATATTTTTCCTTCCAGTTCCTCTGCAATGTCACTTATAAATACATTAAAAAGGACTGGTCCCAGTACTGAACACTGCGGTACCCCACTAGTAACCCTCCTTTCTTCACTGTGGACCTGCTTACTACTACCCTACAGCCCTGTTGTTCAGCCAATTTTTATTCAGGCTACCACCTTGGGACCCACTCCAAGGCTGGCTAACTTGTGTATTAATCTTTTGTGTGGGACTGTATCAAATGCCTTGCTAAAATCTAGGTAGGCCATATCCACAGCCCCTCCCTGGTCTACTACTTTGGTCACCCAGTCAAAGAAATCTCTTAGATTTGTCTGACACGACCTTTCCACTGTGAATCCATGCTGCCTTGGGTCCTCTGCCCTACTGGCCTCTAGATACTCAGCAATTCTTTCCTTCAGAAGTGATTCCATCATTTTCTCTACCGCTGCAGTCAAACTAACTGGTCTGTAGTTTCCTGCCTCTGCTCTGCTCCCACGTTTATGAAGAGGAATCACATCTGCCCTCCTCCAGTCCTCAGGTACCACCCCATCCTCCCATGATTTTTTAAAGAGAGTAGTCAGTGGTGTCACTAGTTCTACCCTTAGTTCTTTTAGAATTCTTGGGTGAATCCCATCAGGCCCCATTGCTTTGTCCGCCTTCAATTTTATTAGTTCTTTCATAACCCTTTTCTTCTATGAATGGACTGGTATTGACCCCCATATCCAGAGTGTTTCTCTTGTTTGGTTTAGGTACCTCCCCTCTCTTCCTTTGTGACTACTGAGCAGAAATATTCATCCAGTATCCTCGTTTTTCACTGTCACACTCTGCCCACATTCCCTCCCCTTTATTAAGCCTCAGTATCCCTCCCTTGGTCTTTCTTCACTCCCTAATGTATCTATAAAAGGTCTTATCCCCCTTCTTAACAGAGTTGGCTAGCCTTTCCTTGGTTAGGGCCTTTGCTATTCTGACTGCCTTCCCTGCCTCTTTCTGCTTTAACTGATAAAGTTCTCTGTCCTTGGTCCTTCTGTGTTTCTGTATATTTCCTGAATGAAATTCCTGAACTCTCTCCCTCATCGGGTACGAGATTGCCTAACCATTCAGAGTTTTAAAACTGCCTTAAAAACTTATCTTTTTAACCTGGCTTTTGTTGATTGATATGGTTATTTGTTATGTGGTTTTTATACTGTTCTTTGCTGGAATTTATATGTTGTTAATAATAATTTATTCTATCTTATGTATTTTATTGTACAGGCGCCTTGGTTTTAGAAAGGCACCTTTTTACAAATAAAACTGATGATGATGATGATGAATGCTATCCTTTTCTCCTTAACCTTCCCTGCCACCTCTTTTGAAAACCATAGCGTTTTTTCCTTTGTTGTGTTTTGTTGATTTGCTTCACACAAAGGCTTGTTGCCTCTGTGATGGCTATTTTGATTACTCCCCATTGTTCCTCCACCCCTCTTTCTTGCCTGCTTGCTAGTGCTTTTCTAAGGCACTCTCTCATTTTCCCAAAGTCAATTTCCCTGAAGTCCAATACTCTTGCTTTTCTATGGCTTGACTCTATGGCTGTGTTTATCGTGAACCACACTGTTTAGTGGTCGCTGTTCCTAGATGGCTACCCACTTCTAAATCTGAGATTCTTTCTCCGTCCCCGTTTAAGAATACCAGGTCTAAGATTGTCCCCTCCTGAGTGGGTTCCAATACTAGCTGTCTGAGGCATGCCCCTTGTAGGGCATCAAGAATGACCCTGCTCTTGGATGTGCTTGCAGCAAAGGTGCTCCAGTTAACATCTGGCTTATTCAGGTCCCCCATCAACAATGTCTTCCCTTTTTCCTGCCATTCTAAAGATGCCTTCTATCATTTCCTTGTCCATTCCCTTCCCCTGAGATGGGGGTCTGTATACAACCCCCATGCGGATTGTGGTGCCATTTCCTGTCTCCAGGGTGACCCAGAGTGCCTCATCTGCTCCCTGTTTACTCTTTAGTTCTGTTGCTTTGAACCCTTCCTTTACATAGAGAGCTACTCCTCCTCCTCTTTTACCCTCCCTGTCCCTCCTATAGATTGTGTATCTTGGTATGTTGACATCCCAGTCATGGTTCTCTGTGTACCATGTTTCTGTGACTGCCATGATATCTAGGCAACCCTCTTCCACCAAGGCCACTAGTTCAGGGAGATTGTTACACAGACTACAGGCACTGGTACTCATCACCTTCCATTTTTTGATGGCCTTACCCCTTTTAGCCACATCCCTGTCCTTACTACCTTTGCCTTTTTTTGCATTTACCTCTGTCCTACTCCTTAATGACTTCTCTACCTTGTTGTTTACCTTGCTAATTACCATGTTTTGTGGGGGGAGGCTGGGATTTCCCTGCTCCTTTTTAGTGCCTCCCCCCTTGGCTAGTTTAAATGCTTGCCAATGAAGCATTTAAACCTATCACCTAGGATCCTGGTTCCCCCCCTGGACAGATGCAGACCATCATGCCAGTGTAGGCCTGCATCCCTCCAGGTGGCTCCCCAGTCCCCAGTGAAGCCAAAACCCTGAGCTCCACACCAGTTTTTCAACCATTCATTGAGTTCCATGGTGTGGAGTACTGGAGCATCACCCTTGCCATAGACAGGCAGCGCCTCCGAGAAGGTTACCATATGTGCTACTTGTCTAAGGCCCCTCCCCAACTCTACAAACTCCTCTTGCACTGCTCTGATCCCATTCCTAGCCAGGTCATTTGTCCCTAGGTGGACAATGATATCCAGCTCCCTTCCTCGTGCAGCTACTCCCACGATCCTCAGGATTCACTTCCTGTCCCTCCAAGCCGTGGCACCAGGCAGGCACCTTACCTCCCTCTCCCCTTCCTCCCCCACTTCTACCCCCATAATGACTGAGTTCCCCACCAGGAGTTGTTTCCTTCCCTTGTGGGGTCCTCTGCCACCCTCCTTTGGGTCTCCTTTGTAGAGGTTCCCAGCATCCTCCTTGGTCTCCAGCGCAGGTGCCTCCTTAGAGGAACCACTATCCACCAGAACAGCATATGACTTGTGGGGAGGTACAGCTGGAGGGATGCACCTCTGTTCCACCACCCTCTCCCTCCCTGAGCCCACCTTAGTCCAGCTGCTCCTCCTCTTTCTTGGCAACCTCTGAGGTAGTGGCCCTGGTGGTCCCTGGGTGGGGGAGAAGGTTTCATGAATCCTAGCCAGGTCAGCCTGGAGATGGGCAACCTCCTCCTCCCTCAGACCAGAGAGGTGCCTGCAAATAGGGTAGCATTGCAGCCTCCAGAATGTCTCCTGGAACACTGCCTCCCCACAGCCATTGCACTGCACCACTCCCATTATGTCTTATTTTGTGTCCCCTCTCCTGTTGCTCTGTATGCTTACTCTCTCTTCTCCTTACAACTCTCACCCTTCCTGTTCTGGGACAGCAACTTCCTGTATTCTTCAGTAGTATCCTTCTTCCTTGCTCACAGTCAGACCTCCAGCAGCTGGGGGGGGGGAGGAGAAAGAGCTACATTTTCCTTCAGGGTTGACAAAACTAATGTTTATCTGTGATCCTTCCCTTTCTACTGCCAAACAGGAAGTTCTTGTTGTCAGTCAAATCCAGTGGCTATAAAAGTAGAACTGGCTTAGGGTGGGAGGGTGGAGGAGTGGGATGGAGGGCAATTGTAAGAAAAATTGTAGCTTTTTTAGTTAGCTGTTTTCTGCTGCAAAAGGAAGATTTCTGTCTTCCAAAAGCTAGCAGCAGCAAGTTGTAATTGGAGTCACCTACTTTTCTACGGCCTAAGCCACACCCCAATTAACCTGTCTCCCCTCCTACTGATTAAGCAACTAAGTTGATACAGTACCCTTCCCCAACATAGAAACACACACTGACTTTCTTTTTTTAACCCTAAATGAGATCCCCTCTACTTCTAATAAAGTATTTGTTTGCTTAATCCCAACTGGCACTGACTCCTGCTGAGATAGAAGTGTTAAATTAGTAAGAAAAATGATAGCTTTTTTAGTCAGCCGCTTTCTGCTCTGAAAGCAAGATTTCTGTCTTCCAAAAGCTAGCAGCAGCAAGTTGTAATTGGAGTCACCTGCTTTTCTATGGCCTAAGCCACACCCCCAATTAACCTCTCTCCCCTTCTACTGATTTAGCAACTAAGTTGATACAGTACCTTTCCCCAACACAGAAACACTCACTGACTTTCTTTTTTTTAACCCTAAATGAGACCCCTCTACTTCTAATAAAGTATCTGTTTGCTTAATCTCAACAGGCACTGACTCCTGCTGAGATAGAAGTGTTACATTAGTAAGAAAAACTGTAGCTTTTTAAATCAGCTGTTTTCTGCTCTAAAAGCAAGATTTCTGTCTTCTAAAAGCTAGCAGCAGGCTAGATGTAGATAGATATAGATGCTTCTAGTGCTGTAGTGTCACTTTAAGGCCTTTCTGTTGTTGATATCAGATTAGAAGAAATGTACTTTTTGTTTCCTAAAGGCTTTAAAAAATTCAACATGAAGTACAAAATAGTTTATTTGGGTGATGGCACAAAGCTGAGGCCTCTCTTTAACACAGAAATCTGTATGTCAGTAAGAGTTCTATTGGACAGGTTTATGAATTCTTCATCCGATCTCACAGTGCCTGTCTAATGTTCCCTCTCTTTGTTGTGCCTTCTTCTCCCTCTCTCGCCACATCTTGTTTTCCTATAACTTTGTTTTTTGTGTCTTTTCTGGGTACGCCTTCTGTCCACTGATCACCATGATTTGAGCCAATCAACTTGTATGTAACATTTGAACCCAGCCTCTGAAGCCATCTCCCACTCCAAATTCCTGCAGGGTGCAGTGTATATACACCCACTCCACAAGGTCAGATGCCTTCTCAGTATCTAGTGCCAGGTTACCGGTCTGATCCCTCTCCCAGCCCCCATCCATCTCCAGACCACTCTCTATCACTCCCCCTTTCCCATAAGCACCAGCTAAAACATCTCAATATACCATCCTGTTCCTGCCTGCCCTCACCTGACTAGACCTCCCCAGTGAGGCCCATACCTTCCATCTGGCTGGCTTCTGCCTATGTTCTTACTCCACCTGAATTTGTCTCCTCCCAACAAGTACCACAATGCTATTTTGTTACATGCATTATTCACTTCATACTGCATATCACTGGTACCCAATGTGGGGGGATTCAGGCATGCTCTGCCTGCTTGATCTTCATAGCTACAACTGCCAAAGTTTGCTGCTTTGGCCCCATGTAGTGACTTTGTCCTGGTTATACTACTGTGAGATACCCTCACCCCAAAGCAACTGTCTGTATCTGCAAAAGTGCATAACCTTACCAACTGAACCTGTCCTAGCATTTTCTGCTCAGAATATTGTACTCCTCATTTGATACTTTTACTGGTTGTAACATTGCCCTACTGTAAACTGAACATTTGATGATTGTGCATATGTAACCTTTGTATTTTGAATTTGTACCTATGAAATGGCTTAGATGTGGAACCTCTGTAAAAGAGCCTTTGGCTCACAGGTACTTTCCTAGATAGTAAATAAATAAAATAAATAAATAAATGTAGAGGAAGGGGGGCCTAGCTCCATTTGCGTTTTTGCGTTTCCGGGCTTTTGAAGAAGTGCTGATTGGTCTGGGGAGCTGCCGAGAAGATGGACCAGCCCAATCTGAAAACCAACAAGATGGCCGCCATGCATCATTTGTGCATGTGAAGGCTATAAATCCTTAAAGGAGCCATGGCTCCATTTTATGTATTTCAATAGGGGCACTAGTAAAAGGGATTCCCATCTCTAGGGCAGGAAGTGGAGCTGGGATCTCTTATCAAAATGCCTCTGGGCAGGAAGTTTTGAGCTTTGTCACTGTAGGAGCATTTAATAAAATAATAAGAACTGCCTTGTAAGCTAGATAGATAGATAGATATTTTATTTATAAAAGCACCCATTTCCAGAGACTCTGGGTGCTGTACAAAACATCAACAGTACAATTAGTTAAAATCATACACAATATACATATATATATATATATATATATATATATATATATATATATATATATATATATATAAAACTAACTGGGAGCATATAATTAATCTATCTATCCCATTAAAATCACTCTATTAATCAATGGATGCTTGCTGGAACAAATACGTCTTCAGGCCCTTCTTAAAGGCTTCTACCAAGGAAGCCTCCTTTAAATAAGCAGGCAAGGAGTTACACAGGGTAGGCGTGGCCATTGAGCATGCCCTGTCCCCAGAATGCTGCAGCCTAACCCTGGGACCTCCAAGGAGGCCTCCCCTGGCAAAACGGAGAGCTCGAGTTGGACGATAGGGGACAAGGAGATCTTGCAGATAGACAGGTCCCCTTTCATACAGGGTCTTCTAGGTCAGGAGCCCTATCTTGAAGACAATTCTCCATGTGACCGGCAGCTAGTGCAGCTCACAGAGGACCGGGGTGATATGCTCACATCTTCTCAGCCCCGTCAGTAATCTTGCTGCTGCATTCTATGCCAGCTGCAGCCTAAAGATGTTGCCTCCAGATAACCCTAGGTACAGGGCATTACAGTAATCCAACCTGGAAGTGACAAAAGCAGGTACCAGCATGGTCAGGTCCTCGGACGGGATCAGGGCCTCGGATTTGGGTGATATTCCTGAGATGATAAAATCCACTCTTGACCACGACCGACACCTGAGCATCAAGTGTCAGGCCATCATCTAGGATCATGCCCAAATCCTTCACCTGTCTAGATAGGGCAAGGGGAACACCCCCCAACACTAGGCTGGGGGAAGCCCCATACCCCCTCCACCCCGATGACCCAGATCCACAACCAGCACCTCAGTCTTGTCTGCGTTAAGCTTAAGCCAGTTTTGTGTCATCCACGTCTTGATTTCCTCGAGGCAGCTGTTAAATACAGAGGCCAACACCTGGGTATCAGGCACACAGGATAGGTACAGCTGGGTATCATCTGCACAACAGTGAAAACCCAACCTGTACCACCTGAAAATGTCCCCCAACAGCAGCATATACACCATGAACAGCAAGGATGACAAGACCAAACCCTGAGGAACCCCACAGCACAGAGGCTTTGGGTTAGATGAGACTAATCCCATTGTCACCCTTTGCACTCTGTCTGTTAGGTATGACCTGAACCAGTTGATGACATTACTGGACAGACCACACCAGAACCACAGGCAGTCAAGTAACACTGTATGGTCCACGGTGTAAAACGCCATAGAAAGGTCCAGGAGGACCAAGATGGTATGGTTTCTCCTGTCCCTTGTCATTAGGAGATCATTTAGCACCCTCACCAGGGCAATCACTGTACTATGCCCTGCACAGAACCATATTGGAAAGACTCACATAAGAGGAGGAAGAGGCAAGATGTCTCTCAAGCTGAATGGCCACCACCTTCTCAGTAACCTTCCCTAAGAATGGGAGGTTAGAGACTGGCCTGTAATTGTTGAGGCAGTCTGGGTCCAAAGAGAGCTTCTTCAAAAGGGGTCTGAGCAAGGCCTCTTTCAAAGCCAGTGGGAAGACCCCATTCCTC
The DNA here is from genome assembly GCA_016271365.2 of Neoceratodus forsteri. Lineage (NCBI taxonomy): Eukaryota > Metazoa > Chordata > Ceratodontiformes > Ceratodontidae > Neoceratodus > Neoceratodus forsteri. The sequence continues at coordinate 1,465,440,686 of CM028131.1, read as the reverse complement.
AAGGAACTCCAGATAACCTCAGCAATCACAGCTCCATTCAGGTCAAATCATCCAACCAAAAGTCGGGTCAAGCCTGGGTCCAGGTCAAATTGTGTTGACTGCAGCTTCGAGATTATCCCCACCACCTCCTCCACCCCAACCAACTCAAACTTATCCCAGACAGGAGGAGTGTTCTGGCACAACTCTGGCTGGGCCCTGCAGCCCTTTTTGAGAGATACTCGAAGAGACCTTGGCCCTGATAGAGGACACCTTGTCAGTGAAGAACATAGCCAGCTCCTCACACCTAGTGCTAGAACCTGCCTCCCCAACATGGAGACAGCCACTCACCATGCAGAAGTGCTGAGCCGATCTGTTCCCCACTGCAGCAATCTCCCTAGACAAAAATTCAGCCTTCTTTTGGGAGATTGCCCCCTGATAGTCCACATAATGTGACTTCAGGGCCAATTTGTCCTCCATCTGGCCAGATCTCCCTCCAGCACCTCCCTAGCCTCCGCCCCTTAGTCTTTAAACTACGGAGTTCCTTATTGTACCAAGGAAGTCTCCAGCAAGTAGACAAGGGACGGACAAGCAGCCACATGTAAATAGAGGTGATTAATGGTGGTACCCCGTGGGTTGCAGGCAGCAGGGACAGCTGGGAAAAGGTAGAATGGCATCCAGAAAGCCCAGGAGAGGGACAGTCAATAAGGTGGGAACCTGTAAGAAGCTATAAAAGTCAGGGTTTGCCCACCAAAAGGAGAGATTCCTGAAAGAGTCAGAGAGAGAGACTGGCTGCACCCCTGGCGGAGCTTTTCAACAGGTCACTTGAGACAGGGAGGGTACCTAAGGATTGGCGAGAGGCACATGTGGTACCAATCCATAAAGGGGGGTCGAAGGAAGTACCAGGAAACTATAGACCCATCAGTTTAACCTTGGTGGTGGGAAAATTAATGGAGAGTATACTAAAGGAACGATTGGGGGTTTACTTGGAGGAGGTGGGAGGTCTGGATAGTCGGCAGCATGGGTTTGTGCCAGGTAGATCATGTCAAACCAACCTTGTGGAGTTCTATGAATGGGTAACATCAGAACTGGATAGGGTAAGCCTGTGGATGTATTATTCTTGGACTTCAGCAAGGCGTTTGACTCTGTCCCCACAATGGTCTGGTGGAGAAACTGATGGGGTTAGGAGTAGGCCCTTGATGGTCAGATGGATTGAAAACTGGATAGCTGGACGCCTCAGAGAGTAGTGGTCTGTGGGGAGCTCTCGAACCCTACAGAGGTTGGTAGTGTACCACAGGGCTCGGTCCTAGGTCCAATCCTGTTTAATGCATACATATCAGACATCAGGGATGGTATAGGTGAAATGAGTCTCTTCATGATGACCCAAGATGGGAGCAGTAGTTGAGGGAGAAGAGGGAGGTTGGCCCTGCAAGGGGACCTGGACACCCTGGAAAGCTGGGCTCACATGGAAATTAAATATTATCACCAAGTGCAAGGTGTTGCATCTTGGTCGGGAAACCCTAAACACAGGTACACCCTGGGAGGGAGGTGCTGGAAGCCCTCAACAGGGGAAAAGACCTAGGGGTCATGGTGGATACATGTATGAATAACACTGAGCAGTGCAGGAGAGCAGCAGCAAGGCAAACAGGATGTTGGGATGCATCGCAAGGGGATCACCTCAGGAGCAAGGAAGTGATTCTGCCACTGTACAATGGACTGGTTAGACCACACCTTGAGTACTGTGTACAGTACTGGAGACCACACTTGAAGAGGGACACAGCTCCTGGAGAGGGTACAGAGGAGGGCAACAAAGATGATAAGAGGGCTAGGGATTTGACTTACGAGGACAGACTTGAGGAGCTCTGCCTGTTTTCATTGGAGGAGAGGAGAGACAGGGGACATGATTGAGGTCTTCAAGTACCTCAAGGAATAAATAGGGTAAACATGGAGGGATCTTTAGACTAAAGCAGGGAGGCATCACCAGAGGGCATGGTTTGAAGTTGGAAGGTGGAAGGGTGAGGGGAAAAGAGGAGGAGGTTTTTCACTGAGAGGGTGGTGGCCCTTGGAATGCTCTGCCTGTGAGCTGGTTCAGAGATCCACAGTGGAGAGCTTTTAAGAGAGGGTGGGACAGACACAGAAAGTGGATGTATCAGATGATGGCCTATCCCGGGGGGGTGGGGATGGATGATAGGGGTTTCTGGAGCACAAGGGATGGGAGGGTCTCGGCACCCAACTAAGGATCTAGGTTCGAGCAGACTTGATAGACCATAAGGCCTAATCTGCTGGCAAACAGTATGTTAGAGAGAGAGAGAGAGAGAGAAAAGAGAGAGAGAGAGAGAGAGAGAGAGACTGTTGTGGGCTGCTCAGCCCCAAAGACCTACCAGTGTGTTCAATGTCCTTTCTGGCCCCAGTGTGCCGAAGAGGCATAGCACTTGAAAGCTGCCTGGACTGCCAGGGAGGAAAACTGAACTGTTGCCTGAGACTCTGAGCTTTGTAATTAACAGCCTGAAGATTACAGAAGCTGGTAACTTGCAACCTAACACTAGAGAGACTGTAAACCTTGTGCCCCCTCGGTGGGGTAATTATCTGGTACTGCTTTGAATAGCTGCAGTTTCAGAAAAGTTGCATGATCAGGGGCTTGAGACTGTGGTAAAGTTCAGCCACTGTATTCTGCTCTGGAGAAAGACTGTGTGCCAAAAAGAAAGTCTCAGGGACTTCCAGCCTACCTTGTCTCTTAGACCGATGAGAGGGACCACCCAAGAGGAAGACGTTGAGAGGCTTGCCTGGTGAGCACTGTATACAAGGGCCACAGGGGCAAAGTTAGGAAAGGCCTGGCAGTTGAAGTCTAGCATTCATCAATCCTCCAGCTGACTGCTGTGTCCTGCATTTCTGTTGCTGAGGTGCACTACCACCTGTGATTCCAGAATGGTACAGACTATCCAAAACTGCTGAGACCCCCGTCCACTAGATTGTAAGTACCTCTGGGCTGTGGCTCAGAGTAGTTCCAGTTTTAGCTAGCTAGCTAGACTATGGGGGAGGTCCTTGGCAGGACTGCTAAATAGCCAAGATATGCTCAGACAGAAAGAGTACAAAGTCCTGCTGTGTTTGAAAGTTTTTGGGTCCCAACGCAAGTACCCTAGCTCAAACCACTATACTACAGGCTTTCTGATTTGAGAGCCGCTTGATGACTGAGCTGTCTGCTGGAGTGTGTGAGCCGGTATTGGTGGCACAACCGTACAAACAGCACAGGAATCAAGTACAACAAACAAGATATTAAAATAAACCATTAAAGTGTATTTGAGTTATACATTTGGAAGCTTGTGTGTGCCAAAAGATTTCATATTTGAATCGGGTAAAGGGCCCACACTGCAGTTATAGCAGTTTGCCGGGTGAACATTAGAGAGGCACATAGGGATGGACTAAAGTGGTGGCTGGTGCTGTAGACATAGCCTGTGTATCTGTATTTGCATCATTTGGGAGAATTATTAATAGCACTGTAACAGAGTTACAAACTATATTTATATTTACTTTTAAAATTGTTACTGTCAACGAGCGGGAGTGATGTAACTTCCGGGTTGCGGGGCTACTTAGGAGGGCTTCTGAGTGAGTGTTGTGAGTTTGGCGAGCGGCAGTGTACATGAGAGACACTGCTCGCGGTCTCTCATGGTCCTGCAGGGAACAAGGGTAGAGGGCGGTGGAGCTGAATGGTTTGGAAGCCCTTACTGTGGAAATTGTAGAAGGCCCGGTAAGAGCATATTTCCTAAAGTAAACTAATGATTACTGAGGTGTATGAACAGTATAAGATTGCTTAGTGCAGGCACCAATAAATAGACTGTAGAAGACAAGAAATAAACGTTTGAAACTGAGGTATTCGTCTAAACTCAAACAAAGTAATAGCATTTACTATGGAGGAGGATTACACTACAGATAAGTTGTTGAAAAAATTGTGTGATAAGAGGGATCTTTTAAAATGTGGGCACTGTAGTATGTATGCTAGGAATCTAGCAGGCACTAACACACCTGAGTATTTGTGCAGAAATTGTAAAGAAAATTCTGCTCTAGAAAGTAAACTGAAGGATTGGCAGCAAAGATATCCCTTAGATATACAAATTGGGGGGGGGGGCAGAATTGAGGAGCAAATAACACAGGATGGGCCTGCAACAGCCAGTACAGAGCCTAAGGATACTGTGTATGGGAGCTCTAGTGATAGCTCTGATGTTAGTTATTGGGCAACAGCTAGTGAGGGAATGGGAGAGGACAGTTGGGCGAATGTCTGCAAGGCACCCCACAAGAAAAGGAGAAGGGCCATGGGGGGAATGCTTTGTCAGTACTAAATAGATATTCCCCACTTAGCACCGAATCAGGAACTAGCATGGAGACACTCAAATTAGAGGGAAACTAGGCACTGAACCCCATGAGGCACAACTAGGGATGGAAATTCTGGTGATAGGGGATTCCATCATCAGAAATACTGACACAGTACTCACAGCAGGTTGTAAAAAGAGCATGACTGTAAACTGTTTACCAGGAGCAAGAGTAGGGGACATTAAACAGTGTCTGCCAAAATTACTATTAAATTCTCCAAAACAAAAAGTGGTTGTGCTCCATGTGGGAATAAACAATACGGGGAGGGAGCATGAAAAAGATATAGTGGATGATATCATGGAATGTGCTGAATTAATAAAGGGTAAGGGACACATACCAATCATCTCAGCTATACTACCAAATTACGGATGTCATCCGGAAAAAAATTGTACCATTCAGAGAATAAATAGTAGAGTCTTAAATAGGTGTGGAGCTAGACATATTACCTTTATGGACAATTGTGAGAGGTTGATTAATAATAGAAATATGTATAGAAGAGATGGACTACATGTAAACCCTCTGGGAACAAAAACTCTGGCAACTGAAATTAGAGAAATATTAAGCATTTATTTAAACTAAGCACGGGGCAGCACCAGGCTAGAGAAGGACAGCAAGGGAGACAGTATGGACCAAAAGTAAGCACCACTCAAACCGATGCACAGTGTTTGCTCATTAATGCACAGAGTTTGAGTAATAAAAAGGAGGAACTCGAGGCACTCATATGTGTGGGAGGGGGGGTGGACATGGTGTTTATTACAGAAACTTGGTCGACAGTAGAAAGGAACTGGGGTAGAGAAATCCCTGGTTACACCTTCTTCCATAGGGATAGAGAGGGAAGCAGAGGAGGGGGAGTAGCTGCATATATATCAGATAATATAAAAGCTCTAGATATAACAGAAAAGGTTAGTGTGTGGGATATAGTACCTGAAACCATATGGATACAGTTAATTACATGTGATCAATCACCCATTATAATTGGAATATGTTATAGACCCCCAGGAGCATCAAAGGAGTTGTCAGATCAGATTAGTGTAGAATTGACCAGAGCTTGTGAACTAGGTAAAGTGATAATGGTGGGGGATTTAAACTATAGTAGCATTAATTGGGGCAGCCATCTGACCACTAATGTAAATAGTAAGGCATTCTTAGAGTTGTGCCAGGAGTTGGACATGACTCAATACATGACAGCTCTCTACTAGGGTAACAATACCTCAGATTTGGTTTGCAGGAAGGATATTATATTAAGGTTTCACACAATGGCTCCTTTGGGAGTAGTGACCACCAGGGGGGTACGGTTCTCATATCAGCAATATATACCCTTGGAGAAAGGATGCAGAGAGGTTTTTAGCTTTAAAACAGCAGATAAAGTGAAAATATTCAGAGAAATGGTTTCTATAAACTGAGAAGACTTATTGGGGAGTAAACCAGTTGAGGAAATGTGGGAACTATTTAAGGAGTGGATAAATAAGATATGTAACAAGAACATTAAAAGGGTTAAAGTTTACAATAGGAAGGGAAAAAAACCTAAATGGCTTACAAAGTCAATCATTAAAATAATAAATAGAAAAAAATGGTTGTATCAAAAATATAAAAGAAATATAAATTCCAACACCAGGACTAAATATAAACAGGTCCAGATAAAGTGCAGAAATCTGATAAAACATAATAAACAAAGTATGGAAGTTGGATTGGCTACCTCAGCACATAAAAATAATATGCAAAGTTTCTAAAGTTATGTAAATTCATTGAGGAAAACAAATACTAATCTATGCACCATTAGGAAAGGGCGGCCCAATTATCTGATCCAACAGAAGTGGCTAATACCTTTAATAAGTATTTTAGTACAGTTTTTTGCTACTAAATCTAGTGGACATGTAAAGTTTAACCCAAAGAATAACTTAAGACATAGAGATAACTGTTGAAGTTATTCTAAATAAAATCAGGGCACTAAAAAATACAAATGCTGCTGGGCCTAATGATCTCTCAAATAACATATTAAAACTACTCTCACCAAACATTGCCATACCCTTAGCTATCATCTTTCAGAAATCACTGGGAGAGGGAGCAGTGCGGGGAGATTGGCTGAGGGCGAGTGTGATATCCATTCATAAGAAGGGAGATAGAGCAGATTGCACAAACTATAGGCCCATAAGTTTGACCTCGGTACCAGGCAAGCTGATGGAATCAATGTTGAAGGATGTAATAAATATGTATTTGACCAAAACTAGCAGGGATGATAAGGAACAGCATGGTTTTGTGGCTGGTAGGTCGTGTCTCACAAACATGCTGTGTTTTTATGAGAAGATCTCAGCAGCACTGGATGGGGGGAACTGGTAGATTGCATATACTTGGATTTTGCGAAAGCATTTGATAAGGTGCCACACAAAGAAATATTAAACTGTTTGGCAGATATTGATATGGATTATAGAATATGTCGATGGATCCAGGGGTGGCTGGCAGATAGGACCCAGAGGGTGTGTATAAATGGGTATCTGTCTGATGAGATCCCTGTGACCAGTGGGGTTCCTCAGGGATCGGTTCTGGGGCCGGTACTGTTTAGAAGTTTCATCGCACAGATGGGAAAGGTGGCTCAAAATTGGGTAAGCAAGTATGCAGATGATACTAAGCTTGCTGGCCTGGTAACACAATCGGTAGGGGCAGCAACAATTCAGAAGGAATTGGATGAGATCCATAAATAGGCCATTCAAAGGGGAATGAGTTTTAACATAGATACGTGCTGTGTGATCCATATGGGAAATAGAAATGTGAAATATAATTATAAGTTAAATGGGCGTACTTTAAGGAAATCAGAAGAGGAAAGGGACCTGGGTATATGGGTGGATCAGATATTGAAATACCAGGCTTAGTGTGATAAACAGATAATAAAGGCAAATAGAGTTTTATGGAATATAAAGAAGAACTTTAGAAGTAGGAATGAAGCAGTGATCATGCCTTTATACAGGGCATATGTGAGGCCTATTCTGGATTATGGTGCCCCAGTGTGGGGACCCATAAATGGGGGGAGGGCGGTGGTAGGACTGGACAGGGTGCAGAGGAGGGCCACTAGGATGGTGCATGGTATGCAGGATAGTTCTTATGAGCATAGACTGGAAAATCTAAGGCTAATGTCACTAGAGACTAGAAGAGTGAGAGGGGATTTGATGTTGTGTTATGATATAATGAAAGATGATTATATACTAAATGAATTGAATTTACAGTTTAAAAATGATAAACTGGGCACGAGAGGACACCATCTTCAGTTAAGACATGTAAAGTGTAATTCAAGTAGATGGATGGCTTTCTACACACAGAGAGTGGTGGCTTCATGGAATGGGTTACCAGAGGAAATTGTTTACACTGTAAATAAGGCTCAGTTCAAAAGAAACCTGGATGCATATATCTTAAAAGGCCATAAGCTGACATACTATGGGTAAAAGGAAAGGAGCATGTATGGGTCCCAAGGGCCCCCTAAGCTCCTCATTACTTTGTATGAAACTTGTGTGCCACCCTCTCAGCATTCCTAGTGTGGTACCCACTGCAACCTACTAACTGTGTTCCAAATGCCATTTGGGGAAAAGTCAGGTCCACCCACAAGTAGGAGGTGGGGAATACTGTGTGGTGTATAATTGTTATTGCCTTCATTACTGTTGTGCTAATTCTCCCCCCCCCCTACAATAAAATGTGAAGTTGGTTTATGGTGCAATTTGGTATTGTTGTTTATTGCAAATAGTGTCCTGTTACTGTGTTGGGAAGAAACTGTGGGGACAGTTATTGTATTTTCCTGGGGGGGTGGTAACTTACAATTTATCCACAGGTATCCCCTATCACTGCCCCAAGTGGAGACACCACACCATTTCGTTCCTGTACCATTTGTCCACTAATGTACCCAGGTCAGCCCCCTCGGAGGTGTGTACAGTGTGGACCTTAAGGGCCCTGGAACAGCTAAGGTGAGTCAAGGGTCTGTTACAAAGTGGAGGCACCACTGTGATTTACTTCCCCCTAGTGGCCACTCCACGCACTTGAATTCTGAAAAATGTTGTACCCCCCCCCCCGAATTGTTTCAAAAGGGAAAATGGCATTCCAAGATGTAGAGGACTGGTGTGTATTTGAGGACCCTCAGAAAGTGCTCTTGATAAAGAACGTAGCTGAAGAGCGAAATAAGGAGTTTATTTTGGGAATGCTGGAGGGGGGCTCTGAAGGATTGTGGGAGCATGAAGATTCAGAGAGCGACTAGAGAATCAGATACCCAGTTTAGAAACTTAATTGTTGAAACTCAGAAGGATTTAAGAACTGTAAATGTGCCTCCCACAGTGGCCCTTGAGGAGTTTCAAGAGATTTGGATGGTGGTAAGTAACGGTAGTCTACCAGTCCAAAACGTTCCCCCCCGTCCCCCCATCCAAACAAAGGGGGGGATTTCAAGACTAAATTAAAGTCTCTTCTGGCTATTAAAAGAAAGACCTTGCAGGACGTATGTACTTTGTAGCCTCTGGAGGCACTTTGTTGCCTCTAGAGGAAACCTTTGAAGAACCTGGGCCTGCCCTGCTAGTTCAGACTATTACAGATGTCTAAGGATTTTCTCTAGCATCCTGCACATGCCTGTTGGAGAAGATGATTATGAGACATGGATTAACTATGCTGTCCCCATGCTACAAGAATGGCAGTGCTCTGAGGCTGAGAAGCATAGGAGGTGGTAGAGAGCTTGAAAGGGCCTGCTTTGGGTACTATCAGGTCCTTGCATGCCACAGATCCATAGGCCTAAGTAGATGAGAACCTTGTTGCTCTGAACAGTGTATTTGGGAGTATGGAGTCCTGTGATGATTTGTATTGGAAGATTAAGACAACTAAACCACGCTGGAGGAAGCCTCTCTCAGTTTACCTCCATAGACTGGAGTGGGCTTTGCAGAAAGTGTACCAAAAAAGGAGGGATAGAGTCTATAGATTTGCTGTTGTTAAAGTTATGTTTGAAGGAGAGGTTGGCTGAGCCCCCCTCCCACCGAACCCTGTTGTGGAAGGTTAGAGAAGCAGAGGAACAAGACGAGCAATGGGGGCACTTGTCTACTGCTGCTGCCAGTGCCCGAGTGTCAGACAGTGGGGCCCCATGGAGGCCACAGAGCTTCAGAAACTGATTCAAGAGCTAAAAAGTGCAGTGTGTCAAGTGTGCAAATCCAGTCTCACTTCCAGGGAACCTGAGCCTTCAGTATCCAGCATGCCTGTGTTGAGTAAGGTTGAGTGACCACCCTCAGGCCCTGAGGGGTGAGTTTCAGATATAATTTCATAAGAACCTAAGAATTTGATGGTAGATGGGGAATGAGAGGCCCATCTAGTCTGCCCTCCTCACTGGAGGAAGTCCATATTCAGTTGATGGAGTTAAGGAAAATGGTAGGAGATTCCATGAAATGCCCCACTCTGCAATCATCAGTGGCCCCTGCCAGGGAGGAGGGACACCCAAGGAGCTCTCTGGCTGGAACCTCTTGACCGCTAGCACATCGACCTGATGTATGATGTATACTGTTACAGGTGTGGAGAGAATGGGCATATTCTATGCCAGTATATGTCTGAAAGCAACAATCAGAGGGTTGTAGATTGATTAATCCAAGAGAAACTGGCTACAAACACCTCTAAATCAATCACCAGTGCTAAAGTTACCATCAGTGTCAAAGCTAAAGTTTCCAACTCCAAAGCTCAAGTGTCTAGGGATTGGTGTGAGATCATAGGCCCTACTACAGATGTGGAAGCCCGAGTGGATGGATGGTCCACCCGGGTACTGCTGGATAGTGGCTCCCAAGTCACTATAATGTTTAAGGATTATTATGATAAGTACGTTTTGCATAAAAGGTTAGGCTGTTGGAAGGTTTGAATGTGTGGGGCCTCAGTGATGTCTCATACGATCATGTGGGGTTGGTCCATATTTGGATCTCCTTCCTGGTGGATGTTGCTGGAACTCCCAGTGTGGTGGAGACATGTGCCCTGGCATGCCCATGAGCAAGCATGTATGGAGAGATTCCGATTATTGTGGGGACTAAAGCCCACATGTTCCACCGCCTGAGTCAGCTGTGCAGAGTTTGAAGCGCAACAAGGGAAAGCATCAGTACCACTCCATGGACTTGTTAGACAAGCCTACAATCGCAAAGCCGCTGTCTCATTTGAGGAGGAAGCTGTAGGGATGATGTGGCATCAAGGACCTTCAGAAGTGGTGTTACCCCCCCCCAATCTGAGCGGGCAGTTGCTGGAGTAGTGTAACTCAGGGGACCCTGCCATAATCAGCTGCTGATGTTGGACAGTCCAGAGGAAGCTGGTCTGCCACAGGAGCTCATAGTTAAACCCAGCATATTGGCTGCTAAAGCCCATGCTTATGTCAGGTAAGCAACTGTACAAATGCCGAATGTAACCGACTGTCCAGTGACCATCCAGGGGGTGCACATCCTGGTCTGTGTCTGCTGTGCTGATTTAGCTATACAACTGCACAAGAGAGAGAGAGTGGAGCCCCTGGCTAACTAGATCCTTCACTGTTTGAGATTGGAAACCCCCTCACTACCCACAGAGTGGTGGAACAGAACCTAAAATAAGTTGGTGCAATGAGCACAGGTTTTCTCACCGAATGAATGAGATGTAGGGTGTGCAAAGGGTGTGGGGCATTGCATTTGGGTTACAGATGAGAGGCCTTTTTGGGAAAGATAGAGAAGGCTGTCCCTGGCTGACATAGACGATGTCTGCAAGCACTTGCAGGAGATGCTGGCCGCTAGCATCATTTAAGAATCCAGGAGGTCTTATACATCTCCTATTGTAGTGGTCAGAAAAAAGAATGGGTCTGCCAGGATGTATGTGGATTACCAAACGTTTAACAGTGGGATGGTATCTGACCAGTGCACTATGCCACGAGTGCAAGATTCCTTTAATTGCTTGAACGGAAGTCAATGGTTCAGTGTGATGGACTTGAGATCTGTCTATTATCAGATTCCCATGGCTGAGCAAGACTAAGAAAAGACTGCAGGTGTAACCCCCCTGCAAATGGGGGTTCCCAAAAGTCTTCCAGGAGCTTGCTTGAATGCTCCAAGCCTGGATGGTGTTCGGCATCTAAGCCGTTTATCTGTGAGTGCTTTTAGAGCCTCTGGTACTGTCTCTTTAAGAGCTGTCTGCCTGCAGACATAATTAATTTGGATGGGGGTCTGTGTGTTTCCCTACTTGAGTCCCACTCTAGCTGCTGCCAAATCGCTCCGGTTCTGCCGTCACTAAGTGGGCAAAGTGAGCACGTTTCAAAGATGTAACTGTTTGCCCGAAATCATTTAGAGTAATAACGAAAATACAGTTTGTCTAACCTGCTTTTCTTTGCAGTCAGAACTGTGTTTGCCTAGTCCCCAATTCTGGTTTTGAACTGCTGAATTAGACCAATCAGTGTGGGGGGACCTTTGAAATGGAGCCTGCTGCTGGAAAATCAGAACTTGGACTTTCATTGTGGAGCCAGCCACCTATGTACTGTATGGCCAATGCTTCTGGGAATTGTAGTTTGGACTTCAGTGCCTTTTTTCCACCAACAGGGGGAGTTTACTGTGAGTGACAGCCAAACCAGCCAACTGAACTGGAAAGAACTTGAAGGAAATGCCCAGCTCTGTCTACTGGAGAGATCAGATCAGTTTGGGGGCCGTGAAGAGACAAGTTGCTGTGAGCTTCTGCGCTGTATGGTTCCACACAGTAAGCGCGTATAAGGCCCTAAGTTTCGGTCTGCAGCTTGTGCAAGTGCCTGTTCAGACTGAATCCGACCTGTGAAGAGAATCAAGGAGATCTGAAGAGTAGAAACCAGGCTCACCCTGTAGAAGACTGGAGAAATTGCTGAATCGCGCTCGGTCTGTCAGGAACTGAATCTGCTGTGTATTCTCCCGGGTATTGTGCAGTAATTGCGATCGGGATCAAGAAGCAGCCTGCCTGGTATAGTACTTTCCTTTTACATATAAATGTGTGTAGTGCTTGTGGGGAATCACGTTTCGAATCCCCTGTACAGTGAATTGAGTGCATGAAGCTGGAAGTAAACCCCAGCTTAATCCAGACTACATCTATTTGCTCTAAACTTCAGTGGGGTCCAGTCACAAGGACCTTGTCCACATGGTCTGCTCCTCCTGGCAATTCAGGACAATCAGCCTTCCATCCAGTTCCCAGCCTTGAGTTTGTGAGTACAAAGCAGGGTATCTCCCTGCCATCTGTTTATCAAATCGCAAGTGTGTCATCTAATTGTTGTTTTTTTTCATTTCTTCATGAACTGAGCCCTCCGGCTCCGGATTACAATTGGGTATTGTGGAGGTGTTTTTTCCATCACAGGGCCCCAACCAGCTGCACGAGCCTGGTTAGCCGCCCCATCCAGGTGCAGTGAAAGTGACAATTTGGGACTCTGAATATGCACTTAGTACTGTAATTATTGATGTGTTTAACCTAATTAACCTGATTTCCCCCTGTCCTTGTTACAGCTCCTTAAATAAATCAGATCTGTTTGTTTCAGCAAAGTTACACTGACTGAGGTATTCGTTTATGTTAAAGTATTGTACTGTGGTCTTTGCACTGTGTCATCTTGTTTTACAGGGGGTCTCCAGAGTCCAGTCGACAGAGCCAGTCCTGGGGGTAAGTGTACATTGTGAAGATATTCCTGATGCATTGTGTGGGCCACTAGTGGGAAGAAAGGGGGGTTACAGTGTCCCAGAGGGCTGTGACCACGCTAGTTTAACTACTGCAAACCCTGACCTCTGGGTGGAGGCACTCGCCATTGGACCTAGGCCCCTCACCCTGTTAGTAGTTAAGCAGGTAGGGATAGTAGACCTTGGGATAGCGCCACCTAGGGGTTACATCTTGGAGGCTCACCACTGGGATTGTGTGTCCTCTAGTGGCCACATTTACGAATTACTGTTAAAAATAAATTGGTAACCCAACAGAAGCGGCTGTACACCAGTTGGTGAAATGGTGTACTGGGCAGGAAATTGACCCCCAAAATGCTGTACTTGTCTTGGATATCCTGCTGGGTACCAGTACGGACACTGTAGAGGGAATACTTTCCAAGGTCAAATGTTTACAAAACCCTGTGGTGGTGGCGCGGCTGGCTGATCTGCTCGCCCAAACTTTCATGGCTCTAATAGAGTGTAAGGACCCTATAGACAGTTCTAAAGTGCCACTGACCATTACCCCAGAAGAAGCCCTCACTGCCTGGAAAGTGATAACTAAAGACAGTAAAGACCCCGGGGAGAACAAGCCCTCCCCCCCCCCACTATCTGAAACTTTTGAGGATAAATTTACAAAATTGTTGCTGGAGGAAGGGAAAACTGTGGAGGATTTAAAGAAACTATTATTGCCAGCTGAGAACGTTCCTCCACCAACACCTTCTCCCCCTCCAGCACCCGTTATTGCCCTTATGTCTGTACCTGCCAATAGTCACTACTCTTACTGCAGGTTGAAAATTTTCTCCAGCACCCTCCCCAACCCATAAGGGGAGGATGACTGGGAGACCTGGATAGACTATGTTGCCCCTCAAGTGCTAGAATGGCAATGCTCAGAAGCAGAAAAGCGAAAGAGGATAAGTGAGAGACTCCCGAGGTCCTGCTCTGGCTACCATCCATGCCAAATGGGCCAGTAACCCTGAAGCGACTGCACAGGACTATCTTGAGGCCTTGGAGAATGTGTATGAGAGCTCAGATTCCGATGAGGGCCTGTGGTGGAGAGTAAGAAATGCACAACAGTATCAAGGGGAGTTGTTGTCTGTGTATGTATCTCGGCTGGAAAAATTGTTGCAAGAATGCCTCAGAAAGGGTAGTTTGCCAGCGATTGAATTGGGCCAAACCAGGCTGGACAGGATCCTTAAGTCTGCCCCCTTCTCAGAACTGCTGTTGCTTCAGTTATGCCTGGCCAATCGACTGGAATCCCCACCCCTCCTATGATGAGCTAATGAGAGAAATTCGAGGAGTTGAGAAAAGGTGACCCCAGGAGGGACTTGCACCAATAACTGCTGCTACGACCCGAATGACTGAGGGTGGCCTGTCAAGTGAAGTTCTGGGGCAAGGGTTGGCAGTTAAAGAGTGCTCTGAGAAGGAAAAGGGTGTGCCACCATGGGGTGAACTGCTGAGGGAGATTAGGAAAGCAACAGACAGTCTCATCATGAAGGCCGCTGCTACGAGTACAGGCACTGACACTTGCCGACTGCTTCTGCTAGGGGGGTGGGAGTGCCCACCCTGGAACCTCATGTTGACAACAGTTCGAAACTTGATGCCTTGACCATGAAAGTGAGGGAACTGAAGACATGTCTCCAAATGTCCACCCCACCGCCGGCTGAGGTGGCACCAAGGTTTTCTATTGACAGTACCAATGCCACAGCCCCTAATGTGATGCTTCGGTCACCCCAAACTTCAGCTGACATATTTTGCCATAATTGTGGGAAGGATGGGCACATGAAGACTGAATGCCGGTCTCGGAAAGACTCGGAGAGAGTGATAAGCTGGCTACAAGGAGAGCTTTGGAGCACAAAACAGTGGTTAAGAGGTGCATGAAATGACCACCGTGAAGGTCCCAAAAATGTTAACTCACATTCCTCTGTGGCAAGGTCATTTGCCCAGGTCTTTGCTACCTCCTCTCCAAACTGGTCCAGGATAGTGGGTCCCTCCATGGAGACCACTGTAAAGGTGAATGAAGTGTCTACAAGAGCTGTATTAGACAGTGGCTCCCAAGTGACAATTATGTTCCAAGACTGGTATCAGAAGCATTTGTCTGATGTACCCTTAGAACCGTTAGTGGGGCTGCATGTCTGGGGGTTAAGTGAGAAGGCCTACCCCTACTTGGGATATATCCGAATTTGACTGTCTTTTCCCACCTCTGTGGCTGGGGTGGCAGAGCAAATAGAGGCCCTTGCCTTAGTGTGTCCCCCTACTGGACTGTATGATGGGGTTCCTTTACTAATTGGGACTAATGCACATATGTTTGGATAGCATGCACAGTTGTGTTATGAAAAACAGGGGTCAAGGACTAGTAGAGCTTTAAGAATTCCGGCCTTGATCAAGAAGGCCTATGAGGCACAGAGAGATGCTGACAAAGTGGAACCAGAGGAACCAGTTGGAGTTGTCTGGAAAAAGGATCCTGAGTCTCTGATCCTGGCGCCAAATACCCAGTGTACCTTACAAGGAGAGGTGCGTATCAGAAAGGATGTGATGAATAAAATATTAATGTTGGATGCACCAGGCGATGTAAAATTGCCGGAGGGACTGCTGGTCAAGCCCAGTATTTTGCCTGCTAGAGCCCATGCTTATGCCAGAAGGGTAATGGTTCAACTTCATAATGTGTCTGACAGAGAGATTCAAGTAAATAGAGGTTGCACCCTGGCTAATGTGCATTGTGCAGACACTGCAGTGCTACCCAGTAGCAAGAGTTCGGGGAAGAATGACATAGTAACGACTGACTTGTTTGATTTCAGTGACTTCCCGTTGCCAGCTGAATGGAAAGTGAGGATCGGTGAGAAGCTTGCCCAGAGAGACCAGGTGTTTTCTTTAAAGGAATGGGATGTAGGATGCGTGCAAGGAGCTGAGCACCATATCCGCCTGCATGATGAAAGGCCATTTCGTGAGAGGTCTTGACGCCTGACACCTGCTGATATAGATGATGTGAGACAGCATCTGCAAGAGATGCTAGCCGCTGGTGTAATACAAGAATCCAGAAGCCCCTATGCTTCCCCCATTGTGGTAGTGAGAAAAAAGAATGAGACAGTAAGGAAGTTGCCTGGATTATCGCACTTTAAACCGGTGGACTATCCCTGATTAGTACACAATGCCCCGCATTCAGGATGCTTTGGACTGCCTAAACAGGAGCAAGTGGTTCTCTGTGCTGGATCTCTGCAGTGGGTACTACCAGATCCCGATGGCCCCAGAGGACCGTGAGAAGACATCCTTTATCTGTCCACTTGGCTTCTATGAATTCATGAGGATGCCTCAAAGGATTTCAGGTGCCCCAGCCACTTTTCAACAATTGATGGAGCGTGCAGAGAGGGACATGAACTTACTAGAGTGCCTGGTATATCTAGATGATGTTATTGTGTTTGGCAGCTCACTGGAGGAACATGAGAGCAGATTATTCAAGGTGTTGGACCGACTGGAAGACTTTGGCCTTAAACTGTCGATTGATAAGTGTCAATTCTTTCAAACATCAGTAAAGTATGTGGGACACATACTATCCACTGAGGGAATAGAGACCGACCCAAGTAAAGTCGAGGCCTTGACCACCTGGCCACAGCCCAAAAATCTAAAAGAACTGCAAAGATTCCTGGGATTCTGTGGTTATTATCGGCGTTTCAACAAGGACTATTCAAGAATGATCCGCCCTTTTCTTAACCTTACTCAAGGGTATCCCCTAACCCACAAAAAATACAAAAAGTCAGCGTCCCTTGAGACTGAAAGAGTGTATTTTCGTCCAAATGAAGTATTTGGGGCCCACTGGACTCCTGATTGTGAGACTGCTTTTCATGAGATCATATATCAACTTACCCATGCTCCAGTGTTGGCCTATGCTGGTCCAACAAAACCTTATGTCCTGCACACTGATGCTAGCTTGCAAGGGTTGGGGGCTGTGTTGTACCAAGAGAACGAGAATGGCCTGAGACCAGTGGCCTTTGCCAGTAGAAGCCTGACCCCATCCGAAAATAACTTTCCTGTACATAAGTTAGAGTTCCTAGCTTTGAAGTGGGGTATTGTTGACCAGTTCCACGAGTACTTGTATGGGGCTAAGATACTAGTAAAAACTGACAATAATCCTTTGGCCTATGTGCAGACTTCAGCTAAGTTGGATGCCACTGGCCATAGGTGGCTTTCTGCATTATCTACAGATGACTATGCTGTTGAATACAGAGCAGGCCTGAACCACATAGATGCTGATGCTCTCTCCCGGAGGCCTGTTCCCCAGAATGACTGGGTCAGACTGTCAGAACCTGTTATTCGAGCACTCTGCCAGAAGTTTGACAGAGAGGAACAAACGTCCACGGACGCAACGGACTATATGGTGGATTGTTTGGGACCCTCTGAGAATTGCATACCTGCTGCTTATTGCCACTTTTCTGCAATAGACATCGGTGCACTGCCTCAGCTGGATAATGACAGTATTTGGCGGGCTCAATCCCGCGATCCCATGATCAAATCAGCTTTAGAAGCCCTCTATGCAGGGAAAGATGTGTCCAAATTACGTTCCACTGATTTGAGAACTGCATTGTTATACAAAGAAGGTCCTAAGTTGAAACTGATCAATAGACTGTTATACAGAGAAACAGTAGACAGAGGGGGACAAGTAGACAAACAACAACTAGTGCTGCCCACTGCCTTTCGAGACTCAGTACTGAGGTCCTTACACAACCACATGGGGCACCTTGGTATAGACAGAACACTTGACTTGGTGAGATCCAGATTCTATTGGCCTAAGATGGGGGCTGATGTGGAGCAACACATTCAAACTTGTAGTCGCTGCTTACAGAGGAAAGCTTTACCCCAGAGGGCTGCCCCCTTTGTTAACATCACCACCAGTGCACCCATGGAGCTGGTCTGTATTGATTTTCTGAGTTTGGAGTCAGATCAAAGAAATATTAGTAATGTGCTGGTGGTCACTAACCATTTTACGAGATATGCCCAAGCTTTCCCCACCAAGGACCAGAAGGCATCCACTGTGGCAAAAGTACTTGTAGAAAACTTTTTTGTTCACTATGGGGCTCCACAAAGAATCCATTCTGATCAAGGGAGAGACTTTGAGAGTCGTCTGATCAAAGAGATGCTTTCTCTGTGGGGAGTGCGAAAGTCCAGAACCACCCCTTACCACCCCCAGGGGGACCCACAACCTGAATGTTTCAACCGCACTTTGCTAGATATGCTAGGCACCCTCCACCCAAAGGACAAGCCTAGATGGAGCCAACAAATTAGCACCCTGGTACATGCCTACAACTGCACCAAAGGTGATGCCACTGGGTTCTCCCCGTATCACCTGATGTTTGGAAGAGACGCTCGATTGCCGGTAGATGTGTGTTTTGGGGTCTCTCCTGATGGGGTTCGAGCTGACAACTATTTACAGTATGTGCAAAAGTTAAAGGCCCAGCTAAATCATGTATACCAACTGGCTCAAACCATGGCTGCCAAAAGAAATCTGGCCAACAAAGAAAGGTATGATAAAAAGGTGAAAGCACAGGAACTCCATGAGGGAGATCAGTTATTGCTAAGAAATCTGGGACTGCATGGCGAACATAAGATTGCTGACCGGTGGCACCATCTCCCTCACATTGTAGTGGGTAACCTAGATGATCTGCCTGTGTATAAAGTAAGGCCTGAGAATAATTCAAAAGATGTTAAAACAATACATAGAAATAATTTACTGCCCATTGGACAAATCTTGATTGAGTCTGAGTCCCCAGAAAATGCCCCCTCTGGATCAGTGACTAGAGCTGCTGCTAAGGAAAAATCAAGAAAGTTTACACCTACAGAAGCTGAGTTAAAGTATTCCCCTCCACAAGTCTCAGCTGAGCATGACTGTCAGTCCATATCAGAGGAAAGTGAGTGTGACTTTGAATACTACCCTTCTTACGCACTAAGTCAGTTGTTTCGGGGCAATCCCCTAGTCAATACTAGAGATGAAGCTGGGCCTTCTGGACTGTCTAAGCCCCCAGCTTTGTCCCTGGAGCCAATGCTCCCAGAAAGTGAAGTGCAAAGCATCAAGTCAGATGATATGGAATAATTGTGCATGGTTGAATTGTTTGAGCTTTCAGGGGGAGGAAAATGATGGACTGGAACAGACTGGTGACATACCAGAACAAGAAGAGTGTGTTGAGTGCCCTGATAATTCACTGTCAGTGTCAGAAAGCTCTCCATGTGAGCCAAGTGTTGTGGACTCAGAGATTGTAACTCCTGGAGCTGAAAGTGCCCGAAGTTCTAGCCTCTCTACCCCAATGGAGACTCCCCCCCTGGCAAGTGAGGACAATACTGAAAATGAGGCTCAGAGTGCAGAGACTGTAACAGTTCCCACTTGAAAGACTGGTCGAGCTGTAAAGCCTGTGGTGCACCTCAGTTATGATTCCCCTAGGAAGCCTGTGGACCTGCCTCTCAATGTTGTCCATAAAGGAGTATATGTGTCCCCGAGCTCATTGCCCAAACTGAACATCAGTGCTAACTCCAAGTTACTTGTGTGACCCTCTAGGTATGGTGCCCCTGCCCCATCCAGCCCCAAGGTAGCTGATAGGGAAGGGCCCCCTCTCTTCAGGTTTCATGTACAAGAGGTAATAACCTGAGTTAGAAAATGGTTAAAGTAAATCCTCTCCCCTGATTGGCTGAGACACGTTTTTAGGTGGGCATCTATCAGACAATAGATGCCCACCTTAAAAAGAGAGCCAGCCAACAGTGCCCCTTTACCCACTGTAGTATCCCAGCACCCACTCTGTTTCCCAATTGGCCAATATGTAAAAAAATTATTTCAAACTCGGCGCCATTTTTCCATTCAAGTTAGCGAGTGATTTTACACAATTCAGTACACCCAACAGTTGTAATTAAATCAAAATCTAGCGGTTTTACCAGTGGTCCCAACACAAAGAAATCCACACACAAGTTGAAAATCGGAAAATAAACTAATCCGTTCGGCACAGCAGACTGCACGGATAGAAATAACTGCAGTGCATGAACGAGGCATCTCCTGACTTCCTGTGCCCATAAACGGCATTTAGAAAATGAAAATTTCCCCTGCTCACCAATATAGCCCAAAAAATAGCAGGCAGGCCATCATGCTCCCTTGACCCAAAACCAAACAAAACATGCCTTACTTGGGCAGATACAATATTGTCCAGCCACAGAGACGTATCGATCCCCAAAACAGAGACAGTGACACCTGTAGCAGCATGTTATCAGTAGCACTGCAACCGAGTATGAGAGCAGTGGCATTTTCTTGATTTCCCATACCGCAGATGGACGTCCATCTGCGGTATGGAAATTCAAGAAAATACCGGCCCTCTCAAGCTGCAGTATCGGCATCTGGTGTAATGCGCTGCCTAACTGAAACCACCATGCATTGCAGGCAGTTAAACGTAAAGCATTAGAATGAAAAATAAATAAAGCCCCACAACTAATAAGCAACAAAATCAAACTTCCTTTCTTTTTTCCATGGCAGAACTTTCTGATCTTCTCACCAGCAGCCTGAAAACTCCCTTCTTGACTACGCTCACCCTCCTAAATGCCAACATCAGCCCAGACCACGCTTTCTGTGCTGGGGGGGTATATACAGACGACCACAGAGGGGTGTAACTGCATTTAACCATTTTTATTTCAATTTAAAGTATAGAGTCTTCAGTAGTACTAAACTCCATAGCTCATGCAGGTGGAGGAACTATTTTATTACAAAACAGATATTAAACTAAATATTCATTATTGTTTTTTTTTTTTACAGTGCCCATTTTCTAAGTGCAATAATACCCTCCAGGGTGGGCGGTATTGGGCTATACCGGACCTTCCAGGGCCTATAAGACCCTCCGCCTACGGCGTCGGGCCTCATTACGCCACTGGGTGGTCCGGTATAGCCCAATACCGCCCACCCTGTTGGGTATTATTGCTTACTTATGGTACAATGTGTGTGTAATATTGTGTAAAGAGTGACGTACTGCAAAGTTTCAGAAATGTGTTTCTGGTAAAGTGATATATTGACTGATGATTACATGTATGAGCCTAATGTGATCCTGATGCAAATGTATACGGTTGCAATTGAAACTTATTGGAGTACTTGCTTGACATGGATGCCAAGCTTTTTCCAGGCAGGAAAGGTTGTAACCCCCCTGCAAATGGGAGTTCCCAAAAGTCTTCCAGGAGCTTGCTTGAATGCTCCAATCCTGGATGGTATTCGGCGTCTAAGCTGTTTATCTGTGAGTGCTTTTAGAGCCTCTGGTACTGTCTTTTTAAGAGCTGTCTGCCTGCAGACATAATTCATTTGGATGGGGGTCTGTGTGTTTCCCTGCTTGAGTCCCACTCTAGCTGCTGCCAAATCGCTCTGTTTCTGCTGTCACTAAGTGGGCAAAGTGAGCACTTTTCAAAGATGTAACTGTTTGCCAGAAATCATTTAGAGTAATAACGAAAATACAGTTTGCCTAACCTGCTTTTCTTTGCAGTCAGAACTGTGTTTGCCTAGTCCCCCATTCTGGTTTTGAACTGTTGAACTGGACCAATCAGTGTGGGGGGACCTTTGAAATGGAGCCTGCTGCTGGCAAATCAGAACTTGGACTCTAATTGTGGAGCCAGCCACCTATGTACTGTATGGCCAATGCTTCTGGGAATTGTAGTTTGGACTTCGGCGCCTTTTTTCCACCAGCAGGAGGAGTTTACTGTGAGTGACAGCCAAACCAGCCAACTGAACTGGAAGGAACTCAAAGGAAATGCCCGGCTCTGTCTACTGGAGAGATCAGATCAGTTTGGGGGCAGTGAAGAGACAAGGAGCTCTGAGCTTCTGCGCTGTATAGTTCCACACAGTAAGCACATGTAAGGCCCTAAGTTTCAGTCTGCAGCTTGTGCAAGTGCTTGTTCAGACTGAATCCGACCTGTAAAGAGAATCAAGGAGATCTGAAGAGTAGAAACCAGGCTCACCCTGTAGAAGACTGGAGAAATTGCTGAATCGCGCTCGGTCTGTCAGGAACTGAATCAGCTGTGTGTTCTCCCAGGTATTGTGCAGTAATTGCGATCGGGATCAAGAAGCAGCCTGCCTGGTATAGTACTTTCCTTTTACATATAAATGTGTGTAGTGCTTGTGGGGAATCACGTTTCCAATCCCCTGTACAGTGAATTGAGTGCATGAAGCTGGAAGTAAACCCCAGCTTAATCCAGACTACATCCATTTGCTCTAAACTGCAGTGGGGTCCAGTCACAAGGACCTTGTCCACAAGGTCTGCTCCTCCTGGCAATTCAGGACAATCAGCCTTCCATCCAGTTCCCAGCCTTGAGTTTGTGAGTACAAAGCAGGGTAGCTCCCTGCCATCTGTTTATCAAATCGCAAGTGTGTCATCTAATTGTTGTTTTTTTTCATTTCTTCACGAACTGAGCCCTCCGGCTCTGGATTACAATTGGGTATTGTGCAAGTGTTTTTTCCATCACAGGGGCCCCAACCAGCTGCACCGAGCCTGGCTAGCCCACCCACATCCTGGGTACCCAGTGAAAGTGACAATTTGGGACTCTGAATATGCACACAGTACTGTAATTATTGATGTGTTTAACCTAATTAACCTGATTTCCCCCTGTCCTTGTTACAGCTCCTTAAATAAATCAGATCTGTTTGTTTCAGCAAAGTTACACTGACTGAGGTATTCGTTTATGTTAAAGTATTGTACTGTGGTCTTTGCACTGTGTCATCTTGTTTTACAGGGGGTCCCCAGAGTCCAGTCGACAGAGCCAGTCCTGGGGGTAAGTGTACATTGTGAAGATATTCCTGATGCATTGTGTGGGCCACTAGTGGGAAGAAAGGGGATTACAGTGTCCCAGAGGACTGTGACCAAGCTAGTTTAACTACTGCAAAGCCTGACCTCTGGGTGGAGGCACTCGCCATTGGACCTAGGCCCCTCACCCTGTTAGTAGTTAAGCAGGCAGGGGTGGTAGCCCTTGGGATAGCGCCACCTAGGGGTTACACATTCATTTGCCCACTGGGATTCTGTGAGTTCTGCTGAATGCCACAAGGGATTTCAGGGGTGCCTGTCACTTTCCAATGTCTAATTTCTGGGATTAGGGAGAGTAAGATGGTCGCCAGGCTGGGTTGCTGTCTGGTTGTGCTCTAAAGAGCACACATAACCACCTAAAACTTTTCCATATAAAAGACTTTAAATAAATGTTTAGAGGAGAATCCTTATTTAGTTGCATTACTGGGTGTGTTATATCACCCAGTAAATGCTGAAAGTTCAACCGTTTTATTTTTAGTGTAAGTACATTTTTAGGGGTGAGGTATAGGGACATGAGTTACAGACAAAGTTTTTCAGTAAATTTATGGTAGGAGTTAGTTTTATTATTTTCATGCAGTACCTTTCAGTGTTCCGCAGAGGAGTCTACAATCCTTTCCCAATGCCGTATATTAGCGGCGTCTGTGGTGTTTGGCATTGGATTGTGACCTAGAGTGAGTGGTGACTGAACGAGGTTGCTGCTGAAACTGTTGAAGAGGAGCTGCAATTGAGAAGAGCTCGGAGGGATTTCAGCAGAGCTGCCATTGCCATCGAGAAATGGAGATGGCTGAGGAGCTGGCGAGGTCAGCGGCCAGAGCTGTTCTTGGTGAAATTGCCGGGAGGGTTATTCCCCGAAGTTTGTCTTCTCCCTGATGATCCGCCTTTGGGGCTGCTTGTCCAGTCCGCTCCTCTCTGAGTAAAACTTTGCACCCACAAATGAGATTGTCTCTGAAAAGATCTGTTGTTTCACGGTGTGAGGGGGTGAGAGCTCTTGACTGTGAGTATGCAGTTTCTATGGAATGGGGGTGAGAGCTGCTGTCTGGGGCAAGCTGTGATTTTCTTATTGGGAGGTTGTGACTGTTGTGCCCCCTCATTTGAAAGTGTGGCTCCCTTGTTTGTTTCCACCCACAGAACTGAGTGGTGAGAGCACTGTTTTCTGCATTAAAGTGTCACTCTCACACTGGATTGTTCTACAACATTAAGCATTGGTGTGAGCACTGCTTCTTTTGCCTGTTAAAGGCTGGACATTATTTAGCTCGAAGAGCTCATCCTGCCTCTGGTGATATTTTTTAGACTTCTCCTCTGCAGTCCACTGTTGGATTCTCCCTATAAATATTTCACTGCATTTTAAATATTGTTAAAAATATTTTTGGGGAATTGTTGGGGGAGGCTGTGTTGGGAGGGGGTTGGTGTGAGTGGTGTTAGGTTAGTAGGTTCAATGGATGGTTTGTATAAAGTGGATGATTGATTTGGATGTATGTGTAGGGATGTAGGGTGAGTGAGGGTTATATATTGGGAGTTATTTCATTGGTTTACAGGTGACTGAGTAAGTTAAGTGGGTAGACTTTGAGTTCAGTGGTTGCAGGATGTGCTTGGGTTTCAGACCCCCATGAATTACTTGCTCAGCATCCCTGCTGCACGACCTCCACCCCTTTGTCAGCCTCCCAGTACTAGCTGTAGTGCTTAGGCACTGTAGGGAGGTTGGGATTGGTAGGGGGTGTGATAGCTGGTGTTGGGGTGCTGGGGGTGTAACAGGGATTAGTCATATCAGGGTGGTCAGCCCCAGAAGGCACCATAGGGTAAAATGGGACCTAGAGAGAGGCCAGACGTGTTTGGTACCCATTCCCAGGGTTCCCACTGGACCAAGTGGGCAGTTCGCCATGGGACCAACAGCTTCCACTAGTCCCCTTTGGGTGGTGCTATGCAATGCTAGATCGATTAGGAAGAAGACCGCTATTATTGTGGACTTGATTTCCTTGGTCGATCTAGCATGCATTATGGAGACCTGGCTGGGAGATGACGCATGCCCAGTTTTGGAGGCACTGGTCTCAGTGGGGTTCTCCATAGTGCACTGCCTGAGGAGGGAATGCTGGGGTGTGGGTGTGGCCATCTGTTTTAGATCTGACTTGAACTTCTTCATGTATCCAGTGGGTTCTACCTCATTGTTTGAACACATGGCTGTGCACGGGGGCCCAGGTGCTGGTTGCAGGATCCTTCTCATGTACTGACCTCCAGGGCATGAGGCGGAATTCCTGCAGGAGGTCACGGATTTCGTCACTGACAGGGTGTTGGAGGTGCCCAGATGGCTGATTCTTGGTGACTTCAATGCCTGGGTTGATGACGAACTCTCGCACTTTGGTCATAACTTCCTCCAGATGATGATCTCACTGGGCCTTGTACAAGTTGTTGCTTCTGTGACCCATAGCCAAGGCCATGCCTTGGATCTGGTATTCTCACTGGGGCTTGAAGTCACTGACCTCAAGAGTGATTCGGTTGTTTATTCTGATCATTGCATGGCAGAGCTCTCATTCGGCCCCCCCCCCGTAAGTCTCTCCTCTGTCGAAATGGTCCGCTGCTGCCCATTGAAGTGGTTGACCCCAGAGGGACTCTTGGCGATAGTTAATTTTTCTGGTGTAGAGGCCACATGTGCGGTGGGTGTGGGTGAGGCAGTGATACCCTATAATAGTGCTGTAACTGAGGTACTCGACTCCATTGCACCGATCTGTATACAACCTAGGTCTTCTCACTTGAGATCTCTATGGTTTGATGAGGCTCTCAAGGAGATGAAGACCAGGGGTCGGAGGTTGGAGTGTTGCTGGTGGAGAGCTCAGTCCGAAAAGGACAAACTGGCTTTGAGAATTCACTATGGCGAATATCAAAACGCAATCAACCATAAGAAGGCAGTGTTCCTGTCCAGGGAGATTGCTGCAGGGAGGAACAGACTGTCTCTGCTCTTTTGGACTGTAAACAGGCTTCTTCATCCTGCCTTCCTACAGCCGAAAAGAGAAACTTCAGTTGCTCAGTGCGAAGAGTTCACTCAGTTCTTATCTGACAAGGTGTCCATCATTAGGACTGGGATCTCCCTAGTGGGGCAGGAGCAGCCTTTCAATATCAGGTCGTGCATTATCAGAAGCACTCCTATTGCTTGGGGTGAGTTTAGGCCAGTGGGGGTGGCAGAGGTCATTGAGGTAATCTTGAAGCTGCGACCCACATTTTGTGAACTGCACCTGGGCCCGACACATCTCTTAATGGGATGTATTGAGTCTGTTGGTTCATTGTTCATCAAGATTGTTTGGTGTTCACTCTCGAAGGGATCTTTTCCAGATGCCTTAAAAGAGGCACTGGTGAAGCTCCTTCTGAAGAAACCATCACTCAACCCTGACGTCTTGGCAAATTATCGACCTATCTCCAACCTCCAATTTTTGAGGAAGGTTGTTGAGAGAATGGTGGCTCTGCAGCTCGAGGCACACCTTGCAGCCTATGACATCTACTGTACGAGCCTTTCCAGTCTGGATTTCGGTCTAAACATAGCACTGAAACAGCATTAGTCAGGGTGCAAAATGATCTCCTCATGGTACGAGATAGAGGAGACCAATCAATTCTTGTCCTCCTCGATCTCTCCTCAGCTTTTGACACTGTGGATCACACAGTGTTGCTGGATCACCTCAGGGAACTCTGTGGACTCGCTGGTACTGTCATAAATTGGTTTGAGTCCTTTCTCATGAGCAGGACACAGAGGTAGTGATGGGGAATTTCTCCTCCTGCCCGAAGCTCCTGCCTTGAGGAGTTCCCCAGGGGTCGATCCTGTCACCTGTGTTGTTTGCTTGTGTGAGATCATTAGATGATACAGTCTGGGTTTTCACTGTTCTGCAGATGATACCCAGCTGTATGTGTCATTTGCTCCTGGAACATGTGATGCTGTGGAAGTGCTAAATAAATATCTGGCTGAGATCCAAGACTGGATGTCCTCTAACTGGCTTAGACTCAACCCTGACAAGACAGAGGTACTAGTGGCAGAGCCTGGCCACCAGCATGATGTAGATGCTGCTGGGATGGGAACAGGTCTTTTCCTGGGCTCTACCCAATTAGCAGTTTCCACTAGGGTGAAAAATCTGGGTATCATCCTTGATGAAGGATTGACACTTGAGGCTCAGGTGTCGTCTGTCATCCGGAGTGGTTTTTATCACTTAAGGAATGTTGCCTGGATCAAAACCCTAATTCTGCCTGGTGACCTGCCCTGACTAGCGCATGCTTTTGTCACATCAAGGCTCGATTACTGCAATGCTCTATACTTTGGGGTCACTGGGAGTTCTCCACTGCCTGCAGCTGGTGCAGAATGCAGCGGTCAGGTTGCTGACAGGCTTCCCAAGGTCCTGTCATGTGACCCCTGTCCTGTGTGATCTGCACTGGATGTCAGTGAGAAGGAGAATTATCTTCATGGTGGGCATGCTTACCTATAAGGCCCTATACAAGTCAGGCCCTGGCTATCTGAGTGACCTCCTCTCCCCTGTCCACCCTGGGTGTTCACTCCATTCCTCCACTGAGGGCCTCCTGGTGGTTCCAAGGGCCAGGCTGAAAACTTTGGGTGATTGTATATTTGAGGTGGCAAGTCCAGCCCTTTGGAACTCACTGCTAAGATCATTGAGGGAGGCTCCACCAGTGGAGATATTCAAGCGGGGTCTGAAGGCACATCTCTTCAGAAAAGGTTTTGAAACCCAGCTATAGTTTTATTTACTGATGAACTATTTTATTATCATTTAGAAAATGGGTAGGGAAAATCCATGTTTTTGATTGGATAATGCCAACCACCACCTGGTCCGTTATCAGGCAGGAGTGACCTGGAAATAATGAGTCCCAGTCTCTGTTGCCTGATTTCATTCTAAAATGCTTGTGCCACAGAATGTTGAATTTTTAACTGCCGCCATGTTTTTGTTTCGGTTAGCGAGACATACGGCACTCCTTTCCTGTCACTTAGTTTGACACCACCCCACTCCCCAAGCAGCATTCAGTTGCTCCATTCATTTTTTTCCCAAACCTATACTGAACGCTAATTTGTAAAACAAGTTTCTGCATTCAGATAGTAGCGGTAGCAAGTCACGTGCTCACTGCTACTCCGAGACAGCCCTCTTGCCCTGACTGCAGCTCTACTTGGCCAAAAAGAAAACACATAACTTTTTTTTTTTTAAAAATAAAAGTTAAAACTACATCCTTAGTGCATCCTGGGTGTCTGTACATGTGCTCTGGTATGGTGACTTGCCGCTGCCCCCCCCGAAGGGTACCGCCCCTTGTGGTGGTACGAAGAAAGAAATGCCACAGTGTGTGGCTCAGAGTGACACCCACCTCAGGAATTCATGCAATTTGGTTGGAGTGAGCAAATGCTCCGATCTAAAAAGAAAGTGGTGCATTCTCATGAAACTGGTGCCTGCCGCAATATGAGACTTTGTGTGAAAAAGTTTACTGTTTGCCCAAAGATGAAATAAAGTGGGCATGCTAAGCAACTCCCAGAATGGCTCCTGGAACAGAACCAAGTGAAGCAGGGCAGGGAGGTCCCAGCTGTTTTATTTTACCTCAGGGCTGCTAAATTATGAGCATGGATAAAAGCCCTACGTAAGGAAATATATCTGGGGATATGAAATAAAGACACACTCTTTTTACACGTTGACAGTTCTGCTGACCGCCGCGCTGCCTTTTGATTGCATGCCTCCACAAAGCCACCCACTGTTAAGCCTGCAGTTTAAAAAAAGAAAGACTAAAACAAAAAACAAAGCAGATAAAGTGCCTGTAACTGTTCTTCTTCTCTCATTGGTGGTCAAGAGAGATGTGTGTGATCAGCGTCCCAAATGACATTCAACACGGGGGTGGGGGGAAGGGCTACAGACAAACCAGCATACAGAAAAAAGCATCACATTCTGTATGTCTTTCTGTGTGTTTGCGGGAGG
Organism: Neoceratodus forsteri; assembly: GCA_016271365.2. NCBI lineage: Eukaryota > Metazoa > Chordata > Ceratodontiformes > Ceratodontidae > Neoceratodus > Neoceratodus forsteri. The sequence goes on along the minus strand of CM028131.1, from coordinate 1,465,411,973 downwards.
GAAATTCAACTGTGGTCTACAAAGAAGCTGGACTCAGGTGCTGTGTGTGTGTGTGTGTGTGTGTGTGTGTTTGTGTGTGTGTGTGTGTGTGTGTTCACAAAAAAAGACACGTTGTAATATAGGTGGAGGAACTATTTTATTACAAAACTAATTTTAAAACTAATTTTCTAATAACATTTTTTTATTAAACAAATTTATTTTTTTAGTGACCATTTTCTAAGCGCAATAATACCCTCCAGGGTGGGCGGTATGGAAAATACCAGACCTTCCAGAGGCTATGAGCCCCTCCGCCTGTGGTTGGGCCTGATTACGCCCTCAAGCAGTCTGGTATTGCTCAATACCACCCACCCTGTTGGGTATTATTGCTTGCTTTATGATTATTTATTTATGGAACTAATTTATAGAATACCCTGATATTTCTGATTGTGTTTTCTGATTATTTGATTGTATTTTAAATCATTGTATTGTTTGTCATTGCACCTTACCTGTGTAAAGTGCCCAGTGCCTCTGAGACTGGGTGCTAAAGAAATAAAATCTTACTTACTAATGGAGAGGGCCGTGGGTGACATTAACTTATTGGAGTGCCTAGTGCATTTGAATAGTATCATGTATGAGAAGACCCTGGAAGAGCATGAGACTTGGTGGTTTAACGTGCTTGATCTATTGGAGGATTATGATCTTAAGCTATCTGTGGACAAGTGCCAGTTTTTAAAGACCTCAGTCAAGTATGTTGGCCACACTGTGTCCCAAGATGGCAGCAGTACTAATCCTGAACATGTTCAAGTAGTTGCTACCATGCCTAAACCCACCTGGTTGAGAGAATTACAGAATTTCTTGAGATTCACCGGTGATTACCAAGATCATCAAGCCTTTGCAATATCTGATCCAAGGGTATCCTCCTGCCAATCAGAAGACCAAATGGATGTCACAGTCTGTTAAAGTGCACGAATGATTTGGGCCCAGATGGACTAAAGCTTGTGATGAGACTTTTGAAGAGAGAATTAGCAATTAACTCATGCCCCTGTGCTGGCCTATACAGATCTAAGTAAGACATATGTGCTGCATATGGACGCCAGTCTTAATGGGTTGGGAGCAGTGTTGTATCAAGAACATCCACAAGGTCTATGTCTGATAGCGTTGCTAGTTGCAGTTTATCGTCTTCAGAATGGAATTACCTGGTCCACAAGCTGGAGTTTTTGCACTTTAAATGGGCCATTGTGGATCAGTTCCATGAATACTTGTATGGGGGGCTCACACCACTGTCCACACTGATAACAACCCCCTCACCTACGTGCAAACTACAGCAAAGTTGGATGCTGCAAGTCATCACTGGTTGTCAGCCCTTCTCGACATATGACTACTGTGTGGACCCCACCCAGAGGTGACAGGACAAGAGTGGGTTCGGATTCCTGAGACTACTTTTAAAGCTTTGTGTAAAAGATACAATCCAGAAGAGGTGCCAGATTCCAATGCCACATGTCACCTGGTAGATAGTTTGGATGCCCCCTCACTAGAGATTAATGAAGTCCTCAAAATTCGCTACGCGAATCAATCCACGAATTTCATGCAATTCATGAAATAATCTGTGGGTGCAAATTGCGAAGTTCAACTTGCAAAGTGAGGAATTTCACCCATGAAAGTGTGGAACTTTGCCCCGAACGGTGGAATTTCACCACTCGTGGGCGAAATTCCAAACTTCACAGGCAAAATTCTGTACTTCGCAGGTGAAATTCCACACTTCGCAGCAAACATTCCACACTTCACGGTGAAAATTCTCATATGAAATGGTGAACTTAGCTGGACGAATTTGTGGATTACTCCATGGAGGTGAATTTCCCGACTTCGCTGGAACTTTGCTGATGAATTAAAACTTTGCTGCATCTCTACCCCTCACACTGCATACCAGTGCCCTATTATAATGTTGTAACCCTCAATACATCCTCATTGCCTCAGATGAGCCCACAGGACTGGCACAAAGAGCAAAAGGAAGATCCTGTAATCCGAGACATTGTCACTCCTCTTCAACAAGGGGTGGCCCAGAGCTTGTAAAATTAAATCATCCTGACACCTCCTTGTTACTGAGAGAATGGAGTAAATTGAAAGTGCATAATGGTGTGATTTACAGAGAACCCCAGAGCAATGGTGGCTCAACTCTCAAACAGTTATTACTATAAGTAAAGTTCAGAAAGATGGTTGCCTTAAAGCTTTGCATGACTAGATGGGACATTTGGGGGTCAACAGAATGCTGGACCTGGTCAAAAGGAGGTTCTACTGGCCCAAAATGAGCACAGAGGTGGAGAACTATTGCAAACAGTGTATGAGATGCATTCAGTGGGAAATGCTGCCTCTCGAGCCGCTCCTCTGGTGAACATTACCACAAGTGCTCCCATGGACTTAGTGTGTACTGACGTTTTGAGTTTGGAACCACATAAAAAGAATATAGCTAACATCCTAGTAGTGACTGATCATTGCTCTCATTATGCCCAAGCCTTTCCAGTGACAGACCAAAGGGCCATCACTGTAGCCAAGATTTTGGTTGAAAACTATTTTGCTTATTACTGGCTTCCCAAGAGAAATTTCGAAAGTCAACTGATCAAAGAGTTATTGTCATTGTGGGGACTCAAGAAGTCTTAAAATACTCCCTACCACCACCAGGGTGACCCTCAACCTGAAAGATTCCATAGGACTCAGTTAGACATGTTGGGCATGTTGGACCCTCATAAAAAAAGTGAACTGGAGGGTATCCAGTGATTACAATGCCTGTAAATGAGTGACTGTCAAAAACAGCGACTCATTTACAGGGCTACCCTTTTTGGCTACCCTGTAAGGGTAGCGAGGGAATATGAAGGTGACAGTAGAACTCAGCAAAGGAGGGCAACCAGAAGGGGAGGGACAGCGAAGAGGAGGGGAGGGATAGGGAAGAGGGTTTGTTTGGAGTAGTGTGCCATGCTGCCACTGAGCTAGCCGTATGGTGTGGTGGTAAGAGTGGCTAGCTTCGGTGCAGCAAGTACTCAGTTCCGGGCTGCGGACGGGAAAATTTTACTGCTGCTGTTTTTTGTGTGTGTGTCAGACTGTCTCCCCTTCCCCAACATACACCACCCTGGAGTTGGTTATACTTAGTCAGGGTGGTGGGTGGGCAAAGCCCTGTGGGTGGGTGTGGGGGCAGCCCCACACATAAGTACTATTTTAAGCTGCCGGATGTCTTGTCACCAGCAAGTGTACATCGCTAATTTGCTTTTCGGTGATATACACTTACCTTAACAGCCATCGCTGTTTTGCAATCGCTGTTATGACATGGAACCAAACTGGAGTCAACAAGTGAGTATGCTGGTTCATACCTACAATTGCACTTACAATGATGCCACAGGGCAATCCCCATATTTGCTGACGTTTGGAAGACAGGCTAGGCTTTCAGTAGACCTTGCATTTGGCATGTCATCCAATGGGGACAACTTAGAGATCTACACCAAATATGTTCAAAGACTGAAACAACAGTTGGATGATGCTTACCGGTTGGCCACAGAATTGTCTAACAAAAGAAACTTGGCAAATAAGACTCATTACAATATATGGGTCAGAGCTCATGAGTTACTTCCTGGAGACAGAGTTTTAGCCCAGAATTTGTGGGTTTCCTGGAAAGCATAAAATTTCAGATCAGTGGGGCAACATCCCCCATGCGATCACTGAAAAACTTGTGGACTTGCCAGAGTACAGAGTTTGCCCAGAGAGGGAGCCTTAGAGACGTAAAACATTGCACCTCAACCATTTACTCCCTATTGGACAATTAGATGTTCCAGAACTAGAGCTAGGCTCCGTGCGACCCCAAAGAATGAAAACCAGGGGTTCTCGCAACTGCACCAGCCGACTACTCAACCCACCCTCAACTGGATACTGGTCTACCCAGACCTTCTGATAGGTCTGCTTCTGACCTGAGTACTGGTCTAACTGGGCTTTCCGAAAGGCCTACATCGGACCCAGCTCCCAATGACCTAGGCTGTTCTGATGAGGAAGATGGCCTTGTGAGGCATTATGCTACAGAGGACATTCTCCAACTGTTGAACAATTCTGATGAGTGGTGGATGCAAAAGACTCCAACCACACCACTCAATCCTGAAGTAGAGCCTTTTGCAGCTCCACCTGAATTAGAGCCTGTGGCAGATCCGGTAGAGACTGATCAAGAGACAGATATGGTACCTAAGCTAACTGAACAAGAACCACCAGTCGTACTCGACACGACTCATGCTGCAGAGCCTCCCTTACCTCCCAGGGAGGAAGAATGTCCACCTTCAATTACCCCTGAAAGTGTAGAAGTCTCTTTGAGGCAGTCCAAAAGGCCAATCAAGCCCCTCTTAAAACTCAGTTATGATTCACCTGGTGACCCCATTGACCTGCCTCTTTATGTAGTGCACTATGGCATCTATATACTCCCCACTTGCTACCCCATATTATATTTAATAACCCTGAGGGTAATGTGGGTATGTAAAAATTTAGGCATGTTGGTTAGACAGAAATCAAGTGTCTCTATAGCATTATTAATGCAAATATTCTTAACCTGTTTCTGTTTATTATGTGGAATTAGAATTTAAGTTTGTATAGCCGGACTAAAATTGTCTAGATAAAACTGCTAGTGTTGTTGCTTTAGCCTATATATGTCTTCTTTCAGATATGCACTAGGTGGAACTTGTGCAATTGTGGGGATGACAATTCGTGACCCAGGGAAGAGTGTAACCACCCCCCGGGGTGGGGGCTTACCTTATGGGTATACGGTCCTGCAGGTGTCCCATCATTGGCTTCTGGAGGGATTTGGGCATGCTCTGCATGCTTAATCTTCGTGGCTGTGGCTGCTGGAGCTTGGTGCCTCGGCCCCATGTGGAGGAAGGGGGCCGAGCTCCGTTTGTGTTTTTGAACTTCTGGAGAGGTACTGACCAGTCCAGAAAGCTGCTGAGAAGATGGACAGGCTGAATATAAAGAAAGAAAATGGCCACCATGCACCATTTGCACATGAGCGGGCCATAAATCTTTAAAGGAGCCATGGCTCTGTTTTATGTGTTTCAATGGGGGTTCTAGTAAATGGGATTCCCAGCTCCAGGGCAGGCAGCGGAGCTAGGATCCATTATTGAAATGCCTCTAGGCAGGAAGTTTTGGGCTGTGCCACTGTAGGGGCATTTAATAAAATAATAAGAGTTACCTTGTAAATAAGCTAAAATGTAAATAGTAATGCTGGCATCCTGGGGGTTGCAGGCAGCAGGGGCTGCTGGAAAAAGGTGGAAGGGCACCCAGAAAGCCCAGGAGAGGGACAGCCAATAAGGTGGGATCTGGTAAAAAGCTATAAAAGTCAGAGCTTGCCCACCAAAAGGGAAATTCCTGAGAGAGTCAGAGAGAGAGAGAGAGAGAGAGAGAGAGAGAGAGAGAGAGAGAGAGACGATTGAGGGCTGCTCAGCTCCAAAGGCCTGCTGGTGTGTTCAATGGCCTTTCGGGCCCCAGTGTGAAGAAGAAGAAGCATAGCACCTGAAAACTACCTGGACTGCCAGGGAGGAAAACCAAACTGCCTGTAAGTATGAGCTTTGTAATTAGCAGCCTGAAGATTATAGAAGCTGGTAACTTGCAACCTAAAAACAGAGAGAACTGTGAACCTTGTGTCCCCTCGGTGGGATGATTATCTGGGACTGCTTTGAATTGCTGCAGTCTCAGAAAAGTTGTGTGATCAGGGACTTGAGACTGTGATAAAGCCCAGCCACTATATTCTGCTCTAGAGAAAGGCTGTGTGCCAAATAGAGAGTCTCTGGGACTTCCAGCCTGCCCTATTCTTCAGACCAACGAGAGAGACTACCGGAGAAGAAGACATCGAGAGGCCTGCCTGGTGAACACCTCATGCAAAGACCCCAGGAGCAAAGTTTGGAAAGGCCTGGCAGTTGAAGTCCAGCATTCATTAATTCTCTAGCTGACTGCTATGTCTTGCATTTCTGCTGCTGTGGTGCATCTCCACCTGTGATACCAGAATGGTACCATCTATCCAAAACTGCTGAGACCCCCAGCCAGCTGACTGTAAGTACCTCTGGGCTGCAGCTCAGAGGAGTTCCTATTTTAGCTAGCTAGACTATAAGGGGAAGTCCTGGGCAGGACTGCTAAATAGCCAAGATACACACAGGCAGAAAAAAGTACAAAGTCCTGTTGTATTTGAAAGTTTTTGGGCCCCAAAGCAAGTACCCTAGCTCAAGCCATGAGGCTGCCACCCTCTCAGCATCCCCGGTGTGGTACCCATCACAACCTACTAACTGTGTTCCAAATGCCATTTGGGGAAAAGTCAGGTGCACCCACAGGTGGGAGGTGGGGGAATACTGTGTGGGGTATAATTGTTGTTGCCTTTATCATTGTTATGCTAATTTTTCCTATTTGCCCCTCCATATAATAAAACTGGGAAGTTGGTTTATGGTACAATTTGGTATTGTTGTTTATTGCAAATTGTGTCCTGTTACTGTGTGGGGAAGAAACTATGGGGTAGTTATTGTATTTTCCTGGGGGATGGTAACCTGCAATTTATCCACAGGTATCCTCTATCACTGCCCCCAGGTGGAGTCACCATGCCATTTCGTTCCTGTACCATTTGTCCAGAAGTGAACCCAGGCCGGCCCCTCGGAGGTGTGTGCAGTGTGGAACCCGAGGGCACTGGAACAACCAAGCTGAGTCAAGGAGCTATTACACTTATGACCTTCGTACTTAGTTTTATTACAGCTCTGACCTCCTATGTGGCTCCCACAGTTCTCCTTGACCTCCCACCAGGTGAGCCACAACTATGAGGTAGCATCTGTTTTCTTGAGGAAAAGGTGCTCCACAAATGTTACAAATCCAAGTCTGCTTGTTGCACCAAGCTGATTCACAGGTTGTTATTCTTACCTGTAAGCTGTGCTGCCAGCCTATTTGGCTACTGCCCTTCATCAAAGTTGCTATACAGATATTCAAGAGCAATCAATATAACTCACCAAATCTTTCATTTTATGGTGGGATAAATAGCAATTAGGCCATTTTATCAGTTATAAATGAGGATAGATTGCATTAGAAAGAGAACAACAACAGAAATTGGTAAGTAAATGAAAGCTATTTGAGAAGTGTGTCTGTATAATACGTACTGTATTCATTGCAGAATGTTAAGGTTATAGAGAAAAATAAAGTTACCCGAGTGATGTAGAAATTTGTTATATAATGCAGAAAACTTCTGAAATTAACAATCATGGACAACTTCAATGATTCTTAAACTATATTGACTATGGTCCTCCATGGTTTATACCTGGGCCATTTACCACCAGTGGCTGTTCATGGATAACTACAGTTAAAATCATGAGCAAACCATGTATAACCATGTTTTAACCGTGCACAACCATGTTTTTTCCCATGATACTAAGAGTGGGGGTGACACAAGGTACTAGTGCAACTGCTTTCACTCACCCCCATCACCTGTTTCTGTCTGTTGGACCCAAGGAATCACTTGTATTGCTGCTGCCTCAGCTGGGACATTAGACTCTGACTCCATCTGCCTCGAACGTGCCGTTGTTACCCTAACTGCTACTGTTATGAAGGAAGGGATAAAGGCCCTTACATGACTGTTTGGGATCTGGTGCTGTCAGACTTCTCTCTGCTGCACTTGGACCAGAACAAGCTCAGGAGAGAGGAGGAGCTGCCACTGCCTTGCTAACAAGCAGCAACACCAATGAGACCACAACAAGAGCAGATAAATCCCTAAACCCCAGCCCCAGGCAAGTAGGCAGCTTTATATCCTGTTGCTTTGTCTCTCTCTTTCTCAAACTCTCATTGAATTCTGTTTCCCAAATGTCTGCAAGCTCAAACCAAGCCCAGTGTTCTAAATGGAATGCCCAGGAACCAGCCTAGAACTTGGGGACAGTGGAGTTATTGCACTGGGGAATCACAGGTAACATTTCATAGTGCATTGTGATAGTAACATTTTTTTTTCTTTTCTGTCTCTGTCTCTCTTTTTTTTTTATTTAATAAAACTGCAGGCTAGAAAACCTAAATAAACTATAAACTAAAGCTGGGCAAATGTTTTTTTTCTATTACCATTGCCCACACTGTGCTCCTGGAGCCCAGAACTGCTCATTTATTTTGGGAGGGCCCCAGGGAATGCTATCACTGGAGAACTACTCTTGTTTTCAGGTGCAACCGGGGGGCCTTACACAAGGAGGGGAGGTACAGTAAACAGGTTTATTGAACAAAAGTCAAAGGTGTTATCAGGTAAATACAAGTGGAAAAAAAGCGAACTGTATATGCAAACATTCAGTATAATACAAAACATTCAAAGTAACATAATTATTATATGCACAAAAAACAAACTGTACAGTGCAATGGACTGTGTACCCATTGTACCTTCTGCGCCTGCAAACCCCAGCAGGCAAAAAGTGTTTACTTTTCCATCTTGTATACAGAATAAACCCATTACTTGACCCTAGCTAAAGAAGAGGATGTATCTTACAGGTGCCCCATCATGACTGTGCAGGTCCCCAGTGTCATGGCCCATCTCAGTTCTTGGGTGAAATAGAAATGTTTTTGAGTAACTCCCCCTTGAGAACTAAGCACTGAGTGTAGCAATCCCTAGCCTGGGGGGAGGGGGGGAGGCTTCCACTGGTATACTGGAAGTGAGAAGAAACAATGGTTACAGAAATGGGGACTCTTTCTTGGATTTGTGGGGGCTCAGGTTGCCTAGAGAAATAGCCTGGGGCTGTGATTCTGGTGGCAGTGTGCTAAGGTAAGTACAAGTTTTGATGTGGTGCAAGAGGCTTCAAATCATATGTTGGATACAAGAAAATAATGTGTTTCAGTTTGCCATTTGAGTTGCTCCTCGAGATTTGTGTAGTGCAAAAGGATGGATGCCTAATGTATGCCTGCCCTAATTTGCATAGTGTTGAAAGACTGGCTCATGCCAGTAAGCCTTACCCCTCCTGGACAGTTTTCTGTGTGTTGGAAGGCAGGCTGAGCTTCTTGGTACAGAGCTTGTGAACAGTGAAGGTGCCATTACTGAAAGAAATTCTGTGTTTGATTGGCCAGAAAAACTGTCTGAAGCAGTGATGAAACTTATCTGACACTTGTCTCAGCACATCTAGGTGCATCCCAATAGAGAGGAACAGCACTGTGATATCTGTGCAATCGTCGTTCCCACTGCATGGTCAGATCCAGCAGTCGGGCCCATCCTTAGTGTTCAGGTTCCCCCAAGTGTTGAGCATTGCATTGAACAGTCTGGCGGCCAGATAACATTGTGAGGAAGGAAGAGAAAATGTCACTGTTTGAAAAAACAGCTTCTGCCTGTAAGTACCATGTGAACTATTGTGAAACAACAAATCATTGAAAGTGCAAAGAGCATATAATGCTGCAGCCACAGAGAGTGTGTGGGAGAAATCACTCTTAAAATATGTTCTGGCAATTGGCAAAGCTGTAAAATAACCCCAGGGTAGGGGATGAAGAGAAGTGTACATGCAGCTTGCAGAAGAGTACATGTGCGCATGTGTAAAGTGCTCGCCACGTAGTAGGAGTGAGGAGACAAAGCAGATCCAGGGCAAATAGGCAGATGAGGGAAACTATCACTGGGGAAGGAAAGAAATTAAGATTTATTGTGAACAAGTTGAGAAAGAAGTAATGAACCTGGTAACAAGCAGAGCTAGTAAAACTGAACTGATGTATGCTATTAGAGTAACAAGACTAATGAAGTGTGTTGGTACTATCTCTTGAACTGTGCCATTCGGAGGGCAGTAACCTCTATGTGCGCCCCAAGTTAAAGGAAACTAACAGCATTGGGGCAGTGCCACAGTCAGTGTGCTGTTTTCAATGTGTTCAAGAAAAAAAAAGGTTCTAAACCCACTTCCAGTTTATAGCATCAGTTTCTCAGACTTTATATTTCATTGAAAGGTTCCAAGTAAACCAGCAGAATGGCAGGTAGAGGAGTAGTGAGGAGGCTGGTGACTATCCCTGCACTTGTGATCACCTGACTCTACCAGAAAGAATGTGTTTTAGAGTGGCTAGAGAAAGCCTGCTTGAAAGATGGGGTGTGTTACCGAGGAAGAGATGTGATCAACATCAGATACTTCAGGGAGTGCCTTGAACATCATACTGACTCAGCTTGAGTCAGTGCACCCCAAGGACCCATGAGACCACTGGTCCAGTGCCTGCAGTAGCCAACAAGGAAAATATGCCATTGGACCTGCAGTCAGTGATGCAATGGAGAGAGCAACAGAGCAAACAATCAGTCTGTGTTGGCACGCTGTGCAACCTAGAAGCAGAGGCATTTGGGATTGATCGGGATGCTATCTCACTGCCAACCCCGCCAAGCTCCTGGTTCAGGGAGGAAGAAGGCTGTGCCACACAGACAGAGGACCACTTGGCCTTTGATCCAGCCAGAGACACTGCCAAACAGCATCCTTGCCAAACCCCTGTTATGCCCTCCCCTGTGTTGTCCTGGGGCGTGATAATGGATGCTGAAAACCCCACAGCAACCCCTACCTGTGTCATGTCCAGTCTGTCTGAGGATGAGGGACCACTGGTAACATCTTCAGTGATCATTGAGGTAAAATGATCTGAGTCTGAATCTCAGGAAGAAGAGGATTCTTTCTAGTTTCACTCTCCAAACTGTCCTTCAATTTCCCCTGGACTTGCCCAGCGTCAGGAGTCTGAACCATACAGTTGGGAAGAAAAGGCTATCCAGCACACAGTGGAGTGGTATTAGGACACCTCGAACTCACAAACCTAGCCACCACTAGGGAGAGCAGGGAACAAATGGCTACCTAAATTCAGCAAGGAGGAATGTATCATCTGAAGAAGGGCCGAGGCTCAATTTGGCAAGAAGTACCCATACTTGGAAAGGAGACTCTGGTGTGAGATTGACAACAAGAGGGAGCAGTGGCTCATGGAGCATGCATGGGAAGACTACACCTCTTGGGGCTATCCTGGCAGTGAGGCAGCCTTAATCATAGCCAAGAGGATTTACAAAGAGAGTGGAGATCTGGTGAGTAGGAAAGACTCTGAGAATGGATGCAGTGATTTGTACTTCCAAAGAAGAACGAACCATCCACACCCTTGCAATGAGGTGTCCTGATGGAGCTATTGTTTGCCACCCTCACCCTGACTGGTATTCTTGAATCAGACTCCTGGGCATTCCCATTAGGTTCCCCTAAAAGAACCTGATGTGTTATTCGTGGTCTGCAGGTAACACTTCCTGCAGAGTATTGGCCGACTGCATCATCCCCCTGGTGTAAGAGTGATGTCCCTGGTTCCAGCTCTACATCCATCTCCAGTTCCAGAGGTTGTGAGGGAGATCAGGTCCATGAGATCTGCAGTGCAGCAGTTTCATCCGGAGGAAGAGGCACCAACTGATAGCAGTTGTGAGATTCAGAGGTTCCCTTGTGTTAAAGAACTGGCAGGGCCAGGTTTTTGTTATTTCTTGACTGCTGCATATGTTACACCTACACCTAGTAATACACACAAGGGGTACTGTGGACAACATTCCACCCCAGTCCATTTCGACACTTGGCCTGGACACTTCCAGTGGGCAGTGTGCCCTTTCCAAGAACTTTTGAACTTTTCCATCTGTTTTCCAGAGGCAGCTTGTCTGGGTAGTCCCAACCCCTTGGACTTTTCTCCTTAGATGTTCTAAATGGTTTCCCTTCCCCAGTTTTTACTGTTTAATACTGTTTTACATAAAAACACAGAGAAACAAAATTACAAAACTTTTATAAAAATCCCTTTTCACAAACATTCTAGGGTAACATAGTATGTATTCTGTGTGCTTTTTCATGTTCTTTTGCAGGTGCAGCCGATGAAGAGGATCCTGAGGTTATGACCACAGCATCCATGGATACTGCAAAGTGTGGTTTTACAGTGCTTTGACAAGCTATGACATAGTCTGTACAGGTTTTAAAAGTTTAGCAAATGTTCTCATTTTAGTTTTTAAGAAATGCATAGCTATGCCATGTGCATATTCTTAAAAGGGACATGGTCTTGAATTATGCAGTGTGGTCTGGGTTTCACTGGTTTTGGTATAGTACCTTTAATGCATCTGTGACATGTGTCCGGGGGAAGGTTTTCTTATTGAGTAATGCCTAGATAGAGGTTTCACTAGTAGGAGCCCGGTGGTGAAGCTGGGTGCATGCCCATCCATTGCGAACTGGCACTGCTCTACTGAGCACCTAGGATGGAGCCACCCCAGCTGATGGGGCACCATGTTTGGTAGCTTAATATGCTATCTGGTAGTCAATTATGCTACCAGTGAGGAATCCTGTAGTTAGCCACCCACAGCCAGCTTAGGTTGGTAGTTCCCTTTATAGCTATGGCTTCCATGTTCCCTATGGTGTCCTGCTTATGCTGGACATAGGTAGAGGGGGTGGGTCCACCCCTCTCATAGGTCACCAAGGGGAGAGGTTTGTTGTGTTTGAGGCCCTTGCTGAGGACAGCAAGGTTTCTGTTGGCAGTGAATGTAACTACAGTGCCCCCCGCCCCAGGTTACTATACAGGTTTTCTAGAGATGTACTTGAAGTGTAGCTTCAGTGTGTTTTCACGTTTATACAGCAGAGTCTTTAAAATGTTTAGCAGTGTACTAGAATCCTATGCAGTGCAATGGGCTTCTTTTTGTTTTAGTCACTCTGGGCTGCAAATGTTTAACACTTTCAGGTCTTACTGGACACCACTGTCAGTCATCTGGGCAGTTTCCAGTAGGAGGAACTCTTGCAGCAGCATAAGCCACAGTGGAATGTTACAGCAGGGAGTCAGTTGCTCACTCAGAGATTTGAGTTACTCTGACAGAGGGAGTTGCAATTAGAGGGCCCATCCCTGTCCTGTACTGTTTTGGTCCCTAGTTTGATCCCAGAGTAGCTGAGTGTTTAGTCATGGTGGTGGCTATCTCCATTTGCATACCCCTGTGAGTGGAGAAGGACTTTTTAGACATGGTCATGTGAACCATGAGTAAAATGTGGGGAACACCCTCGAATTGTGAGAGACTTTTTCTTTGTGTGGCAACCCAATGCTGACTTCTTAAGGATGGCTCCAATGGGAAGGCCTGTGAGGGTTTAAAAGGGTGAAACCCTTATGGATTATGGATTTTTGGAGTGTTATATGGGGTGGGGCTTCGGAAAGGGTTTGTAGTAAGAGAACTGTACTGTATAATGCAATTTCCAGATTTACTCTGAAGGCTAGTCACAATGAACACCATTGTAATTTATATAGGAGGTTAAACTGGTTGCCATTAAAACTTAGGGATTATTATACATAGTTTGGTACATTGTGAACTGAAAAGGGGGATGAATAGGTCTTTGACAAATATTATCGTGTTAAAGAAAATGCTACAACATTTAAGATCTGATGAGACATTGACATTATACATACCCTGTTTTTAAAAAAAAAGTCAAAAGTTCTTTGCTTATAATGCTGCAAAACATTGGAATGAATTACATCCTGACATAAGGAATGCCAGTAACTTAAACTGTTTTAGGAAAGTGTACAGACAATGTTTGTTGACTGAGGCAAATTGTGACTGTTCTTAATAATTATTAAGCTGATTTATCTGTAAATGTTTTGTGTTAAGTTGACTTATGTATATAGGCCCGGATATTCAAACTGCGCCCAAAATGTGTGCAACAGCAGGAGCATGCACAAACCAATTGAGCATATGCGCAACAGGTGCGATATTCAAACATGGAGCAGAACAAATTGCGCAAGCAGCCAACGTCTGAATATCGCACTAACTGCGCCATAGCGCAACCAGGAAGGAGAAGCTGAGTAGAAATGTTGCGCTATAGCGCAACCAGGGCAGCCCAGCTGAGCAGTCCAGAGGTGCCATAGTGCAAGCAGAACCCCCCCCCCTCAAGAGCAATGGAACTGCACATCCAGGGAGGCAGGCTGGGGCCCACCGCCAGCCATGCCACACATGGGCACAGGAACACACTGCAGAACCAACACCACACCTGCACACCCCAAGCACAGCATCACTGGGGGTGTGACGGATGATCTACTGGCCCATGGGGACAAGCCAACAAAGCACAGCAGAGCCATGACACCCCAGCACAACCACTGGCAGGCTGAGAGTGCCACACACAGGGGGTTGACAACCACAGTGCACATCAGCTCCCCGTATGCACAGCACACCCTGCACCGTGACCCCAAGACACCAACCATGTGCAGTGACTGGCACTGCAGGAAACCATGCATCCCCTCCAGCACACGTCAACCCCGTGCAGCACAGAAGCATACAAGCCAGACACACCCTGTGCACCCAGCAGTGGGTGGCAGCAGACGGCAAGACCAACAGAAAGTCACTGCCATGCTGGAGATACCTCCCCATGCACACGCACACACACACACACACACACACACACACATACCCAGGACCATACCACCCCAGATGGCATGTACACCACTGCAACTGAGCACCCATAGCCAGCTGCAAATCAGAGACCAACACAGTATTCATATCAAAATATAAATGTATATTAAAATTTACAAATACAATAACCAAAACAATAACAACTGTTTACAAGGGTGGGGGGACGGGTACAAGGTAGGGGTGTTCAAGGGGTAGGGATGAACAACTTGGAGAGGGAAGGCAGGGTGGTAGGGATGGGAGAAGTGGGAAGGGTATATTCTGCTAAGGCCCAGCCGGCTGGTCATCCTCTGCCTGGTTCCGCACTGTCCTGTGATGCCTCCTCCACAGGCCATGGCGCCTGATGGACTGGAGGATGGCCTGGTTCTCCATGGACACCTGTGTCAGGCCCCGAATATCGTGTCAAATCCTCCGGAGAACCTCGAGGCCTAGGAAAATGGGAACACAGTCAATGGCTGTGACTGAGCACAACCCTGAACACCACCCAACCTGCAAGCCATATAGCCCAATGTCCCGCACCTGTGATGGCATGCACCCACCCACAGTGAACATGCACATGGCCATCACAAACAGGCGGCACCAGCTATGCGCACCACTGCACACACACACACACTGCCCATGTCCATCACAGCACAAACAAGGCTGTCAAGTGACATGGCAACGTGGTGCGATGCCAGTTACACAGCTATGTGCCCAGTGCATGCGCATGGACCACCAGTGACGCATACACAGATGTGCTGTGATACTGGACAGTGATGCATGTCACCTGTCGTGCATACATACATAGATACATAGACAGTGTCGGCAGATAAGGGCCTATGGCCCACCCAGTCTGTCCATTTGAGCTTGTAAGTTCACTTTGTTTTCCTATAAGTCTGTTGCCCCTTACCCCTGACCTCCAGAATTCCTTTATGTCTATCCCGTGCATTCTTAAATCCCGTGATTGTTTCAGCCCCCACCACTTCCTCTGGCAGGGTGTTCCACTTGTCCACCACCCGTTCTGTGAAGAAATTCTTTCTCATATTTCCTCTGAATCGTCCTCCCTCCAACTTCATCCCATGCCCTCTAGTCCTGGAACATCTTTGTCGCGTAAAAATAGTGTTTTCCTGCACCCTGTTCTTCCCTGTAAGATACTTGTATGTCTCTATCATATCCCCTCTCTCCCTCCTCTCCTCCAGGGAGTACATGTTCAGTTCCTTCAACCTGTCTTCATCGGACTTGTGATGCAATCCATGCACCATCTTTGTTGCCCTCCTCTGAACCTTCTCTGCCCAGTCTATGTCCTTACGTAGGTATGGTCTCCAGAACTGTACACTGTACTCCAGGTGGGGCCTCACTAGTGTCTTGTATAGTGGAATTATGACCTCCCCTTTCCTGCATGGTTGTGTTGTGCAGGGCTAGTGGTCTCCCCCCCCCAGCATGCAATAGCATCCATGAAGTAATGATACTCACACTGCTCAAGCAGCTGGGTCTGCCGCTGATGTTGCTGCTGCTGCTGCTGCTGGGGTGCAACTCCCATTGGCACCGGGGCCCTGGCATGGCCCTCCTCAACCCGGGCCTGCATCCTCACATCCCGGCCTGTGGGAGACACATGTTGAGACAAACATCAGTGTGACCCCAAAGCAGACTGCCCCCTGCCCCAGTGAGAGTGCCTGCCCACACAGCTAGACCCATTCATCTCACAGCTGCACACACTGACACAGCCAACCATGGCAGAGCCATCACCTATGCACAGCCAAAACACACTCCACACCCCTACAGAGAATACAGGTGCATAGATGGTACACCCACCTGGCCTAGGCACCACGCCCGCCTGGCGCGTGACCGCAGCCAATCCAGACGGTCCTGATCCCTCCGGCGGAGGTCACTGCACCGGTGCCGGCACTGCTCAGCTGACCGGCACCGTCCAGTGACCCCCACCAGGTCAGTGGCCACTTGATGCCACACCTGTGTCCGGGCAATGGTGAGGGCCGCCTCACCATAAAGTGCCCCATAGTGGGGCTCTACTAGGGCCACCAAGTTGGCCAGTTCCAATGGGCTCCACGGAACAGCTCTGCTCCGAGCCGTGGTACCAACTTTACAGCAGGCAATATGGCGCCCCGCTGCGCCGTAACCCCACGTGGAGATGTTGCACAATAGACCACCACAGGTTCCAATCGCGCTGTTCGAACAGCGCCGTCACTTCACATAGCGCTGTCACCAGGCAGCGCAATAGGGCCGTACACATGGCAGCCGAACAGGGCCAGGGGGCAAAGGTCGGACACAAGGTCATGGGCCATGACGCAAGGCCACGCATAGCGCCATCTGACATATAGGCATCCTGCGCGACCGACCAGCTGCGTACCAGTGCCACAGTGGACTAGTGCACAGTAGTGCCACAGCGCCATATAGTGCCCAGTGCTGTGGCGCCACTGGCACAATGGTGGCCATGGCCTGAATTGCCGATCGCGCACAGCACGTCAGCAGCACGGCAGATGCCTGCGTAAGCTATCTGGGCATGCGCAATGCAGTGTACCACAGAGTCACAGATCTGCGCCATTGGCTCAGCCGACTCAACCATATTGCGCAAAGCGCAAATTTGCGATATTCAGCCGACACATGCAAATCATCTGATCAGCCATTCAAAGGCGCAGTGGCGCGATTTGCATGTCATTATAGTTGCTCCACTCCTAATTTGCATGCATTGCACTATAAATGTGCGACATTGGGCTGCGCTGGCCAGATTCGGTTACTGCAGGTGAGAGGTGAGTTGCATGCTGTGTGATGTTCTGGACAATGGTCATGGGAAAATGCTGTAGACTGCACAGTGACAGGTGTCCACTTGCCCCCATACAGATCACCATGACCGAGCAGAGCCAAGGTGAGGGTGAGGACGGTGGGCGTAGGAGGAGGCCCAACTTTACCCCAGCAGAGACAGAGGCCCTCTTCCAGGCCTACCTGGATGAGGAGCCAGTACTGAGTGGATGGAGGGGCACCCCTCAGTCCCGTGCGGCTGCATGGGAGGGGGCAGCTCCGCGGCCGTGAACCTGCACGGAAGCCACCAGCGCTCCATGCAGGAATGCAAGAAGAAGATGGGGACAGACCGCAAGAGGTTGAAGGAGAAGGTGGCAGCCTTCAGGGCGGCACGTGCTGGCACTGGCGGGGGCCTGCCAGTGGTGTTGGAGCTGACCCCGGCTGAGGAAAAACTGGTTGCATCAATGCAGCAGAGCGCTATTGAGGGCGTACCAGGAGGTGGATTCCAGACAGGTGGAAGCCCATCACTGCACGGTATGACATGGTGGTGGTGTTGGGGGGGTTGGGGGGAAGGTTGTTCACATGCACTCACATGTACTCTCTTCTGTTACAGATCCTGTTCGTCTTCAGGAGACAGTGGTGGTGGGTCCAGGCAGTGATGATGACCTGCTGGACATGGAGGAGGGTCCATCCACCTCTATTACCAGCCAGCAGGCACTGCAGCAGCATGCACGCCAAGGCTGCCAACTCTGGTGTCGGATTCGGTGCGGGGGTGCACAGCCTGTGTCTCAGCAGTCTGGCATGCAAGCATGCCAGCACGCCAGACTATGGCTGTAGCACATACCTGCACCATTGATGATGCAAGGACTGCAATGGGCAGTGATAGGTGTGTGTCCCATGACGGACACACAGCAGGCCAGCACGTGCCCCATGGCCTTTCTGGTTTCAACTTGTGTACCAGCATGCTGGCACAGTCCCAGGCTGTGCCTGTCAGCACCTGTGGGGCAGCACCGGTGGCTGTGCAGCTGTCTGGCACTGTTGCTAGCACAGCGGTGGAATGAGTGGACCCTGGGGCACAGCAGTTGGCGGGGCAGCAGCAGCAGTCACCCACCAGGTCTGGGGGTACAGTGTCAAGTGGTGGCACATGTCCGCCGCCCTTTGATCCACCCATTCCTGGTCCTGGCGAACAGCGCCCACCCTCAAGGGGTGTTGTGCATCAGGACCTTCCACACCCTGGGGGACAGGATGCCGTTGGGGCACAGTACCCATTGGATGAGCACACCCACCTGCTGCGGAAATCAGTACAGCTGCAGAGGTGGGTTGCAATGTCCGCGGAGGCACTGTCTGTGGCTGTGGAGTGGCACAGCAGGGAGTGTGCTCTGGACCGTGCAGAGCTGGTGCGTATGCGGACGGATGTGACCGCCGCCATTGACAGGCTGACCCAGGCAGTGGTCTCGTCGTGGACGATTGGGCACACAGTCAGGTGCCCTGTACCGCACACCCCACACAGTTCACTCTCCACTCCTCGCTTCCCCGCATGGTGCGACACCCAGGCCTGTCGATGCCGGGTTCTGCTGTGGCCATCCCGAGCACCCCTGGTGCAGGTTTGTTCGGCATGCTGCAGACCCTGTGCGGGCAGGTCGCGTCACAGCAGTGGGACCCCTGGTGGTGCAACAGTGCCACCCCATGTGGCCCTCGCTCAGCCTGCCAGTGCTGTTGGGTCACGGCGGGCCGCCCACGCATCCGCTGGTGGCCGTGGGACAGTGCTACATGACTGAGCTGTCTCCCAGTGCGGGCCCTGTCTGGTGCTGCCATGTGTGCAATGTGTGTCATGGTGGGCAGTGCACTGCTGGGTGCTCTGCTCACCACGCCGACACACGGACCACCTGCACACCCTCCCAACTGCTGTCCACAGGTTTGTGTGCATGCTGATGCCTGCATTGTACTGTACACCAAGGTGCAAGGGTGCCCAGCATCTGACACATGTACTTGGACAGTACAGGTGGTGGGGGTGGTTGGTGGTGCTGTGTGTTAGCAATGTCGGTTCTGCTGCGCTGTGCATGTGCCCATGTACGCTCTGTGCCTGGTGTGTGTGTGTCCATATGAGTGCTCACCCCTCCCTGATGGTGTGTTTATATGCCTGGACCCTTCCACTCCCCTGGCCGTCATGCACCCCTGGTGTGTTACCCTGTGTGCCTGTGGTTTGCGCATGGACAGTGTTGGTTGCACATGTCCCCTTGACTTACCTGTGTTCTGCATAGTGCTCCTCTGTGATGGTGTCCCAGTGCAGCTGGGCCTGCCAGATCAGTCGGGGGTCCCGCCGTCCTAGGGGGGACTGCTCAGCACCATCAACACCAGCACCACTGGCGTCCCCATCGCTGTCCCCCTCTTCAACCTGTATGGCTATCCCATAGTCCTTGGCCATGTTGTGCAGGATGCAACAGGCCAAGAATATCCCACAGGCCTTTTGGGGGCTGTACTGTAGGGCACCGCCGGAGGTGTCTAGGCATCAGAAGCGTGCCTTGAGCATCCCAAACACCCGCTCTATGATGTTGCGTGTGGAAACATATGCCTCATTATAGCGTTGCTGCGATGGGGTCATGGGGCGCTGGTACGGTGTGAGCAGCCAGGGACGGAGTGGGTATCCGCTGTCACCTGTATGGAGATAGTGGAGATCAGTCTCATGTTCAGGTCCATATTGCCCATATCCCTGTGTGCCACTACCATGGCACCTGTGGCATTCCCAACCTTGCCCCGAGTTTGCATTCCATACAGGTGTACTCACCCACTAGATGTCCTGTGGGGATGTCCCCACTCTCGAATCGATGGCACAGTGCGGACTGATACCATATGAAGGCATCATGTGCTCCGCCAGGGTGTGTGGCACAGACATTGATTATGCGCCCAGTGGCATCACACACCACCTGGCAGTTGACACTGGAGAATCCCTTTCTGTTCCTATATGCGAGCCCATCGGGGCCAGGTGGCATGCGAATGGCCACATGGGTGCAGTCTATGGCCCCTAGCATGCCAGGCATACGTGCTACCCTGTGGAACTCCTGCATGTTTGCTGTACGCTCTGCCGCGGTGCTGGGGAAATGGATGTACTCCGCAGCATGTGGCAGCAGTGCGCTGAGGAATTGGGTGAGGATGCGTGGCGTGGCCAACTGTGTGATGCCTGTGGTGTCCCCTGTCAGCCTCTGGAAGGTGCCTGTGGCGAGCAGGCACATGCAGGCTGTCACCTTGGTCTCCACCAACAGAGCGTGACTCCGTCGTGAGGTTGCCTGCATCACATCACTGCACAGCTCACAGAACCGTCTCAGTATTGCCCTGTTCGGGCGGTAACGGCCCACGATCTCTACATCTGTGTACAGCTCAAAGCTGATGCGGGCACGGTACTGCCTGTTGGGGGCATACCGCCGACGGGCCCTTCAACGGCCACGTCCCCCTGCAGCATGCATTCTCACCCCCCTCATTACAGCTTCCATGTGAAGCTGGGACCATCCATCTCCTGGCTTCACCCCCGGCTGGTGTTGCTGTGTTACCCCACTGTCCTCATTGCTACTTCCACTGCACCGGGCACCCCCCACTGGCCTCTACAGCCTATGGCCCACGCTTTCCTTGCCTGCCCTAGCCTGTCTGTTGTCTGTCTGTCTGTCTGTCTCTCTCTCTCTCCCCCACTTGGCAGCCTTGTAGCGTTCTTGCGCCGCTTCCTTGAGCCTTTTTATTTTGGCTCATTTCCGCTAGTGCGCAATTTCTGGCTGTGCCACTATTGCGCATCGCGCAAGTCTTTGAATATCGCATTGCGCTCTTTATGCATGGATCCACCCCCTTCGGTTGCGCATGCCTTCATTTTCATTGCGCTGTTGCTCAGCATGTTTTCAGTGGCGCAACTGCCTCCTTCTGAATATCGCAAAATGGCACAATTTTGGACTTGTGCATGCGCAACCCTGTTGCGCATGGCGCAACCCTTTTGCATATCCGGGCCATAATGTTTTGTGTCCTAGGTCATGCCTGTAAAATGGCCGATAGGCCCAATGTACTTACCTGGTTAACAAAATAAAATTAATGAATGAATTAAACTCCAGTTTGTCTGACAGGATGTTTGAAAGAGAACAATCCAAGCTGTGCTTCAGTGGCACCATTTCTCTGGTGGATGGAGTGAATCACCTTGATTGGGAAAGGGGACAGTGTGCCCTCTGACCAGAAGATGGGGAAGAACTTGTGTGCTACAAATCCAAGTTGCTCATGTCACCGAGTATATTTTCAGAAGGACACTATGAGCCGGATTCACAAAGGTTTGCTGGAAACTGCGACAATGGCAGCTTGCGGCAGGGGCCACTGTGTCCTGGACCCTGTGCCGAATTCAGTATTGGACAGGGTCCAGGAGCATGCATCCCAGGGCTTGCGGCATCCACACATCAAAGGATGCAGCAACCAAGAATGCCACAAGCCACAGGATGGGCTGGTGGCAGATGTGCCCACATAGGGGAGACTAGCAGTGGTCCTGCCCCTCCACATGCCCAAGGTTCCACCAGTAGTAATGTACAAGCCCACCAGTGTGGGCTATGGTCCCCCTAACCCCAATAGTTCTGCTGTATAAGTCCTCATGGGCTATCGGAACAGCCTCCCAGCCGCGATGCCATTCCCCGTACCCCAAACCCAAAATGCTGTCCATTTCAACAGTACTAAACTGTCCCCGCAATGTCCCATAGATCCCTAGTGTTCCAGTGGCCCTCCACCTGACAATTGCAGTCCACCGTGCCCCCACCACACCCATAGCCCACTGGCGACTGGCACAGCCCACCACTCACCGCCATGGCCAGCCTCCAATGGAGCATTGCATAGAGCATGTACAGTTAATATATGCGCTCGAAGAATGACAGCAGCTGTCATTCTCTGAGTGCATATATTAACTGTACGCACTCTATGCAATGCTCTGTTGGTGGCTGGCCATGGTGGTGAGTGGTGGGCTGTGGCAGTCGCCAGTAAGGTATGGGTGTGGGGGGCATGGTGGGCTGCAACTGTTGGATGTGGGGGGCCACTGGAACACCAGGGATCTATGACGCATTGCAGGGACAGTTTAGTACTGTTGAAATGGACGGCATTTTGGGTTTGTGGTGCGGGAATGGCATTGGGGCTGGGAGGGGTGTTCCGATAGCCCATGAGGGCTTATACAGCAGAACTACTGGGGTCAGGGGGACCATAGCCCACACTGGTGGGGTTGTACATCACTACTGGTGGAACCTTGTGACTGTTGTGTTGTGCACACCTCCAGTGTCAAAGTACTCCCCACTTCCCAGATTAAATAGAAATGTTTTTGTGTAACTACTCCTTGGGAGCCAAGCTTGGAGTCGTAGCAACCCCTGGGGGGGGGGATGGGTGCCTGTCTTCCACTGGACTGCTGAAAGTGAGAAATAAAAAGTGTTACATACCGAAAGGTATGAAATAAAAGTAACAAGTTATAGAAGTTTCTGTTAAAAAAAAAAGGAAAATCAATTAGGGTACCTAGGAAGCTGTAAGGGATATGAGTCAGAGAAAAATCAAAAGATAAGTGCATGAGGGGGTCAGAACTATAAGGCCACAGGAGAAGTGACTGGGTGAGCAGAGAAAAGAGGGGAGACTAGTAACTGGAATAGGTGGCTAGGAGAGCTCACAGATCAGGGATGTGAACGAATAAGAAGCACAGACGGCAGGGGGAGGTTATTCCAGAGGAGAGGATACAATAAAAGAAGGCAGCTTTCCCAGCAGAGGTTTTGGACCAAGAGAGTGAGTGAGAGAGAGAGTGAAAGTCAGTAGAGCTGAGGGATTAAGATGAATGGAGGAAAGGAGAAAAGAGGGATAATACAGTAGATAACAGGGGAGGAATCTGAATTGGTATTTAGAAAGAAAAGAGGAGCTAGTGGGAGAGGTGGCTGTCTGAGATGGGAGAAAAAGTTGCAGAAGAGGGAGCAGTGCAGGGTACTGGGGAGAGTTCAGAGCAAAGTGGCAGAAGGACAGGATGAGGTTGGTGGTCCAGTCTGACTGGGGTGGTTTTCAGAGCAGCCATGCATTCCACATTAATTTTGTCTAACATCTACAGTATCATCTTGAGAATGATTCTTTCAGCTAACCAGGAGTGGGAGGTGGTATTTGTTGTGGTACAGGGGGGTACCAAGCTTGCAGAGGAGCTTGTTACAGATAATATCAATGTGGGAGGAGAAATCATGGTTTCTTTCCAACCACATACCAAGCAGGCTCGGTTTACAGCATACCTTTTTCAAGGTGGTGGGTCTATAACTAACTAAATCCATAATGAATGGAGTGCACAGAATATGCAGGCCATTTCCTAAATAATTTACAATGTGGTCATTTCAAACAGTCTGTAAATAAAGAGAAAATTTAAAAACCCAGTGGAATTGTATCTTCTTTATGCTATAGTGTCTCAGTAACAGTGGCACTTTAACAGTGTTTAATGAAGCACATGGTATGTGAAATTGACTTATTAAAAGATATTTAAACTGGATATACCAATTAAGCCGGACTGCTTGTTTAGACTGCATTGCTTACAAAGGGGCATGAGTGACACTGAGGTCAGAACAGGGGACTCTCTTGTAACTTTTTTGATAAGGAAAAGGACACTAATTGTGTCACCTCATTTCTAGGTACATCCTGGGTGGTGGATTACATGAACCTGTTTTTTTTTTTCATTTAGTTGTTTAACTAGGTATAGCACACTAAGCTGAAAGCTTTTTTACAGGAGCGACCTGCGAGCACAAGGAGGTTGAGTGACTTGCTCAGGGTCACACTGTATGCAAGTGGAAGCTGTGGGAATCAAACCCAGGTCTGGTCTGCTGGGTGTCACCAGATTTGCAGCTCAGAGCCTTAGACCACTGCGCTCGAATGTTGACCAGGACACTGGGGGAAATCCTCTACTCTTATGACTTGTCTGTTTCCTGTGGGAGAAGGGGGAGGCATCTGGTATGGACAACGGTGATGGAGTAGGGGAATGTGGAACAGAGGGGGTAACTTTCCCCTCTGCTCCTATTTTGCAAGAGGTTGCTAGGGCTACAAATATTGAAAATGGAACTGAAAAACCTGAGAAAGGTGATGCTGACTTACAAGCAGAATAAGACAGACAATATGGAATTGCAAGACAAATGACATTATTTACTGGCAATGCTGGAAGAAGAAGAGGCAAATGTTTGAAAATGAATAACAGGCTGGAAGAAGAAAAAAAGAGAAAGAGACAATCTGTCAGTCCACAAACTAAACCAGGAAAAAAAAAATCAGCTGACTATTCTTGATGTTAGCCCTCTCTCCCCAAGTGGCATTTCTCCCTTTCAGCATCCTGAATAAGACTTTGCTTTAATAAATAGCAACATGAAGGATGACAGAGCTCTTGCCATAAACTGGTCTCCAGAAACAACAAGAGCTCTGTTAATAGCTGGCTGGATAAAAAACTCTTCAGGTGACTAGATTCCTGACCCAGAGATTCCCCTCCCAAGCAATGCCTGAACTGAGAACAGCGCGGCACATGCAGTTGACAGAACAGCTGAACCCCTGGGAGATCAAAGTTTTACTGATAGCTGAGGTCACTGTGTGAAGCTCTGAAGAAATCCCAATACTGACAACAGGTATGTATATTTCTGATAGTATACTGCAGCAACAGCAGGAATATTTGCCAGTAGAACTGCCTGGGTGTGTACAACCTGGAGAATCAGGGATTTGGCAGCTGGGAGGGAGGATACTGGGTATCAGGATCAGACGGCAGCATGCTGGGAATACAAAAGAAACTGTCAGAATCCTGTACACGTTCTAACAGTTTCTGATTTTTCACCTACAGGTCCCCATACAACTAATGTTCCACAGAGAGAACATTAAAACAGTGATATCAGTCTTGGAGGACTTTTTTTCTGAAATGGGGGGGGGGATGGGATGGAGCATGTGGTAACTGATGAGATTAAACAACTGGGATCTAATACAATACAAGAACCAACCAGTGAAAAAGACATTCCGGTTACTCAGCCTAGTAATGGTGCAGAACATAATCAAGACTACTGGTTCATCAGAGTGTTGTGCAGTTTTGTACACAAGGCTTTCCACATCTACATAAGCACTTCATCCGTCAGCAAGCTTGTGTGTGTGTGTGTGTGTGTGTGTGTGTTTGGGGGGTGGGGCTAGATGAAAAATAGAACCTTCACAGAGACCTGGCCCTTCCAACTACAGTATGCAGGTCTTTTTCATCATCCTGTAGAACCTGCTAAATGTAAGAATGCTATCCATATAAAATACAAAACAGGGCTTGCTGAACCACAAGACAGACTATATGTAGGAAAAATTCTGATTAAGCAGTCCAAGAAATATTTTACTTCTGATGTTTATGTACTCATGCATGTTCCTGGAGACAGCACATTTAACATCAGTTTCAAAAATGCTAAATCCCTTGAATGTGTCTGGAACCAATGCCAACTACTTAAAGATACTTCTGTATGGACACCCTTTATTGCTATCCCATTAACCACGCCTACTTTTAAATATTAAACTATTTTGTGAAATAATGACGTAAATATAGCAGATATTGTTTATCAGCTGGAAAAACATTGTGACATCCAAAATAATCCAGAACCAATCATGGATACTGAGAACTTTTGGACAGGAGGCCGGAAATTTAAAATAAAATTAAGACAGAGATGCCGTTAGTTAACACCTTTCAAGCCAACCTACATCTTACTATAGGTGTGGATCTTTACAACATCTCTGCAGTGCCCACAAGCACACAAAATGTGGACTTTGTGGAGAACTAGGACATCCCAATTTACATTGCACAAAAACCCCCCAAAACTCTGCAACCGCTGTGTGGAAGGACACACTTTCTGTTTCTGCCCTTGGGAAGCTCATAACAACTTGGATTTCTTGGAATGAGACTACTATTTGACACAAGTGCAAAAACAGAAATCATCTGGTCAGGAAAGCCTTTTTTCACTTAAGGAAGTGAGCCAACAAAACACATATTTACAAAACTCAGAACCACTATAGCAAGGCTTCCCCAGGACACCGGTAGTCAGCAAACAGGGCACACTTTAGTAATTGCACCAGAAAATACTCCATCTGCAATTACCCATCCAATGGACCCCTTCCTGCCATCTGTGGACTGGAGGCAGTGCACTCATCATTAGGGCACCACATTGATCAATTTGCCATTTCCTCCCCAAGGTCCGACCCCTGAGTTAAAATATTTAGAAGGGGGGGTGCGGAGGGCACAGCCCCCTGCAAAAAGAGGGGACGGTGACATCAGGATGTGGTACCCTAATGACTGGGTGCACTGCCGCCAGTGCCCTATACAGGTGGAACCCCAATGGACACACCAGAAATGGAAATAGTGCAATAACAACACAAATGGACACTGTTCTGTAGAGCCACATGCTGAAGAAAATAGTACAGAGGGTAATAATTCCGAAATGACCCCCAACCATTCAAAAGACTTCCAACCTACCACTAGGAAACAGGGGGAAAAAGTACCCCCCCCCCGGTACAGAGGAAGTACTTTTGAAGAATAAATTGACACCCTTGCAGCAAGGGTAAGTGGCAGTGGGGGGGATACTGAGGTGGAGGGGGAAGACTCATACACTTCTTCTATAGCCGCCTTGATTATTTAATCACAAAATGGGCTCTCCTCTGAGACTGAAGAAGCAAATTCCCAGATGCCAGCCACAAAACAGAAACAATGAAAAACAAGTGCTAATGCCAGAAAAAAGAAATCCTAATGGGTATTGTTTCTGGCGCTTCTGTAACCATTGATCATGGCATCTAACCTACAACTAGCATGCACTTCCCTTAATATCAATAGTATCAAGAGTTTGAAAAGAAGAATGACTACTTTTTCTATTCTGAGTCAAACCAATCATGACTTTTTTTTTCTACAGGACACTAGACTCAGATCTACTTCAGATATCCAGGCTGCACAAAAAGCATGGGCAAGGGGTAGTTCATTCTGATCTACTGGGAAAAAGCATGCTCTGGTATAGAAATTTGTTTTAAGTGCATAAATATTTCAGTTAGATAACTAGCTGATATCCACCTGGGAAGGGCACTTTTGGCAGACATTGATTTACATTTGATTACACACCCATACATTGAGACTAATAAGAAAGCCAGGTTTCATTTCTAAAGCACCCTTTCCCTGAAGCTCAGGGCACTGTACAAAATATAGATAGATGAGGAAAAAAGTTAATACTAATTAAACAAACATTTGTCAATGCCGAACGTTCGCTTGCAGGTATTTGCAGTGGTGTTTGGCATGTATGGTGCTTTACCCTAATGCCTAGTGTGGTAAAATGGCAATGTTGAAAATCTGGAGTGGAAATATTGAAAATTCGCAAACCTAGGAGCGTGTGTGGGAATTGTGCAATGCACGCTGGTAAAACAGTCATTGTTAGGAATTTTTTCACCAAATTGTCAACATTGGCACTTTAAAACCTCTGCTAATGAAAAGTGTCACTGTGATTGTCTTACTGTGTGCCATACATTGATTTTGCACACCAACTTCCATTATGCAGTACATAGGCGGAAACACGTTTTGGGCAGGATGTGAAAAATGACAGCTGTACTGCTCATAAGGAGGTGTGGTAAAATGGCAATAGTTGAAAATCTGGAGTAAAAAATATTGAAAATTACATAAAACTGCAGGCGATGTGTAGGAACGCACAACGCATTCCTCATAAAACAGTTATTTTTAGAATTTGTTCACCAAATTTTCAACATAGCCATTTTAAGATCTCTGCTCATGAACAATGACACTGCGATTTTCTTAATGTGTCCCATACACTGAGTTCACACAGTGACTGTGCCATTGTGCGCTACATGGGTGGAAACACGTTTTGGGCAAGATGTGAAAAATGACAGCTGCAGTGCTCATAAGGAGGTGTGGTAAAATGGCAATGTTGAAAACATGGAGTGAAAATATTGAAAATTCGCAAACTTACAAGCGTGCACAGGAACTGCACAGTGAACACTCGTAAAACAGTCATTTCTAGGAATTTTTTCACCAAATTTTCAACACAGCCATTTTAAGACCTCTGCTCATGAACAGTGTCACTGTGATTTTCTTACTGTGTCCCATACATTAAGTTCGCACATGGACTGCGCCATTGTGCGCTACATGGGCAGAAACACATTTTGGGCAGGATGTGAAAAATGACAGCTGTACTGCTCATGAGGAGGTGTGGTAAAATGTCAATGTTGAAAATCTGGAGTGCAAATATTGAAAATTCGCAAACCTACGAGCGTGCATGGGAACTGTGCAACGCACGCTCGCAAAACAGTCATTTTTAGGAATTTTTTCACCAAATTTTCAACATTGCCATTTTAAAACCTCTGATAATGATCAGTGTCACTGTGATTTTCTTAATGTGTCCCATACATTAAGTTCGCACATGGACTGCGCCATTGTGCGCTACATGGGCAGAAACACATTTTGGGCAGGATGTGAAAAATGACAGCTGTACTGCTCATGAGGAGGTGTGGTAAAATGGCAATGTTGAAAATCTGGAGTGCAAATGTTGAAAATTCACAAATGTCTGGCGATGCCGTTAGTGCAATGCACGATCGAAAACAGTCATTTTTAGGAATTTTTCTCATAATTTTCAACATAGCCATTTTAAGACTTCTGCTCATAAACAGTGTCAATGTGATTTTCTTAATGTGTTCCATACATTGATTTTCGCATACCGACCGCGTTTGCATTGTGCGCCACATGCATGGAAAACAGTTTTGGGTGTGATGTGAAAATTACAGTTGTACAACCCTATAAGAAGACATGATAAAATGGCAATGTTGAAAATCTGGGTAAAATATTGAAAATTAGTGAACTTACAAGCCTGCATAGGAACTGCATAGCATAGCTAAGTAAAACAGTCATTTTGGAATTATTTACCAAATTTTCAACATGGGGTTTTGGGACCCCTTCTCATGAATGATGTCACTCTCATGGCGTTATTACGAGCCTGAAGGGTGATTTCTTGCAGTAGACGGTGCAGTGCCTGAGATCACCCTTGGCCCAAATAACACCATGACAGTGACATCATTCATGAGAAGGTCCCAAACCCATGTTAGATGGTGCAAAATTCCAAAATGACTGAGATATCTAATAAAGTTGAAACCCCTATCTAGCCCATTATACAGCTTACCAGCATTTCCTCAGTTCACGGTCGCTTTGAAGAGTGCAGAGCGTGTTCCGTCCACCGAAGATCGCGCGCCAGAGTCTGGAGGTAAGTATGGGGTAGGGGGTGGGAGGCTGGGCACAGTGGGTGGGTGCAGGTTGTGGGAGGGGCTGGGATACGCGCCGCTGGACCGCTTTTATTTTACAGGTTTAAAACGACGACGTGGGACATTTGATCGCTAGTGGGCCCTAGCATGGCAGAAGATGGCTGGGGAGGCCGAGAGCCAATGGGATTGGGCACCCCATCGCGGCAACCACGCGGGGGCTGAGGAGCCGATGGGGGATTGGGCACCCGGCCGGCAAAAGAAACTGAACGTTTTCCACGCTGGGGTGGGCTCCCAAGCGTGGCAGCAGGATGGCTGGGGCCGTGGAGCCGACGGGGAGTTGGGCACCCCCATCGGCAGACACGTTTGCCATGCTGGGGTGGCCTCAGCATGGCTACCAAAACTTTGGGGCAGAGTGACAGCGGGGGAGCGCATGATGCGAGGGGCGGCATGATGGCGGCACTCAGTATGGCAGCGGTGCTTTCCTTTGAAGCAGAGGAACACCGCTGTCATACAGAGCTCCTGCACCCATGGTGCAGGACTCCTTGCCTGCTCAAGGGAGTAGTGCATTGGATGGAGAGTACACCTCGCATGTATACATCTTTCCCCAAAACGCCCTGCGCATGCGCCAGCTTAACGTAAAGCAACTTCAATAAAAGACCGAGTCCTAAGCTCCAAAGGCTCCTCTAAAAAGACTGCACTTTCAGACCCCATTTGAAGGCTTCCACCTAGGGGGCCTCCCTCAGAGTCAAAACAGTTCCTAAGAGGTGCCGTGATGGTGGTAGTGTGGTGTGGTGCTAAACATCAAAGGGTGGCCAGCCCTATGAACGCCAAACTTCCCACAAACATGTAGCACTCATGGAGACTTAAAGCACACACAAAGCAAAATGCAAAAATAGAAAACATTTAATGTGTGCTAGAGACTTCAGACAATAACTAGCAGCTTAAGCAACAGCAGAAAGCAAAACTTCCACAAGTAATGAACAGCACAATGTGGAATAAAATATATCAAAAGCCTTGCTGAACTGAAACTGTTGTCTCTGGCTGAAGCAGTACAGGCTAGTTCCCCGGTGCTTTGGCTATCCTAGCCTTCCTCAGGGGTGTGTGTCCGGAGGGGGTGTTGATGTCCAGTATATAGCCCAGAAGTTCATGACATCAGAGTAAAAGAGTGACCAAATGTAAAGTGAACAAAACACTTGCAACCCAACAACAAAAGTGCAAAAAGTGCAATACAAAGTAAGTGTGACCCAAAAATACTTAAAGTACAAAAGAGATATCTTATAAAAATCCTAACAAAATGTCTAACATGAAGAAAACTATTCAATCAAAAAAACTCATTTGTAGGAGTAACTTTCAAAAATAGAAACAACTAACTATATACCTGACCAAACAGAATAAATGTAGCAGGACCCCATGTTACTAAGTACAAAATAACAGTTTAATCTAAAGAGTCAGATAAATTAATAATCATCCATCAGTCAAGATTTAGTACGGATCCCCTCTAAATAATATAAGAGGGGGTACAACTACAAAAAAGGCCTAAAGATATCAAAGAACTCCTATGCAACTGAGAAAAAAATAACAGGAAAAACTCATGTTTATTATACAAATCAAAAAAGGCATTATTTGATATTTCATGATATGGGTGAATCAATTTAAGTGAATGAATCTGGGTGACGTCAAAATGGTGAGTGTAAAATGGGTTATGTGCACTTAATAGCATATAGCAAGTATAGCGCATATTTCGTGGTATAGGAGTAGTAGTTCTGGTAGCATTGGGGGTGTTGGCTGAGTCAGTCCCTCCTGAGCTGGCTGTCTGGTATAGTGGTTAGAGTCACTACCTCTGTGTGTGGTGGACCTGGGTTCAGGACTGGCTGTAGATTTTTCCCCCTCCTGAGTTTGCCCTTTCTACCATTGTCATCTCCCCGGAGTTGATTATTACAGAAACGCGGGGTGTGGGGGGGGGGCTTGCTGCCCACAATGGTTATGCCCCCACATTAAATGTAAATACATTTCACCCCCCCCGTAGAACTTCAAAGCAGCAGTCGCTGTTTGTAGCAGTCGGCATTGTGCTGATAGCTGTTTTAACTTTCAGCGATGAGTAGTCGCCGTTGTGTTCAGCGCCATTTTTGTTGGTGCCGTTATCGCATGGCACGCATTATTGACTGCTTACAGCTAATAAATAGCAAAGCCCAAAGGTCTTTATATTACAAAAGTAAACTATAAACCCACACAAAAGAGAGGAAAAAAGCAGAAAGGAGATATGCTGAATGAAAATATGTGATCTCCCAAGAAGAATAATAAAGTGGGGATCCACATAGATGCCAATCCAGTAGAGGAAGAAAACAGGACAAGGGTGGGACATGCGAAGAGAAAACAAAGAAGAGATCACAAAAAGAATACAAACTGCTATATAGGATGCATAACAATTCGTAGCAAATATGGTTTTAAATCACAATATGCATTTAAACCCTTTGGTTTCAAAGCTTCTAAAGTAAAAATCCAGTAGCTTTTTAATTTGAATAATGTATTCTCTCTCCACCTGTTTTCAGAATAGGGATGAATTCTAGACCTGTAAAACTCAGAGTTTCAGATTTTGTGTCATGGACCTGGTTAAAATGCAAACCAACTGGTGTGTCAAGGCATTTGTTTTCAATAATCTGGACATGTTCTTGTGTAACCCCCCCCCCCCAGCCACTTATAACAAGTTAGCACATCTTCCATGAAATTGGGACATTGGTACCAACATATGGCATACCATTTACTTTTCAAAGGTTGGTATCACCCTTGGTGTTCGGATGTATACCTGGCTCATTTCTAGAGGAAGAGGGGTGGGGTACAAGAACAAAACACGTGAATCTTGTGTAAAAATTACAATCCAGGTCCAGGGTGGAGGTTGCTAGGCATATGCTAGATCTAAACTGTTGAGGGGGACCCAGTAAATCCAACAACTAGAAGCAAGAATCAGAATTTCCAGAACAGGAACTGGGATTGTGCAGTATGGCTTTATTTAACAGCTGGTAAACTAAAGCAGTAGTGGACCCCCATGGATCAGTAAAGGCAGGACAGGTATGTCACAAATGCACTTCGAGGGGTCAGGCCCTCTGCTTCCACAGTGTCAAACCTCGAAGTGCAATATGTGAACAGGAGACAAACAGGGATACCCTCCTGTCTGTTTTGGGTCTGATCAACTACTAGTCTTGAGTCCTGGGTCAAATATGAACCCTTTTTCGCTAGCACGCCCAGGTAACAGGTCCAAATATCACACCGTCTTTGGAGAATGCAGTGCAATACTTAACCCAGCGGGCACACAACCTGGTTCACAATCCCCTTTCTGACTCAATTGGGACCTAGGTATTTCCTTACCTTGGTGCATGTAGTGACACGCTATAAGCACTTTAACAGTTCTGTCAGAATTATCAACACTGTCCCAGCATTCACACTGAAAATGAGAAAATGGCTCAGGCAGGATTTCAAGGAAAATCAAGTTTACTAGAATTAAAAATAGTAAATAAAATACAAAACATAGAACATATAACATTAATGGTACAGTCATAAAAATAAATGGACAATTATAAACAAACTGCCTTACACTGAGTCTCTAATCCTACCCCAGTTGGCAAATAGTGGTGCTGAAATTACTTAATTTTGGTAGAAGTGCTTCTTAAGAGTCTAGAACACAAGTTTCTTTTGAAGGTCAAAACACAAGTACGCAAAGTCTTGCAAAGTTGGAACAAGAGTAGGTCCTCTCAGGAGTTCAAAAGTAAAAGAGTACAATGTTCCATTAGCAACTTGACAATATCATGAGGGGAAAAGGCTCCCACCCAGCTTGTGAGGTCACAGCTCTGTGGTGATGCTGGCTGTGAGGTCACTCTCATTCCTGCACACTGAATTAGTCACATGCATCTGCACATTGCTAAACATCCCACTTAAAAAAAAGATATACTTTTTTTTAATTAGTGAGCCACAGAGCATGCATTATGACAGGTCAGAATTACCCCTTTGATCTTCAGAAGAACATCCTGAAAGACACTTCTCTTAGCTATGTGAAGATTTTCATAGGTAACTGTCAGAGTTTGCTTTCCTCCTGATAGGTCACAAAATGCAATCTGTTATGGTCAGTTTCCTTGGTTCAAAGCAGGGGTTGTTTTACAATGTGTTACAACCTGATGTCAGAAGGAAGCTCTTAATTAGGTTAGCCATGGGGTCAGTAAGAGTGCAGACACCTCTTTCCTCTGTTTTAAAATCCCATATTCCATGATGCTTTGCTGCTTGGCCTGCTTTCTAAGCAGGAGACCGAAACATATATCTACATCCAAAATTATATGCTCATAACTAGTAGATGGTTATCACGTCACACTCCTGCCTCCTAGTCTGAACTTGGGAAAATCTATTCCCAGGCATGGGATGAGTTCCCCAAATTCAGTTCATTGCTCTGTCGGGGATAACCCATCTGCATTTGCGTTTGCTGCCCATGCCTTGTGAGTGAGAGTCATGTCATAACCCTGCAAGGCAAGGCTCCATCTTACAAGCCTACTGTTTGTTTTACTCATTTGGGCCAGCCAAACCAGGGCGTTATGATCTGTTTGTACCGCAAAGTGTCATCTGTATAGGTAAGGCTCTAATTTCTTTAGTGCCCACACCATTGCAAGGCATTCTTTGTCCACTGTAGAATAAGCTTGCTCCCTGGGAAGTAATTTCTTACTGAGGTACACTATTGGGTGCTGTTTCCCTTGGTTAGATGTCTGGCTAAGTACTGCCCCAATACCCACATCTGAGGCATCTGACTGGGACTACAAATGGTTTACTATAGTCTGGACTGGCTAATACAGGAGCACCACACAGTGCCTCCTTTAGTCGTGTAAAGGTTCCTTCACAGGCTGGTTCCCATTTTACCTTTTTAGGCATTCTTTTCTTTAGCAGGCCAGATGGGGAGCTGCCAAGGTACCGTAGTTTGATACAAAGTTTCTATAGTACCCTGCAGTCCCTAGAAAACTCTGAACCTGCTTCTGTGTTTCAGGTCTGGGCCATGCCTCGATTGTCTCAATCTTTGCTTGATTAGGACGGCGTTGTCCCCGCCCTACTACATGCCCTAGGTATGCCACCTCAGCCATGGCCACCTGGAACTTTTCAGCTTTTATAGTGAGCCTGGCCCTATGTATGCTGCCCAACATTTCACTAAGGTGGGACAGGTGTTCCTTCCAGCTGGCACTGAAGATGACAATATCGTCTAGGTACACCACGGCATACTCTTCAGTACCATGTAACACCTGGTTCACCAAACTTTGGAAAGTGGCAGGGGCGTTCTTCATTCTGAAAGGCATTACCTTAAACTCAAAAAACCCTATTGGAGTGATGAAGGCCGACCTCTCCCTAGCTCTGGCAGTTAATTTTACTTGCCAATACCCTTTCATCAGGTCAATAGTGATAAGGTATGTTGCCCCTCCCAACTTGTCCAGTAGTTCATCCGTCCATGGCATTAGGTGGGTGTCGGACTTTGTGACTGCGTTGAGTCCATGATAGTCCACACAAAAATGAGTAGATCCATCTGGCTTGGGAACAAGGACTACGGGTGAGGCCCAGGGGCTGTGGGATTCCTGGATTAACCCTAAATCCAGCATCTCCTCCACCTTCTTCCTAATGTCCTTTTGGATAGCTTCTGACACCCAATATACTGTCTGCCATATGGGCGCTTGCATCCCCATGTCTACATTGTGCGTCACTAAGGGGATTTGTCCAGGCTTGGCATTAAGCTATGGGGTAAAGTCTGCTAAAACCTCCTTTACTTCCTGGATCTGGTTCGGGGTCAACTGGTATGACATTTTGATTGCCTCCACAGAGGACTCCCACTTGCTTTCTTTCAGAAAATCCAGAAGGGGGTCTTCCTCATCCATCCCCTTCTCTCCCCTCCCCAGGACTACACACTGCAAAGACCATGTCATCCCTATTTGCATATGGCGTCATCATGTTGACATGGTACATCTTTTGGGTATGTCTCCTGTCAGGCAGTTCTACAATGTAGTTTACATCATTCACCTATCTGACTACTTTGTACGGTCCTGCCTACTTGGCCTGCAGCTTGTCCCTTGGGACTGGGATTAGGACCATGACTTCCTGATCCACAGTGTATGAGTGAGCTCTGGCTCTGTGGTCATACCATACCTTTTGCTTCTGCTGAGCAGCTGCCAGGTTGCTCTGAGCTGTTCCCATAAGCTGATTCAGCTTTTCCCTAAATGTAAGGACATAATCCACTATGGGAGTTCCCTGGGTGGTGTGCTTGCCTTCCCAGTTCTCCCGGATCAAGTCTAGGGACCCATGCACCCTGCATCAGTATAAGAGCTCGAAGGGGGAAAACCCTGTTGACATTTGGGGCACCTCCCTGTATGCAAACAACAGGTGGGGAAGGTATTTCTCCCAGTCCCTCCTATGCTGTTCTGCAAATGCTTGGAGCATGAATTTAACGGTGCCATTAAACCTTTCCACAAGCCCATTGGCCCGCGGGTGATAAGGTGTCGTGCATCTCTGCACCACCCCACACTTCTCCCGCAAACACTTCATCAGGTCCGACATGAAGGAACCCCATCGATCGGTGATAACCTCCTGTGGAACCTGACATGGGCAAAAATCTCTAGCAAGGCATCTGCCACTTTGTCTGTCCTCAGTGAGAATAGGGCAACTGCCTCTGGGTACTGGGTGGCATAATCCACCACTGTTAGGATAAATCTCTTCCCAGAGGAGCTGGGGGTATTCAGAAGCCCCACAATATCCATTCCTATCCTCTGGAATGGCTCCTCCACTATGGGCAAGGGAATTAGGGCAGATTGGGTTTTACTACCTGCCTTCCCTATTTCTTGGCACCAATGACAAGACCTGCAATATTCCTTCACCTGCTGGGTGACGTTGAGCCAATAGAAATTCTGGGCCAATTGCTGCATAGTGCACACAATTCCCAGATGTCCAGACATGGGGATATCATGAGCAATCTTGAGCAACCACTCATGATACCCCTGGGGAATGACAATCACCACTCCCTCTGTCCTTACGTCTTGCGTATACAACAGTCCATTCTCCCAATACACTCTATGTCTCCTGTCGCCTCCCTGTGTCCCATCAGATTCTGCCCAAGCCCTCAGCCTCTCTAAACTAGGGTAATTTTTCTGAGCAGCTGCAAAATCTTTACACATTCCCAAGGCATGGGACAGGCCCCCTTCAGTTCCAAAACTAGGGTCCCTAGCTCTCTGACAATTGGCTACCCCTCCTTCCTCAGAGTAACCTTCTGTAGCTGTTTCGTTAACTGCTACCTGTGGAATTTCTACCCCCCCTTTCAGTATTCTCCATATCAGGAGACACAGACTAGGGAACCAGCCTCCAAGTGTTTTCCACAGGGGCTTCTATGGGGTCCAGGGAACTACAATCTGCCTTTGCTGCCTGACTGTGGGTAACTGCGCACACCACCCCGTTTTGGAGATTGTTCCCTATAATCACATCCAGGACAAGATTTTCTGCCACTGCAACTTTTTGCACAGTCTCTCCTGTCTCACCCCAGTCCAGGAGAAGACTAGAAAGTGACAGGGTTTTCTCCTCCCCAGTAAATCACCGTTCTGTAACAAACTGATTGGGTATAAGCTGTTCAGGCTCAACCAAATCCCCATTTACCAAAGTAAGAGAATCCCCCATGTCCCTTAACCCATGGGTCTGCACCCCATTCACAAAAACTGGGTGTATGGGCTCCCTCAAATTTACTGGCATGTTTTCCAGGATGCACAAAAAATCCACCTCCTTCAGGTGCCACTTTGTGCACCCTCTGCCTTTTTAGGACACTGGCTTGCAATATGCCCAGGTTGTTTGCAAAACCAACATTCATTTCTTTTATCAGGCAAACCCTTTCTTTGTAACCTGGGGCTGCCCACTTTCTGGGGAGGGAGTGAGGGTTTTAGCTTCCCTGAAGGCACGCTTTTCCCTTTCTGCATTGCCATACATGTCACACTCCATCTCAGAGCAGGTCTGCTCCTGGCATAGCAGTCTGAGAGCTCGGCAGCCTCCTGCACTGTTTTTGGATCTCAGTCCTCTAGCCAGGTTTTTAGCTCTGCTGGGCAAACCCAAAAGAACTGCTCCAAAAGTACAACATCCTCAATTTTCTCTACAGAGTCTGCTTTAACCCCTTCCCACCAACGTTTCAAAAACTGATGTTGTTTGGTAGCTAGCTCCTCGTAGCTCATGTCAGGACTTCTCCTGAGCTTACAGGACTTAACTCTGTATGCTTCAGCTGTCAAGTTGCACTTTTTTAACAATGCAGCTTTAAGTTTTCCATAGTCATTACTGTCCTGATTGTCCATTTAACCCAATGCATCATGAGCTTTACTGGTAAGCAATGGGGATAGCTGGAAGCTCCAGGACTCTCTGGGAATTTTTGCCTGAATGCATACCTTTTCAAATGAATTTAAAAATGCATGCATATCCTCCCCCTCTTTAAATTCAGCTATCAATTTAGAATTTAATTTGTAACCCTTTCCTGGAGGTCCAGGTTCACCCATGCCACTTATCTGTTCTGGCGCTGGTCTTTGGAGTTGTAGCTTCTCTAGTTCAAATTTCCTCTGGCGTGCTCTCTCCTCTCGATTGGCCACTAGCTGCTCTTACTTCTCCTCTCTCACTGTCTCTCCATCTACAGCTTCCTGTGTTCCAACTCTCTGTTGCTGGGCTTCAAACCTTTTCTGCTTGAATTCCAGCTCCATTCTCCTCAACTCCATCTGCAGTCTGATCTGCGTTGTGGTGACCCTCCCCTGCTGTGGTGGTTCTCAGTTTGCACTGGTCCCGCTGTCCTCCTCCCTGGGACTGGACACTGCAGTGGACCCTGGCCCCTCCATGTCCAAGGTCATGTTACTTTCAGTCACCGACTGTGACTCGAGGTCTTGGACAGTTGCTTTTGCATCAGCTGCCACAAAAGCCTCCAAGAGGTGCAGTTTGTTTTGCCCCTCGTAATGGACTCCTCTCTCCTGGCACAACTGCCTCAGGTATTCCACAGTGTACTCACTGTAGTTGGAAGCCATCTTCTTCAATAATCTGCAGCTACACTAGCTTGCACCCGAAAAAATAAAAATAAAACAGATAGGGAACTTAGACTGTAACCACAATGATCTATATATATTTTTTTAAATCACTGCCTTGTTTTGTGTGTGAACTGTTACAGTTTATCAGTCTGACACACTGGACTGTTAATGCTCGTGTCACCAAATAATTTCACAGTATGCAAACAAATCTTTTTGATTGTAGCACTGCAAACCAAATCTTTTAGATCTCACCTCTGCCACCAGATCTGTCACAAATGCACTCCAGGGGTCAGCCCCTCCGCTGCCACAGTGCCCAACCTCGAAGTGAAATATGTGAACAGGAGACAAACAGGGACACACCTCTCTCTCTGTTTTGGGTCCAATCAACTACCAGTCTTGAGTCCTCGGATCAAATATGAACCCTTTTTCATGATCATGCCCAGGTAACAGGTTCAAATCTCACACCCTTTTCAGGGAATGCAATGCAATACTTAAATCAAATCAACTTTATTTATAAAAAAGTGCCTTTCAAAAACCAAGGCGCTTGTATGAAGTTCATTAAAAATCAAACAATTAATAAAACTACAATAAACATATTATTATTAACCCAGTGGGCACACAACCTGGTTCACAATCTCCCTTCTGACTCAATTGAGACCTAGATATTTCCTTACCTTGGTGCATATGGTGACACGCTATAAGCACTTTAAAATTTCTGTCAGAATTATCAGCTCTGTCCCAGTATTCACACTCAAAATGAGAAAATGGCTCAGGCAGGATTTCAAGAAAAAACAAGTTTACTCGAATCAAAAATAGTAAATAAAATACAAAACACAGACCCTATAACATTAATGGTATAGTCATAAAAATAAATGGACAATTATAAACAAACTGCCTTACACTGAGTCTCTAATTATACCCCAGTTTCAGTTGGAAAATAATGGTGCTGAAATTACCTAATTTTGGTAGAAGTGCCTCTTAAGAGTCCAGAACACAGGTGTCTTTTGAAGGTCCAAACACAAGTATGCAAAGTCTTGCAAAGTTGGAACAAGAGTGTGTCCTCTCAGGAGTCCAAAAGTAAAAGAGTACAGTGTTCCCTTAGGAACTTGACAATATCATGAGGGGAAAAAAGGGTCACACCCAGCTTGTGAGGTCACAGCTTTGTGGTGAATGCTGGCTGTGAGGTCACTCTCATTCTTGCATGCTGAATTAGTCACGTGCATCTGCACATTGCTAAACATCCCACTTAAAATAAGCATTTGTAAATGCTGAATGTTGATTGCGTTGGTCCGTTGAACTCGCTCACTGCCCCAGTGTCACTCACTCATTCTGTTCCTTCCAGTGCTGCAGGCTACTGTTTTGTACTGGGCTCTTGCCTGTGTTGGCACATTTTTCTGCCCACAAAGAAATCTGCAGATGTCCTGACAGAGCTCTGTTGAGGTGGGTCACTCCCCCTCTCTCACTTGCTCATTCTGTTTCTGCTGGCGATGCAGGCTGCCCTTTTGTACTGGGCTTCTGCCTCTGTCGGCATCTTTTTCTGCCCACAAAGAAATCTCCAGCAGTCCTGACACAGGTCCATTGAGCTAGCTGACTCCCCCTCTCTCACTTGCTCATTCCGTTTCTGCCGGCGTTGCAGGCTGGCCTTTTGTACTGGGATTCTGCCTGCATTGCCACCTTTTTCTGCCCACAAAGAAATACACAGCAGTGACAATAGAGCTCTGTTGAGCTCGCTCACTCACCCTCTCTCACTCGCTGGTTGTGTTTCTCCTGGCACTGCAGGCTGCCGTTTTGTAGTGGTCTCCTGCCTCTGTTGGCTTCTTTTTCTGCCCACAAAGAAATCTCCAGCAGTCCTGACACAGGTCCATTGAGCTAGCTGACTCCCCCTCTCTCACTTGCTCATTCCGTTTCTGCCGGCGCTGCAGGCTGACCTTTTGTACTGGGCTCCTGCCTGCATTGCCACCTTTTTCTGCCCACAAAGAAATACACAGCAGTGACAATAGAGCTCCATTGAGCTCGCTCACTCACTCTCTCTCACTCGCTGGTTGTGTTTCTCCCGGCGCTGCAGGCTGCCCTTTTGTACTGGGCTTCTCCTGCATAGGCACCTTTTTCTGCCCACAAAGAAATACGCAGGTGTCCCGACAGAGCTCTGTTGAGGTCGCTCACTCCGCCTGTCTCACTCGCTCATTCTGTTTCTCCTGGCATTGCAGGCTGCCATTTTGTAGTGGTCTCCTGCCTCTGTTAGCACCTTTTTCTGCCCACAAACAAATCTGCAGCAGTCCTGACAGAGCTTTGTTGAGCTCGCTTACTCCTCCTCTCTCATTCGCTCATTCCGTTTCTGTCAGCGCTGCAGGCTGCAGTTTTGTACTGGGCTCTTGCTTGCATTGCCACCTTCTTCTGGACACAAAGAAATCTGCAGCAGTCATGATAAAGCTCTGTTGAGCTCACTGACTCACTCCCCCTCTCTCACTCATTCGTTCTGTTTCTCCTTCTGCTGCAGGCTGCCCTTTTGTACTGGGCCCCTGCATGCATTGCTGCCTTTTTCTGCCTACAAAGAAATCCGCAGCAATCCCAGCAGAGCTTCATTGCATTCACTCACTCACTCCCCCTCCCTCACTCACTCGTTCTGTGTCTCCCGCTGCTGCAGGCTGCCCTTTTGTACTGGGTTCCTTCCTGTGTTGCCGGCTTTGTCTTCCCACAAAGACATGTGCAGCCGTCCCGACACAGCTCCGTTGAGGTCGCTCACTCCCCCCTCTCACTCGCTCATTTCGTTTCTGCCGGGGCTGCAGGCTGACCTTTTGTACTGGGCTTCTGCCTGCATTGCCACCTTTTGCTGCCCACAAAGAAATCTGCAGCAGTCATGATAGACCTCCGTTGAGCTCGCTCACTCCTCCTCTCTCACTTGCTCGTTCTGTTTCTCCCAGCGCTGCAGGCTGCCCTTTTGTACTGGGCTCCTGCCTGCATTGGCACCTTTTCCTGCCCTCAAAGAAATCTGCAGCTGTCCCAAGAGAGCTCCGTTGAGGTCACTCACTCCCCCTGTCTCACTCACTTATTCTGTTTCTCCTTGCGCTGCAGGCTACCCTTTTGTACTGGGCTTCTGACTCTGTTGGCATTTTGTTCTGCTCACAAAGAA
Source organism: Neoceratodus forsteri (assembly GCA_016271365.2). Lineage (NCBI taxonomy): Eukaryota > Metazoa > Chordata > Ceratodontiformes > Ceratodontidae > Neoceratodus > Neoceratodus forsteri. The sequence continues at coordinate 1,465,370,452 of CM028131.1, read as the reverse complement.
ATCTGCAGCAGTTCTGACAGAGTTCCGTTGGCCTCACTCATTCCCCCTGTCTCACTCGCTTGTTCCGTTTCTGCCGGCACTGCAGGCTGCCCTTCTGTACTGGGCTCCTGCCTGCACTGCCACCCTTTTCTGCCCACAAAGAAATCTGCAGCAGTCACGATAGAGCTCCATTGAGCTCGCTGACTCAGTCCCCCTCTCTCACTCATTCATTCTGTTTCTCCTGCCGCTGCAGGCTGCCCTCTTGTAATGGGCCCCTGCATCCATTGCAGCCTTTTTATGCCCACAAAGAAATCCGCAGCAGTCCCAACAGAGCTCCGTTGAGCTCACTCACTCACTCCCCCTTCCTCACGCGCTCATTCTGTGTTTCCAGCTGTTGCAGGCTGACCTTTTGTACTGGGTTCCTGCCTGCATTGGCATTTTTTTCTGCCCACAAAGACATCTGCAGCAGTCCTGACACAGCTCCGTTGAGCTCGCTCAGTCCCCCTCTCTCACTCGCTCGTTCCGTTTCTGCCGGTGCTGTAGGCTGCTCTTTTGTACTGGGCTTCTGCCTGCATTGGCATGTTTTGCTGCCCACAAAGAAATCTGCAGCTGTCCCGACAGAGCTCTGTTGAGGTGGGTCACCTCCCCTTCTCACTCGCTCATTCTGTTTTTTCTGGTGCTGCAGGCTGCCCTTTTGTACTGGGCTCCTGCCTCTGTTGGTGGCTTTTTCTGCCCACAAACAAATCTGCAGCAGTCCTGACACAGGTCCATTGAGGTAGTTCACTCCCCCTCTCTCACTCGCTTGTTCCGTTTCTGTCAGCGCTGCAGGTTGCCCCTTTGTACTGGGCTCCTGCCTGCATTGCCACCGTCTTCTGGCCACAAAGAAATCTGTAGTAGTTACGATAGAGCTCCATTGAGCTTGCTCACTCACTCCCCCTCTCTCACTCATTCGTTCTGTTTCTCCCGCCGCTCCAGTCTGCCCTTTTGTACTGGGCCCCTGCGTGCATTGCTGTCTTTTTGTGCCCACAAAGAAATCTGCAGCAGTCCCAACAGAGCTCCGTTGAACTCACTCACTCCCTCCCCCTCCATCACTCACTCGTTCTGTGTCTCCTGCTGCTGCAGGCTGATCTTTTGTAGTGGGTTCCTGCCTGCGTTGCGACTTTGTCTGCCCACAAAGACATGTGTAGCAGTCCCGACACAGCTCCTTTGAGGTCGCTCACTCCCCCTCTCTCACTTGCTTGTTTCGTTTCTACCGGGGCTGCAGGCTGGCCTTTTATACTGGGCTCCTGTCTGTGTTGCCGCCTTTTCCTGCCCACAAAGAAATCCACAGCAGTCACGATAGACCTCCGTTGAGCTCGCTCACTCCCCCTCTCTCACTCACTCATTCTGTTTCTCCCAGTGCTGCAGGCTGCCATTTTGTACTGGGCTTCTGTCTGCATTGGCACCTTTTCCTGCCCACAAAGAAACCCGCACCTGTCCCGACAGAGCACTGTTGAGGTCGCTCACTCCCCCTGTCTCACTCGCTTATTCTGTTTCTCCTGGCACTGCAGGCTGCCCTTCTGTACTGGACTTTTGCCTCTGTTGGCATTTTTTCTGCCCACAAAGAAATCTGCAGCAGTCCCGACAGAGCTCCGTTGGCCTCACTCAGTCCCCCGTCTCACTTGCTTGTTCTGTTTCTGCTGGCACTGCAGGCTGCCCTTTTGTGCTGGGCTTCTGTCTGCGTTGCTGCCCTTTTCTGCCCACAAAGAAATCCACAGCAGTCATGATAGAGCACTGTTGAGCTCGCTCACTCACTTCCCCTCTCTCATTCATTTGTTCTGTTTCTCCCGCCGCTGCAGGCTGCCCTTTTGTACTGGGCTCCTGCATGCATTGCTGCCTTTTTCTGCCCACAAAGAAATCAGCAGCAGTACCAACAAAGCTCCGTTGAGGTCACTCACGCCCCCTTCCTCACTCACTCATTTTGTGTTTCCCACTGCTGCAGGCTGCCCTTTTGTACTGGGCTCCTGTCTGCATTGGCACCTTTCCCTGCCCACAAAGAAACCCACACCTGTCCCGACAGAGCTCCGTTGAGGTCGCTCACTCCCCTTGTCTCACTCACTCATTCTGTTTCTCCTGGCACTGGAGGCTGCCCTTCTGTACTGGGCTTCTGCCTCTGTTGGCATTTTTTTATGCCCACAAAGAAATCTGCAGTAGTCCCGACAGAGCTCCGTTGGCCTCATTCAGTCCCCCTGTCTCACTTGCTTGTTCTGTTTCTGCTGGCGCTGCAGGCTTCCCTTTTGTGCTGGGCTTCTGCCTGCATTGCTGCCCTTTTCTGCCCACAAAGAAATCCACAGCAGTCACGATAGAGCGCTGTTGAGCTCGCTCACTCACTTCCCCTATCTCACTCATTTGTTCTGTTTCTACCACTGCTGCAGGCTACCCTTTTGTACTGGGCCCCTGCATGCATTGCTGCCTTTTTCTGCCCACAAAGAAATCAACAGCAGTACCAACAGAGCTCCGTTGAGCTCACTCACTCCCCCTCCCTCACTCGCTCATTTTGTGTTTCCCGCTGGTGCAGGCTGCCCTTTTTGTACTGGGTTTCTGCCTGCGTTGGCCTTTCTAGTACAAAGGCATCTGCAGCAGTCCTGACACAGCTCCGTTGTGCTCACTCCCCCCTCTCACTCGCTCGTTCCGTTTCTGCCGGCACTGCAGGCTGGCCTTTTGTACTGGGCTCCTGCCTGCATTGCCGCCTTTTCCTGGCCACAAAGAAATCTGCAGCAGTCACGATACATAGCCGTTGAGCTCGCTCACTCCCTCTCTCTCACTCGCTCATTCTGTTTCACCCGGCACTGCAGGCTGCCATTTTGTACTGGGCTCCTGCCTGCGTTGGCACCTTTTTCTGCCCACAAAGAAATCTGCAGCTGTCCTAATGGAGCTCCGTTGAGGTCGCTCACTCCCCCTGTCTCACTCGCTCATTCTGTGTCTCCTGGCGCTGCAGGCTGCCCTTTTGTACTGGGCTCCTGCCTCTGTTGGCATCTTTTTCTGCCCACAAAAAATTTGCAGCAGTCCTGACAAAGCTCCATTGGCCACACTCACTCCCCCATCTCACTTGCTTGTACTGTTTCTGCCAGTGCTTCAGGCTGCCCTTTTGTACTGGGCTCCTGCCTGCATTGTCACCTTTTCCTGTCCACAAAGAAATCCACAGCAGTCCTGACAGAGCTCAGTTGAGCTCTGTCACTCCCCCCTCAGTCGCTCAATCCTAATCTGTCCCAAACACTGATTTCCGACATCGACTGCGGTATTGTGCGCCGGAAGTGTGGAAACACATTTCAGCCAGGATGTGAAAAATGACAGCTGTACTGTTTATAAGGAGGTGTGAACAAATGCCAGTGTTGAAAATCTGGTGTGAAAATATTATTAATTTGCAAACTTACAAGGGTGCGTGGGACCTGCACAACACACGCTCGTAACACAATCATTTTATGGAGTTTCATCACAAAATTTTCAAAATAGGCATTTTAGGACCTCTGCTCATGAACAGTGTCTGTGTGATTTTCTTAATATGTCCCAAACACAGATTTCCCACAGCGACCATGCTATTGTGCGCCAGAAGAGCGAAAACACATTTTGGTCAGTATGTGAAGAATGACAGCTGCACTGTTCATAAGGAGGTGTGGCAAAATGGGAATGCTGAAAATCTGGAGTGAAAATATTGCAAAGTTGCGAATGTACGGGCGTGCGTAGAAACTGCTCAATGCACATTAGTAACACACTCATTTTATGAACTTTCGCCACTAAATTTTCAAAATAGGCATTTTAGGACCTCTGCTAATGAACAGTGTTGCTGTCATTTTCATAATGTGTCCCGAACACTGATTTCCCACTGAGACCACACGATTCTCGCCATAACTGCGAAAACACATTTTGGCCAGGATGTGAAAAATGACAGCTGTACTGTTCATAAGGAGGTGCAGAACAATGGCAATGTTGAAAATCTGGAGTGAAAATATTAATTTGTGAAGTTACTGACGTGCATGCAAACTGCATAGCATACGCACATAACAAAAGTCATTTTATGGAGTATCATCACCAAATTTTCAACATAGTCATTTTAGGACCTCTGCTCATGAACAGTGCCACTGTTATTTTCTTAATCTGTCCTGAACACTGATTTCCCACAGTGACCACGTTATTCTGCGCCGGAAGTGTGAAAACACAGTTCAGCCAGGATGTGGAAAATGACAGCTGTACTGCTCACAAGGAGGTCTGAAAAAATACCAATGTTGAAAATCTGGTGTGAAAATATTGCAAATTCGCAAAGTTACGAGCATGTGTAGCAACTGTGCAACGCACTCTTGTAAAACAGTCATTTTTGGGATTTTTCCCACCAGATTTGCAGTATAGACCTTTTGAGAGCCCACCTCATGAACACTGGCACTGTTGTTTCGTTAATCAGTCCTGAAAGGGGATTCCACGCTGTGACCACGAAATCACCTTTTGGGGCTGAATAATGACATGACAGTGCCAGAATTCATGAGGAGGGGCCCCAAAAACCCCATGTTGAAAATTTGGTGCCAAAATTCCAAAAAATGCTTGAGATATGCATCAAAGTTGAAAAAACCCTATTTATTCCATTATACAGCTTACCGGCATTTCCTCAGTTCATGGTCGGCTTTGAAGAGTGCAGACGTGTTCCCGTCCACCAAAGATGATCGTCGTGCGGACTCCGGAGGTAAGTATGGGGTGAGGGGGGTGTGGGGAGGCAGTGTGCGCAGTGGGTGGGGGCGGATTGTGGGAGGGGGCAGGGAGACTTCTGAGGGACTGTTTACTTCTTTTACAAGTTAAAAAGAAAAAAGACATCACAGGACCATTTTTTATTTTACAGGGGCATGTGGCACACTGGAGTGGGCTCCCAGTGTGCCAACAGAGACTTTCTTTTGGGGGGAAGCTGTAGCCAATGGGGGATTGGGCACCCTTGTTGGCACACCACAAATGGAGGGGAGTGACATTATGCCAACAGAGATTGGGCACCCCGTCAGCAGACAACAAAAGTGGGGGGGTTATATAATGCCGATGGGGAGTGGGCTCCCCCATCGGCAACATAAATCTTGTGGCACTGAAGCCAAAAGGGATTGGGGCTCCCATCGGCAAATAAACACGGTCGGGGGGCCACATGCTGCCGAGGGGGATTGGGCACCCCCTCGGCAGGGGGGGGTAATATTGTTTGTGAACACAGTGGCAAGCTGCCACAATGTTCACAAACAATATCAGTGTTTCACGATCCCACCCTGCAATGATGGGTCGCTCCCTCTTTGCAGCGAATGGCTGATGCTGCAATGACAAGGCGGCCCTTGATTGCAGCGGCTACATTTTTACAATTTGGGGGCATGCTGGCTGAACTAGTGTCAGCAGCAGTGTGCGCCGCAGCATTGGGGAAACAGGTCAAGCCTCCACAACCTGCTTCTGGAAGCTGCCATAATATGTTTCTTACGCATGCGTGCAATCAACATAAAAATATATATACTTTTTTAAATTAGTGAGCCACAACACATGAATTATGACAGGTCAGGCTTACCCCTTTGATCTTCAGAAGAACATCCTGAAAGACAATTCTCTTAGCTATGTGAAGATTTTCACAGGTAACTGTCAGAGTTTGCTTTCCTCCTGATAGGTCGTAAAATGCAGTCTGTTATGGCCAGTTTCCTAGGTTCAAAGCAGGGGTTGTTTTACAACCTGTGACAACCTGGTGTCAGAAGGAAGCTCTTAATTAGGTTAGCCATGGGGTCAGTGAAAGTGCAGATCCCTCTTTCCTCTGTTTTAAAATCCCATGTTCCATGATGCATTGCTGCTTGGCCTGTTTTCTAAGCAGAAGACCAAAACATATACCTACCTCCAAAATGATATACTCATAACTAGTAGATGGTTATCACATCACAAGGTAAATTTCATGAACTCTCCTTGCATGCAGTACAGTTCAAGAACACACAAAAGAACATCTTCTTCCCATTTCCCAATGGTGCATATAGTGGACACCTGGCCATGCACCCAAACATTTTCCTCCCATGAGTGCACATATTGTGAAACTAAGCCACACACTCAGAACTCTCCTTCAAAAATAGGTGCAATTATGTGAAACTCAGCCATACACCTAAACCTGCAGCACAGGCCTTTGCTCAGGTGAAAACTTGTGCCCTTTATGAACCAGTAAGCCCTACCTTGTAAGCATCCAGATGGCGTTCCTCCCACCCTTTGCCCCACCCGACAGTCTCTGCTATTCCTTTAGGGTTACACTATTGAAACCCCCATTCCCCACTGAAATGCTACAGGTCCCATACTTTCCATTTCTGTCACTCACTGTGGTGACCAAAGTACAAACTGCACTCTTCTGGGTGAGCAGTTTACAGAAATTCACTCTCGTGGGTAAACAAGGGGTACTGACAGTTGCATTCTAGCCTTATCTATGGGCACACACACCCCAGAAATGATTCCCCTAAATATATGAAGAACTTGTCTCCTTAAAACAGTACTCACGAACTAATTGTCCCATCCACTGGGCATGGAACAACAAAAAGGCACCAGTCAGAATATGGGCTAAGCCCAATTTTTCTGCAAAAAGTTCAAAAAAACTGCTGGTTCAGAAGTGCTTCTGCTGTAAGCGATTCCTCCTGCTGCTGCAAGAACTACACACTGCTCACACACAGCTGGCTGCTCCTCCTCGAACGTTCCACAACTCTGAGACTCAGGCAAAGGTGGGGCTTAGGTGCACTGGGAACAATCACACAACGCCATGCAAATGAGCTCTCTCTCTCTCTCTCTTTCTCTCAGCCGCACTCCTGCACGTGATCATTGAGAAGGCAAAATTTAAACTGCAAACTGTCACTTTTTTTCCTCGGCTGGCAATTTCAGTGGGGCAAGCATTTTAAGCCATTTCACTCAGTACTTAGAGCATTTTCCTTAGCGACTCCCCCAATTTTCACTGTACACGCTTGAAACTTTCTGAGCACTTAGAAAACACTGTCCTTTAAGTCCACAAACACTTTGCTATGGAAATGTATATGTAACCCCCCCCTGCAAATGGGGGTTTCTAACAGCCGTCTAGGCCCTGTCTAAGCGTCCCCCTGGTGGTTGGCATTCGGCGCTTAAAGCTGTTTAAATGGCTCTGTGAGTGCTTGTAGTTCCTCCCTGTACTGTCTTTATAAGAGCTGTCTGCTTGCAGGCATATTCACTGCCTATGAGGGGGGTTATGTGTTCTCCTGCTCGAGTCCCACTCGAGCCGCTGACTAATTGCTCCAGTTTCGGCTGTTGCCGAAGGGACAGAGTGAGCACTTTCCAGAAAGTGTAATTGTTTGTCCCATACCTTTAGATGTGTTTGTGGTAATGTAAGCTGTTTAACCTGCCTTTTTTGCAGCTGGACTTTGTGGGCTGTGTCCCTCCATTTTGGACCAGGACTGACTGAAGGGTCCAATAGGGTCAGGGGGTATCTAAAATGGAGTAACTGGTGACCAACCAGGATTGGGACTCTCAAGGGAGCCTGCTGACCAATGGGGATACAGCTAGAGGTTCAGGGAAGTGAAGTTCTGGACCATGGCACCTTTCTTGCACCAATGAGGGGCGAACTTAGTGGCTGGTTCCAGCAGCCCACCAATGGGATTGGGTGGCACCTGGACAGAGAATCTTGCCCCATCCTGTCCAAGGGGCAGAGATGTTGTGGCTGTGAGCAAGTAAGGAGCTCGGGACTCCGGTGCCGTTTTTGAGCGGTCGCATGGGAAGCGTGTGTAAGGCCAGCATCGGGCGTTGGTAAACGCCAGTACTTTTCAGACTAAATCTGCTGGTAAGCGGTCAGAGGAGGCCGTGCAGGAATGTGGCTACCTACCAGGATCACCCTGTAGAAGACTGGAGAATCTGCTTGAATTGCACTCGGTCTGTCAGGAACAGTGAAGCTGCGTCGGTTGAGTCCAGTGTATGGTGGGCAGGTGATCAAAAAGGACAGCAGCTGCCTGGTATGGTACCCCTCTGCCTTGCGTGTAAATGTGTGGAGAAATGCTTAAAAATACAGGCTCGGTCCTGAGAGAGGTGAAAGAGTGCTCTGTCTGCTGGAGTCGTGAGTACTAAATCTGGGTAGCTCCCTGGCCAATGGTCCTAGTGAGGGCAAGACAGTTTGGGTTCTGTACTGGTGATACTAGCTGGGCCTGCTGGCTCCATCTAATCTTTGTAGGAATTCAATGCTTGTTTGTGTCAGGGCCCCAACCAGCTGCATCGAGGAACTAGCCTTTAAGGCTTGGGTACCCATGGATAGTAACTTATAGGTTAGGCCTGTGCACAGAGCCCTAGATAGATATTCATATATTGTAGTGGTAAGCTAATCAACCTGATTCCCCCCAGTCCTTGTTATCTCCCCTTAAATAAATCAGATTGCTTGTTTTGCAAAGGTATACTGGCTAGTTTGTGTATTAATGGTGAATTACTGCACAGTGAATATTGTGTAACTGCACCTTACTTTTCAGGGGGTTCCCGGAATAAGCTGATTGGTTCGAGCCGAGGGGTAAGTGTATATGGTAAGGACACTGTAATTGAACTGTGTGGGCCACTAGTGGGAAGAAAGGGGGTTGCAGCAACTCAGAGGGCTGTGACCAAGTCAACCTCGACTATCCTAACCCCGACTTCTGCGTGGAGGCACTCGCCAATGGATCTAGGCCCCTCACCTTGTTACAGTCAGAGCAGACAGGGGTAGTAGCCCTTGGGATAGCACCCCCTTGGGGTTACATAGTGGAGGCACCGCTGGGATTAGCGTCCCCTAGTGGCTGAGTGGACGAAGTACCTAACTATGGATACATTGAAGGAAAAGCTGGAAGGGGATATTATGGCTAAAATTGAGTTGGACCCCATTAAGACAATGGTACATAAACTGATGGGATGGGGTGAAGCTGAAGAGTTGTACTCTCAGAGAATTGTGTTACTGCTAGATGTACCTCTAGGGACAACGAACGCTGACCTTATTTCTATAGTAGAGCGGGTTAAGTGTTTGGGTGAGGTAGAGGTGAGGGGGTGTATGACTGACCTACTCGATCAAACTTTGTAAGTGCTACTGTTATGTAGTGTAGCCACTGACCCCAAAAAGATACCCCCAGTGATTTACCCGGAAGGTGCCCAACAAGGGTGGGGGGTCATTCACATCTGGAGTGGGGCAGTTACCCCTTGGGGGTCTCCCCAGACTAATAACTTCAAAGATAAACTGCTTAAATTGTTGGCCATGGAGGGGAGGACTACCCAAGAGTTACTGCAGACTTTGGATCTTTCCAGTGATCCCACCCCCCAGGCTTCCCCTGGTAGCTCTCCTGGGCCCCCCAAGAGTTCTATTTTGGCCCCACCACCCTTAGTGGTTCCTTCTATACAGCTATATTTGTACTGTAGGGTAAAACATTTTTCTGGCACAGTGCCCGTGCCTTCAGGGGAGGATGATTTGGAGGCGTGGATGGACTATGCCACCCCCTTAGTCCAGGAGTGGCAATGTTGTGAGGGGGAGAAATGAAAGAGACTGATGGAGAGCCTGCAGGGTCCGGCTTTAGAAGCCATTTGGTTTATGTGGGCTACTAGCCCGGAAGCTACCTCAGCAGAGTATCTTTCTGCTTTAGAGGGAATGTTTGGAAGCACAGAAACTGGGGAAGACTTATTATGGAAATTCAAGTCTGCTAAGCAGTGGAGGAATGAAAAGCTCTCCGCCTTTGTTACTAGGGTGGAACGGGCTTTACAGAAGGCCTATTGAAAAGGGGGGATCACTGCCCCAGCCTTGAACCAGGTCAGCTTGGAACATGTTTTAAAATCTGCTAGATTTTCCAGTGTGATACTGTTAAAACTTAAGTTACATGATCGGCAAGCTGCCCCGCCTGAATACTGTCAATTGATGAGGGAGATTAGAGAAATAGAGACTGATGAGGAGGGGTGGGAACCCTATGTGGGGGCTGTGAATCTGTGCCAAACCCCTGAGTCTAGTGAACCCGATGAGACCCACCCTTCGGGGGGGCCTGATGTATCCCCAGAGTTGCAAGGAGGGGTGGGGGTGCATGCCATTTCCTCTGATCCCCAAGTAGAAAGTGAGTTGAGGGCCGAGATCAGAAATTTACGAGAACTGGGGAGGGACTTGAAGCAAACCACTACCCACCCTGTTAGGTTTGGGGAACCAGAGTTACCTAGAAACAAATGCCCTAGCCCGGGGGAGTCCCCTCACCCTCCAGATGGCTCCCAGCAGATAAAGTATTCCCCTCCCAATAGAGACCCCCAGGACCCCAAGTTCTGTTACCATTGTGGGGAGGATGGACACTTTCAGACTGAGTGCCAGTTGCCGGAGAATTTAAGGAAGGTCAACAGAAGGCTGATCACCTAGCATCGCAGGGCCTATGTCTGACCCCCTAGGAAGGGCTTTGTCACCCGGGCCCATGCCCAAACAACTGTCAACGATGTGCCCCCCGAATGGTCTGATGTGGTAGGGCCCTCGATGGAGGCTCTGGTGCGAGTAAATGGGATTCTTACCCAAGCTGTATTGGATAGTGGCTCCCAGGTGACCATTATGTTCCAGGACTGGTATCAGACACACCTACCTGAGGTGCCACTACAACCCTTGGATGGTCTACATGTATGGGGGCTGAGTGACAAGGCTTATCCTTACTTGGGGTATATATGGATCTGGTTGTCGTTTCCTACTTCTGTGGCTGGGGTGGATGAACAGGTGGAGACCTTGGCCTTATTCTGCCCTCCCACTGGACTGTATCGTGGGGTACCCTTGTTGATTGAGACCAGTGCCCACATGTTTGGTCTACTAGCACAATTGTGTTCCAAAAAGCAAGTGTCCAGGACTGGGTGAGCTCTTCGGATACCAGCTTTGATCCATAAGGCCTATGAGACTCAGAGAAAGGCTAGTCAGGAGGAGCCTGAAGGCCCGGTGGGTGTTGTCTGGAGGAAGGATCCAGAGCCGTTGCTATTAGCCCCAAATGCCCAGTATGTTTTGCAAGGGGAGGTCCGGCTTAAAAAGGATGTCAAGAATAAACTATTGATGCTGGATGTGCCTGGGGAAGGAACGTTGCCTGGGGGACTGCTGGTTAAACCCAGTATCTTGCCTGCTAGAGCCCATGCTTATGCCAGGAGAGTGATGGTTCAAGTTCATAATGTGTCTGACAAAGAGATTCGAGTAAATAGAGGATGCACCCTGGCTAGTGTGCATTGTGTGGACACTACAATGCTCCCCAATAGCAAGGGTTTGGGGAAGGATGACAGAGTCACGCCCGACTTGTTTGATTTTGGTGACTCCCCGTTGCCTGCTGAATAGAAAGTAAGGATCAGTGAAAAGCTTGCCCAAAGAGACCAGGTATTTTCCCTAAAAGAATGAGATGTGGAATGTGTGCAGGGGACCGAACACCACATTCGACTACATGATGAAAGGCCTTTTCATGAGAGATCTCGGAGCCTGGCCCCTGCTGACATAGACGGTGTGAGACGGCATCTGCAAGAGATGCTTGCTGCTGGTGTGATACAAGAATCCAGGAGCCCTTATGCTTCTCCCATTGTAGTAGGGAGGAAAAAGAATGGGGCTGTTTCGATGTGTGTGGACTACTGTACCCTGAACCGGCGGACCATTCCTGACCAGTATACCATGCCACGCATACAGGACACCCTGGACTGTCTAAATGGCAGTAAGTGGTTCTCTGTGTTAGATCTCTGCAGTGGGTGCTATCAGATCCCAATGGCTCCAGAGGATTGAGAGAAGACTGCGTTCATTTGCCCCCTAGGTTTCTATGAGTTTATCCGGATGCCTCAAGGGATTTCAGGTGCCCCAGCTACCTTTCAGCGCCTGATGGAGCGTGCTGTGGGGGACATGAACTTGCTCGAGTGTTTGGTTTATTTAGATGATGTCATAGTGTTTGGCAGCTCATTGGAAGAACATGAAAGTCGATTGTTCAAGGTCCTGGACCAGCTGGAGGATTTCGGTCTTAAGTTATCTATAGACAAATGCCAATTCTTTCAAACCTCTGTGAAATATGTAGGCCACATAGTATCCACTGAAGGCATAGAGACTGACCTCAGCAAAGTAGAGGCTTTAACCACTTGGCCCCAACCCAGGAAATTTGAAGGAGCTACAGCAGTTCCTGGGGTTCTGTGGGTACTACCGATGATTTATTAGGGACTACTCTCAGGTGATCAGGCCCCTGCTTAATATCACTCAAGGGTACCCCCGACCCATAAGAAATATAAGAAGACTGCACAATCTGGGACTGAAAAGACTTATTTCCACCCCAATGACGTGTTTGGTACTCGCTGAACTGCTGACTGCGAGGAAGCTTTCTATGACATTATATATCAACTTACTCATGCCCCAGTACTGGCCTATGCTGACCCAGCTAAACCCTATGTTCTTCATACTGATGCCAGTCTGCAAGGATTGGGGGCCATATTGTACCAAGAGCACTCGAATGGTCTGAGACCTGTAGCTTTTGCCAGCTGCAGTTTGACTTCTTCTGAAAAGAATTATCCAGTGCACAAACTAGAGTTCCTGGCTCTCAAGTGGGCTACTGTTGATCAATTCCATGACTATTTGTATGGGGCTAAGATACTGGTGAAAACTGACAATAATCCTTTGACGTATGTTCAGACCTCAGCCAAGCTAGATGCCACCGGTCGCAGGTGGCTCTCTGCATTATCCACCTACAACAACACTGTTGAATACAGAGCAGACATCAACCATATAGATGCTGATGCTCTCTTCCAGAGGCCTGTGTCCCGAGCTGATTGGGTCAGGTTGTCTGAACCTGACATTAGAGCCCTTTGCCAAAAATTCAACAAGGAGGAACAGGTGACTCCTGATGCTGTGGATTGCATGGTGGATTGCTTGGGTCCATCTGAGAACTGTGTGCCTACTGCTTACTGCCACTTTTCTGCATTAGACACTAGTTGCTGCCTCAGTTCAATAATGATAGCCTCCAGCTGGCTCAGTTTTGAGATCCTATGATACAACCTGTTTTAGAGGTGCTGCAAGCTGGGAGAGATGTGTCCCAACTGTGGTCTGCTGACTTGAGAACTGCCCTGTTATACAAAGAAGGCCCAAAGTTAAAGCTGAACAATAAACTGTTATATCAGGAGACCGTAGACAAAGAGGGGTGAATAGACAAACAACAACTGGTGTTGCCCACTGCTTTTAGAGAACTGGTGTTGAGGTTCCTGCATGACCACTTGGGGCATCTTGGCATAGACCGAACTCTTGACCTGGTGCGGACCCAATTCTACTGGCCCAAAATGAGTGCAGATATAGAGCAGTATGTTAGGACCTGTGGCCGCTGTTTGCAAAGAAAAGCCCTACCTCAAAAAGCTGCCCCCATGGTCAATATCACTACCAGCACCCCTATGGAGTTGGTCTACATTGATTTTCTGAGCTTAGAATCTGATCTGAAAAACATCAGCAACATATTGGTGGTCACTGATCATTTCACTCGATATGCCCAGGCTTTCCCCACCAAGGATCAAAAGACAACCACGGTGGCTAAAGTCCTTGTTGAAAATTTCTTTGTTCATTATGGGGCCCCCCAGCAAATCCATTCCGATTAAGGGAGAGATTTTGAGAGCCGCCTGATTAGAGAGATGCTATCCTTGTGGGGAGTGCAAAAGTCCAGAACCACCCCTTACCACCCCCAGGGGGACCCCCAGCCTGAACATTTCAACCGCACCTTGCTAGATATGCTAGGCACCCTCCACCCAAAAGACAAGCCTAGATGGAGCCAACAAATTAGCACCTTGGTTCATGCCTACAACTGCACCAAAAGTGATGCCACTGGGTTCTTCCCCTACCGCCTGATGTTTGGAAGAGAAGCTCGATTGCTGGTAGATGTGTGTTTTGGAGTCTCTCCTGATGGGGTTCGAGCGGATGATTATTTACAGTATGTGCAAAAGTTAAAGGCCCAGCTAAATGATGCGTACCAACTGGCTCAAACCATGGCTGCCAAAAGAAACTTGGCCAACAAAAGAGAGGTATGATAAAAGGGTAAAGGCACAGGAACTCCAGAAGGGGGATCGGGTATTGCTAAGAAATCTGGGACTGCATGGCAAACACAAGATTGCTGACCGATGGCACCACCTCCCTCACATTGTAGTGGGCAAACTAGATGATCTGCCTGTGTACAAAGTAAGACCAGAAAATAATTCAAAAGATGTAAAAACTTTACGCCGAAATCACCTGCTGCCAGTTGGACAGATTTTGATAGAGACTGAGCCTCTTAATGCCCCTCCCTCTGGGCCTATAACTAGAGCTGTTGCCAAAAAGAGATTCAGAGAGGTTGACTCCTCAGAACTTAAACCCCAGGGACCTTCCCTTCTCCCCTCTGCTGAAATTGATCCCCTGTCTGTGGCTGAAGACAGTGAACATGATGTGGAGTATTACCCCTCTTAAGAACTGAGTCAGCTTTTTAAGGGCAACCCCCTAGCTCACTCTGGGGATGAGTTGGGTTTTATGGACTGTCTGAGCCCCCTGCTTTGTCCTTGGAGCCCATACTCCCCAAGGATGAAGCGAGTGGCCTCAAAGCCGAGGAAGTAGGGTCTATGAGTCTGGCTGAATTATCTGGGCTGGCTGAACTGTCCGACTTTTCTGAAGAGGAAAGTGATGTGGGGGAACCTGTTCGGGATCCGCCTGAGCAAGAAGAATACTTTGAGTGCCCTGATAGCATCCCAGTAGTGCCAGACATGCCCTTGCCTGAACTAAGTAGTGTGGATCCTGATATAGAGGGTCATGTCCCCGAACGTACTCTGGGCATGGGGTCCCCTTCTCATGTGGAGGTTCCCTTTACTAATCTAAATGAGGTGGAAATGGAGCCAGGGCCTGTAGCAGATTTACTGAGACCCCTAGATGCACTGGCCGAGAAGTACAGCCTGTTATAAGGTTAAGTTATGAGTCCCTGGTTCAGCCTGTGGACCTGCCACTAAATGTAGTCCATAAAGGGGTCTATGTATCTCGGAGTTCATTGCCCAAGCTAGTTTTGGGGAATGATGCACAACTGTTAGTATTACCCTCTGAGTATAGTACTACTGCCCCAGTTAGTTCTCAGGTAGCGGATAGGGAAGGGCCCCCTTTATCCAAGTGTCATAGCCAGGAAATAATGACCTGATGTATAAAAGGAAGGGGTTGTAATATGTGTACTGTATTATAGGTAAAAAGTAAACTGTGTAATGTGTGTAATCAAAAGTCTAATGTGCTGTTAATTTAAACAGTTCCCCTTAAAGTGATTTAAGGATAACTACTTGACGTGGACGCCAAGTTTTTCCAGGCCAGGAAGGGTGTAACACCCCTGCAAATGGGGGTTTCTAGCAGCCGTCTAGGCGCTGTCTAAGCGTCCCCCTGGTGGTTGGCATTTGGTGCTTAAAGCTGTTTAAATGGCTCTGTGAGTGCTTGTAGAACCTCCCTGTACTGTCTTTTTAAGAGCTGTCTGCTTGCAGGCATATTCACCACCTATGAGGGGGGGTTGTGTGTTCTCCTGCTCGAGCCCCATTCGAGCCACTGACTAATTGTTCCGGTTTCGGCTGTCGACGAAGGGACAGAGTGAGCACTTTCCAGAAAGTGTAATTGTTTGTCTGATACCTTTAGATGTGTTCATGGGAATGTAAGCTGTTTAACTTGCCTTTTTTGCAGCTGGACTTTGTGGGCTGTGTTCCTCCATTTAGGACCAGGACTGACAGAAGGATCCAATAGGGGCAGGGGGTATCTAAAATGGAGTAACTGGTGACCAGCCAGGATTGGGACTCTCAAGGGAGCCTGCTGACCAATGGGGATACAGCTAGACGTTCTGGGAAGTGAAGTTCTGGACCATGGCCCCTTTTTTGCACCAATGAGGGGCGAACTTAGTGGCTGGTTCCAGCAGCCCACCAATGGGATTGGGTGGTGCCCGAACAGAGAGTCTTGCCCCATCCTGTCCAAGGGGCAGAGACGTTGTAGCTGTGAGCAAGTAAGGAGCTCAGGACTCCGGTGCCGTTTTTAAGTGGTCGCATGGGAAGCGCGTGTAAGGTCTTCGTCGGGCGTTGGTAAATGCCAGTACTTTTCGGACTAAATCCTCTGGTAAGCAGTCAGAGGAGGCCATGCAGGAGTGCGGCTACCTACCAGGCTCACCCTGTAGAAGACTGGAGAATCTGCTTGAGTCGTGCTTGGTCTGTCAGGAACAGTGAAGCTGCGTTGGTTGAGCCCAGTGTATGGCGGGCAGGTGATCGAAAAGGACAGCAGCTGCCTGGTATGGTACCCCTCTGCCTTGCACATAAATGTGTGGAGAAGTGCTTGAAATACAGGCTCGGTCCTGAGAGAGGTGAAAGAGTGCTCTGTCTACTGGAGTTGTGAGTACTAAATCAGGGTACCTCCCTGGTCAATGGTCCTAGTGAGGGCAGGACAGTTTGGGTTCTGTATTGGTGACACTAGCTGGGCCTGCTGGCTCCATCTAATCTTCGTAGGCATTAAATGCTCGTTTGTGTCAGGGCCCCAACCAGCTGCATCGAGGAACTAGCCTTTAGGGCTTGGGTACCCATAGACAGTAACTTATAGGTTAGGCCTGTGCACAGAGCCCTAGGTAGATGCTCATATATTGTAGTGGTAAGCTAATCAATCTGATTCCCCCAGATCCTTGTTATCTCCTCTTAAATAAATCAGATTGCTTGTTGTGCAAAGGTACACTGGCTAGTTTGTGTATTAATGATGAATTACTGCACAGTGAATATTGTGTAACTGCACCTTACTTTTCAGGGAGTCCCCGGAATAAGCTGATTGGTTTGAGCTGGGGGGTAAGTGTATATGGTAAGGACACTGTAATTGAACTGTGTGGGCCACTAGTGGGAAGAAAGGGGGTTGCAGCAACCCAGAGGGCTGTGACCAAGTCAACCTCGACTATCCTAACCTCGACCTCTGGGTAGAGGCACCCACCAACGGATCTAGGCCCCTCACCCTCTTACAGTCGGAGCAGGCAGGGGTAGTAGCCCTTGAGATAGTGCCCCCTTGGGGTTACATGTAACTTTTAAACAGTTTTTGAAGTGCTTTAATGACAAGGCAAGGGCAATCATTGCTCAGTTCCAACAGTCCATATTTTCAAGTTAAGCACTCAAGCAGAATATTTTTTCACTTTCATTTTCACAGAAACTCGGGCAGAAAAAGGCTTTCAGGTGGCATTTTTCTTGTCACAACTTTGTTTTCTGGTAAACGATCTCTTGTTTGGGTGCACCACCACCAGACAGGAAGATTCTAGACATACCCTCAGCATTGCCTCTAACCTCAAAACATATTTCTTTTGGATGAGCCTTCATTCTCTGTAACTCTCACCCAAATTAGGTGTTCCTTCCACCCTTTGCCCCAACTGACAGTCTGCCATTCCTTCAGGGTTACACTATTGAAATCCCCATTCCCCACTGAAATGTTAGTGGTCCCATACTTTCCATTTCTGTCACTCACTGGGGTGACCAAAGTACAAACTGCACTCTCCTGGGTGAACAGTTTACAGGAATTCACTCTCCTGGGTGAACAAGGGGCACTGACAGGTGCGTTCTAGCCTTATCTATGGGCACACACACCCCAGAAACAATTCCTCTAAATATGTGGAGAATTTGTCTCCTTAAAAAAAGTGCTCATGAACTAGTTGCCCCATCCACTGGGCATGGAACAACAAAAACGCACCTCTCCTGGGTAGCAGGTCAAAACAGTCTCTCTAGTTCTTTTCCAAGGCAGCTGAAACACACAAAGGATCTTCAGGGGATTGCCCCTTGAAGCCATTGAGGAAAAGCAGTTCTCTCCACTTCACTGGGAGTAGAAATCAAGAAATCCTGCTGTAGAAAGGTCTCCACCACTTTGCTGGAAGCTGGAAACTGTACTTCACACTAGGGTGAGAAATTCTGGGTCCTCAACTCAGAGTCCACTGGCAGACTTTCTGCCACTCTTACTCCATACTCAGCTAAAACTCACCACAGACTGACTCTAACTGATCATTCTAATCTCCCCAGAGTAGCTGTACACACAAAGGGGTTATGCTGCTGTGAGAGTTCCGAATGACATAATCATTCTTCTCTGAGGCTAGCTGAGTAAACAACGATGGCATTCTGTAAGAAGCCCCTAATGAGCTCCCTACCAGCTGCCTATTATCTTTCTAACACTAATACTGATAGGATTCTAGTAACCCCAGGGGACTGGGTGGTTACACTTGTATGCAGGTTTTTAGATTCCGTGCAGTTTTACCTACATATACAAGTCCACAAGGGCACCATAAGGCATATACAACAAAAGTGGTATCACAAGTAATGATTTCTCTGATCTCTACCTCATAGTGGTCCCTGGGGTGCTTAAAGGTCTTACCTCGTACACAGTTGCCCTATGCACTAATGGATGGATTAGACATGCCTGAGGTGTGTACCCCACCTGTGTACCTATGTGGCACTGGACAGGTGCAGGGTGTGCAGTATGCATGACCACATGTACCCATAGGGCAAGTGTCTGCAGGCACACACCCTCAACATGCAGGGTCATGCATGCAGTCAAGGGCAGAGCCCCGGACCCAGATGGGCATCCGATCAGTGGATCCCTTGTGCCCATGCTGCGGGTGCACAGAGCAGGACTTGAGCCATGGAAAGAGGAAACATGTGGACCCTTGCCAGGCACTCACCCAATCTGCTGCCCCAGTCCTCCCCTGCAATCTATTTGGCTGGGGCACCACGGAGGTCCATGTAGTCTGGTACTACCATGCCCAGAAGACAAAGTACACAGTGGCACATACCGGTTATGCCTGGTCTCAGATGGCATAACTGGTTCACCCTGTGCCTGTCACTATGCAGCTTAGTGAATGCCACGTAGTGCAGGCACACCCCCGACATGTCCCCAGCACAGAGTTGCCTGTGGGGCTAAGGCGGTGGGCACATAAGTGCCTTGGGCACCCTTGGTGAATGCCAGCAGGGGTCCACAGGACCCCTGCTGTGCGGCATTAACATGTAAGGTTGCCTACGCACCTCAGATACACAGCGTGTATCCCACAATTTTGTTCGTCCATAGGGCCCAGTATTTGCACACATTACACCTGTGACACTTAATGGATTTCCTTAGGTTTTTCTGGAAGCCAATTTCTGAACTCTGGTTTCCATTTGCACATGGCTGTGTACCAGTTTGTCCCTTAAGTTCAGTGCCCTGCTGAAGCAAATTCTAAGATTAGCTCCAACACCTTTGCAACTGTTTCATCCCCCTGCAGGATATGCCAGTTATGGTGTCTAATGTGTCCTATTCTGTCTGCCCAATAATTGAACTCCGTAATGAAGGCAATGGGACTTTCAAGTTATTTTGTTTTGTTACCATCTTTTCCTGTGTTTTTAATAAGCTGACCTATTCCTATCTCTGGCTTCAGTAAGTATATCCTTAGTATATCCCCTTGCTAAAAATCCACTTTCTAGTTCCTCAGACTGTTTCAGAAATATCTCAGTACTACTCACAGTTCCTCCTTAGTCTAAGGTATTGGCCATAAGGAACATTTTTTTTTAGAGCAGCAGAGTGGGCACTGGTGGCATGCAAGACAGAAATGGTGGCCATGGACTTTCTGTAACATTTTGTTTCAATGTCAGCATTAGGTTTATTGGAACTGCTCAGGGTCACATCCAGAAAATTTAGTGTATTTTTTCTGTAATGTGTGTGTAAATCTCATATTTAGGTTATTTACATTTAACCATCTCATGAAATCCTCAGTTTCACACACATGGCCCCGCCATATGCAAACAACATCATCAATAAAGTGGTACCAGTATGCTATATTGTGAAAAAATGGGTTTGTGTATGGGTTTAATATTGTGATTTCTTTCCATTTTCCCCCAAATAAGTTTGCATATGATGGGTAGAGATGGGCGAAGTGGATAAAATTTGCTTTGTAAATGAATTTGCAAAGTTGTCAAAATTCGTTAAGTGCTGAATTTGTGAAGTTTTTACAAGGCAAAGTTGCCCTTTTTCTATGCAAATTGACTTAAATTTGTCTAACTTTGCCTAACTTTGCTACTTTGCTAGGCAAAGTTAGGTGAAGTTGCGAAGTTGGATCTTCGTGAAATAATTCACGAAAGCAAATTTTGCAACTTCACTGGAACTTCGCTGGCGAAGTAAAACTTTGCAACATCTCTAATAATGGGGCCATGGACGTCCCCATAGTAGTCCTGCAGATTTGCAGGAAATGTTCGCCTGCAAATTCAAACTGGTTGTGAGTGAGGATGAACTTTAACTCAGACAAGATAAAATCAGTTGGAATGGTGCCCTCACCATTATTTTTATACAGAAAGTACCTACAGGCTTCCAGGCCCTGGTCATGTCTATCAGAGGTACAGAGTGCTTCCACATCTATACCTAACCACATGAATTGATTATTCCATTTAATCTAGGACAACTTCTCCATAAAGTCAGTAGTGTCCCTAAGGTAAGTTTTCAACTTGACTACATGTTTTTGCAAGAAATAGTCAATAAATACACCCAATTTCTCAGTTACAGAATTAATTCCAGATATAATTGGCCATCCTGGGAGATCAGTGGTATTTTTATGAATTTTAGGGAGTATATAAAACCCCAGTGTGGATGGAAACTCATTCCACATAAATTTGAATTCATTTTCAGAAATAGCCCCTTACAGGGCTGCCCCTTGGAGTAAATTATGCAGTTCTTTTTTGTAACTGGAGATTGAGTTTGAAGGCAATCTAACATAGTTAGTTTCTATATTCAGCAAAGAATGGGTAATTCTCATGTAGTGATCCTTGTTAAGTACCATCACATTACTGTCTTTTTCAGCCGGTTTAATCACTATCTCTTCTGTTGCCATCAAATCCTGTAAAGCATCATACTCTGGTTTAGACAAATTGCAATCTGTTGGTTTCTTTGTATTAGCTATCAACTCATTAACATGTTTGCTGACAATTTTCTCAAAAGCAATGATCACCGGGTTACTAATATTAGGTGTAAAGTTAGATTTACCCTTAAATTGCTGGTTCCTTTCTGTGGTAATAACTTGTGCAGAAAATCCATCTTGCACCTCTGTAACAGACATCCCTGTATTCAAAACATTTATTCATTACCTGTGATATCACTTTTGTTGTATGTGACTTATTCAGAGACCTGGGGAGCAAGTTCCACAGGACTGGTGCTGCCACCTAAAAGGCATGATCTCCAGATGTTTTTAACCAGGCCCTGGGAACTGCTAGGAGACCATTCTCGGCAGAACAGAGGGAACACATGGGGCAGGCAGGAGTCAGGAGGTTACACAGATAGCCTAGACCCAAATTGCATAGGGCCTAATAGGCAAGTAAACCTACCTTGAAGGAGATCCTTCACCTGACTGGCAGCCAGTGCAGACGGCACAGAACTGGGGTTACATGACAAGACCTTGGAAGGCCCATCAGCAACCTGGTCACTAGATTGTGCAACAGCTGCGGGTGGTGCAGTACCCCTCCATTGACCCCTAGATATAGAGCATTGCAGTAATAGAGCCTAGATGTCATAAAATCATGCACTAGCGATGGTAGGTCATCGGGAGGGATTAAGGTTCTATCTGGGTGATATTCCTAAAATGGTAAAAACTAATCTGGACAATGGAACACATCTGAGCCTCAAGTGTCAATCTACTGTCAAAGATGTTGTCCAGGTTTTTCACTCTCATGGATGCCAAGAGAGGAACTGTTCCGAGCATCAAGCCCGTTTCAGCCCTCATGGTGTCCGCCTCCCTCCTGTGACCTGATTAAGTGACCAGCACCTCCGTCTTACCTGGGTTGAGCACAAACCAGTTAGAGGGCATATAGTTTTGGATCTCAGCCAGACATTTGTTTAGCACCGCCACTGCATCACACATCCTAGGTGCAAAAGACAAGTACAGTTGGGTATCATCTGCATAACAGTGAAACTCCACATTGTACCATCTAATGATCTTACCCAGGGGCAGCATGTACACTGCAAACAACATGGGTGAGAGAATGGACCCTTTGGGGAACTCAGCAAGACAGATACTTATGGTGGGAGGAAAAGCTTCCCATCACCACCCTCTGAGTTCTGCCGGTGAGAAAGGACTCAAACCAATGGATGACAGTGCCAGTGAGTCCACATAGCCCCCTCAGACGGTCATAAATATGTATGCTCCCCGAACCAAAGCTACAAGAATTGATCTGTTACGTTAATACAGCCCTACCTGTTTACCTCAAGAAATATTCTTTTTTGGGGGATTTTAACTGTGGACTCTCTTGAGCAGACAGGGGGCAAAGAAGATGGACACTTGTTTTTGTGATTCAAATTTTATGAAGCAGATGTGTCAACAACAAGTTTAACTGATGCCTATGGTCACTTAGATAAAGTTCCAAAACATATATATGCTCCCTTCCATTCTTTAAAACAGTTACACAGTTGGTTGAAACCACAAATCACAGAATGATAGAAATACAGATTTAAGATTTGCTTGACCCTGCAATTGGGAAGGGTTTTTGGAAATTAAATTCCTCTTTATTAGAAAACCCCAAATACTCCAGAAATTAAAATACTTAGTAGACACACATAAATTCGTATTCTGCTTATATGTCTCAGCCATATCATGGTGGGAAGACAGCAAAAAAGATTTTAAATATTTTTTCAAGAACAAGCTTTCTTTATTGACAGAACAAATTATCATAAATACTTAGATAAGAAAGAGTTTAGTTACGTAAACTAATCTCTTTACAGAAGACTGGTGTGGGGAATTGTATGGACCAGATCCAAATACTTAAACAAGAAATGAAACAATACCAATATGACAGATTCAAATCCTTAGAAATCGAGCCAGCCCAGTGGTGTGGAGGGTTGAGGTATCTGTGCCTTACCTCCTGCCATACAAACGACCCATGTCCGTGGTGCGAGTGGGCTGCCAGGGGTCAGCTGAGGAGGGAGAGGATTGAGCATCCAGAGGATTGCTCTCCTCTACCAGGGAGAGAGGACTGGTGCTCCTGCCAAATGACTGCTCCTGGGTGGAGGCCCATGGGTAGTGCGGGTCTGCTGGGCACCAGGAAGGGGAAGGAGCTGTGGGACTTCCGCTGACGTGCACGTGCCTCCACACACGTACGTCTGGCTGTGTGCACCCCAGCATGGGATGGGAATGGAAGAAAAATGGAAAATGTAATACACTTCAAATGCCTACAGACTGTCAAGCTTTTCTGACAAACAATATAACCTTAGAAGAACTGGATGCAGCAATAAAATTACTCAAAACAGGTACAACACCAAGTATGGATGTTTTTTCAAGGGAATTATATAAATAGTTATCAGCATGGATGCCAGAAGAATTGTTGGAACTTTATAATTCTTTTTTGGATCATACTAAATTGCTTATGTCACTAATGTGTGAGGAGCTAAAAAGGCAATAGCCCAAGAGCAGCTCCTTAAACTTTCCCTCCTCCATTATATATTTGTCCAGTCTTCTTTTAAAGGTTTCCTTAGTTTTGCTGATAATTATGTCCTCAGGGAGGCTGTTCCTAAAGTTCACCACCCTCTCTGTAAACAAATAATTTCTTTTGTTTGTTCTGAACCATCCAGCCATTACCTGTAATGCATGCCCTCTTATTTTTAAGTTGATGGGCTTGATTATCAAAGCCCTGAGACTGATGCAAGGTGCCTGCGCCAAACATAAATGGCGCAAGTGGCACCTTGTGCCAAAACCTGCCCCCTGAGCTATTCACAAAAGAAGCCTGCATCACCTGCAGGATGTCTGTCCCAATCAGGACTTGAGCCACCCCTGCACCCAAATACGGGCTGCAACCTGGCGCTAGGGGACATGTGGCAGATGCAAGCTGCCACATCCCCTAATGTGGAATTTACAGAACTTGATGTTCCTGTCAATATTAAAATACATAAATCCCCATTCATTGGTGGTTCAGTGACCCCCCCCCCAATTCCCAATGTCCCTGGTTTTAAAATAAATTCATCCCTGTGCATTGTTGGTCCAGTGACCCCCTCCCCAATCCCTGATGTCCCGTTATTAAAATAAATTAATCCCTGTTCATTGGTTGTCCAGTGACCCCCCCAATCCCTGATGTTCCCAGTAATATTACAAGTAAGAAATCCCCGTACATTGATGGTCCAGTGAATCCCCTCCCCAATCCATGATGTACCTGGTAATATTACAAGTAAGAAATCCCTGTACATTGGTGGTCCAGTGGCCCCCCACCCCAGGAGGTAGTGCCCACACCTGCCCCCCCAATCCCGTGACAGAGCCATGGACTGGCATAGCCCTCATCACGCCTCAGTGGTTGGCCCCCGACTAAACTGTCACTGAGCGCATACTGTAAAGTATATGCATCGTACACTTTACAGTATGCACCCAGAGACAGTTCAGTCAGGGGCTGGCTACTAAGGTATGAGAAGAGCTGTGCCAGTCCCTGGCTCTGTCATGGGACTGGGGTGGGAGTGGGGGGGTGGGCGCTACCTCCTGATGGGAGGGAGGGGGGGCCACTGGACCAAATGAATGGGGATTTCTTACTTGTATTATTACTGGGACATCAGGTATCAGAGAGAGGGGACACTGGACCACCAATGAAAGGGGATTGATTTATTTTAATAATAATGGGGACATTGGGGATTGGGGGGGCACTGACCACCAATGAATAGGGATTCATTTAATTTAACAATAACGGGGGGGTCGGGGAGGGTCACTGGATCACCAACGAACAAGGATTTATTTATTTTAATAATAATGAGGACATCAGAAATTGGGGAGGGGGGTACCTGGACCACCAATGAATGGGGATTTATTTATTTCAATAATAATGGGAACATCTGGGATTGGGAACCACTTGCCTTTGTGGCAAGGTGCCTGCAGCAAACCCTTCCATGCGCCATGTGTTTGCCGCACAGGAGAGGTTACCACAAGTGTGGGGATGTAGGCACCAGAACCCCTCCTGTACCAGAATTACCACAGCTTGCACCAATCTAAGCCCCTTTTGAGAGTCATGCCCGATGTCTTTATAGATAATATTCGGCTGATACATAAGATAAGGGTTGCGTATAACATAGTAGAATAACAAGTCTCCTCTTTTCCTCAGTTCCTCTAATGTGTGCAGTTTCAGTATTTTTATTCTTTCTTCATACGATTTCACCTTTGTTTCTAGTATGATTTTTGTCATTCTGCTGTATGTTGTACTCTTTCTATTCTGTTTATGTTGGATTTCTTTTGTGGACACCAAAGTTGACTGCAAAAATCAAGATGGGGTCTTACATAAGGTCTATGCAGTGGCATTTGGACTTCAGCCCTGTGGCTTTTAATGTTTCTTTTTATAGCCCCATATTCCGTTTGCCTTTGATACCAAGCTCACACATTGCTCTTCAAATTTTATGCCACTGTCTACAAGTATTCCCAAGTACCTTTCTGTATCTGTGGTTTTTAAGATTGTATTGCTCGGTATGTACTGGTGGAAGATGTTATTTCTGCCTAGGTGTAAGACACAGCATTTGTCCATGTTAAATGACATTCCCCATTTAAATTCCCAGTCTGTTATTACATCCTGATCTGCTTGTATCCCTTTAAATTGTTCTACTGTACCACTAGGACCTCCGAGTTTAGTATCATCTGCATATTTAGTAATGCGATTCTCTATGTTATTACTTAGGTCTGCTATAAATAGTTGAAATATTATCAGACCTAGTTCTGAACCCTGGGAGACCCCACTTGTCACCCTTCTTTCCATTGACAAGTAAACTGTTCACTGTTACCCTTTGAGTTATGTCAGCGAACCAGTTACCTACCCACCTCACTATGGTTTTGTCTATGTTGAGGTTTGTTAGTTTTATTTATTACAGCCCAGGGTGGGACAGTGTCAGAAGCCCTACTGAAGTCCAACAAAATCACATCTGCTGCTCCGTCCAGTCTAGTATTTGGCCAATGTTTTCATAAAAGCAAATGAGGTTTGTGACACATGAGTGGCCCGATGTGAAGCCGTGTTGATTTGAGTCTAAAACATTCACTAATTTTGTATGTAACAGTCCTTTATTATCAATTGTAAAATCTTGCCAGGTACTGATGGCAAACTGATAGGATAATAATTCCAAATGTCCTGTCTGTTCCTTTTCTTTATAAATTGGAGAGATTTTAGCAGTTTTCCAATCTATCAGGATATGGCCTGTGTTTAGTGTTTTCTTATATATAGTTTTCAGTGGGATACTGATACAGTCTCTCATCAGCTTTAGCATTTGGGATGTTATGTAATCCAAGCCAGGAGAACTGAATTGTTTAAGCCCGTCTATTTTCTTTGATGTTTCATCTAATGTAATGAAAAATCTGAGGGTTTAAACATGCCCAACCCCTTAGTTTTTTTATATAACATTTTCATGACTGCAAGTTTAGTGTTAAAAGTTTCCACACACTTGTGGGTGGTTGTCTTGGGTGTCACAAAGTAGTGTATTAGATGAATGAGAAACAGGGAGATTTTGCCCAAAAAACAAGAGGCCTTGGAAATTATCATATTAGCTGGATAAATGTTTTTTCAAGGTAACATTGGGGTATCTCACAACAGCAGGTATTGGTGAATACAAGAAAAACATTGTATAATGACATAGTGACCAGGAAATGTTATGAAAGCCCAAATTTTTATAGAGACTCAGGATCAAATGTCTTGATAACCAAAACTCTGATAGATTCTCGCATTCTATTTAAAA
Organism: Neoceratodus forsteri; assembly: GCA_016271365.2. Lineage (NCBI taxonomy): Eukaryota > Metazoa > Chordata > Ceratodontiformes > Ceratodontidae > Neoceratodus > Neoceratodus forsteri. The sequence goes on along the minus strand of CM028131.1, from coordinate 1,465,343,826 downwards.
TGTGGGACACTGTATGGTAGTGCTGCCATGTCAGAATGAATGTCAAAAATAACAGAAAACACAAAGAACTGCAAGAACGGTATTGTCCTAGACCAATCTGCACAGATGTTCTTGCAACTGTGTATCATTTATATTTTGACTGCCCATACAGTATATTAAACAGTTTTGGATTTTGTTATCTTCCACATGGAAAATGCTTGTTTCAAGCTTTAGCTTATGATATGCTTTATTTTGGGTCTTTTTGTTCTCCAGCTTGGAAACAGTATGATGGTAGTACATTGCGAGTTATTTGTGCATGTTTAAAATATTGGATAAGGTAAGTGTGTTGCAGAGTTGTGCTACAATGATAATACATGTCTTAAGCTGATCTAGTATATAATATTCATGATGAAATAAAATCTGTAATCATGAACTTAGGAAAACCACCCTCAAGCAATTTCAAATACCGTGGATAAACGTACATTGGTTTTAATATACCGAACAGGACTTAGGCATTAAAAGAGTAGTGGACTATTTTGAAATAGCTCTTTTCCCTGTTTCGTTGTTGTGATTCTTTTCTGTTATATTTGGTATATTTGCTAAAATGTGAGTAGTTTTATAGTGGAGTTTATAATTTTGTTGTACTAGTTTGCTTTTTTATTTATGTTCTGTTTTAGATTCTTTTAATAAAAATATCCTACTTTTATGACTTCCAAGGGATTTAGAGGGTAGACTGTTCAATGTTTTCTTCCAGTCTCTATGGGGAAAGAGATTGAACCCTATCACAAGAAACCACATGTATAGGGACATCAAGGATGATGAAGTAAGGATGTCAACTCCTGTAGTTTTCTTTCTTTCTTTGTTCTTTTTCTCAGCAATCTATTCCTATGACTACTTGAACTTCAAAATTGTGAGTTCCCTTGGGTAGGGATTGGTGTGAGTCTCATTTAAATATCTGGGAGATGGGCAAGTGTGTTTTCTCTTGGGTCTCCCTTAAAACTTTGCCTGTCTATCTTAAATACTTTAAAATAATTTAAATAGTTTAAAAGAAACTTAAGCAGTGGAAAATAAGCTGTGATCAAATGCTGACTCTGGATAGGTAACAACTTTACAAAACTGTCACTGAACAAGCATATACCACTAGTCTGGTATATGAGTAATGCCCTACTATTCCTGTATCTACTGCAAATAAGCAATTATTGGACATACATATTCCGGTAAACATTTGGGACCTGTTATGGCTTTGCATAAATGGTCGATTGCAAGTTAAGAGGAACCACAAATATAACATTTTGACAGAGAGAATGTGCCCCCGGCCCAATTTCACTCAGCTAGAAGAGATTATGGAACATCTTTTATTCACCTGTTCCTGTATACATAAATGACTTTTGGTCAATTTTAAGTGTCAATTAGAAATATGGTATTTTTTGCAAGGACTACCTATGAAAATTTGATTTATCAGTACTGCATTGCATTTTTGGAAAGAAATGGAAAATATGGAGTGTTAGTACCTTATTTTTAGGGCTGTGGGTGGAGCCTATAGCCATTTCTCAAGAGCTCTGGAGCTTTGAAAAATGACTGATCTCACAACAGCTTCCATTGGAAATTTGGAAGGATACTTCCAAAAGTCCAATGGAGCTTAAATCCCTCTGCAACGATCAGCCTATGGAATGACAGCGGCACTATTTTGGCTGTAACTTCCACATTCCAATGCATGAACTGCACATGCACATGACTCGTGCGCATGCACAGTTTTACAGTGCCACCATGTTGCAAATGGCAACATGCCATCAACTATTTTGTGCCCCCCTCCCCTCGTCATGCCCAACATCTAATGTTGCACACTAGGAGCCCACCCCAGTGTGCAGAATTTGTTTTTTTCCTGTAAATTAGAAAATGGTCCCTCATCGCATTTTTTTTCCTGCTGCCCCCTGCACACGTTTTGCCCAACATTGTGGTGCCCAGTCCCCATGTTGGCATTCATGTGGCACACTGGGAGCCCACTCCAGTGTGCCGACATGTTATTTTCTCTGCATTTGCTATAAATTAGAAAATAGTCCCTCGTTGTCTGTATTTTTACCCCTGTGAAACTGAAAACAGTCCCTCATTGTCGCTGTGGTCCCCCTTCCTCCTCCCCACCCTCCCACTGAGCAACCACCTCCCCGCACCCCACCTTACCCCATATTTACCTCCGGAGGTCGATGCTGTTATCTTCTCTGGATGGGACACATCTGCACTCTTCAAAGCCCAACTGCAAACTGAAGAATTAAAGGTAAGTGTGTTATACAGCTATTCAGTGGGATTTTCAACTTATGCTCATATCATATCTCAGCCATTTTTTTGAATTTTTGCCCCAAATTTTCAACATGGGGTTCTTGGGACACCACCTCATGAAAACTGTCACTGTCATTTTGTCACTTGGTCCCAAAAGGTGATTTCGTGGTCACTGCACGGAATCACCTTTCGGGACTGAGTCATGAAATGAGAGTGCCACTGCTCATGAGGTGAGGTCCCAAAAATGCTATGTTACAAATATGGTGAAAAAATTCCCCAAAATGACTGTGTGTGTTGCACAATTTCTATGCATGCTCATAACGTTGCCAATTTTTTATATTTTCACTCCACATTTTTAACATTGCCATTTTTGCGCACCTCCTTCAAAACAGTACAGCTGTCATTTTCCACAACCTGCCCAAAATGTGTTTTTGCACCTGTGGCATAAAATAGTATGTTTGGTCTCTGCAGTCACCTTACGGGACAACTGAACAAAATGACACTGGCACTGTTCATGAGGAGGGGTCCAAAACGGCCATGGTGAAAATTTGGTGCAACACTGCCAAAATATGGCCAAATTACACCTGGGCATTGAATAATTTCTATGCCCATGTGTAACTTTCATCACTTGGTAGCTCTTCACAGTCCTATTGGCTCTGGCTAGTTCTTGTTAATTATGGCTTGCATCAAGTGGTGCATTTGGCAAAACAGATACCATTTTATTTTTTAACAAAAGGTGGTATCTTTAGACTCCTCTGTACATGCAATCACTATAGAATTAAAATGGATTTATAAAAAGGAATATAATACACTGCCTCTAAACTCTTTCCATCCCAAATAGAATATATTGGTTATGATATTCTGAAAGGATTTCTCTTTATTTCTCTTCTTATTATGAGTTACCTATCTCAAGATTTTGGCTGGGGTTCTTCAGTTGTTTGCTGCTTTTTCTTTTTGTTTGCACTCTTGTTTCTGTTTAGGGTTTCTTATTACTGCTATATGATTTCTTTTAGTCAAAATACATGTACTCTTATGATAATTGCATTGAGATCTTTTACTGCTACCTGGACAGACGCCAAAGATGGGCAGAAGGGAGCATGTTTTAATGTCTCATCTGAAGGACAGTACCTCAACACTGCAACATACCCCATGTCTGGACTACAGTGTCAGTACTGGGTATGAGTCGAAGATCCTGGTGTGGTACTAGAATCCATGACTATCTGATCTTCTGGACCCTGAGGCAAGTATACATCTTACTGGGTCACTGTTTCTGAGCAAGGTTATATCTCTTGCTTTCTACTTGATATTGTAAGATGGTTGCATGGGCATTGCTGCAATCCAGTCATCTCAATAGTTCAATTGAACCTCATGATAATAGTTTAGCTCCCAGTGAACTGCCAATGAAAGTGTACCTTAACAAGATGTTGGTCAGAGCCGATATGGCTGTGGAGAGCTTTTAGGAGTGGCAAGAGCATGGAAAAGAATATGTGGTGCTTACTCTGCACCAGAGTCAGCCATAAGTAATAGGTCTTGGACGCCCTTTTCCCTGTCACTGCGAGTGTGTATCGCCAAATTTCATTTTTGGTGATGTACACTCACCATAATGGCGATCACTATTCTGCTATCACTGTTATGACATGGAACCACATTATGTGGGAGTAGTAGCAGTCTTGAAGTGGTAGCTGCCGGTGGTGGCATGCTCGGGGAAAAAAGTGGTCCCCATGCTCGTCTGCACATTTTAGAAATGATTTCTTTCCTTGTTTTTGCTGTAAAGAAACTGACCCCTTTAACACAAAAACAAGGAGTCAGTTATGGCCTCCATCCCTCCCTTTTGCTTCAAGTGAGGAATGTCATTATGGGTTTGCATTGGATGTACAGTGGCAGCCATAGATGCAAAATGTTGTTAAACAGTAATCAACTATATTTAAAAACTCTGTTTTGAATGTATGCTTTCTTAATGTTGTCAGTACCACTCCACTCATGTGTACTCTGCCCCTGGATTTCTGTACCCCAAGTGCATTATTTTACATTTTTGTGTTCAGGACAAAAATGTCTTTCAAATGAGGGTAGTCGTTAATCTAAATTCTTTATAGTTTTTTATGTTTCCTTGTGGCTGTGCAAGAAACCTCTTGTGGTAGAACGACAATTCAGAGGTGTGTCAGGGATGAGTCCAATGCACAGCACACTACAGTGGGCTTGTCCCTGGCAGACCAATGAGCATGCAACCAGACTGTGACACTAGTCACAGTTTCACAGCTGGAATCCATTCTCTAGTTGAAAGAAATAAATTGCTTGAATGAGAGCACTTCATTCCTTTCATTCATGTCCTTACTGATCTTACTGCATGTCTCCTCACTCATTCAGCAGATGTCCAGGTACCAAGCCATACAATGCATCACCCACTCTCTGTGCCATAAGCAGTAAACAGTCCTAGCAGTAAAGAACAAATAAATATTATTTATCCTTCCCCAGACAGATGTCCATATTGAACTTGTTTGCGTCTATGTGAATGACAGTGCATTTTCTTGTCTCTGAGCTCCTCTCTCTCCAGTGCTTCATGTGTGCCACAATGCCCAGCCTGAGAACTGCTCTTTGTGATGGTACCCACTGACCCACCTCATGGATATCCTAGTGTCCATGCTGCCTCAGTGTTCCCCCCTCCTGCCACACAATACAAAGAGCAAGAGTGCTGAGAAGTGAAGCAGCATTGCCTGCAGAGCTGTAGCTTAACCATGGATGGTGGGGGGAGAGAGAGACATGGGCTGCAGGGACAGCCCCCTCCCCGAAAGACAGCACAGGATCGAAAGAGGTGGTGAGTGGCACCAGTGTCAAGGAGAGAGCAGAGAGAGAGCCCCCAAACAGTGACAGCAACATGCTGAGATGTGGCGAGTAAGTGGAATGAGAATGATCACCAGGTGACAGGCTGTCACTATTGCAGCACCACCTTAGCAGTGTGAAATTGGGGGCAGTGCAATGTAGTGACAGTAACCACAAAGACTGGTGGCTTCCAGACCTACATCTGAACAAACATTCATTTAAATGGCTGGCCTGTCTCCTAGCAGTGTCTACTCCTCCACCCCACCCCCCGAGAGAGAGATGCAGGAACAGCGAGAACCACTTCCAGTCACGGCATATATGTGCATGTCCAATCTGTTCCAGTCAGAGCGATGTCACCCACCCCAAACAGAGAAGTGGAGTACAGTGTGTGCCCGAGCTTGGTTGCCATCCATTTTATTTCTGCTCACTCTTCTGGCACCCTGCTGTTGGTCTGACTCTCTGTTTGTCTTTCTGAAGCTCACTGGAAGCAGACAGTACATTCAGAGGAAGAGAAAGTGGCAGCAAGAGTGCTGTGACCAGGACAGAGAGCAGTGCTGCAGAGTTTTCTTTTCACCGTGTGGGTGCGAACAATTGAGAGAGAGAGAGAGAGTGAGAAACCAGGAGAGACACAGTGTAAACAAACTTGGTGCATCTATTCCACCACTGCACCAAAGAAGCACCCAGACAGAGCCAGAGACAAATATGTGGGTCACATATCAGCCCCTTTACATTGACTAGCACAGTGTAGGGTGGGCACTGGATGGGAACCCCTGGGTAGTTGCTGCCCCCTACACCTCCAGCTCACATCAGCACATATGGAACAATCTGCATGTAGGTTACTCACCTTCCCCTCCACACCCATCCCACGCCACACAGGTTGGCACAGTGACAAGGTGACCTCCAGGTGAGCAGCCCAAGGTAAATAGTGAACTGTGGCCTGGCAGAAGTTGGTGATTGATGCCCCCTCCACAACCGTCCCACCACTGCATATTGGCTGCCCTAGCCAGAGACAGAAATGTGAATTGCACATTTGCCATTCCACACCTCTTTCTATCTAGCCTGGTGGGTGCCCAGTGGGTGGAATTGGGGTTGCGGTCCAGATCCACTGGGTGGCCCAAGACCATTGGCACCCAACACATCTTTCTGTATTTCTGCACATGTGAAGCATTTTCTCCTTCCATTTCACTTCCTGCATGTTAGGAGCACTCTGCAGGAGCCAGTGACAGATGTGGTTCACACATCTCTCCATCTTCACCCATCCGAGTTCCATGAACGCTGGCACTGGTGTTGGGTGGGCTCCAGGCAGGTGATTCTGGGAGAATGATGCCCCATCCCCCCATCCCACTTCTACACAAGAATAGTACCCTGCAGCAGCCAGGGATAGAGATGCATGTTGCACATCTGCCCCTTCTTACCCGTCCCTGCTCCAGCAGAGCTAGCATAAAGGTTGGAGTGAGCTTTGGGTGACTGGCACTTCCTCACCCTATGCCACACCTCTACACTTGCAGAACACTCTGCTTCTGCCAGAGGCTCTTCCACCTACTGTGCTATACCCATGGAGAGCACTCTGAAGTACTGAGATATAAAAATGTTGATCTTGTATCTGACCCTCCACAACTAATCTCACTCTGCTAGGTGGGTGGGGGTTAGGATACAGTGGGTGCTCTTGAGTAACTGGTGCCCTCTCAGCCCACCTATCAACTCAATACTTTACAGCAGCCACAGAAGAGATGTGTATTGTACATCTGCCCCATCAAAAACTGTGCCCATTCTAAAATGTTTCACACACAGGCTGGAGTGGGGTCTAGGATGGTGGCCATTAAGTGACTGCACCCCCTTCCATCCCACCTCCACGCATAGAGAGCACTCCTCCCCCTCCATGCCTCCTTTGCATATAGGGAGCAATTCTCCTTCTCCAGCCCTCTTCCACATGGTGGACATAGTGTCTTATGTAAGCATATTTGGTCTCAATCCTTATTGAATGCAACATTATACATATTGTATATTCTAATGTAAAGACACTTGCTTTAATTTATATTATGTGTCCTTACTTTTTGTATTTCACACCATGTATTGTCTTTATCATTGCTTGTAGAAGAGACCTCCTTGCAAATGAGCTTGCTCAATGGATTTTATCCCTTCACAATAAGCTTGAACTTGAACATTGAAAACACTCTTCCCTCCATTCCATCTCCACACATTGGTATCATTGCTCCACCTCCATCCCACCTCCATACATTGTGAGCATTCATCCCCTGACCCCTTCAGTGCTTCTCCCACTTCATTTCACCACCCTCACATGGAGAGTACTTCTCCCACTGCATCCCACCTCCTGCACATAGAGAGCACTCCCCCACTGCCATTTGACCTGCACACATGGGGAACTTTCCTCCCACTTCTTATCAGCTCTGTACATGCAGAGCACTCCACCCCTTCATCCCACTACCCCTTCATGGGGAGCATTGCTCCCCATCCATCCCACTCCTACAACATCAGGACATCCCCACACATTTGCATCACTCCTCCTCTACCACCATCCCACCTCTGCATATAGACAGTACTCCTAACCCTATTCCAACTTTGCACATGGGAGCATTCTACAACAGCCAGAGACAAAGATGTCAGTCAGGCATCTGCCTTCCTACACCTATTCCCACTCCACATGATAGGCTCCAAGTTGGGCAGACCATCGGGGGGGGGTGAGATGTAATGAGTGGGTTGCCCTGGGAGATGGTGCCAATACCCCTCACCACCTCTCTGAATGAGAGAAGTCTCTCCCCCCGAATCAATCTTTATTCTTTTCTCCGCTCACCATTTTTCTGCTGATTATCCTCCTGTTTGCTTGCTTTATCAGTTGCTCCCCTCCCAAGACAGGACTACAGGCCACTAGGCCAGGGCAGATTTTTCCTCGACCTCTCCTGTCTTCTCTTCAGACCACACCACCAATCCAGCCAGTGTCCAGCACAGTTAAGAAGATGAGCTGCGCATTACTCACAGCTCGGCACTGGATGGATCAGTTCTTTCTCTAGTAGACCATACTTCAAGTTCTTCCACAGTTCAACTTGAGGCTAGAGAAGAGTAGCACACATTCCCACTCTACCACCATGACAGTCGACAGAACACCGCAACTTGCTTGGCACTGTACAGACGACACAGCACAGCAGCACGCTCACTAGTCTGTCTTACCAGGCTTCTTCTGCTCTCTCTGTTGATGATGTCTTCATCTCCCCTAGCCATCAACAGTCCCATGCATGCACATTGTGTTGCAGCTAGCTCCAAATGCTATGGAGATTGTTGAGACACTGAGTTTTTTTAGCAGCTGAGCCTGAGCCAACCTGAAAATAAAATATAAGGAATTTGAAATTTTCTGAGATAATTTCTGGGGAGGGGGGTGAACACTCTGAATACCCCCCCACCTATGCCTATGCAATCCACAACAGTTCAAACACATGCAATGCTTACACTTAAAGGCACTCCTCCCAGCCCAGCCAGCCCCCCTGCCTACCCAGCACACAAATGAACACCAACCGCGACCCCTCCCAGTTTCTCTACAAGCAGCGAGAATCTCTCACTCTCAAGCAGTCAGTCCTGTACAAGTAGCAGAGTTGGAGGTCCAGGGCTCCAGTCGGACCTGTTGCTGTAATGGAGCTCGAGCCTGCCTGAATACAGCAGGACAGCTAAACTGAGTCCCCTTAATCAGTACAGATGGAGGGCTGCTGCATAAATGATTGATACAGCGATTCAGGCACCACCGGGGATTTAAAACAAGAGCTGGACTATGGCAGGCAGCCTGCCATCTTCCTCCTCCTCCTCCTCCTCCTCCTCCTTCACTGACTGCTTGCAGTACTTGCCCAGCTCCAGCTGTAATCATATGTACTACCTGTAAATATTGATTTTGACAAAGTCTGATCTCTCCTGACTGCACTGTTTTCCCTCCTGTTAAATGACTATTCCCTTACAACAGGGACCATGCTTAGCTAACTATTTGTATAGGCTGCATCTTCCTGAGTTGCTAATATATTTGTGTCTATGTAGCTATGCTCCTCCACCCTGCTTAGCTAACTTCTTGTATAGGTCACAGCCCCCTATGGCTAAATGTACACTCTGTAACTGCCTTAATGTCTTGTACGCTGTAACTGACATGGAGCCATTGGAAATGAGTCTATGACTCAAAGGTGTGTAATTCTGATACCTGAATAAATAAAGCTCCTCCTCTGCTACCAGTGCCCACCAATGATCAGTAGTGTTGGTGGGTGGCCCCCATTGGAGTGGTCAAGCGAGCTCCTCAACTTGTTACTAGCCCTCACAACCGATATTCTCTTTTGACTTCCTTTCATGTCTGGTTGCATTTGCCTGTTTTCAACCACCAAATAAACTTTTTTTTCTAGTGTCTACTTAGACACAGAATATTAAATATATCAAAATAAAATATAATTGCTTTGAAGAAGATAGAAGCCTTTATTATGGCTCGGCTTCAATGTATGGTTGGAGAACACTGAAATCTCATCTTGATTGTTTTACTTCCTTATTGCTATTTTGTATTTTCAGGTTAAATCAATTATAATAAAATGTAATTGTTTTTTTTTTTTTGAGAAGACAGAAGCCTTTATTGTGGCTCTTTTTCGTTTGGTCCATGCACACTGAAGTGTTACAGCAGTGAGATTGCCATGATTTTGGCAGCCTTGCACCATTCTTCTGATCCTAAAAATATGTATCACAATGATTGTATAATTGTAGGTCTATATTCAAATGGCTTTAATTCATTATAATTACACACTAAGAAGAATGGTCTTAATGAGTTCATTTAAGGTTTCATAATTTGACCTTTTGCAATGTTAATGATCTCCCAATCCTGGAGTCTTCAGTTTGTTTTATCTAAACATTTCTTTGCTCAGTTCATCAATAGTTCAATCAGATTTAGAATAAAATATCTTTAGAACAAAACTGTATAAACTTTGGGTTTGATTTTGTGCACATATTAACTTCTCTCTGAGTTGAAAATGCATAGGAGATTAGTTGTACATGCATTTCTATTTCTTCACACTTTTACTTTGGAAATTTGTAAAAAAAATATGAAAAAATAACACCTGTCCTTTGGCACAGGTCTTGATCTCCTGTAAAGGGAATGGCTTAAAACTTGTTTAGGAGTCATTCAAGAGTTATCCCAAGGTCAAGATTCAATGAACTATACATTTAATGTGTTTTAATAATAGAAGTTGCCAAAGAGGACATAATAAATGAAAAATAAATCAGTGTTGCAGCATAGATACCTAAATGTTTTATAGCCAGCCATTGTTTTTCTTCTCTGTCTTCCTTCTTCCCCCTGTCTGGTCAGTGTCAGCTTCACATATAGATCTCATGATAGGCTAATAATTACTAACATTAATCTGCTGCTTTTGTTCTGAAAAGATTTAACATGGTCCTATCCTGAAAAGATCTAATGTGACCCCAATAAGATAATTTTGTTTAAAGCTGGTAAACACTAAAGAATTCTACTGAAGTTCTAGTAAGTCAGGATCTACTGTTAAATTAGACATGACAAGTGGGGGTCGCTACGCCATTTATTCTAAGGACATAATCCATGTTCAACAGCTCCCCTTCCCCCAGCTGGGACCTGGGCCACAGGCTCTTTCCATTAAATTAACCTTGGGGCATGCCCAGTCCCCGCTGCACATCACTGTGGTATACATCCCACCTAGGGACCAAAAAGCAGCCTTCCACTCAGTACTATCTTACTTGGACACCCTACCATCGCATTCAGAAGCAATTGTCCTAGGTGATTTCAGTATCAACTGGTTAAGTAAGGACGCCACTCTGCTGATTGATGCTGCCATGGCCCAGGACCTATCTCAAGTGGTCACTTACCCCACCCACTTTGATAGGAGCACTGGAACTTCCTCACTGCTTGACCTTGTCTTCACCAATTGGCCACATAAAATCACTAGTGTCTCTGTTCTCCCAAATGTCCTTAGTGACCACTCCCCAGTCCTCTGCTCCTGGTCCTGCAAAGTCCCTAGACCTCCTCAAAAATTAATAGTGCAACGCAAACTTGGCCCTGGTAAACTTGCAGCTCTTAAAGCCCATCTGAGGGCCATGGACTGGTCCTTCATTACTAACTCCATTGACTCGGATATAGCCCTTGACCTCTTCATCCTGTCCTTCAACACCATTTGTGATGAATTTGCTCCATTCACTAAAAGAATGGTTAAAGGTAATCATGTGCCCTGGATCTCAGATCATCTCATGGCCTTGTTGCAGTCTAGAGACTCACTGTGGCAATACGCCATTAATTCTGGCCTCCCCCTTGGCAGAAATATGTACAGAGAGGCTCGGAACAAGTGCACCTGGGCTGTACGCAAAGCAAAAGCAGACTTTTATAAATCCTCCCTAATCTCCTCCTGGGGCTCAGGGTGCAAGTTCTGGAACAGTATTAAGGAAATTTGTGGTAAGGACCCCAACCCAGTCCCAGCACAGGTCATGATTGATGGGTTCTTGACTGATGACCCTACCCGTATCACTGCAGCCTTCAATAATACCTTCACTAACCTTAGCAAAGTTCTCCTATCTAATTTCTTTGATCCTCCATTATCTAATGCCCCTATTCCCCCTCCTGTAGCTCCCCCCTTTTACCTGTGCTGTATTACTTCTAAGTCTGTGAAGCTGTACCTCAAAACTGCCCTTAGTCATTCCTCCTTCAACTCTGACTCTGTGGACTTGAAGCTCCTTCACCTCACCCTCAATGAGGTTCTCTGCCCCCTCACCCACATCTTAAACTGGTCTCGATGTCTAGGTAAATTCACCTCTAAGTGGACATCTGCCTTCATCACTCCAATTTTTAAAAGTGGGGATCATTCCAATACTAATTATTACCAACCCATCTTCATACTCCCACCCCTCTCCAAAGCCTTAGCATGGATTGTGTCTGATCAGCTTACAGAGCACCTCAATAAATACAACCTTCTCTGCAAACAGCAACATGGTTTCCACAAAGGTCACAGTACTACCACTGCCCTCCTTGAATTTATCACACACATACACTCTGCGCTAGATAAGGGTCACATCACTGGTGCTGTCTTCATTGATCTCACTAAGGCGTTTGACACAGTCAACCACTCCCTCCTTCTAACCACATTGACCAACTTGGGACTCTCTCAGAATGCCTTGGGATGGTTCACTGACTACCTCTTGAACCAGTCTCAACTGGTCAAAATTGATGGTGCTTTATCCAGTAGACTTCCAGTCCTCTCTGATGTCCCTCAGGGGTCCATTTTGGGACCACTACTTTTTAGCCTCTTCCTTAACTCCCTCCCTGAGTCCTGCCCTGGCAATCTAATACTTTATGCGGACAGTGCAGTCATCTTCTCCTTCAGCCCTGACCCTCTGCAACTTCATCACTTCCTCCAGTCCTCTTTCAGCTGTGCTGAAAGCTGGTTCACTGTGCAACGCCATATTCTTAATTATAAAAAAAACAAAGTAATGCTATTCTCTCACCCACAGAATACCAGAAAGATGCTCTGCCCAAAAGTACTAACTTCAAATATGACTCCATTAGATGAAGTGGACTCCTTTAAATACCTGGGCATCACTTTGGACCCAGGCCTCAACTTCCATGAACACATACACCACCTAACCAAAGCCCTTAATGTGAGGCTGGGGCTTTTGCACTGCTACAAGCACTGCCTTAACCCTGATTCCCTCAGGTTCACTGTCTCCTCCTCCTCAGTCCTCTCTCTGCTTGATTATGGTATATTGATATATGGGGCAGCAAGCACCTCATCTCTAGCTGGTCTCTATCTCTCACTAAATAGAGCTTGTCAGCTTGTATTAGGTTGTGACTGCCTTACACACATCTGCATGCTTTATAGTGCTACCAACGGGCTTAATCTCCACAACAGAATTAGATTCTACACCTGCCTTCTAGCCAAAGAAATTACCCTAGGCCTCTCCCTCACTGGACTTGCCCCCTTAAATCTATCCATATAATAAGATAAAGTATACTCATAGCTCTAACCACCATCTCTTCTGGATTCCCCCCAGCTGTACCTCTCAATTCCAAAGGTCTTTCAGCTACAGGTCCCCCTTTTGGATGAACAACCTTTCCACCACCCTGGTAAATGAACAAAGCCTTGGTCAATTTAAAACCCTTCTTAGGGTCCATCTCCTGTCCTTAAGCACCTGTGACTATTACTGAACTCTGCCTCTTCCTCCTCCTTTTCTGACAGTGGCCTCTTGCCTGCCTCCTTTGTTAAGTGCTCAGATGTTGTATTATATCAGCATTTGTTATGAGAAATTAACTATGCTAAGTAACCCTAGTATCCTAATGTTAGCTTGGCTGTTTGCTGTAAAATCCTGAATCTTATTGCTCTGAGTGCATTTGCTGTAAAGTCTATGTGACATGGAACCTTTGTAAATGAGTCTCCGACTCAAAGGTATCTATCTGAAACTGAAATAAATAAATAAAATAAAAATAAATAAAAAAAGATGGTGTGGTCTCATTTCATTAAATGTGGCGTAGTGCTTTAGAGAATGAGGCTGTTATAAGTGCAATAGGAGTTATGCCAAACAAATGTAAATATATCTAAATGTATACAAATTACTCATAAACCATCCATATTAAAGTTGTTCAGGACAATATGACCTTTCAAATGAGCCTATTCATTAAGCTGCACTAATTATGTTTTTAAAACTATGGCCATCTGATTACCTGAATTTTCATTTTTCTTCACAATTTTCACCTTTCGGATGGCAATATTTAAAAACATCTAATGAATTCAGATTAGTGACTACCCTCATTTGAAAGGTAATTTTGTCCTGAACAATTTTCATGTTGGTTGCATATTGGTAATGTTTATACTTTCTGAGATATTTACATTTGTTTGACATGACTCCTGCTGTGTTCACTAAGAGAGAGAAAATGAGGTTGTTTGAAAGATCACATTTTACAAAATATAAAGAATTCAGATTAGAGACTACCATCATGTAAAAGGTCTTTTTGTCCTGAACAACTTTCATGCTGGTTGTTTTTGTGTACATTGAATAGTTTTAAAGATATTTAGATTCATTTGGAAGGTGTGCACATTTGCTGTCAGAGAAAAGCAAGTTGGGGTCATGTGCCCATCATTCTAAAAAGAAATAAGGGATCATTTTTTAACTGCCATAGGGATTTGCAGTGTTATGGAAGGATACACTGAAAACTACTGAAAAATGTGTTCCACAGAAACCCCTTTTCAAGCTAAAGCGATATGGCTGTAGGCTCTGCCCACAACCATAAAAATGTTAATGCACAATTGCTTTTTATATCTGCACGTGAAATTGTGCATTACATTTGTTTACACATGGCTATAGTTTAAGAAACTGCATTTAAACCACAGTCAAACCCATACTTGAAGCAGTGCCACAAATTTAGACCTCAAGCTACCAAACAAATCCCAAGTTGCAACTGCTGCACAATATCACAGCTCTTGCAAGTTCCCTGCTGTTGCATTACCCAGGGTCAATGATCTTTTGCCCATAGGGCTCCCTCATGGCTGAATGGACTCAGCACCACCATTTCTGCTGCTTCCAAACACGGCATGTTTAAAACCAGGCTCTGACTCTATCTTACTGCCTCCAGTTTCTGTGATTGCCTCACCTAATCAGAAATAGTTGCCACCACCAACAGCCTTGCCTTGCCATGCCCCTCATAGCACTTATCTCCTATGTTACCTCTGCTTCCATGACCCTTCCCCATCCCCCTACCCACCCCCTCTCTCTAGCACTTCTCCTAGTGATGTCTGATAATGCCTCCAGCTGCTACCACTCCCATCTTGCCATCCTGTTCCTCCTCCATTGTTCTTTACCTCTCTCCTAGATGATGCTGCTCTGGGCCATTCTATGTACTGAGCTCTCTATTGTGTTGCCTCCTCCCTTAATTTATAACTGTATAATGTACTGTTTACCTGCGATGTTGTTATTTCTGTTGTATACCCTGTATTGTACTTCAACTGATGTGGAACCTTTGCAAAAGAGCCTTTTCTCAAAGGTATTTGTAGTCCTAGAACCAAATAAATAATAATAATAAAAAAGGAACTGACCTAAAACACAGCAAAACACACTGATGTTTCAAACTCAGACCTACAATCAAAACATAAAAATCAAAACCTATATAACCCTACAAACACTGCAATGCCTACTTTGAATGGCAGAACTGTAAAACTGAAAGTGCTGTAACTCCTACCTTGAATGACAGAGCTATGCACTTCCAGGACTGAATGCACATTCTAGGGTGCAAAGGCACTTGGCTAATATCACGTGCCTTCTTAGCACCAGGAATGCACTTTGAATCCCTAGATCCTGCATTGTCTCCTTGCATTGCAGAGCCTGACATGTGTTAACCTATAATATCAAAACCAACTGACCTATGGAGTTCCATAATGTTTAAATCTGAACAATAGATTTTGGTTACAGTGATAAAGTAAAGTCTTAAATTAGGCTTGTCATCATTCCTGCAGTAAGGTGTCTCAGACTAACAAAGTCCTGCTAATTCATAAAACTTCTGCTGAAATAGTGACAAAAGCCAAAACTATCGCAACTGCTACATCTGCACATTAGCCAGGTCTTGCTCCCTTTCTTTTACATGGCTTCAGGAAGCTCTGCACAGACATTCAAAAGAAAAGTTATATTTGGAATTAGAAGACAAAAAGCAGGGGAATGTGTTAGGTGCAGATAAGGACACAATTTGGTCAGGGATACGTGACATTGACAAAGACAGCACTGTTACTTCTATGGCCACAAGCTATTTTGTCAGCAGTATGGTACAGGGCTATTTAAAAAAAACTGCATGAGAATGTATACACAGTAAAGGAAGACCCTCTGATGTACTGACATAAAGAGAGCACACTCTGGCCAGTTATCATTGTCTAAAATGATTGTGTTCTACACAAGTTGCTGACCGACCAGTGCACCTGAATTCTCAAAATTAATATTTACCTCTGCTGACAGCATTGCTATGGAACAAAAGTTAATTCTCTTGCCAAAATTGTTGAAATGCTTACTCTCATTATATGGACCTATAGTACATTTGCTGAATACTCACGGTCACTGCCAAAGAGCTACTCAGATAACAGCGAGTATTATCCTATGAACACTAATGATGATTCAGTAATGACTTACTTCAGTGCTTTTGTAGACTAAAGCAAATCACATGTAGAGACAGCCTGTAACACTTTATCATTTGCAGTGTAAATAGTTTTGTTTGTGCTACATTTCTTTCTACAGAGGTTATACCATTTAGTGAGTATCTTTTTAGACTGTTAGCTATCTTATTATGAGAACATATTCACAAAACAACTATCCCTATAAAAAAGTGTAATATAGTTTATTAAAACAATTGTAGGTGTCTCAGTGTTAGAAAACCACCAAAGCCAGCTTCAAAGATATTCCAGACCCACATGCTAGAAACATGTTCCTTTGTTCGATATTGCTTTGTCACTGCTAATCCCATAATGGCTTCTGATTTGCGCCTTTTATGTAATTTTCGTTGTTACTCCCATCATTTTGCAGAGGAATGCACAAAAGAAAATACACCTTCTATAGGCCTTATGTTAAAAACAAAATTTGAACCTATTCCCAGACCTAGCATAATTAAAACTAAAACCATCCTGGATTTTCCCAGTTGCAGTCAGACTTTGGGTTCCTGTACCAGATGGATAGTGTTTTCCCTTAGGGAAACAATGAAGGAGCAGCAGTAGCAGCAGTTAAAATATTTATTTTTATGCAGGTAAGGACAGTTAGGCCAAGATCTAGTTACAATGTCACCATGTGTTTTTCCTGGTTACAAGATAAATTCAAAAGCCAATAAATGTATACATCTGAAGGCTACATCTATTAACGCAAAATATATTAAAATACATGTTAGGCAGTTACATACTATTTTAAAGTTTACATGTAGTTGACACCATACTATACTACACTACACTATGCAACAGCATTCGCATGCACCTGAAACATGTCACAAAGCTGTAACCTGATTCTTTAGGCAAAGCTTTGAAAACAGACTTTGTGATACAGTTCTCTTCATTCATATTGACACTGGCCTACAAGCAGAATTCCATGTAATGCTTTGAGCTGCAGATCTGGAGACCAGGGTCTGAATCCCACAGCTGCCTAGGGTGCATGCTGTGTGATCCGGAGCAAGTCACTGAACTTCTTTGTGCTCCCAGGTCGCATCTGGAACCAAGCTTCAGCTTAGTGGGCTACTCCTAGTTAAACAATGTTCCCTTTCCCTTTCCCTTTTATGGCATACATCATTCAACAGAAAAATATTAATCCCAGTTATCACTGAATGCCAACAACTTGCAAACAGCTGACAAACTCTCCTTGACATTTTATTGGCATTCACTGACAACAGCATGTTGTGTTTTCTTTTTCTAAAAAAGGCGAGAAAATATACCAAAAGATTAAACAGGATTCTATTTGAAAATCTGTATCGGTACGACCATAAAAGAAGAGAAGCTAATTTTTTAAAGAGTTTCTATAAACTCTGCATTTTTTGTGACATCGATCTGCTATATGTAAACTCTGTAGTTTAACAAGGTGTAGTGTTGCATATTTTCACCTACACATAATCACCCTCAATAACTTTCAGTCCCGGTGTACCATTATTGTGAAATCACCATGCTGTTACAGTATTGTTCTTCTGATCTTAAAATGATAGCATAACAAACTTGTCTTAGCCACATGCTACATTTTAGAAATCAATTATGACTAAGTTATGCAGTACATGCACCACCAAGCATGCCCATTTGTAAGACGTGTCTTCACACACTACTATTCACATAGTTCACAGTGGTGGAAAGTTGTGGAAAGCAAAGGATTCAGACAAGACTAGCAGGTATGGCACAAGGGGTTGTGGTGCAACATTTTATTTTAACAGGACAACAAAGATAATGAGAATTCTGAATTTTAGCAACAGTCAGTAATAGGCAGGATGGGTGGATCACCCGGCTGCCAGATATAACTGCAAGGTGATGCAAATCTTACATTGCAAAGGTCAGGAATCTGTACCTGGAGTTTGCTTCAGTAACTAACTGACAGACTTACTTACACTGACCAGTATCTCTGCAAATCTCCACATCTGAGTTGAACTTAGTGCTCACATTCTTCCATCTCAATGAACTCAAGAGAACTGATTGATCTGACTTCCCCTTGTTCTACTATGGCCTTATTTACCCTTTACAGTACCAATGCATCCCCCAAATGCTACTCAAAAGACCATGCAAATCATTTAAAGTTCTTTTATTTTGTTACTCACTTTCTGTCTTCATTCCATCATTTAAAGGGGGTCCTCGGTCTCATCATTCAGCTGAATCATGATTAGCCTGGCTACTGATGACAAGGTAACCCCTGACAGGTAAGGTAACTACACATTCATTCTTAACATGCCAATGCAAGCTGTAGTCCCACTGCTTGCTTTATTTGTCTTATGTGGAAGCAACTCTCTGGCTACATATTTTTATACTGTGTACTGGCTCATAAGAGGCTCACAGGTGGACAGTGGGGAGCTTCCTAAATAGGAGAAGGTTGCATGTCTCCTATTCATTGAATCACACATGAATAGCCCACCTGGAACATTTATGAAAAATATTTAATGAAAGTGATTACACTGCAGTGAATTAGCCAGGGCTGAGCTTGCCATACCCTTAATGATTCAATGAGGGGGCCACATTGCCATTAGTGTTTATGCAGTCATGATTCGGCCAAATGATGAGACCAAGAAACCTCCTTAAAATGGCAGAATGAAGACAGAAAATGAATAAGAAAACAAAAGAACTTTAAATGGTTTGTAGGCTCTTTTGAGCTGCATTTGGGGGGCTGCACTGGTGCTATAACTGATTGATTTAGATGTCAGCTACACACTATTCACACTCCTAGAAAAGTTAAGAAAAATGTTTAAAAAAAGATTAAAGTTCAGGGAATTATCCAGAGCTGAGCATATTATGCCCTTAATGATCCTTATATACCTCTCCTGGCAACCATGTGATCCACCCATACATACAACTATCTATCTATATATATATATATATATATATTGAATTAAAAGAGAGTATCAAAGAAGAACTGTGTTGAAACTGAAAGTTATTTTGTTTTCTGTAGAAGCTATTTTTAAAATACTGGTTCCAATTCTGTTGTTGTTCCATCTATATGGACCCAATAGTACTCTCAGTTGTTGTTTCTGATTTACACTCTAGTGTTTGCCATTTTAGAACTGTGTGACGTATGTGAATGCAATAAGCCAATGATGGCAGACCTGAGCAAGGACGCACATTACATCATATAGCTCTAATATGGTAGTTACTACCAATGTTCCCTCTAATTTTTAGTCTCTGTGGGTGGGTGACTAATATGTGTGTGCGGCACTTTGTGCAAAAAAAATGATTCATGTGCGCAAATTGGGTGGCCCAAACAAGTGATATATTTTATTGTCAGTAAACAGTAGAAAACATAACCAAACACTCAAATACTCAATGCAAAGTATAAATATACATTCTGACACAGTCCGAACTTGGATGTGTATTGTGCGCCATAACAGTATGAACTGGAAACATGTGTAAATTATGTACATTTTAAAGAGTCTTGCATGCATCTAAAAGAGGTGCTGCTGATGATGTATTGCTAAGAAATCAACATTTACTGTTTCTCTGTCCTGTCTTTCCCATTCATCCAGTGGACTTATATTTTAATAAGATCCATTTTTCCACCAGATGTTAAAAACAATTTTGTTCGCATCAGCATATCTAACATACTAACATACTATTTGCCAGCAGATTAGGCCTTACGGTCTATCGAGTCTGCTCGAACTTTAGATCCTTAGTTGGGTGCCGAGACCCTCCCATCCCTTGTGCTCCAGAAACCCGTATCATCCATCCCCACCCCCCTGGGACAGGCCATCATCTGATACATCCACTTTCTGTGTCTGTCCCATCCTCTCTTGAAGCCCTCCACTGTGGATCTCTGAACTAGCTCACCAGGCAGTGCATCCCAAGGGTCCACCACCCTCTCAGTGAAAAACTTCCTCCTCTTTTCCCCCCTCACCCTTCCACCTTCCAACTTCAAACCATGCCCTCTGGTGATACCTCCCTGCTTTAGTCTAAAATCCCTCCGTTTTACCCTATTCATTCCCTTGAGGTACTTGAAGACCTCAATCATGTCCCCCTGTCTCTCCTCTCCTCCAATGAAAACAGGCAGAGCTCCTTAAGTCTGTCCTCCACGTCAAATCCCTAGCCCTCAGTATCATCTTTGTTGCCCTCCTCTGTACCCTCGCCAGGACCTGCATGTCCCTCTTCAAGTGTGGTCTCCAGTACTGTACACAGTACTCAAGGTGTGGTCTAACCAGTCCATTGTACAGCGGCAGAATCACTTCCTGCTCCTAGAGGTGATCCCCTACGATGCATCCCAACATCCTGTTTGCCTTGCTAGCCGCTCTCCTGCACTGCTCAGAGTTATTCATACATGCATCCACCATGACCCCTAGGTCTTTTTCCCTATGAGGCCTCCAGCGCCTCCCCTCCCAGGGTGTACCTGTGTTTAGGGTTTCCCCGACCAAGATGCAACACCTTGCACTTGGTGATATTGAAATTTAATTTCCATGTGTGAGCCCAGCTTTCCAGGGTGTCCAGGTCCCCTTGCAGGGCCAACCTCCCCTCTTCTCCCTCAACTACTGCTCCCATCTTGGAGACAGCCCCGAAGAGACTTATTTCACACCCTATACCCTCCCTGATGTCCGATATGTATGCATTAAACAGGATCGGACCCAGGACCGAGTCCTGCGGTACCCCACTACCAACCTCTCTAGGGTTCGAGAGATCCCCACAGACCACTACTCTCTGAGTGCATCCAGCTAGCCAGTTTTCAATCCATCTGACCATCAAAGGGCCTACTCCTAATCCCATCAGTTTCTCCACCAGACCATTGTGGGGGACAGAGTCAAACGCCTTGCTGAAGTCCAAGAATAATATATCCACAGGCTTACCCCTGTCCAGTTCTGATGTTACCCATTCATAGAACTCCACAAGGTTGGTTTGACATGATCTACCTGGCACAAACCCATGTTGCCGACTATCCAGACCTCCCACCTCCTCCAAGTACACCCCCAATCGTTCCTTTAGTATACTCTCCATTAATTTTCCCACCACCAAGGTCAAACTGATGGGTCTATAATTACCTGGTACTTCCCTCGACCCCCCTTTATGGATTGGTACCACATGTGCCTCTTGCCAATCCCTAGGTACCCTCCCTGTCTCAAGTGACCTGCTGAAAAGCTCCGCCAGGGGTGCAGCCAGTATGTCCGCCAGTTCCCATAGTACTCTCGGATGCATGCCATCCGGCCCAGGAAATTTGTCTTTCTTTAGGGCCTTGAGGGCTAATCACACCCTTTTGGTGGAGATAGCATCATCCGTCCCCTCCACCTTACTGGCCTTTTTATCCTTACCCAGATGCGGCACCCCTGGGGTACCTCTCTCTCCCTCTTGCTCCATTTCTGTTGCTCCCCTGATCCCACTTACTGACGTTTCTATCCCCTTCGTGCCTTGCTTTGTAGATATCCCATCCCCCTCCCTAGTGAACACAGGGCAAGGTACTCGTTAAATACCTCTGCCTGGTCCCTCGTCTCTTCCACCCACCCTCCTTCTGATCTCAATCTGCTGAGATGGCCCTTAGTTTTTCTCCGCTCCCCAATATACCAGAAGAACCCCTTTTCCCCTCCATGTATCCCCTGTGCCAGCCGCTGCTCTTTACTGGACTTTGCTCCCCTCACCATACGGGTGACTTTTCTAGATGCAAGCTGGTACATTTCCTTATCCCTATCCCCTCTTGTTGTTTTATATTTTTTGTAGGCCACCTTCTTTTCTCTGACTGCTACCTGTACCTCACTGGACCACCAGCATGGTTTATGTGACCTTGCTCCTCACATTCCAACTAGCGCAGATCCTGCTGCCTCATGAAGTCCCGTTTATGACCTCCCATCTCCTTTCCACACTTGTCATTGAGGTAATCCCCATCAAGTGATCCTTGAGAATATTTCCCATGCCCATAAAGTCTGCCCCCTGAAGTCCACTGCCAGTGTCCTAGATCACCCCCCTCCCCCATGCTTATTTGAAACCAGACAGTATTGTGGTCGCTCCCAGTCAAGGGGTCCTGTACAACCATGTCCCTTACCAGATCCCCATCTGCCAGAACCACATCCAGGACATGCCCCTCCCTTGTGGGCTCCATCACATGCTGTGTTAAGAACACATCCTGGAAGCCATCCAGCAGCCTCTGCTCCTTGGCCACCTTAGAGGACATGGTTCCCCAGTTTGTACCTGGCATATTAAGGTCCCCCATCAACACCACTCCTTCCCCTTTTGGTCCACAATGGGCAATGATGTTGTCCAGCAAACCATCCTCTAGAACATCATTCATCCCGGGGGGCCTATATGCTACACCCAGCTTGACCTTATCTCCTGCCGAGGATCGTAAGGTGACCCATAAGGCCTCCACGTTTCCCTCTGCCTCTTCTACCCTAGCAATTTCTATGTCATCTCTAATGAACATAGCCACTCCACCCCCTCTGCCCTCCTTTCTATCCTTCCTGAGCATAGTGTATCCCCGTACGTTTAGGTCCCAGTCATGGTTTTTGTTGGCCCACGTTTCCGTGACCCTGCGCCACATCCACCCCCGAACAGCATGGCCTGGAACTCTGGCAACTTGTTTCCCAAGCTCCTGGCATTTACTAACACCAACCCCCACCCCTTATCCCTGATCCTCTTTGTCGAACCCCACCCAGATTCCTTATACTTCCATCCTCCCTCTGCTCCTCCTGAAACCTCCATCCCCAATCTGTTTCCCCTCCCCTTGGGCGTGAAGGCTACTCCCTCATCTGGAGGAGAGGGCTTCTGGTCAGCCCCTCCCTTATCCCTTCCCCCTCACAAGTTTAAACCCCACCTTTCTTGTATGTAGTCAGCCATCCCCTGTTTAAGGACTTCCTTCCCTAATGGGGCAAGATGAAACCTGTCCTTGGCATATAGTCCCTTATCCTCCCAAACTCCATTCCAGTTCCCTAACACCCCCAACCCACTCTCTTCACCCCACTTCCTGAGCCAGTCATTAACCTCTGTGAGCTTCATTTTTTTCTCCACTGAGGCCTTTGGTACTGGCAATATCTCTGAAAAGGAAATGTTGCATCCATTATCCCGACAGACTCTGGCAAGTTCTTGGAACCTTGCTTGGATTTCCAAAATGCTATTTCCCTCTAGATCATTAGTTCCCAAATGCACCAGGAAATCCGGTTTCCCTCCACAATCCCTAACCATTTCATACACCATGAACTTTGCTCTGTGCACTGTCAGCCCAGAGATACTCACTACCTTCACCTGGCTATGGCATCCACCCCTCTGTCCCTCCCACTGGATACCCCTAATCATAGAGTCTCCCAATAACAGAACCTTAACACCGCCATCATCCTTATGGTTACCTCCACTATGCCCTCTCAGCCCCCTCCCCCTTTATTCATGATCTCAATTTCATGGGAGTCTTTCTGCCTTATTAGAGACCCTGTCACCCTCCCCTTTCTGTCTCCCTTGCTATTTTGCCCACTTAACTCAAACCCCTCTGAATAGGTGTCCCCTTTAACCCTCTCTTATCCGAACCATTTATCCTGGCCCTGATGGTTTCTCCTTCCCCCACACCGCCATCCTCCCCCCTTGTAATAGTACCCCTGCCTCCAGAGGCTCTCTGTGGGTCCCCTTTAGCTAGGGGCCCATCCTTGGTACTGACCCCCCTGCTGAAGGGGGGCTCCTCTCCCACCTCCTTGTCTCCCAGTTTCTCTCCAATCATGCTCTCCTCTCTCATGTCTGGAATATGTTGCATCTCCCCCATTTGCTTAACATATATGTTTCCCCTTCTCCCTCTGGGACTATTTCTATCTTTTCCATAGCCGGTCTGTGATGCCCTCTGGGTATCAGACTCCCTTCCCCTGGCCTCTGCATAAGTTTCCTCATTTCCACCAACCCCTTCCTCCCCTTCCAAGCAGTTTCTTTGTTTGCTTTTAATGCAGTTCATGAGGCTGAAGAATCTTTCACAGTCAGCTCAAGAAGCTTGGAATGTAGTAGTAGTAATAGCACAATTTATTATTCAGCATAAAGCAGTTACAATATACTAAAATCAGGACAAAATACATAGTAAATATAAATAGACAATAAATCAACAAGGAACTTCAATATCTTTACAGTGCAATTTAATTTAACAGAGTGCATTTTCACATAAAAAAAACCCCCACAGGACTTCAAGTCCCCCTAATAAACTTTACAAATGAGTTGAGATTAAAAATCTTGCAAAGATCTCTACCATGTTCTTCTCTTTCATAGTAAACAATTATTCCAAATGATCCTCCAGGGGGAGGCTGAGATCCCCTGACAATCCCACCAGCAGTTTTTTCCTAGTTGATTCATACCTAGAACACAAGAGTACCACATGTTTGAGATCATCTATAGTCCCCACTCCACATTTACAATATGGAGGAAGTACCCCCTCTCTTTTGTCTGAATGAATGTATTGAGCATTATAGTTTTCAGTTCCGAATCTTGTATAGATTCATCTTTGTTTAGGCAGGTTAAAAAAAAGAGATATGGCTCATATCCACATGAAATCTTTACTTTTTTTTTTTTATAAAATCCATATAGTTTAAGCTTGGAGAGTTGAACATAGAAAGAATTTATGTCTAAGTCAATAATCCTCAATTTGACATCCTGCCTAATCTCCTCAAATGGTTTCATGTAAATTTTACATAAGAGGTGGCCCAATCCTGCCAGCATTAGTGTTTCCTTAATAAGTTGAATAAAGGGATGTACATATCCCATGCTGGCCAACTTGATAGCTTCCACTACACACATTCTGGGATATCTTTTTTGGGGCAAAAGAAAAAGTTTCAACAGAAAGAGAATCTGTCGTTCACAGATGAGAGAAGTCAAGGAACGTTGTCCTACCTCCAAGGCAAGAATACAGCTTGGAGTTCCATTTAAAAATATATAGATGTCTCTATAGAGTTTATTCAGAATTATTTCTAATTCTCTAACCTTAGTATGATCCCAGATTTCAGAGGCATATAACATGCTCATTCTTATTTTGGCATTAACAACCCTTAATACCCCGCTCACCGATGACTTCCCCATTTTGCCGTTAAATATTTTTAGGGCATTTACAGAAGATCCCATTTTAAATTGAATAGCCTCCAAATGTTTGGTCCAAGATAGGCTATAGGCAAAATGGGCACCTAAACAGTCATAACACTTAACAGTGTCTATACGGTTACCATTTAGCCTAAAGCCTACAGTATTCATTGTCTGAGAGCCAAAACCTACAACGTTGGTCTTGCCGAGATTAACTTTTAGTTTCCCTTGAGAACAGAGAGATTCAAAGTGAGCCAATTTCTTTTAAGACCTAGGACTGAAGTAGAGAGCAAGACTAAATTTTTTGCATATGCTAAACATTCAATCATTTGATCATTAATTTTTGGAGTATGAACATCTGGGTTACCTAGCTGATCCAAGACGTTAAATGGAGATGTTAAATGGAGTGGGGGCCAAAATACAGTACACCCGTCTGCCTCCACATTTGTCTCAAATCTATCAGTTAGATGACCATATTGATTATACTGGACTCTTGCCCACATATTTTCATAGAGTCTGTTAATAACATCAAGAAGTGAGGCCTCCAACTTCAGATCCCTTAATGTAGCCAGAAGGATTTTTCTACTAATCCTGTCAAAGGCCAAGGAGAAGTCCACAAAACAGCAATATAATATGTTTTTTCTCACTTTAGTATACTTCCACATCAGATGCTGAAGCACATAATAATGTTGTACTGTAGAACACTCCTTCCAGAAACCATTCTGTGCCTCATTCAATACTGAGTTCTCCTTGACCCATGACAGCAATTTGCCCAAATCTATCCTAGAGAAAATCTTCTGTGAAACATCTATCAAACTAATAGGCCTATATAACCTTGGGTCATTCAGATCCTCTTTTTTTAAAAATTGGAAAGATAACACTACCTGCCCAACTGGCAGGGTAAGAGTACCCCGAACCAGGCCATTAGACAGCAAAAGAAGAAAAGGAATCCATCAGTTGGTAAAAACCTTATAGAGCTCACCTAGGAGCCCTGGTGCTTTATTTGCCTTAAGGCCAATCAGTGCCATCTGTATTTCATCCTCTGTGATCAAGATAGGTCTTGGAAAAATTTCATCCTCCTGTATTTTGAAAGCATCAGGTGTCTCCTGCTCTTCATGAGAATAATAGAGCTTGGAGAAATGAGATGCCCAAACTTCAGGTGTAATATAGGTTTCAATCCTATTGGCATATCTATTATATCCCTGGGCAACAATATTCCAAAATTGCCTTCCATCCCTATCCAAAACAGCCTGCCTCAGTTTTTCCCAAAGTCCCTGAGTATGTTTATGTCTCTCCCATTTCATAATTTTGCTATATTTTTCTCTTTCACTCTTCAGCAATTTAAAATCTGCTGCAGACTTATTTCTTTTCTTCTTATGCTGTCTTAGTTTTCCTCCAAACTCTTTCTTTGCCTATAGGCATACTGAATTAAACTAAGACTTTTTATAAAGGGACCTAGGATGGTACGTTGTTTTACATCTAGGTCCAAGTAAAGAATGAATAGTGTCCCAATTCTCCAAAATATTAAAGGCCTTACTTTTGTCCAGGACCAACTCGTGAATATCACCTAAGACTCCTGTACTAAAATTTCTTTGAAACTAGCTTGATGAATCTGCTCCCATCCAATCCTTCTCTTGTTTATGACTTCCAGACTCTCTACCTGTTGTGCCTCACTCCTTAAAGTTCCAAAAGGGCATTTGATGTTAATTACAATAGCACAGTGTGCTGATTCCAATCTATCCATGGCCTCTAACTTTTGGATCAGCTTTACTGCTTCCAAATTGGTCCAAACCTGATCAGGAGTTGAAGAGCCAGTAGGTCCTCTATACGTTAAGGATCCAACTAGATCTCCCTGAGTTCTCCCATTTAGAATACAGAAATTTCTACTGGCCAAGCCCGTTCGCAGTTCCCTACCTCGGAGGTTAGATTTTAGATCCTGAGCAGTCCTAGTATATGAGATATTTGGATTAATTATAGATATTGTATGGATCATATCTCAATATACATCCTCCAAAAAATGAGAAGGAATTCTGGCACTAAAATCTCCCAAAATAATTATAGGACAAGGTATACTCTTATCTGACAACTTGCCAAGTGTTATTTTCAGATCCTGTATGAAAAGGTCAGTGGGATCAGTAGTTTTATTGCAAGGAGGAAAGTACATATTGCAGAGAATGATCTTCTCTTGTCCCTTGCTAATCATTAGAGCCTGAAAATTTAGCAAAGTTTTGATAAAAAAAGAAATACCCCCTTTAAACCTTCCAAACTTTTTATCTTTAGTTGCTGGCAGAATAAAGACAGAATATCCAGCCAATTTGGGAGTTACATTTTCTGTACACCATGTTTCTTGCAGTCCAATAATATCAGTATTATCCAGAAATCTCACTACTTCATGGTCAATTGTTTTAAGATGGATGGATTCAGTGTTCCATGAAAGTATAGAAAGGGCATCCACATCTCGATTCCCAGCTCCCTTATCCAAATCCAGCTGGCATTCAGAGTTCATTTGTTTGATATTATCTACAGGCTGCATTTGTCAGGCAATCAATAACTGTCAGCGGTAGTAGGTATTAGGGTCAGTGGGTTTCCAAAGTCAATCGGGGTTATCTGCCTCTAAGATTGATTTTGGACTATCCTTAGTCTGTTTAAACCATGAAAAGACTTCACCCAAGTCTAATGTATTAACTAAATGTATTCCCAAGCAATCCAGCTTGCTGGCCAGAGACAGCAAGCTGCTAGCTGTATGAGGATTTTTAAATGTAATACCAATTTGTGTTGTGGACTCAGGACCTCCACATAACTTTATGGACTCCACCATGTTTCTGGAGATATAAAATCCTAATGTTCTTTCCAAGAGCAGCAACAAATCTTCCCTAACTTTCCTGTGAGAATCCTTGAGTGAAACCTTCTACCCAAAGATAGTTATGGTCCTACTTAGCCATACTTCTCTCTGCTTCAGTACATGATCCTCTATCACTCCCAAGATTTTTCTCTGTGCTATAGTATCTTCTCCTCCTGCACCTCCCTATGGAGAATCTCTTCTGGGGAAGGATAAGACTGTGTGAATCTCTATGCATGATAGCTTCATGTTTAGCTTGGAATGTAGCACATACATCCAATAAGTTTAGCCACCATGCTGTACTGCACATTAGTCAAAGCAAAGTGGATCATGTCAGTAAAGTTTTAATGATCCTCCCTTTATTTTTCAGCAACTATAAATCTGAAGTCATTGTACTGGCTAACAATTTCTGCCTGGTCCACGGATGAAAATAAATAGTCCTGATATTTGCTATACAGTCTCTCAATATTTGATAAGCCAAACTCAAAGCTGCAATGTGGCATTGCTGCAAAATCAAAGGCAGATCAGTCAGAAAGTTCACCTGCAGGAAATCCACTGTCCAGATGGTCACATAACAGGCCAACGAATTGCAAAATTGCTACTGTGCTTACTTCAGCTATGCAATTAGCCAAAAACAGTTTTACTGGTTGGCTCCAGTAGACAGTTTCACCCTGGTACTGGCTTCTGATCTTTTTTTATTTTTGCCCTAGCAATCTGTACAGCTTCAAGTAAGCATTAATCACCGAAGAAGGTGTCATCTAATGGGGAGTTAATGCATGGTTGGGAGTTTGGCTTGGGGGCAGGAGGCGTCTAACGGTCCAACCATCATAATCAATATTACTGACACCTTCAGAGGATATTAATGCACTTAAACATCACTATGCTTACTATGGACTACACATCTTGCTACTCATAGAACAGAAAAGACTATGAGACCGATATGATCTGCTGTCATTTTTAATGTTTCTTTCACATTTCTCAACAGTACTCTTTTGCATGCATATGACATTATTGTTTTTCAATATAGTGAACTCTGGTTTCTTTCTTAATGATTGTTGCACATTTAAATGATTTCTGTGTGACTGTTTCGTTACTAGGTAACTTGGGATGACTGTGATTCTCTTGCTTTCACTGTGTGCAGAGTGTGTGCATGTCTGATTTGCATACGGGCAGGGTCATTACTTCACTTGATTTTGTATTTCTATGCTGCTCACTCTGTCTTGCACACTACTTGTTTTTGTACCTTTTTGGAGTTATCCCTTGTCTGTGGTGTGCTCTTCGTGTGTCATTCCTCCGGCATAGTTAAAGTTTACCATGCCGTGGACGATAAAATTGTTGAAGTTGAATGCATTCCCGGATGTGCCCCTGGCTCCCTCTTCCCACCTATGTCCCTCACTTCTATTTATCCCCCTGCCTATCTGCACTACTCTCTTGCTCTTCTACGACTGTGTTGCTCTTCTTTTTTCAACGTGCCACCTGTGAACCCTGCTAATTTACTTCTGGTGGTTACTTTCTGTACTTTAGAAGCAACACGGCATTATCATCTCATAATGCCATGTTGCTCCTGTACCACGTGATGCGTTCTCACCTATCGCCATTGCTCCTCAGCGCTGTCAAATTTGTGCCATGTTACAACTGTTGTTAGACCACTTTCTGAAACATCTTAGACAACTCTGCCAACTCCAAAAATACATCATTTAATTCTGTTATGGCAATGTGATATTCAGGGTTGGACAGCTTCTTAAAGCAGTACTTAGCAATGGGATCTTTGATGGAAGCATGCATAATTGTATGTGTTGTCATTTACCCTAGGTATGGTTTACAATGACTTTGCTGGGTATTGTCAAGCTCGGGAGGGATGTTAAAATGTATTTTTGCAATGTAGTGGGTAAGTCAGTGTGATATCAGAGAGGAGATGCATTTAGGATACTGCATTTCTCTTCCATTCTGGATCCATACTAAGCGCAGTCTGAATTTATGAAATTAAATGAAAAGGACATTTTTTGTGCTGCTATTTCTTGTTGTCCATTTTAGAATTACTATCCCAATGTAGCCAATATGGACAACCTTTTACAAGTACTAATTCATTGAATCTCAAATGTGTGTATAATGTGAGACCCTGTTTTAAAGAGAAGCTCAATCTCATCTCTCTAGACATATGTACAGTCAATGTCTCAGTCTGCTAATTGAGAAAGTTATAGTCATCCTGGCCCCCAACAAAAACATAAAAAAATGACACAAACAGACAGTAGGTTGCTTTGATGTTTTTATTGTAAACAAAAACTATAGTTTTCCCATTTTCTTCTACTGAAAAAAAAATGAACACGGTTTCAACGGTGAGGCTTTAAATCCATTGTAAACACATTTTGTATGTGAGACGCTGCTTGGGGAGGAGGCAGATTACACTGAAGTTGTGCAACTTTAAAACTGAAATAATATAATATATACCCTATGTCAGAGAATCTCTCGCATTGCTTTGTTGGGGAGAATCTACCAAACAAATAAAACATGCCATTTCTGTGACCAGCAGGGGAATACTGTTCATTATTAAGTACTGTCTTACTGAAAAGAGGTGTCAAGCCAAAAACATTATTGTAACTGCAAAGCCGATTGGTTGGAATTTTGCTGATCAATTCCATTGTTCAATAAGTGGAGAAAGAGCGAGACTGCTGGCTTGTTAAAGTTAATGGGTTGTGGCCTCGGGTGGGCATACAATGTTTCTTTCCCATTCACTTTCATGTCCTGCTGTCTGAGTCTTAAATCTGAGTGATGACTGTAGTCACTACTTTATGAACATGAGGATCCCTGTCAGCTGCTTTGTGTGCTACTACTGAAGCCGTGTGCAGGTTATTTCTTACCGCTGTGCGGGCACACATGCGCACACCTTAGGGGGAACATAGGTTACTACCTGTGTGTAAACCAAAAACACACACTAGTATAACAAAAAATAACAAAAAGAAAAAAAAAGCCTGCAAAGATTTCACAGAAACAGAACTGGGACCAGTATTTAAAAATCAGCTTCTAAAGGGAAAAATGACTTACATGTTCAGTGCAGTTCTCCTTTTACAGAATATGGTAATATTTTGAAAGAATATGATAAAGAAGCAGTACGAACAAATGAAAAGCATCATGGCTTGTAATTCACAACAATAAACTTAAGAAAGTTCATATGGACAGATTCCAACCTGGATCTTTCCATAACCTCTCTGTTGGACATGCTCTTAACTCCTCCTATGGGTCTCATTTTGATATATAAGAAAAAAAGAAGAGCTGGCTAGGCTTCTGAAGGAACTACTGAGAACATGTGGAAGGTGTTTTTTTTTTTTAGTTTTAAGCATTTGTAGTCACTAGGCAGTATGAACACGTGCTTTACATAAACTTTTGCTTTTTCTTGCCCTATTTTTACCACGGTGCTGGTAAACCAGACAATAAAAAAATCCATGTGGCTTTCACTACAGACACTTTTAGGTATTATTAAAAACTTCTGCATCCCCCAAATTTAAGGGTCTTTTTATAAACATACATATACTGTATGTGTTTTGTGAACACAACCTGGTCCATTGGAGCTACACTGGGCTTCTTTTGGTATTAGTTTTATATAAGCATTTTTAAAACAGTTTATGTATTGAATGCATCACTTTGCATAATTTGGAAATATCTGGCTGTCCTGTTGTTCTTTCAGCTGCTCTCTTCCACTTCCTCTGTGGTTACAAGCAGGGAAGCAAACTGTGATTGCCAGACACAGTGTACCAGAGGGCCAAATAACTGAAACTATAGCTAAACACTGCACTTTCTGCTACTACAGCTTTAAATTTCAAAGCTCAGGCAGGAACTCACTAAGGGCTACTATTTTGAAAAAGGCCACCATGCAGGCTACAGGACTCAGAACCCTAGAAGGAAAGGAAAATAAATCTGGCCAGTTGGGTAAGAGGGAGAAAAAGGTGGAGGACAGAGGGAAGATGTCCATGGAGAAGGGACAGTGTTCCCAAGTCACCATTCCAGGAGTCACCCAGAATGATAGGACAGAAGGATTAGAAGAGAAAAGAACAGGAAAGTAACATTTTTTTGTCATGACTTTATATTTCAGTTTTACTTTGCAGGTTAACGTTTTCCATCTCTACAGATACTTCTACTGGGGGGGGGGTGTCTTGACAAGGTGACACCACATTATACTAACACCACCCTTTAAAAAAAATAATTTGAATAAAGGCATGGACCCAAACTGCCTGTAGTCTACATCACTGCTTGTATCTGCACACCAGGTGTGATGGGTGAAACAGCACATTGCCTGAAGGCAGGAATATTTTGTTTTATGCAATAGGTGTGGAGATAAATCTCCACTGATAAATGTTGATATCCATGTAATAAATGGCTAATGATATGTCTACTTTATGTATAAATGTGGAATCTCAAATTTATACACATACTAGGCACATCATCAGACATTCATCTACACAGTAGACATGTCATCACCCCCTTCCCCAATGGCTTGCACTACATTTTTTTTACTTTCAAATTCACTGTCTCTCTCTCTGCTGCTGTCAGTGTGCTTGTGATGCTACATGCCATTTCCCCAGATTGCAGTATTTCAAAATGGCTCAGCCAAGCTACCAACACCACAACTACCCCACTTTGAAATCCTGGCTCCATTATACAGCAACAACAGCAACAAAAATATATGTTTCAGTTACACTCCTTGTGAAATACACTACTCCACATTTCAGGTACAAAACTGCACTCGCTTGCTCTCTTTGGTACAACAGGACACCCAGCATGCTCAATACTGCTCGCTCTCTCTAAAAGCCCAACAAACAAGAAAAAACATTGGTTTTTAAGTCCAAACCATCGTATTCACTGAAGTAGGGACCACTCTGAACAATAACAGGTGTTCTCCTGGTCCCGTTGACACAGCACTCTATCTCTCCACAATGCCCATCCACCCATCAACCCGACATTCTCCTTGCTCGCTCCTCACACACAAAAAAACATTTTTTAAGGAAACCTCCAACAGGCTAAAAGTGAAAATTCACAGCACTTACTAGATAGGGTTGCCACTCATCCAAGAAATCACTGGATCATCATAAAATATTCACTTCACCCTCACATCCCACAGTGTGCTGTTTCCGGACTGCCAATCTACATTTAAAAAATCCCAACGAATGACATAGGACAGCCCATAATAAAAACTTCAGGACAGTGAATAATGCCACAACTGAAATTACTAACTACAGGCTGTCTGTGACTAGGTGCAACCGATAGCAGATACAACAGCTCCGTGACTCGCTAAATTGAGCCACCATTTTTTTTCAAATTTTTGTCCAGTAACCTGCTCCTCTACCAATCAGAGGCAATGCTAACACATCATGCCCATGTATTGATGTAGTCTCCATAGCAGTGGCCATGTCAATGGAACCCCCTAAAAGCAGAACAGCACTTTACCATAAGCAAAACCCACACAGCTACTAAAATTTAAAAAACAACAGCAAAAAGTAATTATAAAAATTACACTAATACAGGGTCCCTACTCATTGCATTAATGAAATACACAACAGGGACCTTGTGGAATAAACAATTTATTTTCACTCAAGCTGTTTGACCTTGGGCACATCACTCATGGTTTACGC
The DNA here is from genome assembly GCA_016271365.2 of Neoceratodus forsteri. Classification (NCBI taxonomy): domain Eukaryota; kingdom Metazoa; phylum Chordata; order Ceratodontiformes; family Ceratodontidae; genus Neoceratodus; species Neoceratodus forsteri. Next base: position 1,465,310,110 of record CM028131.1, on the reverse strand, counting down.
CCCCCTCGTGGCATTACCCAAGGACAAATAGCACATACGGAAATAAATTGTTTATTCCACAGGTCCTTGTTGAGCATCCCTTGTCTATTCCACTTCAAACCTCATTAGAACTGTGACCACAGTGACTGTGAAATTATAACTGACCAAGTAGAGCCACTCACTTCCTACAGGACTAGTCTCAAGTCATGTCACTATAAGTGATGTCATAATGCATAATAAAAACAATAAGGGATTTTAAAACTAAACGCATTGATGTACAGTAACTAATCATGGATGGTAAAACAGACCACATACAACCTTCAGTTGTAGAAAATGTGAGAACTTCTAGAGGAGAGGGAGATAATTACTTAAAAAGAGGAAGGAAGAAAGATGCTGGTAACATGTGATTACATAGATACATAGAATATGACGGCAGATAAGAACCAACCGGTCCACCTAGTCTGCACATTTCCCTACTTGATTTGACAGTCCCTACTCTTATCTGGACTGCTGTACCCCAGCAGTGGATGTGATTCCACTTCACAAAAGTGGGAGCAAGACAGAGGCAGAAAACTACAGACCTGTCAGTTTGACCTCTGTGGTAGGGAAAATGATGGAATCACTTCTGAAGGAAAGAAGTGTTGAGTACCTAGAGGCCAGTGGGGCACAGGACACAAGGCAGCATGGATTCACAGTGGGAAGGTCATGTCAGATGATTCTAATAGATTTCTTTGACTGAGTGACCAAAGTAGTAGACCAGGGAGGGGCTGTGGACATGGCCTACCTAGATTTTAGCAAGGCATTTGACACAGCCCCACACAAAAGATTACTAAACAAATTAGCTAGCCTGGGAGTGGGTCCCAGGGTGGTAGCCTGGGTAGAACATTGGCTGGACAACAGGACACAGAAGGTAATAGTAAATGGAGTCCACTCTGAAGAAAGGGGGTTACTAGTGGGGTACTGCAGAGTTCAGTACTGGGTCCAGTCCTTTTTAATGTCTTTACAAGTGACATTTCAGATGGACTGGAAGGAAAAGTATGCCTCTTTGCAGATGACACAAAGATCTGCAACAGGGTTGATACACAAGAGGGGTGTAGAAAGGATGAGAAGGGACTTGGCAAGGTTGGAGGAATGGTCAGAAGTATGGCAGCTTGGATTCAATGCAAAGAAGTGCAAAATAATGCACCTGGGAAACAAAAACCCAGAGGAAGAGTACACAATGAGGGGGGGAGGTAGTAACAACAAGAAAAATCTAAAGGGACCTGGGGGGTAATCATATCAGATGGTCTTAAGGTTGGCAAGCAATGTGAGAAGGCAGTAGGGATGGCTGGGGGGATACAGGGATGTATAGAGAAAGGCATCACCAGCAGAAACCAGGAAGTTGTTATCCCTGTGTACAGACAGTTGGTGAGACCCCATCTGGAGTACTGTGTCCAGTTCTGGAGACCCCATCTCTGCAAGGACATAGAATGGAGACAGTCTAGATGAGGGCAACTAAAATGGTGCAGGGTCTGCAACAGGAGCATATGAGAAGAGACTAAAGGAGCTTAATATATATACCCTTGAGGAAAGGAGGGAGAGGGGGGATATGATAGAAACTTTTAAGTACCTCAATGGAATCAACAAAGTCCAAAAAGGAGCATCTTTCAGAAAAAGAGATGTGCAAGAACAAGAGGAGACAATTTGAAGATAGAGGGGGGATGGCTCAGGGGCAATGTGAGGAAGTATTTTTTCACAGAGAGGGTGGTGGATGCATGGAACCGCCTTCCTGAGAAGGTTGTGGGGTCTAAAACTGTGGGAGAATTCAAGAATTCTTGGGACAGACATAAGACAATTCTTGTGGTGGGTAGGAAGAAATAGGTCATTGGATAACTAGGATCTGCAGCTTATCCAGTAGGTAGGGAAATGGGCAGACTAGGTGGGCCAAGTGGTCCTTATCTGCCATCTAAGTCTATGTTTCTCTGTTTCTATGCTGTGCTGCACAGATCTATTGTTAGAATTCAAACAGGGTAAAGGGAGATGAGTGTGAAGTAACAAGAGACAGGACAGTAATATGTATACCAGGAGATTCAGCAAATAGGGCACAGATAAAATAATGAGATCAGTCAAGACAATGGGGGAGGGATCAGGGATTATTGTCCATTTAGGGACTAATGATCTAGGAAATAAAACTCTATCATTTGTAAAAGTTAACTTCATGTGACTGGGTAAAAAAACTGAAGATTGTGGCTGGAGTAGTGACATTTTATGACATTCTACTGGTGTGGGATATGGGAGAAGAGAGGCAATCAAAAGTAATGGGTGTTTACTCACCTGGTAAAGGTGATTGTGTTGGTTGGCATCCATGGCACTCCAGACATTACCTCATGGATTTTAGCCCACCTGATAGGCTAGTGATGCACATGACCCCAGGATCAAATTTCTAGTATATCCAGGTCCCAGAAACCCCTGCTCTCCAGTTTGAATCTTCCATAGCTGAAATCAAGGTTAGTAAGTACAAGAAGAAGAAACAGACAATGCAGGGAAAACCAGACAATGATGATGTGAGATATGATCAGAGACAAAAAATGATGCTGGCTACGACGTAGTCTCAGTGGCCCATAGGCCGAGTTTTATTATCCCTAATATTTGCAATCTACTCTCAGTCCTGAAGGGACCGACTGTTAGCTTATCACTGTGAGTCAACATTGTCGTCTATCCCCTCGTAAGCCCCCTGATGGATAAACAGACTTTTTCCAGCCCCAGTCACTCTGAGCACTCTGAAGGGGGGGGCCTTGGAGTGTCATGGATGCCAACCAACACAATCACCTTTACCAGGTGAGTAAACACCCATTGTGATTGGTTGGGCATCCATGGCACTCCAGACATTACCTCATGGGTAGATAAGAAGCAGTGTAGTACCCAAGGGAGGGAACAGAGTGGTCTAAGAGTGAGGGGTCGAAGATGCTGCTGCAAGAACCTGTGTGGTGAATGTGGGCCATACGGCATGCAGCTGTTGTAGTCTGTAGTGTCTGGTGAACGTGTGGACGGAGCTCCACGTGGCTGCCATACATATGTCCTCTGAGGACACATTGGCCCTTTCCGCCCATGAAGTGGCGACTGTCCTGGTGGAATGAGCCTTGATCCCCTGAGGGGGTGTCATCTGTTTTCCTACATAAGCATTCTGGATGGTTCTCCTTAGCCACCCAGCAATGGTGGATTTGGAGGTGGCTCTGCCCTGCCTTTGTCCCTTAGCGACGACGAACAATCTTTCTGTTTTGCGTATGGGACACGTTCTGGCTAAGTAGATGGATAGGGCGGATCCGACATCTAGGTGATGTGGAACCTCACTGGTGTCCTGCTGTGACCCTTCCGGGAGAGTGGGCAATTTGATGGGCTGCTCCCTGTGGAAGGCAGTGGGCACCTTTGGCTGGAAGGCTGGTACAGTTCGCAAGTGGACCCCTTGAGGGGTGAATACGGTGTAGGGTTCTGCGCAGGATAAGGCCCCTAGTTCTCCGATCCATCTGGCCAAGCAGATGGCCACCAAGAAACATGTCTTGAGGCTGACCCAGAACAGATCTGCCTTGAGAAGAGGCTTGTAGGGTGCCGCGCTGAGGGAATCGAGGACGAGTGGGAGATCCCAAGGTGCGATGGTTGGTCAAGTTCTTGGTCGGAGGATCTCTACCGCTTTTAAGAAATGTAAGGCATCAGGGTGAGCTCCCGGGTTGTACCCCCCGATGTGCCCGGTGGCCGCCCCATAGCTGATAGTTGCACCCTGAGAGAAGAGTGGGCTAGACCCTTGTCCACTCCCTGTTGGAGGAATAGCAGAATGGTAGCCATGTCAGTCTGCTCGGGTACCTTGCCCCTTTCCAAACACCACCTTGAGAATATAGATCATTGTCTACCGTAGGTGGAGGTGGTGGAAGTCCGCCTGGACTGTAGTAAGGTGCAAATGACGGTGTCATGGTAACCTGCCTCCCTTAGTGTCCTCCTTTCAGGAGCCAGGCCGTGAGCTTCAGTGTCTGCGGGGTCGGGTGGACTACTGGACCCTGTGAGAGCATGTCTGTTTGGTAGGGTAACTTGAAGCTGGCTAGTGACATCTCTTGAACTGCGGTGAACCACGTCCTTCTTGGTCACTAGGGGGCCACCAGAATGACTGTGCAACGTGATGCCCGTATCTTGGCTAGTACCTGCGGAATCAAGGGAAAAGATGGGAAGACATATGCATGTTTCCGACACCATGGTTGGGATAGGGCATCTGTTCCCTGGGAGAGACTCTCCCTGAAACGCAAGTAGCAGTCCCTGACCTGAGCATTCTCCCGTGTCGCCATGAGATCTATGGTTACGGGTCCCCATGTCGTTTGGATCATTTGAAACAGATTGGGATGCAGCCGCCATTCTCCTGGGTGCACCTGTTGCCTGCTTAGCCAATCTGCGTGTACGTTCAGCTTTCCTGCCAGGTGAACTGCGCCCAGATGTCTGAGGTTGGATTGGGCTCAATTGAGGACTGCCGTAGCCTCCCTCAGCATGGCTCTGCTCCTGGTTCCACCCTGTTTGGCTATGTAGGCCACTGTGACCCGGTTGTCAGAGCAGATCAGGACTGACTGGCCGTTTACCAGGTGCTTGAATGCCTTAAGAGCATGGACTACAGCTCTAATCTCCAGGATGTTGATGGAGAGTCTTGACTCCACTGGAGACCATAGGCCCTGGGCCGTTGCATTTCCCAGGCAGGCTCCCAAACCGGAGAGGCTTGCGTTAATTTCTATTGTGGCCTTATATGAGGCCTCTAGGGGAACTCCCTTGGTCAGGTTCGATTCCACCGTCCACCATGTCAATGAGAGTCTCACTGATGGTGGTAGTGGTACAACCACCTGTAGGTTGTGTTCGCTCAGTATTCCCCGAGTCAGAACATATGTTTGGAGTGGACACATGTGCCACCTGGCCCAGGGCATGAGGTCTATGCATGATGCCATGCATCCCAACAACTGGGCTATCCTTCCCATGGTTGTCTGGTGGCGGGCTTTCATTTGACGGGCCAGGCTTATCAAGTTGTGTACCCTCGAGGGGGATGGTTTTGTCCATCCTTGGGCTGAGTTGATCAGCGCTCCCAGATGCTCGATCTGCTGTGTGGGAACGAGGTGACTCTTTTCCTGATTGACCACCCAGCCGTGGTCTTCAATTGCCTGTAGGGCGGTTTCCGTGCGTTGTCGTGCCTGATCCTTGGACTGAGCCTGGATGAGCCAGTCGTCCAGGTAGGGTATGATGTCCAGTCCCTGTTCCCTAAGTCTGGCCACCAGGGTTATGGAGACCTTGGTGAACACTCTCGGGGCGGAGGAGAGGCCGAATGGCAAGGCCTGGTACTGGAAGTGGTGGCCCAAGATGTGAAATCGGAGGAATTGTCTGTGTCTCTGAATGATGGGAATATGAAGATATGCGTCCTTTAGGTCTATGGATGTCAGGTAGTCACCTACCCGGAGACTGCGCAGAGTTGATCGTATGGTCTCCATTTTGAATCTGTGAGACACTACGTGATGGTTGAGATGCTTTAAGTCCAGGATGGGACGGAGTTCCCCTGATTTCTTGGGCACCAGGAAGAATATAGAGTAGACCCCTAGGTTCTGTTCTCATACCGGGACTGGTTGGATGGCCCTGTTCCGAATCAGCTCTGACAAGATGCGCTGGACCTGATGAGGGGACGTCTTTCTTTTGGCTATGGGAAAGGATACAAATCTTTGGGGGATATGGGGTTGGGATAGCTCTATGGAGTACCCCCTGGTCACCACCTCTTGGACCCACCTGTCCGAGGTTGTGTTGAACCAGCAATGTGTGAATAAGGCCAGTCTTTGTCCTACCGGTGGGTAGGGATCCTGGCCCTGAGTGATCATGGCATCGTAGTCACTGTTGTTTTCCTCTGTAGCTTCTACCTCATCCTCCGGATTTTTGTCCCCGGGCTCTGAAGGAGGATGACTGATAGGTTTGAGAGTACTGGCTATGGAAACTGTGTGATGTACCCCTGCCTTGAAAGGAGTAGTTTTGTTGTGGCATGTCCCTGCGGGGTTGGTACAGTCTGTTCCCCCCCGAAACCTCCGCCTCGATGAGGGGAGGTAGTTATACCTGGTCTTACTCTTAAGGAGGTCTCTACCCCCCTCCTTTTGTTTTAAATAATCCTGCAGCCCCTCCCCAAACACATACTTTCCCCTTAGTGGTAGGTTTTGCAACAGAGTTTTTGATTCATTGTCTGCGTCCCACAATTTTAGCCACAGTACCCTCCGAGCACGGTTGGTGATGGCCGTAGTCCTGGTGTGGAGGTGCAAGGTGTCTACTGCCATGTCGGCTAGATATTTTGCTGTGTCTAGAGTACATTCTAACAGTTCTGCCTCCCTGGACTTAGGGTTGGCCTGTTCCTGAAGTTCTTCGAGCCAACGGATTTGTGCTCGTGCCGCGTAGATGGCAGTAGTGGCTGCTTTTGCAGTGGTGCCTTTGATCTCGAATGCCTTTTTGAGCATGTCCTCTACTTTTTTGTCCGTAGGGTCTTTGAGGGCAATTGTTCCACATGGTAACACTGTTTTCTTGCTAAGAGCCGCCACCTGCGGGTCGATGGTGGGGGCCTTGCACCAAATATCAGATTTTTCCCCTTGAATCGGGTACATTCTGTCCAGGTTCTTTCTGTTCGGCATTCTGTCAGGTTCCGAGGATTGCCACTCTTTATTGAAGACATCCTCAATAGCAGGGCATACTGGGAATGTCTCCGGGTTCGACACTCTCAGTTGTATCATGAGGTCGAGTTTTGACTCAGGCTTACTCTCCTCGGTGTCGAACCCCATGGTGGCCTTGATGATCTTCATAAGCCCTGGGACCGTGTCAAAGGAGCACAACTTTGAAGTCAGAGAAGGTGTCAATGGAAGCTCCATATCCTCTTTGTCCGATTCTACCTCATCCTCTTCCTCTGCAGCGTCCTTATCCTCATGCGCGTCTTCGCGTGGAATGTCTGGAAGGGTGTCCTCATGGTTGGGTGCTCCTCCGGTTGTCCCCCTGCCTTGTCAGGCTCCAGACTCAACGGTTTGGCTCTGTGCTGAGTGAGGGATTCCAGCTTTTTCATTATCTTGAGCATAAAGTTCTGCTGGCTTGCCATCATGATGACCGCGGCCTGCTGATTTTGGATTGGGAGGGAGCCCGGGTCCATCCACGTGGGGTTGCTGGGTCCCGAGTTGCTGGGTCCCATAGGCAGTGTTTGTTCCAAGGAGGAGTCATCGTCGTCGAGTAGACAGGCTGCGCAGAGGGGTCCCGGGGTTTGGGGTAGGAGGGTGGCGCTGCACGAGGAACACTTCTTTGTTTTTACCATCTGTGGAGAGAAGAAAGCAGGCCTTAGATTGGAGTTGGAGTTCAATGCCCTGTGGGCGATCCTTTTAACCCCCTACACTTCTAGGCGGGGGTGACCGATGCCTGCATTGTATACCACCATCTATTTACATGAAGGTTGCGGGGGTGCTGTGTGAGGGCCCCCGCAACATGGTATATGGTGGAACTGAGATGGTCTGGGAGCCATAGGTGGACCAGACACACATGGTCCGCTATGGGAGGGGGCTATGGCGTGGCTGAGTCGGAGGTCCAGGGGAGGCAGGGCCTACATTCTCAGGTCACTGTGGGAGGTACCAGAGGCCAAGGAGAGGTAAGGCCAAAGGGGAGAGAGAGAGATCATTTTATATCATGGGGGCCCAACCGGAGAGTCACTGTGGGAGGGACCCTACGGTGGAGAGGGGCCCCGGAGTAGCTGTTGTCAGGCCGAAGTGGGGCCGGTGGAGGCTGTGAGGGATGTGACCGGTCCCCCCCCGAGAAGGAGGGAGTCCTTGGTGTTGCCTTGGAGGGGAGTTAAAAAGTTGACCCCTGGGAAGGAGACAAAATGGCATTGAAGGCGGTTTTCCAGGTCTCCATGCTCCTCCAGGCCTGGGATCACTGCCGATGGAGGATCGCGTGGAGTCAAGTGCCCCAAGGAGTGGCTGGCTTGCGTTGTGCGAGAAGGAAGAAAACACGCTCTCCCAGAATGTGACCCCTGCGCGCTCACACTCTGCTCCTGTCCTTAAGCCTTAAGACTCACTCCCCCCCCAGCTAGGCCTGAGCGAGGTGGCGACTGCCCTTCAGAGGAGCACCTTCCTAGAAGGGAGCAGAGGAGGCCGCTGTAGCCTGTGGAGGAGGCTGTGCCCAGTGAGAGAAAAGGAGGGGCAGAGGATCACGAGGCCGAAGTAGGCGGAAAATGCCTACAGATGTAGGACACACTACTAGGCACGTGGGAGGAGGAGGGTCGCGCCCACGGCCTACACAGAGGACCACATGGCACAGATAAGAGGAGGCTTTGTCAGGCCTCCGGGGATAAAATCTGATGCCAGGATGAAGCGAGGAGGGAGGAGGGTGGGAGGGGGACAGAGAGACCACGTGGTCGTCGTGTGGTTCCAACGGAACCCGTAAGGCTGGCCAGCCTTTTGTACTCTCTGCAATAAGGAAATCGAGAAAGCCACAGTAAACCACAACTAGCGCTTTTGTCCCCAGCGAGACAGAGGGACCCTTGCTAAACAACAGTGCGCCATATGAGACGCACAAGCATTAACAGAGCACCACGCTCACGCGGTTTTACTCCAACTTAAAATACCAGTAACAAACAACGAAATTAGCAGGAATGCAGCACAAGAAATGGAAAACACATTGAGCTGGCTAATTCAGGCCCAGTAATGTAGTTTAGTTCAGCAATTCTTTTCGGGAGGCACATAAACAAAGGTGAGGCTGCAGCCTAAATATGAGACCTCCTTTAGCAAAATGGTCCCAAGCTGGTATCTGAATTAGTATGTTAATACATTGTTTGCTTCCTTTCCTGAATTACAGCATAAAATAAAAAATACCCTTAGGTTCAAGGGCCTACCTTAGTGGAGCAGACAGGGATTCCTGGTGTGCTTGTTGCCTGATCAGATGCACGATTCAAAACTGGAGAGCAGGGATTTCTGGGAACTGGATATACTAGAAATTTGATCCTGGGGTCATGTGCATCACTAGCCTATCAGGTGGGCTAAAACCCATGAGGTAATGTCTGGAGTGCCATGGATGCCCAACCAATCACAATCAAATTCAACATATGGCTTAAGGAGTGGTGTTGCAAAGAGGATTTTTATATTTAGGGGATTGGGAACAGTTCTTGGAATTGGGATGTTCAAGAATGATTGTCTTCATTTGACAGCACAGGGTGTTAATGCACTAGGGCAAAAATGATTCTTACATTGATAATCATTTAAACCTGGTGTGGGGGAGTATAAACTGTGGGGGATGCTATAATGGGATAGTGATTGTAGGGGTCTGGATGCATGCTCTCCCAGCTACGACAGTGGCAGATGCAAAGGCTAAGGTGGGGGAAGCATAGGAGTAATGTTCATGTGATAAAGCTATGGAAAAGGTTTAGTTTAGGTGGTCTGGAAAATAAATTTATTGACATTATCTCCCAGGGTAACCTAGTACAAGTGGTGCACGAGGGCATAAGGATGGAGAACATACTTGATTTTATATTTATAAATCCAGATCTATGTTTTGCCTGTTCCAAGGTATTGTAGCCTCTTGGTAGTAGTGACCATAATATAATTCAACTTGATTTACATATTGCTGGGATTAAACCCATTAATAGCATAACAAAATTCAGGGACTTTTTTAAAGCAGACTATCCCAGTATTAAAACTTTTCTAAGTCTCTGGGACTGGAAGAAAGAGCTGGATAATCTTGATGCTGAGCAAATCTGGGAGAAACTGTATGATAAGTGAAACACATGTATTACCACCTGGGTACCAGAAAGGATAAAATATATAAAAAGGCACAGAGTCCCTGTACGGTGGAATAGGAAAGTCCAGAAAATTATAAGAAGGAAAAAGAAACTATGTAAAAAGGCCAAAATACATCCTACTAATATCAATAAGGTTGCATATATGAAAGCCATTAAGGATGTGAAAAAAAATAATCAAGAAAGCCAAAAAAGATAAAGAAATAAAATTGGCTACTACAGAAACAGATAACAGAAATACATTTTATAATTATACAGGGTCACTAAGGAAAAATAATGGGAATACCGTAGGACCAATCACAACTGAAAATGGAATTATGAGCTTAGAATTTGAAATGATCTTGGCCTTTAACCATTATTTTCTAAGTATGCACAAAGAAAAAGATGTATTTCCTGATGATTTACCCGCTCTACAGTCTGATTATCCAGTGTTTTGTTCTAACGATATTATACAAATAGTTAAATCATTAAAGAACAATAGTCCTGCTGGACCAGATGGCTTGACACCTAAATTCTTGAAAGAACTTGTTTCACAACTAGCTGGCCCCCTCTCTGTTCTGTTTAATTCCTTGTTAAAAGGTGGGGAATCGATAACTATCTGGAATAAAGCACTTGTGACCCCGATTTATAAGGGAGGAAAATAACAAGATATAAAAAATTACAGGCCTATTAGCCTTACATCTATGCTGGGCAAAATATTTGAAAGACTTTTGCAAAAATATATTGCACAACATCTAGCAGATGTAGGTCACTATGATTTAACCCAACACAGTTTTGTATCAGGCAGATCCTGTTTAGCTAATTTACTGTCTTTCTTTGAACCAGTTAGTGCTGCCTTGGACAAAGGAATGCCAGTGGATGTGGTTTTCCTAGATTTTTTGAAAGCTTTCAATTCCGTTTCTATTAAAATTCTTGTCCAAGAGTTAATAAGATTAAATTTCCATCCAAATTTAATTAGGTGGATCAACTCTTGACTGAGTAACAGAAAACAATGTGTGCCAATACATGGTTTTTCTGGGGAAAGGTGTCGAGTGGAGTTCCCCAGGGCTCAGTTTTAGGTCCTATTTTGTTTTATTTTATTTATTTATTTATTTTATTTATTTGTATTTCGGATGACACCTTTGAGCCGAGGGCTTTTTTACAAAGGTTCCACGTCGAGGCAATAAGGACAATAAGGTACAAAACATAACATGATCATTACAATGGAACTTAGAAAAAAAAAAGACAAATAAGGTTACAATAATAGCAGCCAAAGGCATTGTCAAGGAATTGTGTTGCAAGTTAATTATACAGTACAAGTCATAGGCAGCTTAGTGAAGCTTTGTCAGGAGTGGGTTAGTGGGAAAAGAGAAAGAATAGTGGTGGTGAGGGGGTGGTATGGGAGAGAGAGAGAGGGAGGAGGGGAGAAATGGGGAGGGCATTGCGTTGGGTATGTGGTAGATGGGAAACAGCAAGGGAGGAGGAAAGGGGGGGATGAAAAGGAGACAGATTCATCCTATACCCAGTAATGGGGGGGTAGGAGAGGAGGAGGAGCTGAGGCAGTTAGGAGGGATGCTTGAGGGTAGTCTGCCTGGAGGGGATTATAAGAAGCAATCACAGAAGGCACTAGCCATGAGGTGCTGATGCAGTTTACACTTAAAAGTGCCAATTGTGGCAATATTGGAGATTTCTGTAGGTAGCAAGTTGAACCAGGTGGAGGCTCTGACAAGGTAAGAACGCTGAGCTTGAGAGGTCCGACAGCAAGGTATTGTAAAGGTTAGACTGTCTGATCTTCTAGTTAGGCGGCGGACTCACTGTGGGGTCAATATTGATTGGACTCCAGGGGGCATAAGGCCCAGTGATGTCTTCTTAGCTAGGATGCAGGTCTGGTACTATAGCCTGCCAGATAGCTGGAGCCAGTTAGCCTGCTCGTAAATGTCACATGTGTGAGAAAGGCGGGCAGCTGAAATAAGGAGTCTACATGCCTTATTAAGGGCTACAGCTATGTGCTGGAGTGCAGTATCAGTAGCAGATCCATAGATAATGAGCCCATAGTCAATAGTTGAGATAACAGAGCTCTGGATAGCGATGTTCAAGGCTTCAGCTGTTAGTCAATGTTTATGCTTGTATAGTAGCCCTATATGGGAGTTCACAGTTTTAGCGATATTGTTAATGTGTTTGGTATATGAGAGGGAGCAGTCAAGGGTCAGGCCCAGATATTTAAACATATCCACCTGCTCAAGAGTGACACCTTCATGGCTGTTAATTATGAGCTCATGGTCCTTGTACTTGTTGTGGGTTCCATGGAACAATATTGTTTTAGTTTTTTTGTGGTTAAGGATGAGTTTATGTGAGCAAAACCAGTCTTCCACTTCTGTGAAACTTTTCTGTAGTTGAGACTGAAGGGAGGTGGGGTCGGTGTGGCAAGTGAAGATTACTGCATCATCTGCATACAGTAACATTCTGTCATGGCAGGAGGCAGGGAGATTGTTCAGGAATATGCTGAATAACAAGGGACCCAGGATAGAACCTTGGGGTACTCCAGAATGGATTGGTAGTTTAACAAACTATTATCCTCTTTGCAAGTTCCTACAGACACTTGATCTTGTAAGTATGCAATGACTGCAAATTAGGAGGCGTTTTTTATAACGATGAAACAGCTAAAGTATTCCAAGATAGTCTACATCATCTGGCTCTCTGGGCAAAAGAACACAAACTAGCATTCAATAAACAAAAGTGCAAAGTTTTGCACCTTGGAACTCAGAACTTAAAATTTCAATATAGTATTAAGAATATTCAACTTGAAGCTACTACCAATTAAAAAGGATTTTGGGTTTTGGATAACTGAAAATTTAAAATTTGATTTCCATATGGATAAAATTGCTAGGAAATGTAACCAAATCATACATTGCATCATGAGGTGAATAAAAAGTAGGGATTCTGCGGTTATTCTCCCATTATATTCAGCACTTGTTCACCCTCATATGGAATACTGTTTACCTTTCAGTGCTCCTTACTCCATTCAGGGGAAACATAGAATAGAAAGGGTACAAAAGAAAGCCACTAAACAAATTCCAGAAGTCAAAGGCTTGCAATACCATGGTAGATTAAAATATTTGCAATTATACTCCGTGGAATATAAATGCTTGAGGGGTGAATTGTGTCTGATTTTTAAAGCATACAACAACCCAGAATTATTTGAGCTGATTGGTTTAAACACAAATACAGTTCATTAAAAGGTTACAAGGTCACATAATCTAAGACTCATAGGAGAAAGAAAAAATACTATTAAAAGAAGCTAGTGGTTCACTCAGAGAGTTGTTAACATTTGCAATAAATTACCAAGACATGTGGCAAAGAGTGGAAGTATGACAGTTTTTAAAAATAGTTTAGACATCTTTATGGGTGAAAAAAGATTCCTCTGTTCCACCATTTAAGTTTGAATGGTGGCAAGTTCATTTATGAACCTCGGTCTTCTAAACTTGATCCAAAACCATGAAACCATGAAAATAAAACAAAACTTAGGAGGGAATGTTATTAAGAGTAATCTGAGGAAACAAAAGTCAGTGCAAAATTCAAAAGATTGAATGGGAAATACTCAGCCTTAATGTTAGAAGCTAGGGAAATAAAATCAGTAACCTCCAGGCACTAGCGGCTCAAGCAGATACAGATATTGACAGCAGTAAGGGAAACATGAGCAACAGAGTATCAGGAGTGGAACCTGTCAGTTCCTGGTTATTTATTGTTCAGGAAGATAAAGTGAAAGGAAAGGGAAGGGGAGTTGCCCTGTATATAAAGGAATGCATTGAAGCGACTGAGGACTCTTCAGTGAAAGAAAATGCAATGGTAAATTCTTTATAGATGCAGATCACATCATAAAAGGGTAATCAATTCAGAATGGTGATAGTATATGGGCTACCAAGTGAAAAAGAAGAGGCTGATTGGGAATTAGGGAAGGAAATAAAAAAAGCAACTGAGACAAGTGAAGTGTTGGTTATAGGCAAGGCCCCTGGAATTCTGTGATTCTGCGGTTGTGGAATTTTCCACAGAATTTGCATCATGCTGCAGAATATATATAGTACCACAGAATTCATTGGTTTTGGTGAATTTTCATTCAAATAAACTGTTTTTCCATAGTGTCAGACTTTCTGTCCCATCACATTTATCCTGATGCCCCTCCTCTATGCTCAGCATATGATGTCATCAATGACATCACAACATATTTAGCCAATGGCAGGACTGCGTTCAGCCAGTGAAATGAATAAATCATGCCACAGAAATCAGAAAATGTTGCCGCAGAAGCCAAGGTGTCCTGCCACAGAAATTAGAAAATTCTGCCGCAGAGCACTAGGGGCCCTGGTTATAGGTGATTTGAATTTACCTGCTGTGGATTGAAATACTTCAGTAGCAGGAAGTGCAAGGTGTCAGTATCTGCTAAACATTATACAGGACTGATTTCTTGTGCAATTAATGCAGGCATCAAGTTAAGGGGGCACTTTGGACTTGGCACTAACTAATATGGAGGAGATAGGCAAAGTGGAGGTGAAAGAACTACTAGGGTCCAGTGATCACTGTTCAGCATGGTTCAAGTTAACTATGGAGAGCTTTCATTCCACATCTAGTGCTGTGGTCCAGGACATTAGAAGGGCTATTTTTGATTTTATGGGGGGAGAATCAGAGGAAAATTGACAGATATAGCTGAGGCAGAATGAGCAAAATCAACTGGGAGATCATTAAGAAAAGTATTCTGGAAGTCACTAAAAACTGTCTGAGAAATGTGACAAAGAAAAACAAGTACAAGAAACCTATTCCATACCCAAAGAAAGTATGAGAGGCAGTGAGAGCTAAAAGGATATCATTCAAAAAATATAAGGGCTTACAACATGAGGACTTAAAGTTAGATAAAGTGCCAGGTCCTGCCAGTCTGTATCCACAAGTTCTGCCTGAAGCCAGGACCTAGGATCTGAGCTAGTTATTCCCATAACTAACAGCTTCATCTGGTTCAAGGTCAGTTGGCATTCATCTGTATCCCCCTTCCCTGGGTTGTGCCTGAAAATAGGCAGGATTTGTCTAGTGCACTTACCCGGTCAACAAAAACTAAATAAATAAAAATAAATAAATAACTAATCTGTACAGGTGCTATATGGTGACAGGGGTGGTTCCAATGGACTGGAAGAATGCAGCAGTAGTGTCACTACGTAAGAGGAGATAAGGTAAAGGTTAGAGGTGGAGTCAGGTAACTATAGACTAGTCAGACTAACATCTATTGTGTGGAAGCTTATGGAAACCATAATTAAAGAGCAAATTATGGAGTATGTGGAAGCTTGTGCGTTCAACTATTTCCAAAAAATTGGAGGCTTATTTGCATGGCAGTGGTGTATAAACCACCTAACCAGACTGGGGCATTGGATGAAGAATTAACAATGCAAATCAAATCTGAAATTGTAGTGAAAATCATATAGTGTAACCTACTGGGAACTGAACCCAACCCCATCTGAATGCCATCCCAATGCTCTAACCACTGAGCCACAGGCTCACATGATTGGACCTGGGGTTCTGGACACACCTCCTTTCTCTGGTATTGCATATCCTGCAACTAGGAATAATCAAGATGGCAATTAGATGTTTTTTAGTGCAGTACTAGCCACTGCTAAGCAATCCAAATCACAACTTGTAGTGAGAAACAAATAATGTGACCTCCTGGGACTTGAAGCCAGACCACTGGAATACCCTCCTGGTGCTCTAACCACTGAGCTACATGCTTACATGGTTGGACCTCGGGTTCTCGGACACACTTCCTTTCTCTGGTATTGCATACCCAACAACTAGGAATAAAGATGACAATTAGATTTTTTTTGTGTGATATTAGCTGCAGCTCAATGATTAAAGCACTGGAATGGTATTTCAGGGGCCTGGGTTCAAGCCCCAGTAGGTCATATTAGTTGTTTCTCACTACAGTTTGTAGTTTGGATTGCTTAGTAGTGGCTAGTACTGCACCAAAAACATCTCATTGTCATCTTGATTATTCCCAATTGCAGGACATGCAATACCAGAGAAAGAACATTTGTACAGGAACCCCAGGTCCAGCCATGTGAGCCTGTATCTCAGTGGTTAGAGCACCAAGACAGTGTTCTGGGGGCTTGGGTTCAATTCACATGAGGTCACATTATTCCTTTCTTTCCACAATCTGTGATTTGGATTGTTTATCAGTGGTTAATACTGCACCACAAAACATCTGCCTGTAATTGTCATCACTGTAAATCAAAAAAGCTACAAAGGGGGAGATGAAGTAGTACTGGTGGGCAACGTCCATTTACCGACTGTGGACTGGAGCATTCCAGTTACACATAGTGCCAGGAGTCAAAAAATGCTGGAGTTATTTCAGGATTGTTTTCTGACCCATAATGTGGTGGATTAGAGTAGGGAAGGAAACATCTCGGATCTACTCCTGATGAATGCTGATGGAGTCAGTAGAGCGTCAGTGGATGAACCACTCAGAACAAGTGATCATTTCATTGTTTGGTTTGAGTTAGCATTAAGAAATATAGAAACAAACGCAGAATTTTTCTGAGAAAAGAATTGCTTTGCCCAGCCAGTCTAACCAAATGGTCCTTGCCTAGTCTGTCTCCACAGACCCTAACTGGTATTTGACACCCCTCTCTGCTTCCTGCCTATAAACCAATATTTCCCTATGCCCATCTCATGCATGCTTGAAGCCACCTACTGTTGTCACTTTCACCACTTATGCTGGCAGATTGTTACCAGTGTCCACCATTCTTTCAGTGAAGTAGTACTTCCTCACATCCTCTTAAACTTCCCCCACTCCATCTTCATTGCATGTCCTCTGGTCCTAATGCTGTTTCTCATTTGAAAGAGACTCCCAAGTCCAATCCTGCACCCTGTTCACCCTCGTGAGGTACATTTACATCTCTATCATGTCCCCTCTTGCCCTCCTCTCATCCAGGGTGTATACTGTATGGTGTGGTTCAATATAAGAACTGTAACAGAAGTGAACCACACAAAGGCAAGGGTCCTGGACTTCAGGAGGGCCAATTTTACAATGATGGAGGAATGTATCAGAGATGTCCTGGTGGAGGAGGGGGGACTTGGGTGGAGTGGAGGAACAGTGGGTGAATCTAAAAGTGGGAATGGTGAAGGCAACAAACCTCTGTCAGGCAAGTAAGCAAAAGCAAGAGAAAAGAGACTGCTATGGTTCTCCAAAGAGGTGTCTGGAAAGGTAAGGGCAAAAACATTAGCATTTGGGAAGTATAAGGAGACACAGAGGAAGGAGGATAGGGAGGTAAATCAGGAGAATCAGAGGGAGGCTGGGAAAGCAGTCAGGAGAGCAAAGGCACAAAAGGAGGAGAAAATAGTCCAGGCAGTAAAGAAGGGGGAGAATACATTTTTCAGATATTTAAGCTAAGGTATTAAATGTCCTGTATGTACCATGTACTCATTTACCACAGAGTTCCTGGATCCACAATCAAGCAACAAATGTATAAAATGTATAATTAATGAAGAACTTCAACTAGAAATTCTTACATTTGGGGAAAGACTTCAAAAACTAGAATGAAGTCATAAAAGTATAGTGAATAGATTTCAGAAATCTAATGAACAAACAATCGAACCGTCAATAGACAATAGTGTAAATTTGGTAGAAACTACAATAAACGATGACTTAATAAACTTTTGGACAAATAAAACCACAAGTAATATAGACCAACTTTCTCAAAATGCAAATACTAGTTTACTAATCGACCTCCCAGTAACCAATAAAAAAAGAACAAGGGAATGTGAAAATCCTATTTTAGATGATGACTGGTTTACTGTAAATAACACAAGAGCTGCAAAAAAGGGCAGAAGGGCAAAAGCCTTTAAACTATCATTGTCAAACCAATATTCAATTCTAAATTTAGAAAAAGTCATAGAGAACTGTCTAGATAATAGGACTACAGAAATCTCTCCTAATAGTCATATGGAATTTCATACTCAAGAACAAATAACAAATTCTAAAATTAATATAAATCAATTTCAAACAAATGAAGCTATAAGTTCACCACTAAACCAACTGTTCATATTGGGCGACTCCTTGGTCAAGTTTCTAGACCGACAAATCTGCAGTCCTGACAAAAAGAACAGAACAGTGTCAACTTTTAGAGGTGCAAAAATAGGAGACATTAGCCCAATACTTGAGGACATTATACCCAAATCTCATAACTCAAAAGTTATAATCCATGCAGGAGCTAGCAATATATTTAGAGATCCAATATACAAAATCAAACAAGACTATGTATCAATGACAAATAAATTAACTGAACTCAATTGCAGTATAACCGTTTCAGAAATCCTCCCAATACCTAAAGCCTCAGAATACTTGCAAAACAAAATAAAAGTTATCAATAACTGGCTCAGAAATTGGTGTTTGAAACAGGAACTTGGGTGTATCGCACACTGGGAATACTTTATTTATAGGGAAGAACTATTTGCATATGATGGTCTACACCTTAGTAGAAGAGGAAACAACTTACTAGGAAAACACATGTTGGTCCACATAGAAAAAGTTTTAAACTAAGGCATGAGGGGAAGTATCCAAAGATTTTGGATACTCTAAATACTATCAGACCTTATCAGTCTAATAATTATCCAACTAAAAATACCATTACAACAAATGGCAGTAAAAACTTCCAAACTAACAATACTAAATTCAGCGTACTACTCTTAAATGCAAGAAGTCTCTTAAATAAAATTGATGAACTAGAAGATTATGTCCATACAAACAAAATTGACATATGTGCTGTGACAGAAACTTGGTTCAAAAATGATGACTGGGGAACTGAAATAAGGGGATACACAAAATATGAGAAAAATCGTACCAATACCAGAGGTGGCGGTGTTGCACTATATATACATAATAGATTTAAAAGCTATAGTGTAACTAAACCCAATGAAACTACACTAAGTGAAATAATATGGACCAAAATTAATCTTACACAAGAACATACTATCATGGTAGGTTTAGGTTATAGAGCCCTGAATCTCAGCCTAAAAGATAACTTAGAATTCATAAACAACATCGAAAACAATATATTAGACCAAAACTGCTTATTCATGGGAGACTTTAATTATCCCAATATTGATTGAATTAATTTAAAAGCCTAGACCATTTTGGAAAACTCATTCCTTGATCTAATGTGCATAAACAATATGAGGCAATTAGTAAATTCTCCTACTAGAAGTAACAACACTCTTGATCTGATATTTTCCAGTATTGATAATACAGAAGAAAAAGTCACTATTGATCAACCATTAGTTAATAGCGATCATAACATGGTCCGCACAACTATGAACCTATCTTATTCAACAACAACATCTGGCTGCACAATTGTAAAAGACTTTATTAATGCAAACTACAACAAAATTAAACAAGACTTATCTAAATGGAACTGGGCCTATGACCTTAAGGACAAGGATATCAGTTTAGCTTATAACAAATTTATGTTGAAAATAAACACATGCATAAAGCTTTGGGTCCCCAGTAGAAAGAAATATGTCAAAAATAAAAGATCCCCCTTGTGGTGGAATTACAAAATAAAGAAAACTTTAGCCAAGAAACATTGTTTATACAAGAAATATAAAAAAAAAGTGATAATTGGAATAGATATAAGCTAATATCAAACAAAAGTAAAAATATGATTATAAAAAAAAATCTAGAACTAAGATTAGCTGCTAATGTTAAAGATAATAAAAAACCTTTTACAACTATATTGGTTCTTAAAAAAAAAACAGTCCGACCATAGGACCATTACAGTCATCTCAGCAGCTAATTACTAACAAAGTTGAAATAGCTAAAAAATGAATGACTACTTTATAAACATTTTTCCAAAAAATACAATCAATTCAGTAATGGAACATACGAAAACATCATCCTTTTCTTATGTAACAGAAGATGAAGTTATGGAAGCTATTAATATATTAAAAAATAGCGGTTCCCCAGGACCTGATGGTATCCCCCCATTATTTATTATAAACTTAAAAGATCAACTAGTTGGACTGTTAACCTTGTTATTCAATTTGTCAGTCTACACAGAAAAAACAGCTACACATTGGAATAAAGCTATAGTTATTCCTATTTTTAAGAATGGTAATAAACACCTTGAACAAAATTACAGATCTATTAGTTTAACCAACGTCATGTGCAAACTTCTAGAAAGGGTACTTAAGGATAGAATTACTGATCATCTAAATGAATATAATATATTGGATATTCATCAGCATGGATTTCTAAAAAACAGATCATGTCAAACTAATCTATTGTACTTTTTGGAACCAGTAAGTAATGCACTGGATAAGGGATTTTCGGTGGATATAATTTTTTTGGACTTCTCCAAGGCTTTTGATTCAGTCTCACATAAGATATTAATATCTGAATTAGTCAAATTAAAACTAGATTCTAAAATTATAGGCTGGATTCAAGCCTGGTTACTTAACAGGTCTGAACAAGTATCTGTTAAGGGTTATTTATCCAATCCAGGCCAGGTTACAAGTGGTGTTCCCCAAGGTTCTGTGTTGGGCCCAACCTTATTTAACATCCTAATTTCTACAATGAGTCTCCTTAACAATTCCTGCTGGTTAGCAAAATTTGCTGACGACTGTAAAATAGGATATATTATAAAAGATCAAAACGATATCAACGAAATGCAAAAAAAATTAAATCATTTAGTAGATTGGTCCATTAAAAAAAGCCTTTTATTTAATGAGACCAAATGTAAGGTGATGCATTTGGGGAAAAATAACCCTTGTTATCCTTATAAGATCAATAAGACTTACTTAGAACAAACTATACATGAAAAAGATTTAGGTGTTATAATTTCCAATGACTTTAGTTTCAACACACATACAATTTCAGCTGTCAAAAAAGGAAATAGAATTTTAAATTGTATTCTCAGAAATATTAAAAGCAGGGAGGCCAAAGTTTTATTGCCATTGTACTCAAGTTTAGTAAGACCCCACCTGGAATATTGCAGTTCTGTAGTATCACCTTACTTAATTAAAAACAAAAAAAACTTATAGAAAATATTCAAAGAAAAACAACTAAGAAAATAAATGGACTACATAATTTAGGTTATGAAAGTAGATTAAAAGCCTCAAATCTCTATTCTCTGAATTATAGGCGTCTCCGTGGTGATTTATGTCTAACTTATAAAGCCTTTCATAATGACTTAATTTTTGAAACTATTGGTTTAGAAAGGAATATATGTAATAAAACTACTAGATCTCATTCACTAAAACTTAAAGGAACCTCTAACAATACTGTAAAAAGAAACAATTGGTTCTCACAGAGGATTGTTAATCACTGGAATAATTTACCATCCAATGTAGTCAATTGCGAATCTATAACATCATTTAAAATTAATGTTGACAAATACAAAGGTGAACTGAAATTCAGTTTCCACCCATAAAGGGTGGCGTGTTCGAAAAAGGTAGAAATACCTACTAAACATGTATTGAACTATGAAACTATGAAACATAAAGGTGAAAGACCAGGGGAGGGAAAAGGCTAAGTGGGGAAGGAGGGGGCAGTGTAGATGAGGACAATGAAAAATCAGTCATCCTGAAGGAATATTTTAGTTCAGTGTTTACAGAGGAAAGGGAAGATGATGGACCACAGGTAAGTGTCAGGGGCATTGAAGGAAGAGAGGTGGACACTAGTCCATTTACAGAGGACAGAGTCCTGAAGGAAATTCCAAATCTTAAAGTGGACAAGGCAATGGGGCCAGATGGGATACATCCAAGGATATTGAAGGAGCTCAGAGAGGAGCTGGCTGCATCTTTAACAGTCCTATTCAACAACTCACTGGAGACAGGAGTGTTCCTGGAGGACTGCAAGAGTGCAGATGTAGTTCCACTTCACAAAAGTGGTAGCAGGGAGGAGGATGGAAATTGCGGGCCAGTCAGCCAGACTTCGGTTGAGGGGAAATTAATGAAATCGCTACTGAAAAAAAGGATTGTAAAAAATCTTGAATCCATTGGATTACATGATCTGAGGCAGCATGGATTCACTAGGGGGAGTTGATAGATTTCTTTGATTGGGTGATCAGGGAAGTAGATCAGGGTGGAGCGGTGGATGTGGCCTACCTAGATTTAAGTCAGGTCTTTGACACCGTTCCACATAGCAGACTTGTTAACAAGCTGGGCAGCCTAGGAGTGGGTCCAAAAGTGATAAACTGGGTACACAATTGGTTGCGGGATAGGTGACAGAGGGTGGTGGTAAACAAAGTTCACTCCAAGGAAGGGAGGGTGACCAGTGTGGTGCCACAAGGATCAGTATTGGGATCGGTCCCCTTTAATGTCTTTATTAGCAATATTGCAGAGGGGCTTGAAGGGAAGGTATGCCATTTTGCAGATGACACTAAGATCTGCAATAGGGTAGACACTCTGGGGGGTTATGAATAGAGATCCTAAAAATGCTTGAGGAGTGGTCAAGAGTGTGGCAACTAAGTTTCAATGTGAAGAAGTGCAAAATCGTGCTCTTGGGGTGCAGAAACCCAGGGACAAAGTACAAAATGGTGTGTGTGGTACTGGTGAGCATCAGACAGGAAAAAGACCTGGGGGTAATCATATCTGATGACTTAAAGGTGGCAAAATAGTGTGACAATGGAGTGGGAAGAGCCAGTGAGATGCTAGGGTGCATAGGGAAGGGGTTTCACTAGCAGAAAGAGGGAGGTGGTGATAGCTCTGTATAAATCACTGGTGAGATCTCACCTAGAGTACTGTGTCCATTTCTGGAGACCTCATCTCTCGAAGGACATAGACAGAGTAGAGGTGGTCCAGAGGAGAGCAACTAAAATGGTGCAAGGTCTGCATCAAAAGCCTTGTGAGGAGAGACTAAATATATACACTCTGGAGGAAGGGGGGGGGGATATGATAGAGACTTTCAAATACCTCATGGGTATAAAGAAGGTTCAAGGGGGAAGACTTTTTTCAGAGAAAAATATGCTCAAGAACAAGGGGTCATACTATGAAGCTGGAGGGGAATAGATTCGGGAGATGTACTGTAAGGAAACACTTCTTCACAGAAAAAGTGGTGGATGCCTGGAACAGCCTCCCTGAGGAGGTGGTAGAGGCAAAAACTATAATGGGATTCAAGAAGGCATGGGCTAGACATAAAGAAACCTTACTGGTAAAAAAGGGGGGGGTAAAACCAGTGATCAAGTATGGTCTGCAGTGTTACAGTAGATAGAGAAAATGGGTAGACTACACTACCGGTCAAAAGTTTTAGAACACCCCCATTTTTCCAGTTTTTATTGAAATTTACGCAGGTTAATGGCTCAATGTACTCTGAAATTAAAGCATAGAACAAATAAACAATTGGAGATAAAAAAGAAATCATAGAATCATTTTTTTGTTTAACAAAATTTAATCTAAATTTTGGACTCATCAAAGTAGCCACCTTTTGCAGATATACTGTAACCGTCGAACACACTCGTGGCATTCTTCCCACAATGGACATCAAATATTGTTCGGGAAGTTCTTCCCAACACTGTTGCAGAAGTTCCACAAATGTGTTGCACTTGTAGGTTGCTTTGCTTTCACCTTCTGTCCAGTTCATCCCAAACCAGCTCGATGGGGTTTAAGTCTGGAGACTGTGCTGGCCATTCCATGATTTGAAGCCTACCGTCTTGTTCTTTTCCTCAAGGTAGTTCTGACATAGCCTGGAGGTATGTTTTGGGTCATTATCTTGCTGTAGGATGAACCCTGACCAACTAGGCATAGACCAGAGGGTATTGCATGGTGCTGCAAAATGCTGTGGTAGCCCTTTTGGTTCAGGGTGCCAGTCACTCTGTGCTGTTGTCCTGTGAGCCGCCTATCACGCAAGCTGTTGACTCTCAGAAACTTGTCTTCTGATTCTGTTGTGGCTTTGGGTCTGCCAGACCTCTTCCTGTCAGAGTTTCCTCCAGTTTCCAAGTGCCTTTTGATGGTGTAGGAAACTGTACTCACTGACACCTTGGCTTTCTTTGCAATTTCTCTACAGCAGTTTTTGCTAACCTAAACTTTTTTTTTTTAACCTCTAGCAGTTTACCGCTTACCTTTGTACCATTTCAGGTTATTCACTGGACTTGAATTGCTTAAATTTCAATAAAAACTGGAAAAATGGGGGTGTTCTAAAACTTTTGACCGGTAGTGTAGGTGGGCCAAGCAGTCCTTATCTGCCGTCAAACTCTATGTTTCTATGTTTCTATGTCACATGTTGAGATCCCTCTGTCTCCTCTGTAGGGATTTTGATGCAACCCCTGCACCATTTTAGTTTCCCTGCTCTGGACTGCCTCCATGCTGTCTATGTCCTTTCTGAGGCGTGGCTTTTGGAACTGGACAGAATACTCCAGGTGGGGTTTCACTAGCGAGCGATACAGTGGCAACACCCCCTATCTCTTGCTGCTGGAGAAACCTCTCCCCTATGCATCCCAGCATCCCACTGGCCCTACCCACTGCTTTGTCACACTGCCTTTCCGCTTTGAGGTCATCAGATATGATAACCCCTGGACCCTTTCCTGCTTTGTGACTGCCAGTGTCTCTTCCCATCCTAAGCTCAGCTTCTGGGTTCCTTTGTTCCAGGTGCATGATTTTGCACTTTTTGCATTGAACCCCAACTGCCATGCTTTTGACCACTCCTCTAGTTTCCCAAGTTCCTAATGCATTCTTTCCACCCCTCCTGGAGGTCTACCGGTGACAGGGTTAGCCCCTGCCACTAATGTATGGACCTATCTTTTCTTTTTTTTATGGTTGCAACCACTGTTTTTCATACTTACACAGCTATCTCTTGTCTTCTTGGTTAGAGGCAGGCCACCTCTAATTAGTCCCCCGCCCCCTTTCTTCTATCTATCTAGATCCTGCTCTTGACTTGTCTTCCTTCTGAGTCCAAAGGTAATTAGGTTCCAAGTAAGGAATCTTGACGTTCAACAAGGTTACAAGAACTGTTACTTAACTGTGTTGATGGACGTAAACAGCAGCAGTCCCTTTCCCTTTTCATATTTCTGTGCCCTGTGCTGCTGGATCAAACCTGTTAATATGTTGCAATGTAGGGATAATTGTTATTATGCATGGTTTTACCTTAGTTTTGGAAAAAGTAGCACTTTGGGTACAGTGTCCCCCGCAGTATCCATTGTAAGATACCCTCCCCCCCAAAAAAGGAGTTTCAGACAAGAAAACAAGGAACAAACTATGGTTCACAGCTTAAAAGCTGTTAGTATCTTTCAGTCACAGTCTTGTCGGGAGTCTGTAATTGAACTGTGCAGCAGTCTAAGGTTGCAGTATAGCAGGAATTAAGCTAACACAGCTGCAAAATGCATTAGACCAGTTTATAAGATGTAGAGGGAAAGTGAGGTATTCTTAATAATAGCCCAGGCACTTCCCAAATCTGTATGCACAAATACAGTAAAACTTAAAACAAAACCCAAAGTAGTGCCTTTTAGACAACACAAACCAGGAATTAATAGTTCCCCCTCAAAATACTTATATGCTGGTTCATAGCTTACCTTAGGTGGATTTGCTGTCATGTAAACAGTAATACTGTGGGTCAAAATAGAGTGTAATACTTTTTGGTGGCCTGGTAAGCTGCAGCTTGCTCAGCAGAAGAATTGGGCATTGGCTCCTCCAACTCTGGTGCTTCTTTGAGCATTCTCTGTAGGGAGACAGCGGCCCCTTGTGGTCTCCTTTTCTAGCAAACTACCTGTCAGTCACTCCTTATTAAAATTAATTTTTGTGAATCTTCCTTTGTAAAGCAAATACTTGCATCCTCAGCCCTTGGCTTTAAACATGTGAGCTGTATGATGTATTTTTAGGTTAGAAATACACCTAAGAGGTTGTTTAAAATGTATAAATGTTTTTGCTGATGATGCTAGGTCACCTGACTCAGGTAGGTGGGTATATAAGCACTATCTGAGCAGTTACCAGGTAGATAGGGTCAGTTCCTTCTGATCAACAGTGAGAGAGGTTCTATGCTACAGAATCAAATTGTTTTGCTATTTATTTGAATGTTTTCTTTTCATGTGTTATTTTGCTTTATGGTGCTTGCTATATGTTTATACCATAATAAACATCCTACTAAGAAAAACAAATGAGTTGCACCTTTCTTGCTGACTCTGTGTCCATCTGTAGAACCCACACCATAACAAGTGGTGTCAAAAGTGGGACCTCTACTGTCTGCTTCATCTTGCCAGGGAAGGGAGATGTTGCGGCGGGTACTCCCTGGTACGCGAGGTGGACGTGGCGGAGAGTGGCCCGACTCAAGGCACCCTTACAAGGCACATGGCAGCACAGATGGGAGTGCAGCTGTTAACTGGTTTGCCCAATATGTGCACAAAAGTTAAGAAGCAGCTGTCTGAAAGATCAGAGGAGGAGGTCAGCGAGCATGGAGAAGAAACACCCGTGGACCAGCTGCCTGATGATGCAGGAGGGGATATTAATACCTCCTGCCCTGACTTGGAACATGCATCAGTAGAGGATGTTGGAGAACTCCTGAAGTGGCTGTGTGTCAGACAGGTGCAGCTGGATTGAGAGAGAGAAGTGGAACGACGGAGACCGGATGCTTAGTGGGCAGACACCATGCAGGTGCTCCAGGCCATCA
Source organism: Neoceratodus forsteri (assembly GCA_016271365.2). Lineage (NCBI taxonomy): Eukaryota > Metazoa > Chordata > Ceratodontiformes > Ceratodontidae > Neoceratodus > Neoceratodus forsteri. The sequence continues at coordinate 1,465,283,738 of CM028131.1, read as the reverse complement.
GGACTGAGAATGCTGGAAGGCCACAGAGTCCCATAGACATTAAACTAGCAAGGCTACAGGACTCTGATGACATCGAGGCATACCTCACCACATTCGAGAGGGTGGCACAAACGTGTGGCTGACCAAGAGACCAATGGGTAGTGCATCTTGCCCCCCAACTAACTGGACGAGCACAAGTAGTGTACTGTCGATTGGACATACAGCTTGCCGATGACTATGACCATGTTAAGCAAGAAATCCTGAGGCAGTACGACATCAATCCTGAGATGTACCAGCAGCATTTCAGGTACCTGAAGATGCAAGCCACTGATGCTCCCAGGGACGTCTGTGTGAGGTTGAAGGATCTAAACGACAAATGTTACAAGCAGACAGCAAGACAGTTCAACAAATAATGGAGGCCATAACTATTGAACAATTCATAAAAGTCTTACCACAGGATGTACAGTTGTGGGTACGTGAACATAAGCCTGAAGGTGCTGAGAAAACCGTTGCCCTGGCAGAGGAATTTATGGCTGCACGGCCTACGCAAGGGAGGAACCAGGGAGGTATTACACCAACCCCCCTCCACTAATCTGATAAGACCTCCCTTTTCATCTACAAATGTTAAAGCTAATGGTGAAATAAGAAGAGATAGGGGAGAGAGAGAGAGAGAGAGACAGAGAGAGTGTCATTGTCTGAAATAATCTGTCATGGCTGCCAAAAGAAAGGACATATGATCAGGAATTGCCCATCAGTAAAAAAGGACTCTGGACATCTGGCCTTGGCTAATTGGGCACCTTATGTGGCCACTGTGGAAGTGGGACCACATAACGTCTTAGGCTTGCTGGACTCTGAAAGTCACCAAACACTGGTTCGTACAGACTTAGTAGAAGGCATAGAAAGAGCAGGGACTGGTACTATGGTAACCTGTATACATGAGGATACTCATTTTTATTCCACCACCCCTCTGGAATTGACTGTAAATGGGAAGACGCAGGAATTATCAGTCAGGATTGTGCCACACTTACCAGTACCCATCATTATTGGGTAAGATCATCCTGACTTTTCTGCATTTATGGTTAAACATGACTGTTCTCGTCTGGTTGCCATGACAACTTGGTCACAAACTAAACAACAAACTGAGCTGGGTGAACTGTTTCCATTTTCAGAGGGACTGTATGAGACCCCAGGTAAAGATCAGAAGGGAAATACTGTAAAAAGGAAAGAGAAAAGAGACTGTCAGAAAAAAGTGTTTGTGGGCCGTGTTGACATTAAGTCAGAGACAATGACACATGAATGAAAACAGGATGTTTCATTAACCCCTTTCTTTTTACAGGTGGGAAAGAAACCCGAGTAAGGATCCCCAAGATGTATTGTATTGAATGATATACTATACAGGGAATGTATAAATCCTAAAACTGGGAATACAGTGACACAACTGATTATCCCACAGAAGTATTGCAAAGAAATAGTTCAGCTGGACTACAACATACCCCTGGCCTAGTCACTCTGGGAGAGATACAACGCTAAGTAGAATCCTGCATAGATTCTATTGGCCAGGTGTTCATGACCAGATAGCAGAGTATGTCCAAAGCTGCCCAGTGTGTCAGAGAGTAGCTCGAACAGGGGAAGAGGGATATGGTACCCCTACAGAACATACCCCTAGTCAGCCAGCCATTCGACCATATTGCTATGGATGTGGTGGGACCCCTGGAGACTAGCTCCAAAGGTAATAGATTTATTCTAGTCATCTGTGACTACACCACTAGATATCCTGAAGTGATACCCATGAGGACAGTAATAGCTCCCAGGGTGGCGGAGGAGCTGGTAAAGGTATTCAGTAGGATGGGTATCCCAAAGGTCATTCTTACGGGTAGGGGTACAAACTTTACCACTGTAATGTTGGCTGAGTTGTATCGACTATTGGGTATACATGCTGTAAGAGCCTCACCATATCATCCTCAGATGGATGGGTTGGTGGAACGGTTCAATCAAACCCTTAAAAAAGATGTTACAAAAATTTGTTAGTGAGGAGGGAAGGAATTGGGACACATTTTTGCCCTACCTTTTGTTTTCTTATCGGAAGTACCTCAAGCGTCTACAGGGTTTTCCCCCTTCTCCCTCTTGTACGGCTGAAACCCCCGAGGGCTCCTAGATGTCATTAAGGAACACTGGGAAGAAAACACTCACATAGGAAAGTAAGGGGTACTAGAGTATATGACTGCTTTGAGAAAACTCCTCCTCAGGTATGTTAGCCTGGCCCATCAGTCATTGCTCGAGAAGCAGATACACCAGAAAGCTGAATATGACAAAGGAGTGGGGCACAAGCAGTTTGCCGCTGGTGAGAAGGTGCTACTCCTATTACTAGCCACAGAAAACAAACTGCTTATGAAGTGGCAGGGCCCACATACTATCCTCAGACAGTTAGGTCCCATGGCATATGAGGTACAGATGGCCAATAGAAGAAGTAGCAAACAGATTTACCATGCCAATCCGTTGAAGTTGTGGCATGACAGAGAGGAATCCCGTAAAGCAAGTTGCTACATACAACCTGAAACCCATGACTCAGAGCTTGATATAGCCTATAGTAGACTGGAACAAGCTGGTCAATTACAAGAAGTGTACATAAACCCAATATTGACTACACAGCAACATGAACAGATGCAACATGTGTTGAACACTTTTTCTAGGACTTTCACTGCTGTGCTAGGCCAAGTGATTGGTATTGAGCACGGCATTAGAGTCACACAAAATACACCTCTGTACCAAAAACCATACAGATTACCTGTACATGTCAGGGACGAGGTCATAATGGAAGTGAGGAAAACAGAGCAAATGGGTATCATCACACCCTCACATAGTGCATGGTTATCCCCAATTGTTGTAGTAAAAAAGAAGGATGGCGGTATCCGCCTCTGCCTCGATTTCTGGAAGGTGAATGCTGCCTCCCTGTTAGACAGGTAGCCTATGCCCAGGATAGACAATATTATTGATTGTCTGGGGACTGCAGCCTTTATTTCCACACTAGATCTCACCAAAGGCTACTGGCAGATTCCCCTTACACCACAATATTGAGAGAAAACTACTTTTAGCACACCTTTAAGGTTATTTGAATTTGTAACAATGCCATTTGGTCTCCATGGAGCACCTACGACTTTTCAGCACTTCATGGACCAAATTCTCAGTCCCTACACAGACTTCTGTGCTGTATAGTGTTTAACCCTGACTGGGAGACACACCTGAAACATTTGGAGCAGGTCATTTCAGCAATTCAGAAGGTAGGGGTCTCTATTAATCCTAGAAAGTGTTGTCTGGGTTAGACTGAAACCAGATATCTAGGGTTTATCATAGGGAACGGGGTTATTAGACCTGAGATGAATAAAAGTGCCAGCAGTATCTGACTGTGCCGTGCCCAGGACCAAGAAACAAATCAGAGCTTTCTTGGGACTAGCCGGGTACTACAGGCACTTTATTCCTAACTTTTCAGCAATAGCAGACCCCCTTACTGATCTGACAAAGAAAAGGTATGCAAACAGAGTGGAGTGGACCCCAGAATGCGATGCAGCCTTTAGGTAGATTAACATAGAAACAGAGAAACATAGGCTTTGATAGCAGATAAGGACCACTTGGCCCATCTAGTCTGCCCATTTCCCTACCTATAGGATAGGCCACAGATCCTAGTTATTAAGGCTTTATTACATGCATACCCTGTTTTGAGAAGCCCTGATTTTAGCAAACCCTTTATAGTGCAAACGGATGCATCAGGGGTGGGTATAGGGGCAGTGTTGATGCAGTATGTTCAAGATGAAAAGCATCCTATTATATATATTAGTAGGAAAATGCATGAAAGAGAACGCGGATATTCTAATATTGAGAAAGAATGTCTCGCTCTCAAATACGCAATAGAGTCTTTTAAATATTATCTTTGGGGAGGCTGAGTTTGAGGTGATGACAGACCACAACCCCCTCTGTTGGATACAGCAAATGAGGGAAAAGAACCCGCGTATCATGAGGTGGTACCTGGCTTTGCAGCCCTACTACTTCACCATCTCCCATAGAAAAGGAAGTGAACACGCCAATGCAGACTTCCTGTCATGATATGGTACAGGGCTTGAGGTGTCACAAACAGATGTGAAGGACTCTGTATAACTATTATAACTCAGTGGTTTTGAAATGTACTTTGTTACAGATCCCAGGGTAAAAGTAAGCATGATGTGTTGGAGTGTAGGCACTTTGGTGCTATCACAGTTATAATGGGACCCTGGAATGGAGCTTCACAGTAGGTGGGCTGGAGCTCCTCCAACTTTCTAAGAGGGAGGGGGTTGGACTGTAGGTTACAGCCTTTTTGGCTGGGGAGCTGTCTCCTTGCTGTTTGATGTTATGGTACACTGAGTACTTATGCATATAAAGTCCCAGGGTATGTCTGGTTCTGGCACTCCGTTGTCAGTCTAGTTGTTTGTGGGGCCCAGGGATGGAACTCCTGAGAGTGGGTGGGCAGGAGTTCTGCCATCTCCTGGGCTTCTGAAGAAGGGAATCTGTACTCACACCTTCCCTCTAAACGGGGGGGGGGGGTTAATGTGACAGGGTTAGTCCCTGCCACTAATGTATGGACCTATATTTTCTTTTTTTTATGGTTGCAACCACTCTTCTTCATACTTATACGGCTATCCCTTGTCTTCTTGGTTAGAGGCAGGCCACCTCTAATCAGCCCCCCCCCATCTATCTATATCCCTCTCTTGGCTTCTCTTCCTTCTGGGTCCAAAGGTAATTAGGTTCCAAGTAGGGAACCTTGAAGCTCAACATATTTTTAAGTTAGAAATACACCTAGGAGGTTGTTTAAAATGTATAAATGTTTTTGCTGATGATGCTAGGTCACCTGACTCAGGTAGGCGGGTATATAAGTACTACCTGAGCAGTTACCAGGTAGATAGGGTCAGTTCCTTCTGACCAACAGTGAGAGAGGGTCTATGCTATGGAATCGAATTGTTTTGCTGTTTATTTGAATGTTTTCTTTTCATGTGTTATTTTGCTTGCTACATGTTTATGATGTAATAAACATCCCACTAAGAAAAACAAGTGGGTTGCACCTTTCTTGCTGACTGTGTGTCCATCTGTAGAACCCACACCTTAACACTACACTATTACAGATTTTGGTGTCATTTGCAAAAAACATAGAAACATGAAAATTGTCGGCAGATAAGGACTGCTAGGCCCATCCAATCTGCCCGTAGGCCCTATACATTGTATGTGGCCATTGACCCTATGTGATCAATGACTTTTCATCACTCCCTCCCCTCTCTAGCTTCCCTTGTGCTTGTCCCAGGCATGCTTAAACCCCTCCACTGTGCTTGCCCCCACTATCTCCTGCGGCAGACTATTCCAAGTGTCGACTACCCTTTCAGTGTAGAAAAACTTCCTCACATTGCCTCTTAATCTACCCATTTCCAATTTCATATTGTTCCCCCTTGTTCTAGTACTTTTTCTACATTGGAAAAGGTCCCACACCTGCACCTTGTTTATGCCCTTGAGGTACTTGAAAGTTTTAATCATGTCCCCCACTGTCTCCTCTCCTCCAGCGAGTACATATTGAGGTCCCTTAGTCTCTCCTCATATGTTTTGTGGTGCAAGCCCTGCACCATCTTTGTTACCCTTCTCTGGATAGTCTCCACCTTATCTATGTCCTTGAGCAGGTGTGGCCTCCAGAACTGCATGCAGTATTCCAGGTGAGGCCTTACCAATGTTTTATACAATGGCATCACCACCTGTTGCCTCCTGCTAATGATACCCCCTGCCTATGCACCCCAGCATGCCACTGGCCCTGCCTGCTGCCTTGGTGCACTGCTTTGATACCTTAAGGATATCAGAGATGATAACCTCTAGGTCCCTTTCCTCTTTGGTGGAAGTCAGCTCCTCTCTTTCCCAACCTATAGCTCTCCCCAGGGTTCCCTCTACCCAGGTTCATTATATTGCACTTCTTTGCACTGAACCTCCGTTGTCACATCTTCGACCATCTTTCAAGCTTCTTCAGGGCCCTTTTCATTTTCTGCATCCTTCTGGAGTATCCACCCTGTTTCAGATCTTGGTGTCATCTGCAAACAAGCAGACCTTTCCTTCCAGCCCCTCTGCAATGCTGCTAATGAAGACATTGAACAGGACTGGTCCTAGTACTGATTTCTGTAGTACCCCACTGGTCACCCCCAGGTGTACATTCCCTTACAGTTCTTCTGCAATGCCACTTATAAAGACATTGAAGAAGACTGGTCTCAGTAGTGACCTCTGTGGCACCCGGTGGTCATGTTCCCCTCATTAGAGTGAGTGCTGTTAACTCCCATCCTCTGTTGCCTATCCATTAGTAAGTTCTTTACCCAGTTCATCACTTTGGATCCCACCCTTAGGCTGCTCAATTTCTTTATCAGTTTGCTGTGTGATACAGTGTCAAAGGCCTTGCTGAAGTCCAAACAGGCCACATCCACTGCCTTACCATGATCTATTTCCCTGGTCATCCAGTCAAAGTAATCAATCAGATAAATCTGGCATGACACCCCCTCCCAATGAATCCATGTTGCCTTTGCTCTTGTAGCCAATTAGATTTAAGACACTTTATCAACCTTTCCTTTAGCAGGGTTTCCATTAATTTCCCCACCACTGTTGTGAGACTGACTGGCTCTTCGTTGCTAGCCTCCTTCCTGTTGCTGCTCTTATGGAGAGGGACCATGTCTGCTCTCCTCCAGTCCTCCAGAGCAATGTCTGCTTTCAGTGAGCTGTTGAATAATGTCCTCAGTGGGGCAGCTAGCACCTCCCTGAGTTTTTTTTTTCTTATCAGGAGAGACACACTAAGGTGAAAGCTTGTTTAACGGTGTGACCTAGGAGCACAAGGAAGTTAAGTGACTTGCTCACGGTCACACAGTATGCAAGTGGGGGCTGTGGGATTCAAACCCAGGACTTCAGGTTTGTAGCTCAGAGCCTTAAACCACTGAGCTGTACTGTCTTCTCTAGTTCTCTTGGGTGTATCCTATCTGGTTTCATAGTCTTGTCTACTTTCAGAGCTGCGAGTCCCTTCAGGAGTCTTTGCTCTGAAAATGGACTTGTATCCACCTCCCTTTATTCCTGGTGGTCTGTTCTCCTCCTCCACTGTGAAGACCAAGCAGAAGTACCTGTTTAGGATGTCTGCTTTTTCTTGATCCTTTTCTATGCCAGTCTCAGGCACCACCTTCCTTATCTTCACTCTTCCACCCCTTGCTTTTCTCTTCTCACTTATGTCCCAGAAGAAAGTCTTATCTCCTTTAGCTACTACTCTGGCTGTCCTTTCTTATCTGCACCTTTGCTTCCCTCACTTCCTTTCCTGCTTCCTTCTGTTTTACTTGGTATACCTCGCTGTCTTCCTCCCTCTGCTTTTCCTTATACTTCCTGAATGCCACCTTTTTTGCCCTCACCACCTTGGCCTCTTCCCTTCACCTTTTACTTTCTTCCTTCATGTACAGGTTAGTTGCCTTAATTATGCCCTCCCTTATTACATAGATACATAAATACATAGACACTGTCGGAAGATAAGGGCCTATGGCTCACCCAGTCTACCCATTTGAGCTTGTAAGTTCACTTTGTTTTTCTAGAAGTCTGTTGCCCCTTATCCCTGACCTCCAGAATTGCCTCATGTCTATCCCTTGCATTCTTAAATCCTGTGATTGTTTCAGCCCCTACCACTTCCTCTGGCAGGGTGTTCCAATTGTCTACCACCCTTCCTGTGAAGAAATTCTTTCTCATGTTTCCTCTGAATCGTCCTCCTTCCAACTTCATCCCATGCCCTCTAGTCCTGGAACATCTTTTTTCACTGGAAAATAGTATATTCCTGCACCCTGTTCCTCTCTGTAAGGTACTTATGTGTCTCTATCATATCCCCTCTCTCCCTCCTCTCCTCCAGGGAGTACATATTCAAGTCTTTCAGTCTGTCCTCATAGGACTTGTGATGCAATCCCTGTACCATCTTTGTTGCCGTCCTCTGAACCTTCTCTACCTTGTCTATGTCCTTACGTAGGTAAGGTCTCCAGAACTGCACACTGTACTCCAGGTGGGGTCTCGCTATTTCTCCCCACTGTGTCATTACCCCCTCCCTGGCAATTCCCCTTACGAGGCAGTTTCTGAGGCTGTCTCCCATTTCTTTTTAAATCTACTCTCCTAAAATCCAGGACCCTCATCCTTGTGTTGTTTGCCTCTGTTCCTGTCTTATTGTTAAACCACACTATGTGGTGATCACTGGTACCTAGGCGACTGCTCACTGTGGGATTTGCAATGTCATCCTTGTTTGTAAGCACCAGATCCTGCATGGCCACATTCCAAGTGGGTTCCTAGATTGACTGCCTCAGAAAAGCCCTTTGCAGGGAGTCAAGGATGGCCCTGCTCCTTGCTGAAGCTGCAGTTGGAAGGCTCCAATCAACATATGGCAGACTGAAATCCCCAAATAGCTGCACCTCCCTCTTACTTGTCATCCTGATCCTGGCTTCCCCAATAGCATTATCCAACTTCTCTCCCTGTGCTAGAGGTCTGTGTAGTACCCCTGTATGGATAATGGCCCCAGTACCTGTCTCAAGGATAACCCACAGCACCTCCAACCCTTCCTTTTCCTCTGGGTGCTCCTGTACTTCCATGGTCTCAATTCCCTCCCTCACATTTAGTACAACCCCGCCCTCTCTCCTAAACAGAGAGTATCTTGGTATGGCCATGTCCCAGTCATGGCTGTTGGAGCACCACAACTTTGTTATGGCCACCTAATCCGGGCCATCCACCACCATTATGGCCTTGAGGTCCAAATGACAATCCCAATGAAGACCCCACCACTGATTCACCAAGGCTCTGGAGATCCAAAACCCTAATTTTTTTCCTTTTGCTACTTGAGAGGATGGGGCTGGGGAGTTAGGGTTAGAAACCCTAATGCCACATTTCTCTACTTTTGTGGCATTAAGTTATCCTAACTGGGGCATTATCGAGGTTTTTTTGCAAAAAATGTCCTTTCTTTTTGAGATAGTGAAACTGTGTCCTTATTCACACAAATCTCTTCAGGACTTGAATGAAAGGGTGCAGGTGTGCATGGCTCTCTGGGCTGTGCACCACGCAAAGACTGCATCCACCTACAGAACATCAGGGCCTGGCACATTCACTCTTTACATATTCACTTTTTATACATTCACTCTTTACATAGTCACTGTTCACACATTCACTTTTTACACATTAAGTCTTCATACATTCATTCTTTAGAGATTCACTCTTCATACGTTCACTCTTTACACATTCCCTCTTCTCAGATTCACTCTTAAATTTTTTGTTAAATGTTGTCCCCAAGTTTTCAAGATAGTCATTTTTTGACTGCCTTTATATACGTGACGTAGCATTTATAGTATATTAGCTGAAATGTTATTTCATACCAGAAATGTGAAAAGACATCCTGCCTAGGATTTAAAAAATGATACCTGTCATGTTTATGAGGTAGTGTGAAAAAATGGCCATGTTGGAATCAAAATACTGAAAATTAACAAAGATATAAGTTAACATTGAAATACTGCAACATACAGTCATAATCTGGGCATTTTACTGTATTTGTACGCCACATTTTCAGCATAGCCTTTTTATTACTCCACCTCATGAACCTGGCAGGGAAAATTTTAAAATCCCCACCGAAACATCATTGGGCACCACCAAAACATCATTCTGCACCACAGGTTTGAAAACACGTTGTGGCAGGATTTGAAGGATGACAGCTGTCACATTCACAAGGTAGTGTGAAAAAATGGCTATGTTGAGAAATGTGAGGTGAAATGTTGAAAACTACTAAAGTTATGAGTAAGCATAGAAACGTTTTAACATAGGCTCATAAGTTTATCATTGTTACATATCTTAACCCCAAATTCTCAACATAGTCTTCTTATGACCCCACCTCAAGAGCAACAGTGGTGAAAATGTTCAAATCCTGCCTGAAAGGTGATTTCACCAAGTGGCCTTGAGATCGCTTTTGGGCCTGATTTGCATAATTGCACCAACATTGGTCATGAGGTGTGGTCCCAAAAAAGGCCATGTTGAAAACCTAGGGGTGGAAATATGCAAAACTGACAGTTAATGCATCAAAGTTCAAACCCCCATTGAAATACATTGAACTACACTTACCTTAGTTTCTCATTCTCAGTCACTGGTTCCAGCAGCAAGATGTGTCTTTGATTGGAAAGTGAATCTACATCATGAAACATATTCAGGTGAGTGAGGGTATGTGTGGGGTGTGGAGTGGTGAGTGCTGATTGGGAGGTCTGGGTGGTGGAGTCAGATCAGTGAGGGACCGTTCTCTTTTTTACAGGTTTGAAAAGAAAAAAAAACATCAAGGGCTGGTTTTCTTTATTACAGCTGATATTCCGACATTGGGTATTTGGCACCCCAGTGAAAGGCTGCATATCAGCGGGGGGGGGGGCAGGTGACCTGGAGGGGAAGGGGTGCAGAGAAGTGGTATGGAGATGGGCACCCTGGTCCGCTTATGTATTACAAAAATAGACATTTGGAATGGCATGCAGGTGACCTGTAGGAGAGGGATGAGAAAGAAACAGTACTGAGGGTGGGCATCCCGGTCTGCTTAATAGATAGACAGACAGAGAGATATACAGAGAAAGAGACAGACAGACAGAACAGGAGATTGGTAGCTCACTGCTCTCACTGCTGTCTGCAGCACAAATTACACCTGCAGCTACAGAACTCAAGAAAGCTTCACTGTTCTTATACAGAGAATGTAGATGAATGGTTCCTCTTACTAGGCTGGGCATCCTGGATTTTGGAGTGCCCAGAAAAGGTATTTCTGCAAGTTTTTAAAAAACAAACATCAGAATCTTGCTAAACAGGTCCCATTTAGCTAGGTTCAGGTATTTTTTTAAAATGAATCATTGTAGGGCATTTTTAAGAAAATCAGTTTTCTTGCTGTTTTTATATCATCATCTACAGCCCTGACAGTTTGGAATTTTGGACAGAAATGTTCAGGGTAGGAAGGGTTTTTTCCAGAATGGTGCCTTTTGTTGCCCCCCCCCCCATATAACTTTTATTATAAACTCAGTTAATTAGCCAATACAATACAGATTTCTTTCATATTCGAAACAAACAAAAAAATATACACAAATTGTTTATTTTATTTTATTTATTGAGTCTTGGATTACAACACCTTTGAGCAATACAACTCATTTACAAAGGTTCCACATCTGTAGTATAGAAACAAAACAAGATAAACAATAGCTAAATAAATAGCAGATATCAAGAATATACTTTAAAAAAATAATACATCAAAAACAATCAAAATAGCACTGAATGTTGCTCAATATAACAGTAGAGTGGGCTAGAAGAGAGGGCAGCCTAGGAGGCCTTGTCAAAATTTAGGAGAGAAAGTAATGGGGTGTAAGGTGGGGGATGGGAGAAACAAAAGGGAGAAGGAGATGAGTTGCACAGGAGGTGGAGAGGGAAGGAGCAGAGTTGCAAAGGAGGTAATGGGTATAGAGAAATGAAAGAATGGGGAGGTGGAAGGAGGGAAATGTGGTCAGTGCAGAGAGAAAGGGGGAGCACGGTGAAGTGAGGGGGTGGAAGACAAATTAATAGCATAAGGAGAATGGGTGGTGTTTAGTCAGGAGAGGGGGCAGCCTAGCAGGCCTTGTCGAAAACCCTAGAGGGAGAGAGAGAGAGAGAGAGAGAGAGAGAGACAGTAATATGGTTGGGAGAGAGGTAAGAGAGAGAAACATAGGGAGAAGGAGGGGAAGACGTTGCAAAAGATGTGGCATGAGATATAAGAATAGGTGGAGGGTGGAAGAGGGAAAGTGAGGAGGAGCAAAGGAAGAACTTGAAGATGCGTGAACAGAGAAGCAGTAAGGGTGAGGAGTGGAGGGGAAAAAAATCGAGGATAGGATCGAAATGAAGTGGCAAGAGTTAAAAGTGCCGAAAGATAATGTATTATTACCTGTGGCTCTGTAGATCCCACATAGCTAAACAACTGCGGTTGTGGATATAAATCATATTTACATACGTTCTTCCTAAAGTTAACATATTTCTTTAAATAGATTTTCTTTGTTGGAATGAAAAATCCACTTCTCAGATTTTCATAGTAGGAGGAATGTTATCCTAGTTCTCTTACCGTGATGTACCCTCTGTATCATCCAATTTTGTGTCTCTTATGTAAATTAATTCTTCATGTTTTAGTGCTTTAATAAAATTATGCCACCATTTATAATAATCAAATTCTGGTAGGTTTGCTGCCTTCCAGTTTTCCAAAATTAAATGTTTGTGTGCTATAGTAGCTAGGACAAAAATTCTCCTAGAAGATGTTTTTTTCATGTTGTTAGAAATATTATTAAATATAAATTTATCTATTTCAAGGGGGATGTCTATTCCCAACACAAACAATAAAGACTGCTTTAGCTTATCCCACCATAGACTTATTTCTAGGCATGTCCATAAACAGTGAATTAGAATTCCTCTATTACCACAACAGTGCCATAAATTATCTGAGTATTCTGGGTTAATTTGGGACATTTAAACTGGGGTCATATAAGCTCTATTCATTATTTTTGTCTGAATCGATTTGTTTTTCGCTGATACATGGAGTTTATTATTTTGTTTCCTTAAGTACTCCCAGTATTGATGGGTTAGGCCAACACCAGCCTTGGCATTCCACCTCGAATTTAGTTGAAATTCTGTTTTGTTCCATCTAACAAAATATGATACAATCTTGCTAATAGCTTGTCAGTTCATTTTTGTAAAAGTTTGTTTTGTTGATTTATTAGTACTAAAAGCTTCTGTGTACTTTTATTAAATAACTTTTTCATTTTTTGAAATTTAACTATCAAAGTGAGATGCCAAAGCTGATTCCAGCCCCTCTCCCTCCACATTCCAGAGAACTGGGAATATAGTGAGACATTGTTATCTATTAATATTTCTTTCCATATCCTTATATTATTGTGTTGTAATATTTTTAAGTTAAAATCTGATTGTTCTCCCCAAATCCTTCTGTTATATGTAATTGGCAAATATAACCATGGTATTTGTAGTTTTACTGGGTTATTTATGTATTTTCACACCAATTGAAACCATGAGCTTAAAAAATGTATACGAACATATGGATTTGCCAGCAGACAAATGCCTTATGGTCTATCAAGTCTGCTCGAGTGTGCAGCTAGCAACCCTTACACTGCAGCTGCCCTCCCTCCCTCCCTGCCCTCCCTCTTACCCTATCCCATCCCCTTTGAAGCAGCCCACTGTTCTACAGGATACCACTCCACAGGCAACGGTTCCACCCAGACACCACTCTCTCCATAAAAATATGTCTTCTCATTTCCCTCCTGAACCTTCCCCCCTCTAATCTGAGATTGTGACCTCTAGTGTACCTACTCCCCCTTAACTTGAACAGACCCTCTGTACCTGTCTTGTTTATTCCCTTCAAGTACTTGAAGCTTCCAATCATATCACCCCTGTTTCTCCTCTCCTTCAGTGAGTACGTGTTCAGCTCCCTCAGTCTGCTCATGTAGGTACACTGTGGACCAATGGGCATACAGACCATACTGTACTACACAGGCACAGTTATGTGAATGAAGCCATTCACATAACCATGCCTGTGTAGTACAGTATGGTCTGTATGCTCAGTGGTCCACAGTCTGGCCAAATAGGTGTACAGCACATAATGTACGCTGTCATTAGGCAGGTGGCCAGGCGGTATGCAGGCGGGGTGCTGCCGCCCGCCGATGGATGGGGGGCTGGGTTGCTGGGTCCTCTGTGGGTGGGATGGTGGGGTTCACTGGGCCACCAGATTCACTATTTCTATCACATGCCCATGATCGGGTGGAATGGGGGAATATCTGCACCAGCTGGTATAGGGCTTTGGAGTACTACTGGCCATGATCATGCAGACTGGACAGAGGGGGGAATACTAGCCCATTGGGTATAGGGCTTTGCATCATTACTGCCCATGATCGGGCCACTTGGGAGGGAGGGAGGATACTAGCACACCAGATGCTATACTGACATTTAGTTGCCTGCGATCGGGCATATCAGAGAGGGTAGATCTGCTGGACCACCGGGGAGGGTGTGGGTGCGTGTGGACGGTGTCCCTGTTGTGCAGGTGGCCACCCACAGCTGGCGGGTGCTGTGTTGCACCCTGCAATGCAGCAGCCCGTCTATGGGTGGCCATGGGTTGTTCCTCCTTTCTACCAGCTCAACATTGTGCCCTCATATGCGGCACACATCAGGGTTGTGCCAGCACATGCGCTGCACATCCTGGGCTGAATATCGGGATGTGCCACATATTTATGGGCATGCTGCCTGCATTTGCGCGGCATACATTACCAATGCTCCCCGGTGCATCGGGATTTGTGCAGCACAACTTGCGCCTTTGAATATCGTGCCAGGGCACATTGGGGAGGTTGCACCTAGTGCAACCCCTTTGAATATCTGGGCCCTTATGTTCACGTATCCCAATATCTAAGAAGATATTTTGTATATCATTATGTTTATCAGCCGAAAACAACATAGCCTGATATAACCATTAATAATAAGTAGCTATAATGTTAGCCTCCATATATTTGAGTGGATGTGGACATTCCATTGCCCCATACTCCCTAGGGGCATTCATAGTATTCCAGAGTATACAGGGTTCCCTCCAGCAATGAAAATTTGCTAAAAATACATTTAATATCTTGAAATCACTTTACGTTTGGTGCAACCAGGATATTCTTAAGAACGAAAATAAAATGTGGCATAGCCATCATCTTTATAGTGTCACTCTTTCCCCAAAGGGACAATGTCAGATTCTTCCAATTCTCCAGCAGCAAGGAAATGTTCTTCTTTGCATTATCAAAGTTAATTTTAATGTTTTGCTTTTGATCTGTGGTTAACTGGATACCTAAATATTTTATGGAATTTTTTTAACTTAAAATCTTTTTCAAACTTATTTAATTGTAAAGCTTTACCTCTAGATAATTTCATAATTATAGATTTGTTTTTATTTCACTGGTATCCAGATGTCCGAGAGTAGAGGTCTATTATTGTTAAAAAGGCTTCTAAAGATGAATTTATATATATATATATTTTTTTACAATTCTATTTGTGGCACTCCAGACCCCTGGAATGCTCTCGGGCTGCCCAGCAACTGGCTGCTTCTATCACCCACTGTGACCCCACCTCCTCAAGGTCATTACTTTCTCCTCAGTGAATCCTGTCTGGCCAGGGCCTGCGAGAAGATCAAAGGGGGTGGAGGCAGAGGTTCGGTATCGGGCATGTGGCAGCTGGTTCTGGGAGACGTCACCTATCCAGGCTGCAGGGGATTTTTCTTGAGTTACACCCCAGATGTGGGGGCATGCAATGCCGCCTAGCCTGTGATGTGGATGCTCCCACCCATGTCCCTAAGGCAGCTGCCTGACGCCTTCCCCATCCCTTGCAAGCCCTTGTGCACAGCAGTGCTGCCGGTCTCCACTGGGGGCTGCTGTTATGCTGGGCTACCCCTGGATCCCTCCCCAAGAGAGGAGAGTGGTCCTCCAAGTGCTCAATCCTCTCTCTCTCCCCTGCCAACCCCTGGCGGTCCAGGCTTGCTCCCAAACCCAGGTTGCCAGCATAGCACGAGGTTTGGTGTCCAGCGCCTCAACCCTCAGCACCACCAGGCTGGCTGAATTAATATTTTTAAGAATTAATAAAATGTCATCAGCAAACACACTCAATTTTGCATGGTTTTGTTTAAAGTTAAAACCCTCTATTAAGTGTTCATTCCTAATGACATCCAAAAAGGGTTCCAATGCTAGTATGAATAAAGCTGGAGACAGAGGACACCCCTGTCTCACTCCATTCAACATCTTAAATTTGTCTGTTAGATATTTGTTAATTTAGAACCTTACTAAGGTTTTTTTGTAGAGTTTTTTAATTAGTAAGATAATTTGGGGTTGGATTCCCCATTTCTGTAAGATTAGGTACATATATTCTCTATTTATCAGATCGAAAGCTTTGCTTGCATCAATTGCAACTGCATAATATGTTTCATTTTTAAATTGTTCCTCTGTATTTATTAGATGAATAATTGTCTTTATTTTTTTTTATTTACTTGGTATAATGTTCTCCCTTTAACAAATCTGTATTGATTCTTATTTATGCAAGTATCAATACGTATTTGTAATTTATTATTTAGGCTTTTTGCTATAAGATTGTAGTTGACGTTTAATGTGCTATTGGTCTATAGCTTTCAGTTGAGTCCCTGGGTTTTCCTTCTTTGTGGAGTAATATGACTTTAACTATTTGCATTGATGGTGGAATATCATTATCTACATTTTCTTCTAATAACTCATCTATCATTAATGCTATCCATGGGGTCAATTCCTTAGTAAATACTTTGTAAAACTTGCTGGTTAAACCATCCAACCCAGGTGATTTCTTTCTTGGTAGTGATGTAGTGGTATCTATAATTTCTTGGTATGTAATTGGGATGTAGCCAAATGGATTAGTTGTTAATTTGGCTTTGCTATAGAATTTTTCCATATCATCTTTATTTGGAATAAAATCATTATGGTACATTTTTTATAGGTGTTACAAAAACTCCTTGCAATTCCCTCATCTGTAGTTTGTATTATCCCATTATCATCTGTAATCTTTAAAATTGTATTCTTTTGTTTTTCTGATTTTAATAAAGTTGTAAGTAGTCTCCCAGACTTATCCATATGGTAGTATCTGTATTTTTTAATAAATGATGTTTTTTTTTTGTAGACTTTGTTTTTTCTTTCTCTTGTGGCTGGGAGCCTTCCCCATATCAACCCTTTTATGCGGGCCCTCAACGTTCGACCATCTGGCCTCTACCTCAGATGTGGAGTGGGGAGGCCCATGGCTTACCCCCCATGGAGGGCCCCCTGGAGGGGGACAGGACCAGAGAAGAGAGACCACATCACCCTTGAGTCCCTGCCCCAGCTTATACCAGGGTTTGTTCAGCCAGTTCAAGCAGTAGCCTGTTGGGGGTGTCATGGTGCTCACTAAGAGGGTTTTTTTCTACATAAGCCCCTGAGAGTGCAGACGTGCAATGATGCCCAGCGCGTGCTATACACACTTCTGTGCTCACCCACAGATGTCCACTGCAGCCCTAAACCACATTACAAGGTGTCCCTGCTGCAGCAACCCTTGGTCTCCACCAGGGGTCACAAGTGACAAGGACACAAACCTCAGCCCCACCCAGGAGAGGAGAGCAGTCCTCCTGCTGCTCAGTCCTCTCCTCCCCACTGACCCCTGATGATCCGAGTCTGTTCCCAAACCTGAGTCACCAGCATGGTGTGAGATGTGGCATCCAGCTCCTCAACTCTCAGCAACCCTGGGCCAGGCCTTAATAAATGATGTTGATTTAATTGTTTTTGCTGGATTATTTCTTGCTTTTTTATATTTGCTGCATACCACTCTGAGTTACAGTATATTTATTATAATCAGTCAATATTAGTTTATCTAGTTATTGCAACCTTTTATTAACATCTTCTATCTCTTTTTTCTTGATTTTATTTATTTTAATTTGGTTCAATATAATTACTCCTCTTATGGTTGCTTTAAAAGCATCCTATAAAGATAATACCATTGATTGACCGGAGTAATTATAGTACCAAAATTCCTGGATGGAATTTTGTATATGTTGTACCAAGTTAATATCTTTCAGGAGTCCATTATTCAATGACCAAGTTTTTGTATGTTTCCTGTCTTTATTGAGAATGTTTATTTTTATTAAAATCATGGCATGATCTGATAAACAAATAGATTCTATCTCTGATAGATTTATTAAATGAATCAAGTTTTTTTGTTGCAAAAAAATTATAAATTCTAGTAAAACATTTTTTTTTTATCAAAATGGGTCTAAACTTGTTCTAAAGGATTTCTTTGTCTCCATATGTCGACCAATTGTTCTAGTTCTAAAAAAGCGAATAATTGTTTTGCTACATTAAGGTTCTGTCTGGTCTTAGCTCTCTCTCCCCCATCAGAAAAAGAGATGTGCAAGAACAAGGGGACACAATTTGAAGATAGAGGGGGGACGGCTCAGGAGCAATATGAGGAAGTATTTTTTCTCAGAGAGGGTGGT
The DNA here is from genome assembly GCA_016271365.2 of Neoceratodus forsteri. NCBI lineage: Eukaryota > Metazoa > Chordata > Ceratodontiformes > Ceratodontidae > Neoceratodus > Neoceratodus forsteri. The sequence goes on along the minus strand of CM028131.1, from coordinate 1,465,265,674 downwards.
GGACACATGGAACAGCCTTCCTAAGGAGGTTGTGGGGTCTAAAACTGTGGGAGAATTCAAGAATGCATGGGACAGACATAAGGAAATTTTTGTGGGGAGTAGGAAGAAATAGGCTGTTGGTTAAAAAGGATCTGCAGATTATCCTCTAGGCAGGGAAATGGGCAGACTAGGTGGGCCAAGCGGTCCTTATCTGCTGTCAAAGTCTATGTTTCTATGTCGGTGTTGCTGTCTTGTCTTGTTTGGGGTTACTAAGGGCATTATCCATTCTACTGGATCAGGTATGCCCCGCTGACTTCACCAACGGATGTACTGTGACCCCACCAGGACTTTCTTTTGAATTTGGCACCTTTTTTATTCCTAATCAACTGCAGACCTTTAGCTAGCACCCCCAACTTAGCCCTTACTCCTGATTATATCATGATCTGGGATTTTCTTTTTTCTAAATCTATTCCTCAGTGAGCAGCGGGCTATCAGTTAACTCAGCCCTTAAGCTTTAAACATTAACTGCTTTTTCATTTTGTCCCCAGCACTCCCACTCAGCCCTGGCTGGGTTTGTTTTATCTAACTTGAATCTCTCCTGATTTGGAGATTTTATTTAATCTGGAGCTGGTTGAGCCTCGGTTGTGATTTCATTTTACCTGAGCTCTCCTGAGCTGGACATTTTATTTAATTTGGAGCCACTTGAGTCCTGGCTGAGATTTATAATCAATCTGAGCTCTCCAGAATCAGAGCTTTTATCTATTTTGGAGCTCCTTACTTACTCCATGTGAACTCTGGAGCACCAGTCCCAAAGCAGCATTGCTCAGCTCTACCGCTGCCTTAACTTAAGCTGTTCCATGGTAGCCATTGGCAAAATACTTCTCTGCCCAAATTTATTCTGTATTATCTCTCTGCCAAATTTCTTGGGGATACTTGGGCTACAGACTACAGCCACATCACGCAGCAGGGCTGCTGCTGTATGCTTGCTTCCCACCGATGCTGCAAGTTGGCTCCTCACCCACCCCCACCACACCCACACCCACCCTTTGTTGGCCTGCAGTTTATAGGTACTGTGGGTCACGTGGCCCAATTTATACCTCGTGCTTTTCTAAGTGTTGATTTCCTCCATCTGCAGGCTATGCTCTTCCACCGGTAGAGGGAAATGGATATCAATTCCTCCCCTTATGGTGACTTATGCTGTCACAGACTATACAACTCAATAGTTGTACCATTTGTCTCAACTGATCTTCTTCTTTGTTAGACTCACTAAGTTTGAGCTAGCCTCATTGCCACCCCATCCCTCCTTAGCCAATCCAAACTCTCTGGGACTCCCTAGTGGCTATTAGACACCAGATGTCCTGTGTCTTGGCAGGTTTTTTGCTACCCTACCATGCAGGAATGATACCTCCCACTACCTACAACACCTCTGCTAGTTATTCTAGCAACGAATGCTTTATTTCTACCCTTGCTGACAGCCTCTCTGCTCAGCAGCCTCTGGGTTGCTGACTCATGTGCCGCAATATTAGCACATGATCAAACAAATCAGTACTTGTTTCCCATCTCTCAACTGCCATTTGACCTCCCCTCATACAGCTTAGATGGGAATGTTCAACTAATGGCCCACTTACCCTCTTGTTCCTATCTAACTATGAAAAACATCTTCTTGGATCCTTCCTGTACTCCTGCTCATCCTCTTCCCTCTGGACAGCTCACCTTTACCTTCTCCAGTTCTCCTCGCTATTACTTGCGGGTGACATTGAGACCAACCCTGGCCCAGTAAACATCCCTATCACCTCCTCTTATAGTATCTGGTCCAACTCCCAAGGACTGAAAATCACCCACCTAAATTTATGCAGCCTTCCCTTCTAAATACTCGAAGCTTCACACCTGGTTAGCCCTCCACAAAGCTCATGTTATCAGGATCTCAGAAACCTGGCTAAAGCCGCACATCTCTGATACTATGTGCCAACTGGCCCACTACACCATGCTCCGCCATGACAGGGTGGGTAAGAAAAAGGGTGGTGGTGTAGCAATTTACCTACGGGAACCGCTATCTGCTACTATCTCCCTCAGCTCTGATCCATCCTCCCCTAGAGAGTGGCTCATTGCTGAGCTGGTTTTGGGCTCCTCCAAAAACCTCTTCTGGGGGTGTTGCTATAAGCCTCCAGCAGGGGGCAGTGATGGCCTTCAGAACCTTCTGTCTGGTCTCAGCTCTCTCTCCCCCTCCCCCCCCCATCAGAGATGCCATCCTCCTTGGTGACTTTAACCTTAACTGGTTAAGCACCCAGGAACCTGACTGTGCCAATCTACTGAAACTGCATAACCTTTTCAGACAATCTCAGTTCCAACCAGGCAAAACATGCACACCCCATCACATACCCTGCTGGACTGGATAGTCACCAATAGGGAAGACAATGTAATTCAAGCTGGGACACTTGCTGACTCCATAAGTGACCACTCTCCCACCTACATCATCTGGTCCACCAAGTCTAAATGCCCTCCCCTCCAAGTACCTCTCCTTCCACAATTTCCATAGTCCTGATGCCTCTGTCATCCTGAATGAAGTTAGGGCTATAAACTGGTCATGCCTGTACACACAACTGGATGTGACCTCGATAGTAGCTTATTTCACAAATGTCATTCTGAAGAGTCAGGACAAATACTTCTCCTTAAAAATGAGGAGGGTGCGGGCAGGATGCACACGCTGGATCACTTAGGAACTCTTGACACTCATGAAAGCTCAAGATCGCAAGTGGGCTGAACATAAATCCTCCCCCCCTTACTTGTGGAGCGAATATAGGTGTCTGAGAAAGCAATGTAAACAGCTGGCCAAATTCCTAAAATGGAATTATTACATTAACCTTCAGAAGGACAACCTAGGTAATCTCATGAAATTCTGGGCCTCCCTTAGCTCTCTCACCAACCCCTCTACCAATAGGTCTGTTATCAAACTTGAATCCCTTTCTGGCCGTCTGAGGTAGTTCAGTCTTTTAACATAAAATTAACAGATCTGTCGGGCCAACTCGGCAAACTCACCAGCAGCCCACTTTCCATCCTGGGTGCCAGAGCAAGCCTGCTGTTACCTTCCTCCTCCTCCTAAGACATCCCCTGCTTTCACTTCAAGACCATATCCATTCAGGATACTGTCAAACTTCTAAAGAATCTCCCAAACCATGGTAGCCCAGGTTCAGATGACATATCACCTACCCTGCTCAAACTCATCTTCCCTGCTATCTACAAGCCTCTCACTTTTATTTTCAACTTGGCCCTGTCTACCTCCTCCATGCCTGATACCTGTAAATCTGAGAAAGCTGTCCTTATCTTCAAAGCCAGGGACCCCCACTTGCCCAAAAATGACCGACCTATTTCAATCCTCCCCCATCTAAGCAAACTCCTAGAAAAAATTGTCCACTGCCAACTGCTGGAACACATAAACAAACACAATCTTATGCACCACCTACTAACTCCCGAGGCTCAAATTGCAATTGTCCAGGATAACCTACTTCCTATCATTGACTACTGCTCCCCATCTACTGCCGTGCATCCTCTGCCCTCAAATCCAGACTCACGTTCACCTACAATAGTGCATGCAGCTTTGCTCTTATGGCACTGTTCTCAACCCATCACTGTGACCTCTACAGAACCCTTGGTTGGCTATCACTCCAAAACCGCTTTGATTTTGCTCTCAGCTGTATCATGGATAGTACCATCAGAAGCTGTGATGAGTTCCCTCTCACTCCCCTGCTCAAGGTTAGAACCCTGCCTAGGCTCATCCACTGTGCCTGTCCTAGAGGTACTGAGGGTCTCTACCAGCATGGGCGGGAAAGCCTTATCTGTTGCTGCCCCCACACTATGGAACAGGACCCTTGCTACCCTCCACTCATCCAACACCCATTCTGCCTTCAAATCCCTCTTCAACACCTGGCTTATAGACAGGGCCCAGTGCTATTGCTCACCAGGGTAGCAGCCCCCCAACCAACAACTCTAACCAGATGCTAACCTGAGTTCTGTTAGGAGTTTCTTCTCCCCTCTACTCAAGCTGTTCACAAGTCTTCTCGCCCTCTCTTTCCATCTCACTGTTAGTGCTCAAAGGTGTGCTGAATGGGGTGGTGCAGGACTGCTGTACCCTCTTATGTCAAGCAAGGCTACCTAATCCCTAAATGTATTTCATATCCTGTTGCCATATTCCTGTATCTATATCAGTATGTGAAAGTGCTTGACCCTGATGCCAATATTCCTGTATCTATATTTCTGTTAGGAAAAAATGCTTCACCTCTGATTAACTGTATATATCCTGTTCTTCTGATTGTACCTGTTGCTTAACACTACCATCTTTTATGGCCTGGATGCCAATATGTCCTGTATCTATATTTTTGTATGTAAAGTGCTTGACTTCTGATTAAATGTATACATCCTGTCCCTGTGACTGTAGCTGTGCTTAACTTTGCCACCTTATATGGCCCAGTTCGTGCCTGAAAACAGTCCCATGGACCAGTGCGCCTACCCGGTAATCAAAGACATAAATAAATAAATAAATAAAGTCTCCTGCTAAGACAATATTATTTGCTTGCAGGTTCTGTAAGCCTTCTGTTATTTTGGCTAAAAAACTCTTGAGTATTTTTTAAAAGGTGTGTATATGGAACCAATAACCATAATCATACCTTGTACTGTAACTTTTAATAAAAGAATTCTTCCCTCGCTGTCAGTGAATCGGTTGAATATTTTCACATTATTGCCTTTTTTGAAAATGATTGCCACCCCCTGCTTTTTCTAGTGCCAGTATTATATTGCACACATTCAGTCCAGTTCCTTTTTCATTTATTTCTTTTTTGTACAAGTGTGTTTCCTGTACGCATATTACCTGAGCATTAGTTTTCTTAAAATAAGTAAGTAGTCTTGGGGCTGGATATTCAAACTGTGCCAGGCAGTGGCACAAGCATGGACACAGTGCAACTGGGCTGCGCCGGGGCCAGGACCAGGTGATATTCAATGGTGATGCACCATGGCTCAGCTTTGTTGAATATGGCACAGAGGATGCACACACTGCACATGGCGCAGTGGCACTGCATCAGTGCAAGACACAGAAAGGTAGCACAGGGATGCACCAGCGCAAGTGCAGTTGCACTAGGCGCATCACCCATGATATTCAGCTGGGGGCATGCAAATGAGGCCATAATATATGCAAGGCACAAATGGGGCTATTTACATGTCATTATGGCCCCATTTGCATGTGATGCACTGGGTCCCAGCGAATTGCACCTGGCACCCTGCCAAGCTGCTGCCATCGGAGGTCGACTCCCTGGTGGGCTATTGCAGCCCCCCCCACTCCCGTACACCCAATTGTGGGCATCTGTATTACAGTGATACCTGGTGGTCTAGTGGTTCCCCTGTATGCCTGATCATAGGCTGTTGTAAATATTAAGGATTTATCTGGTGGTCTAGCGGTAACCCCCCCATACGCCCAATCATGGGCTGTTGTGGAAATAAAGAATTACCTGGTGGTCCAGTGGTACCCCCCTCCCACCCACCCACAGGAGGTCCACTGGCCAATTCAGCACCCCCACCTGTCTTCAGTGGGTGGCACCACCCTGCCTGCATACTGCTCCGGCCGACCACCGAATGACAGCATACAGTATGATCTATACACCTATTGGTCCACAGTATGGACCAATGGGCTTGACGACCATTCTGTACT